>CP136065.1:257259599-257960212 GCA_032622095.1 Siphonodentalium dalli
CTGAAGCTACTCGCCGAGACACCACATTCCATTTATAAGATAGTCACTGAAACTACTCGCCGAGACACCACATTCCATTTATAAGATAATCACTGAAGCGACTCGCCGAGACACCACATTCCATTTATAAGATAATCACTGAAGCGACTCGCCCAGACACCGCATTCCATTAATAAGATAATCACTGAAGCGACTCGCCGAGACACCACATTCCATTTATAAGATAATCACTGAAGCGACTCGCCGAGACACCACATTCCATTTATAAGATAATCACTGAAGCGACTCGCCGAGACACAACATTCCATTTATAAGATAGTCACTGAAGCTACTCGCCGGGACACCACATTCCATTAATAAGATAATCACTGAAGCGACTCGCCGAGACACAACATTCCATTAATAAGATAATCACTGAAGCTACTCGCCGAGACACAACATTCCATTAATAAGATAATCACTGAAGCGACTCGCCGAGACACAACATTCCATTTATAAGATAGTCACTGAAGCTACTCGCCGAGACACAACATTCCATTAATAAGATAATCACTGAAGCGACTCGCCGAGACACAACATTCCATTTATAAGATAGTCACTGAAGCTACTCGCCGAGACACAACATTCCATTTATAAGATAGTCACTGAAGCGACTCGCCGAGACACAACATTCCATTTATAAGATAGTCACTGAAGCGACTCGCCGAGACACAACATTCCATTTATAAGATAGTCACTGAAGCTACTCGCCGAGACACCGCATTCCATTAATAAGATAATCACCGAAGCGACTCGCCCAGACACCACATTCCATTTATAAGATAATCACTGAAGCTACTCGCCGAGACACCACATTCCATTTATAAGATAATCACTGAAGCGACTCGCCGAGACACAACATTCCATTTATAAGATAATCACTGAAGCGACTCGCCCAGACACCACATTCCATTAATAAGATAGTCACTGAAGCGACTCGCCGAGACACAACATTCCATTTATAAGATAATCACTGAAGCTACTCGCCGAGACACAACATTCCATTTATAAGATAGTCACTGAAGCGACTCGCCGAGACACCACATTCCATTTATAAGATAATCACTGAAGCGACTCGCCGAGACACCACATTCCATTTATAAGATAGTCACTGAAGCGACTCGCCGAGACACCACATTCCATTTATAAGATAATCACTGAAGCGACTCGCCGAGACACCACATTCCATTTATAAGATAATCACTGAAGCGACTCGCCGAGACACCACATTCCATCTATAAGATAATCACTGAAGCGACTCGCCGAGACACCACATTCCATTTATAAGATAATCACTGAAGCGACTCGCCGAGAAACCACATTCCATTAATAAGATAATCACTGAAGCGACTCGCCCAGACACCACATTCCATTTATAAGATAGTCACTGAAGCGACTCGCCCAGACACCACATTCCATTAATAAGATAATCACTGAAGCGACTCGCCGAGAAACCACATTCCATTTATAAGATAATCACTGAAGCGACTCGCCGAGACACCACATTCCATTAATAAGATAATCACTGAAGCGACTCGCCGAGACACCACATTCCATTTATAAGATAATCACTGAAGCTACTCGCCGAGACACCACATTCCATTTATAAGATAATCACTGAATCGACTCGCCAGACACCACATTCCATTAATAAGATAATCACTGAAGCGACTCGCCCAGACACCGCATTCCATTTATAAGATAATCACTGAAGCTACTCGCCGAGACACCACATTCCATTTATAAGATAATCACTGAAGCGACTCGCCCAGACACCACATTCCATTAATAAGATAATCACTGAAGCGACTCGCCCAGACACCACATTCCATTAATAAGATAATCACTGAAGCGACTCGCCGAGACACCACATTCCATTTATAAGATAATCACTGAAGCGACTCGCCCAGACACCACATTCCATTTATAAGATAATCACTGAAGCTACTCGCCCAGACACCACATTCCATTTATAAGATAATCACTGAAGCTACTCGCCGAGACACCACATTCCATTTATAAGATAATCACTGAAGCGACTCGCCGAGACACCACATTCCATTTATAAGATAATCACTGAAGCGACTCGCCCAGACACCACATTCCATTTATAAGATAATCACTGAAGCGACTCGCCCAGACACCACATTCCATTTATAAGATAATCACTGAAGCGACTCGCCGAGACACCACATTCCATTTATAAGATAATCACTGAAGCGACTCGCCCAGACACCACATTCCATTATAAGATAGTCACTGAACCGACTCGCCGAGACACCACATTCCATTTATAAGATAATCACTGAAGCGACTCGCCCAGACACTACATTCCATTTATAAGATAATCACTGAAGCTACTCGCCGAGACACCACATTCCATTTATAAGATAATCACTGAAGCGACTCGCCCAGACACCACATTCCATTTATAAGATAATCACTGAAGCGACTCGCCCAGACACCACATTCCATTTATAAGATAGTCACTGAAGCGACTCGCCCAGACACCACATTCCATTTATAAGATAATCACTGAAGCGACTCGCCGAGACACCACATTCCATTTATAAGATAATCACTGAAGCGACTCGCCCAGACACATCATTCCATTTATAAGATAGTCACTGAAGCGACTCGCCCAGACACCACATTCCATTTATAAGATAGTCACTGAAGCGACTCGCCGAGACACCACATTCCATTTATAAGATAATCACTGAAGCGACTCGCCCAGACACAACATTCCATTAATAAGATAATCACTGAAGCGACTCGCCCAGACACATCATTCCATTTATAAGATAATCACTGAAGCTACTCGCCGAGACACCACATTCCATTTATAAGATAATCACTGAAGCGACTCGCCGAGACACAACATTCCATTTATAAGATAATCACTGAAGCGACTCGCCCAGACACCACATTCCATTAATAAGATAGTCACTGAAGCGACTCGCCGAGACACAACATTCCATTTATAAGATAATCACTGAAGCTACTCGCCGAGACACAACATTCCATTTATAAGATAGTCACTGAAGCGACTCGCCGAGACACCACATTCCATTTATAAGATAATCACTGAAGCGACTCGCCGAGACACCACATTCCATTTATAAGATAGTCACTGAAGCGACTCGCCGAGACACCACATTCCATTTATAAGATAATCACTGAAGCGACTCGCCGAGACACCACATTCCATTTATAAGATAATCACTGAAGCGACTCGCCGAGACACCACATTCCATTTATAAGATAATCACTGAAGCGACTCGCCGAGACACCACATTCCATTTATAAGATAATCACTGAAGCGACTCGCCGAGAAACCACATTCCATTAATAAGATAATCACTGAAGCGACTCGCCCAGACACCACATTCCATTTATAAGATAGTCACTGAAGCGACTCGCCCAGACACCACATTCCATTAATAAGATAATCACTGAAGCGACTCGCCGAGAAACCACATTCCATTTATAAGATAATCACTGAAGCGACTCGCCGAGACACCACATTCCATTAATAAGATAATCACTGAAGCGACTCGCCGAGACACCACATTCCATTTATAAGATAATCACTGAAGCTACTCGCCGAGACACCACATTCCATTTATAAGATAATCACTGAATCGACTCGCCCAGACACCACATTCCATTAATAAGATAATCACTGAAGCGACTCGCCCAGACACCGCATTCCATTTATAAGATAATCACTGAAGCTACTCGCCGAGACACCACATTCCATTTATAAGATAATCACTGAAGCGACTCGCCCAGACACCACATTCCATTAATAAGATAATCACTGAAGCGACTCGCACAGACACCACATTCCATTAATAAGATAATCACTGAAGCGACTCGCCGAGACACCACATTCCATTTATAAGATAATCACTGAAGCGACTCGCCCAGACACCACATTCCATTTATAAGATAATCACTGAAGCTACTCGCCCAGACACCACATTCCATTTATAAGATAATCACTGAAGCTACTCGCCGAGACACCACATTCCATTTATAAGATAATCACTGAAGCGACTCGCCGAGACACCACATTCCATTTATAAGATAATCACTGAAGCGACTCGCCCAGACACCACATTCCATTTATAAGATAATCACTGAAGCGACTCGCCCAGACACCACATTCCATTTATAAGATAATCACTGAAGCGACTCGCCGAGACACCACATTCCATTTATAAGATAATCACTGAAGCGACTCGCCCAGACACCACATTCCATTATAAGATAGTCACTGAAGCGACTCGCCGAGACACCACATTCCATTTATAAGATAATCACTGAAGCGACTCGCCCAGACACTACATTCCATTTATAAGATAATCACTGAAGCTACTCGCCGAGACACCACATTCCATTTATAAGATAATCACTGAAGCGACTCGCCCAGACACCGCATTCCATTTATAAGATAGTCACCGAAGCGACTCGCACAGACACCACATTCCATTTATAAGATAATCACTGAAGCGACTCGCCCAGACACCACATTCCATTTATAAGATAATCACTGAAGCGACTCGCCGAGACACCACATTCCATTTATAAGATAATCACTGAAGCGACTCGCCCAGACACATCATTCCATTTATAAGATAGTCACTGAAGCGACTCGCCCAGACACCACATTCCATTTATAAGATAGTCACTGAAGCGACTCGCCGAGACACCACATTCCATTTATAAGATAATCACTGAAGCGACTCGCCCAGACACAACATTCCATTAATAAGATAATCACTGAAGCGACTCGCCCAGACACATCATTCCATTTATAAGATAATCACTGAAGCGACTCGCCCAGACACCACATTTCATTTATAAGATAGTCACTGAAGCGACTCGCCGAGACACCACATTCCATTTATAAGATAATCACTGAAGCGACTCGCCCAGACACCACATTCCATTTATAAGATAGTCACTGAAGCGACTCGCCGAGACACCACATTCCATTTATAAGATAATCACTGAAGCGACTCGCCCAGACACCACATTCCATTTATAAGATAATCACTGAAGCGACTCGCCCAGACACCACATTCCATTTATAAGATAATCACTGAAGCGACTCGCCCAGACACCGCATTCCATTAATAAGATAATCACTGAAGCGACTCGCCGAGACACCACATTCCATTTATAAGATAATCACTGAAGCGACTCGCCGAGACACCACATTCCATTTATAAGATAATCACTGAAGCGACTCGCCGAGACACAACATTCAATTTATAAGATAGTCACTGAAGCTACTCGCCGGGACACCACATTCCATTAATAAGATAATCACTGAAGCTACTCGCCGGGACACCACATTCCATTAATAAGATAATCACTGAAGCGACTCGCCGAGACACAACATTCCATTAATAAGATAATCACTGAAGCTACTCGCCGAGACACAACATTCCATTAATAAGATAGTCACTGAAGCTACTCGCCGAGACACAACATTCCATTAATAAGATAGTCACTGAAGCGACTCGCCGAGACACAACATTCCATTTATAAGATAGTCACTGAAGCTACTCGCCGAGACACAACATTCCATTAATAAGATAATCACTGAAGCTACTCGCCGAGACACAACATTCCATTAATAAGATAATCACTGAAGCTACTCGCCGAGACACCACATTCCATTTATAAGATAGTCACTGAAACTACTCGCCGAGACACCACATTCCATTTATAAGATAATCACTGAAGCGACTCGCCGAGACACCACATTCCATTTATAAGATAATCACTGAAGCGACTCGCCCAGACACCGCATTCCATTAATAAGATAATCACTGAAGCGACTCGCCGAGACACCACATTCCATTTATAAGATAATCACTGAAGCGACTCGCCGAGACACCACATTCCATTTATAAGATAATCACTGAAGCGACTCGCCGAGACACAACATTCCATTTATAAGATAGTCACTGAAGCTACTCGCCGGGACACCACATTCCATTAATAAGATAATCACTGAAGCGACTCGCCGAGACACAACATTCCATTAATAAGATAATCACTGAAGCTACTCGCCGAGACACAACATTCCATTAATAAGATAATCACTGAAGCGACTCGCCGAGACACAACATTCCATTTATAAGATAGTCACTGAAGCTACTCGCCGAGACACAACATTCCATTAATAAGATAATCACTGAAGCGACTCGCCGAGACACAACATTCCATTTATAAGATAGTCACTGAAGCTACTCGCCGAGACACAACATTCCATTTATAAGATAGTCACTGAAGCGACTCGCCGAGACACAACATTCCATTTATAAGATAGTCACTGAAGCGACTCGCCGAGACACAACATTCCATTTATAAGATAGTCACTGAAGCTACTCGCCGAGACACCGCATTCCATTAATAAGATAATCACCGAAGCGACTCGCCCAGACACCACATTCCATTTATAAGATAATCACTGAAGCTACTCGCCGAGACACCACATTCCATTTATAAGATAATCACTGAAGCGACTCGCCGAGACACAACATTCCATTTATAAGATAATCACTGAAGCGACTCGCCCAGACACCACATTCCATTAATAAGATAGTCACTGAAGCGACTCGCCGAGACACAACATTCCATTTATAAGATAATCACTGAAGCTACTCGCCGAGACACAACATTCCATTTATAAGATAGTCACTGAAGCGACTCGCCGAGACACCACATTCCATTTATAAGATAATCACTGAAGCGACTCGCCGAGACACCACATTCCATTTATAAGATAGTCACTGAAGCGACTCGCCGAGACACCACATTCCATTTATAAGATAATCACTGAAGCGACTCGCCGAGACACCACATTCCATTTATAAGATAATCACTGAAGCGACTCGCCGAGACACCACATTCCATCTATAAGATAATCACTGAAGCGACTCGCCGAGACACCACATTCCATTTATAAGATAATCACTGAAGCGACTCGCCGAGAAACCACATTCCATTAATAAGATAATCACTGAAGCGACTCGCCCAGACACCACATTCCATTTATAAGATAGTCACTGAAGCGACTCGCCCAGACACCACATTCCATTAATAAGATAATCACTGAAGCGACTCGCCGAGAAACCACATTCCATTTATAAGATAATCACTGAAGCGACTCGCCGAGACACCACATTCCATTAATAAGATAATCACTGAAGCGACTCGCCGAGACACCACATTCCATTTATAAGATAATCACTGAAGCTACTCGCCGAGACACCACATTCCATTTATAAGATAATCACTGAATCGACTCGCCCAGACACCACATTCCATTAATAAGATAATCACTGAAGCGACTCGCCCAGACACCGCATTCCATTTATAAGATAATCACTGAAGCTACTCGCCGAGACACCACATTCCATTTATAAGATAATCACTGAAGCGACTCGCCCAGACACCACATTCCATTAATAAGATAATCACTGAAGCGACTCGCCCAGACACCACATTCCATTAATAAGATAATCACTGAAGCGACTCGCCGAGACACCACATTCCATTTATAAGATAATCACTGAAGCGACTCGCCCAGACACCACATTCCATTTATAAGATAATCACTGAAGCTACTCGCCCAGACACCACATTCCATTTATAAGATAATCACTGAAGCTACTCGCCGAGACACCACATTCCATTTATAAGATAATCACTGAAGCGACTCGCCGAGACACCACATTCCATTTATAAGATAATCACTGAAGCGACTCGCCCAGACACCACATTCCATTTATAAGATAATCACTGAAGCGACTCGCCCAGACACCACATTCCATTTATAAGATAATCACTGAAGCGACTCGCCGAGACACCACATTCCATTTATAAGATAATCACTGAAGCGACTCGCCCAGACACCACATTCCATTATAAGATAGTCACTGAAGCGACTCGCCGAGACACCACATTCCATTTATAAGATAATCACTGAAGCGACTCGCCCAGACACTACATTCCATTTATAAGATAATCACTGAAGCTACTCGCCGAGACACCACATTCCATTTATAAGATAATCACTGAAGCGACTCGCCCAGACACCACATTCCATTTATAAGATAATCACTGAAGCGACTCGCCCAGACACCACATTCCATTTATAAGATAGTCACTGAAGCGACTCGCCCAGACACCACATTCCATTTATAAGATAATCACTGAAGCGACTCGCCGAGACACCACATTCCATTTATAAGATAATCACTGAAGCGACTCGCCCAGACACATCATTCCATTTATAAGATAGTCACTGAAGCGACTCGCCCAGACACCACATTCCATTTATAAGATAGTCACTGAAGCGACTCGCCGAGACACCACATTCCATTTATAAGATAATCACTGAAGCGACTCGCCCAGACACAACATTCCATTAATAAGATAATCACTGAAGCGACTCGCCCAGACACATCATTCCATTTATAAGATAATCACTGAAGCGACTCGCCCAGACACCACATTCCATTTATAAGATAGTCACTGAAGCGACTCGCCGAGACATCACATTCCATTTATAAGATAATCACTGAAGCGACTCGCCCAGACACCACATTCCATTTATAAGATAGTCACTGAAGCGACTCGCCGAGACACCACATTCCATTTATAAGATAATCACTGAAGCGACTCGCCCAGACACCACATTCCATTTATAAGATAATCACTGAAGCGACTCGCCCAGACACCACATTCCATTTATAAGATAATCACTGAAGCGACTCGCCCAGACACCGCATTCCATTAATAAGATAATCACTGAAGCGACTCGCCGAGACACCACATTCCATTTATAAGATAATCACTGAAGCTACTCGCCGAGACACCACATTCCATTTATAAGATAGTCACTGAAACTACTCGCCGAGACACCACATTCCATTTATAAGATAATCACTGAAGCGACTCGCCGAGACACCACATTCCATTTATAAGATAATCACTGAAGCGACTCGCCCAGACACCGCATTCCATTAATAAGATAATCACTGAAGCGACTCGCCGAGACACCACATTCCATTTATAAGATAATCACTGAAGCGACTCGCCGAGACACCACATTCCATTTATAAGATAATCACTGAAGCGACTCGCCGAGACACAACATTCCATTTATAAGATAGTCACTGAAGCTACTCGCCGGGACACCACATTCCATTAATAAGATAATCACTGAAGCGACTCGCCGAGACACCGCATTCCATTAATAAGATAATCACTGAAGCTACTCGCCGAGACACAACATTCCATTAATAAGATAATCACTGAAGCTACTCGCCGAGACACCACATTCCATTTATAAGATAGTCACTGAAACTACTCGCCGAGACACCACATTCCATTTATAAGATAATCACTGAAGCGACTCGCCGAGACACCACATTCCATTTATAAGATAATCACTGAAGCGACTCGCCCAGACACCGCATTCCATTAATAAGATAATCACTGAAGCGACTCGCCGAGACACCACATTCCATTTATAAGATAATCACTGAAGCGACTCGCCGAGACACCACATTCCATTTATAAGATAATCACTGAAGCGACTCGCCGAGACACAACATTCCATTTATAAGATAGTCACTGAAGCTACTCGCCGGGACACCACATTCCATTAATAAGATAATCACTGAAGCGACTCGCCGAGACACAACATTCCATTAATAAGATAATCACTGAAGCTACTCGCCGAGACACAACATTCCATTAATAAGATAATCACTGAAGCGACTCGCCGAGACACAACATTCCATTTATAAGATAGTCACTGAAGCTACTCGCCGAGACACAACATTCCATTAATAAGATAATCACTGAAGCGACTCGCCGAGACACAACATTCCATTTATAAGATAGTCACTGAAGCTACTCGCCGAGACACAACATTCCATTTATAAGATAGTCACTGAAGCGACTCGCCGAGACACAACATTCCATTTATAAGATAGTCACTGAAGCGACTCGCCGAGACACAACATTCCATTTATAAGATAGTCACTGAAGCTACTCGCCGAGACACCGCATTCCATTAATAAGATAATCACTGAAGCGACTCGCCCAGACACCACATTCCATTTATAAGATAATCACTGAAGCTACTCGCCGAGACACCACATTCCATTTATAAGATAATCACTGAAGCGACTCGCCGAGACACAACATTCCATTTATAAGATAATCACTGAAGCGACTCGCCCAGACACCACATTCCATTAATAAGATAGTCACTGAAGCGACTCGCCGAGACACAACATTCCATTTATAAGATAATCACTGAAGCTACTCGCCGAGACACAACATTCCATTTATAAGATAGTCACTGAAGCGACTCGCCGAGACACCACATTCCATTTATAAGATAATCACTGAAGCGACTCGCCGAGACACCACATTCCATTTATAAGATAGTCACTGAAGCGACTCGCCGAGACACCACATTCCATTTATAAGATAATCACTGAAGCGACTCGCCGAGACACCACATTCCATTTATAAGATAATCACTGAAGCGACTCGCCGAGACACCACATTCCATCTATAAGATAATCACTGAAGCGACTCGCCGAGACACCACATTCCATTTATAAGATAATCACTGAAGCGACTCGCCGAGAAACCACATTCCATTAATAAGATAATCACTGAAGCGACTCGCCCAGACACCACATTCCATTTATAAGATAGTCACTGAAGCGACTCGCCCAGACACCACATTCCATTAATAAGATAATCACTGAAGCGACTCGCCGAGAAACCACATTCCATTTATAAGATAATCACTGAAGCGACTCGCCGAGACACCACATTCCATTAATAAGATAATCACTGAAGCGACTCGCCGAGACACCACATTCCATTTATAAGATAATCACTGAAGCTACTCGCCGAGACACCACATTCCATTTATAAGATAATCACTGAATCGACTCGCCCAGACACCACATTCCATTAATAAGATAATCACTGAAGCGACTCGCCCAGACACCGCATTCCATTTATAAGATAATCACTGAAGCTACTCGCCGAGACACCACATTCCATTTATAAGATAATCACTGAAGCGACTCGCCCAGACACCACATTCCATTAATAAGATAATCACTGAAGCGACTCGCCCAGACACCACATTCCATTAATAAGATAATCACTGAAGCGACTCGCCGAGACACCACATTCCATTTATAAGATAATCACTGAAGCGACTCGCCCAGACACCACATTCCATTTATAAGATAATCACTGAAGCTACTCGCCCAGACACCACATTCCATTTATAAGATAATCACTGAAGCTACTCGCCGAGACACCACATTCCATTTATAAGATAATCACTGAAGCGACTCGCCGAGACACCACATTCCATTTATAAGATAATCACTGAAGCGACTCGCCCAGACACCACATTCCATTTATAAGATAATCACTGAAGCGACTCGCCCAGACACCACATTCCATTTATAAGATAATCACTGAAGCGACTCGCCGAGACACCACATTCCATTTATAAGATAATCACTGAAGCGACTCGCCCAGACACCACATTCCATTATAAGATAGTCACTGAAGCGACTCGCCGAGACACCACATTCCATTTATAAGATAATCACTGAAGCGACTCGCCCAGACACTACATTCCATTTATAAGATAATCACTGAAGCTACTCGCCGAGACACCACATTCCATTTATAAGATAATCACTGAAGCGACTCGCCCAGACACCACATTCCATTTATAAGATAATCACTGAAGCGACTCGCCCAGACACCACATTCCATTTATAAGATAGTCACTGAAGCGACTCGCCCAGACACCACATTCCATTTATAAGATAATCACTGAAGCGACTCGCCGAGACACCACATTCCATTTATAAGATAATCACTGAAGCGACTCGCCCAGACACATCATTCCATTTATAAGATAGTCACTGAAGCGACTCGCCCAGACACCACATTCCATTTATAAGATAATCACTGAAGCGACTCGCCGAGACACCACATTCCATTTATAAGATAATCACTGAAGCGACTCGCCGAGACACCACATTCCATCTATAAGATAATCACTGAAGCGACTCGCCGAGACACCACATTCCATTTATAAGATAATCACTGAAGCGACTCGCCGAGAAACCACATTCCATTAATAAGATAATCACTGAAGCGACTCGCCCAGACACCACATTCCATTTATAAGATAGTCACTGAAGCGACTCGCCCAGACACCACATTCCATTAATAAGATAATCACTGAAGCGACTCGCCGAGAAACCACATTCCATTTATAAGATAATCACTGAAGCGACTCGCCGAGACACCACATTCCATTAATAAGATAATCACTGAAGCGACTCGCCGAGACACCACATTCCATTTATAAGATAATCACTGAAGCTACTCGCCGAGACACCACATTCCATTTATAAGATAATCACTGAATCGACTCGCCCAGACACCACATTCCATTAATAAGATAATCACTGAAGCGACTCGCCCAGACACCGCATTCCATTTATAAGATAATCACTGAAGCTACTCGCCGAGACACCACATTCCATTTATAAGATAATCACTGAAGCGACTCGCCCAGACACCACATTCCATTAATAAGATAATCACTGAAGCGACTCGCCCAGACACCACATTCCATTAATAAGATAATCACTGAAGCGACTCGCCGAGACACCACATTCCATTTATAAGATAATCACTGAAGCGACTCGCCCAGACACCACATTCCATTTATAAGATAATCACTGAAGCTACTCGCCCAGACACCACATTCCATTTATAAGATAATCACTGAAGCTACTCGCCGAGACACCACATTCCATTTATAAGATAATCACTGAAGCGACTCGCCGAGACACCACATTCCATTTATAAGATAATCACTGAAGCGACTCGCCCAGACACCACATTCCATTTATAAGATAATCACTGAAGCGACTCGCCCAGACACCACATTCCATTTATAAGATAATCACTGAAGCGACTCGCCGAGACACCACATTCCATTTATAAGATAATCACTGAAGCGACTCGCCCAGACACCACATTCCATTATAAGATAGTCACTGAAGCGACTCGCCGAGACACCACATTCCATTTATAAGATAATCACTGAAGCGACTCGCCCAGACACTACATTCCATTTATAAGATAATCACTGAAGCTACTCGCCGAGACACCACATTCCATTTATAAGATAATCACTGAAGCGACTCGCCCAGACACCACATTCCATTTATAAGATAATCACTGAAGCGACTCGCCCAGACACCACATTCCATTTATAAGATAGTCACTGAAGCGACTCGCCCAGACACCACATTCCATTTATAAGATAATCACTGAAGCGACTCGCCGAGACACCACATTCCATTTATAAGATAATCTCTGAAGCGACTCGCCCAGACACATCATTCCATTTATAAGATAGTCACTGAAGCGACTCGCCCAGACACCACATTCCATTTATAAGATAGTCACTGAAGCGACTCGCCGAGACACCACATTCCATTTATAAGATAATCACTGAAGCGACTCGCCCAGACACAACATTCCATTAATAAGATAATCACTGAAGCGACTCGCCCAGACACATCATTCCATTTATAAGATAATCACTGAAGCGACTCGCCGAGACACCACATTCCATTTATAAGATAATCACTGAAGCGACTCGCCGAGACACAACATTCCATTTATAAGATAGTCACTGAAGCGACTCGCCCAGACACCACATTCCATTTATAAGATAGTCACTGAAGCGACTCGCCGAGACATCACATTCCATTTATAAGATAATCACTGAAGCGACTCGCCCAGACACCACATTCCATTTATAAGATAGTCACTGAAGCGACTCGCCGAGACACCACATTCCATTTATAAGATAATCACTGAAGCGACTCGCCCAGACACCACATTCCATTTATAAGATAATCACTGAAGCGACTCGCCCAGACACCACATTCCATTTATAAGATAATCACTGAAGCGACTCGCCCAGACACCGCATTCCATTAATAAGATAATAACTGAAGCGACTCGCCGAGACACCACATTCCATTTATAAGATAATCACTGAAGCGACTCGCCGAGACACCACATTCCATTTATAAGATAATCACTGAAGCGACTCGCCGAGACACAACATTCCATTTATAAGATAGTCACTGAAGCTACTCGCCGGGACACCACATTCCATTAATAAGATAATCACTGAAGCTACTCGCCGGGACACCACATTCCATTAATAAGATAATCACTGAAGCGACTCGCCGAGACACAACATTCCATTAATAAGATAATCACTGAAGCTACTCGCCGAGACACAACATTCCATTAATAAGATAGTAACTGAAGCTACTCGCCGAGACACAACATTCCATTAATAAGATAATCACTGAAGCGACTCGCCGAGACACAACATTCCATTTATAAGATAGTCACTGAAGCTACTCGCCGAGACACAACATTCCATTAATAAGATAATCACTGAAGCGACTCGCCGAGACACAACATTCCATTTATAAGATAGTCACTGAAGCTACTCGCCGAGACACAACATTCCATTTATAAGATAGTCACTGAAGCGACTCGCCGAGACACAACATTCCATTTATAAGATATTCACTGAAGCGACTCGCCGAGACACAACATTCCATTTATAAGATAGTCACTGAAGCTACTCGCCGAGACACCGCATTCCATTAATAAGATAATCACCGAAGCGACTCGCCCAGACACCACATTCCATTTATAAGATAATCACTGAAGCTACTCGCCGAGACACCACATTCCATTTATAAGATAATCACTGAAGCGACTCGCCGAGACACAACATTCCATTTATAAGATAATCACTGAAGCGACTCGCCCAGACACCACATTCCATTAATAAGATAGTCACTGAAGCGACTCGCCGAGACACAACATTCCATTTATAAGATAATCACTGAAGCTACTCGCCGAGACACAACATTCCATTTATAAGATAGTCACTGAAGCGACTCGCCGAGACACCACATTCCATTTATAAGATAATCACTGAAGCGACTCGCCGAGACACCACATTCCATTTATAAGATAGTCACTGAAGCGACTCGCCGAGACACCACATTCCATTTATAAGATAATCACTGAAGCGACTCGCCGAGACACCACATTCCATTTATAAGATAATCACTGAAGCGACTCGCCGAGACACCACATTCCATTTATAAGATAATCACTGAAGCGACTCGCCGAGACACCACATTCCATTTATAAGATAATCACTGAAGCGACTCGCCGAGAAACCACATTCCATTAATAAGATAATCACTGAAGCGACTCGCCCAGACACCACATTCCATTTATAAGATAGTCACTGAAGCGACTCGCCCAGACACCACATTCCATTAATAAGATAATCACTGAAGCGACTCGCCGAGAAACCACATTCCATTTATAAGATAATCACTGAAGCGACTCGCCGAGACACCACATTCCATTAATAAGATAATCACTGAAGCGACTCGCCGAGACACCACATTCCATTTATAAGATAATCACTGAAGCTACTCGCCGAGACACCACATTCCATTTATAAGATAATCACTGAATCGACTCGCCCAGACACCACATTCCATTAATAAGATAATCACTGAAGCGACTCGCCCAGACACCGCATTCCATTTATAAGATAATCACTGAAGCTACTCGCCGAGACACCACATTCCATTTATAAGATAATCACTGAAGCGACTCGCCCAGACACCACATTCCATTAATAAGATAATCACTGAAGCGACTCGCCCAGACACCACATTCCATTAATAAGATAATCACTGAAGCGACTCGCCGAGACACCACATTCCATTTATAAGATAATCACTGAAGCGACTCGCCCAGACACCACATTCCATTTATAAGATAATCACTGAAGCTACTCGCCCAGACACCACATTCCATTTATAAGATAATCACTGAAGCTACTCGCCGAGACACCACATTCCATTTATAAGATAATCACTGAAGCGACTCGCCGAGACACCACATTCCATTTATAAGATAATCACTGAAGCGACTCGCCCAGACACCACATTCCATTTATAAGATAATCACTGAAGCGACTCGCCCAGACACCACATTCCATTTATAAGATAATCACTGAAGCGACTCGCCGAGACACCACATTCCATTTATAAGATAATCACTGAAGCGACTCGCCCAGACACCACATTCCATTATAAGATAGTCACTGAAGCGACTCGCCGAGACACCACATTCCATTTATAAGATAATCACTGAAGCGACTCGCCCAGACACTACATTCCATTTATAAGATAATCACTGAAGCTACTCGCCGAGACACCACATTCCATTTATAAGATAATCACTGAAGCGACTCGCCCAGACACCACATTCCATTTATAAGATAATCACTGAAGCGACTCGCCCAGACACCACATTCCATTTATAAGATAGTCACTGAAGCGACTCGCCCAGACACCACATTCCATTTATAAGATAATCACTGAAGCGACTCGCCGAGACACCACATTCCATTTATAAGATAATCACTGAAGCGACTCGCCCAGACACATCATTCCATTTATAAGATAGTCACTGAAGCGACTCGCCCAGACACCACATTCCATTTATAAGATAGTCACTGAAGCGACTCGCCGAGACACCACATTCCATTTATAAGATAATCACTGAAGCGACTCGCCCAGACACAACATTCCATTAATAAGATAATCACTGAAGCGACTCGCCCAGACACATCATTCCATTTATAAGATAATCACTGAAGCGACTCGCCCAGACACCACATTCCATTTATAAGATAGTCACTGAAGCGACTCGCCGAGACACCACATTCCATTTATAAGATAATCACTGAAGCGACTCGCCCAGACACCACATTCCATTTATAAGATAGTCACTGAAGCGACTCGCCGAGACACCACATTCCATTTATAAGATAATCACTGAAGCGACTCGCCCAGACACCACATTCCATTTATAAGATAATCACTGAAGCGACTCGCCCAGACACCACATTCCATTTATAAGATAATCACTGAAGCGACTCGCCCAGACACCGCATTCCATTAATAAGATAATCACTGAAGCGACTCGCCGAGACACCACATTCCATTTATAAGATAATCACTGAAGCGACTCGCCGAGACACCACATTCCATTTATAAGATAATCACTGAAGCGACTCGCCGAGACACAACATTCCATTTATAAGATAGTCACTGAAGCTACTCGCCGGGACACCACATTCCATTAATAAGATAATCACTGAAGCTACTCGCCGGGACACCACATTCCATTAATAAGATAATCACTGAAGCGACTCGCCGAGACACAACATTCCATTAATAAGATAATCACTGAAGCTACTCGCCGAGACACAACATTCCATTAATAAGATAGTCACTGAAGCTACTCGCCGAGACACAACATTCCATTAATAAGATAGTCACTGAAGCGACTCGCCGAGACACAACATTCCATTTATAAGATAGTCACTGAAGCTACTCGCCGAGACACAACATTCCATTAATAAGATAATCACTGAAGCTACTCGCCGAGACACAACATTCCATTAATAAGATAATCACTGAAGCGACTCGCCGAGACACAACATTCCATTTATAAGATAGTCACTGAAGCTACTCGCCGAGACACAACATTCCATTTATAAGATAGTCACTGAAGCGACTCGCCGAGACACAACATTCCATTTATAAGATAGTCACTGAAGCTACTCGCCGAGACACAACATTCCATTTATAAGATAGTCACTGAAGCGACTCGCCGAGACACAACATTCCATTTATAAGATAGTCACTGAAGCTACTCGCCGAGACACCGCATTCCATTTATAAGATAGTCACCGAAGCGACTCGCCCAGACACCACATTCCATTTATAAGATAATCACTGAAGCGACTCGCCCAGACACCACATTCCATTTATAAGATAATCACTGAAGCTACTCGCCGAGACACCACATTCCATTTATAAGATAATCACTGAAGCTACTCGCCGAGACACCACATTCCATTTATAAGATAATCACTGAAGCGACTCGCCCAGACACCGCATTCCATTTATAAGATAATCACTGAAGCTACTCGCCCAGACACCACATTCCATTTATAAGATAATCACTGAAGCGACTCGCCCAGACACCACATTCCATTTATAAGATAATCACTGAAGCGACTCGCCCAGACACCACATTCCATTGATAAGATAATCACTGAAGCGACTCGCCCAGACACCACATTCCATTTATAAGATAGTCACTGAAGCGACTCGCCCAGACACCACATTCCATTTATAAGATAATCACTGAAGCTACTCGCCGAGACACCACATTCCATTTATAAGATAATCACTGAAGCGACTCGCCCAGACACCACATTCCATTTATAAGATAATCACTGAAGCTACTCGCCGAGACACCACATTCCATTTATAAGATAGTCACTGAAGCGACTCGCCGAGACACAACATTCCATTTATAAGATAGTCACTGAAGCTACTCGCCGAGACACCGCATTCCATTTATAAGATAGTCACCGAAGCGACTCGCACAGACACCACATTCCATTTATAAGATAATCACTGAAGCGACTCGCCCAGACACCACATTCCATTTATAAGATAATCACTGAAGTGACTCGCCCAGACACCACATTCCATTTATAAGATAATCACTGAAGCTACTCGCCCAGACACCACATTCCATTTATAAGGTAATCACTGAAGCGACTCGCCCAGACACCACATTCCATTTATAAGATAATCACTGAAGCGACTCGCCCAGACACCACATTCCATTTATAAGGTAATCACTGAACCGACTCGCCCAGACACCACATTCCATTGATAAGATAATCACTGAAGCGACTCGCCGAGACACCACATTCCATTTATAAGATAGTCACTGAAGCGACTCGCCCAGACACCGCATTCCATTTATAAGATAGTCACTGAAGCGACTCGCCCAGACACCGCATTCCATTTATAAGATAGTCACTGAAGCGACTCGCCCAGACACCGCATTCCATTTATAAGATAGTCACTGAAGCGACTCGCCCAGACACCACATTCCATTTATAAGATACTCACTGAAGCGACTCGCCCAGACACCACATTCCATTGATAAGATAATCACTGAAGCGACTCGCCCAGACACCGCATTCCATTTATAAGATAGTCACTGAAGCGACTCGCACAGACACCGCATTCCATTTATAAGATAGTCACTGAAGCGACTCGCCCAGACACCACATTCCATTTATAAGATAGTCACTGAAGCGACTCGCCGAGACACCACATTCCATTTATAAGATAATCACTGAAGCGACTCGCCCAGACACCACTTTCCATTTATAAGATAGTCACTGAAGCGACTCGCCCAGACACCGCATTCCATTTATAAGATAATCACTGAAGCTACTCGCCCAGACACCGCATTCCATTTATAAGATAGTCACTGAAGCGACTCGCCCAGACACCGCATTCCATTTATAAGATAATCACTGAAGCTACTCGCCCAGACACCGCATTCCATTTATAAGGTAATCACTGAAGCGACTCACCCAGACACCACATTCCATTTATAAGATAGTCACTGAAGCGACTCGCCGAGACACCGCATTCCATTTATAAGATAATCACTGAAGCGACTCGCCCAGACACCACATTCCATTGATAAGATACTCACTGAAGCGACTCGCCCAGACACCGCATTCCATTTATAAGATAGTCACTGAAGCTACTCGCCGAGACACCACATTCCATTTATAAGGTAATCACTGAAGCGACTCGCCCAGACACCACATTCCATTGATAAGATACTCACTGAACCGACTCGCCCAGACACCACATTCCATTTATAAGGTAATCACTGAAGCGACTCGCCGAGACACCGCATTCCATTTATAAGATAATCACTGAAGCGACTCGCCCAGACACCACATTCCATTGATAAGATACTCACTGAAGCGACTCGCCCAGACACCGCATTCCATTTATAAGATAGTCACTGAAGCTACTCGTCGAGACACCACATTCCATTTATAAGATAATCACCGAAGCGACTCGCCCAGACACCACATTCCATTTATAAGATAATCACTGAAGCGACTCGCCCAGACACCACATTCCATTTATAAGGTAATCACTGAACCGACTCGCCCAGACACCACATTCCATTGATAAGATAATCACTGAAGCGACTCGCCGAGACACCACATTCCATTTATAAGATACTCACTGAACCGACTCGCCCAGACACCACATTCCATTGATAAGATAATCACTGAAGCGACTCGCCCAGACACCACATTCCATTGATAAGATACTCACTGAACCGACTCGCCCAGACACCACATTCCATTGATAAGATAATCACTGAAGCGACTCGCCGAGACACCACATTCCATTTATAAGATAATCACTGAAGCGACTCGCCCGGACACCACATTCCATTGATAAGATAATCACTGAAGCGACTCGCCGAGACAACACATTCCATTTATAAGATAATCACTGAAGCGACTCGCCCAGACACCACATTCCATTTATAAGGTAATCACTGAACCGACTCGCCCAGACACCACATTCCATTGATAAGATAATCACTGAAGCGACTCGCCGAGACACCGCATTCCATTTATAAGATAATCACTGAAGCCACTCGCCCAGACACCACATTCCATTGATAAGATAATCACTGAAGCGACTCGCCGAGACAACACATTCCATTTATAAGATAATCACTGAAGCGACTCGCCCAGACACCACATTCTATTGATAAGATAATCACTGAAGCGACTCGCCGAGACAACACATTCCATTTATAAGATAATCACTGAAGCGACTCGCCCAGACACCACATTCCATTTATAAGATAGTCACTGAAGCTACTCGCCGAGACAACACATTCCATTTATAAGATAATCACTGAAGCGACTCGCCGAGACAACACATTCCATTTATAAGATAATCACTGAAGCTACTCGCCGAGACACCACATTCCATTTATAAGATAATCACTGAAGCGACTCGCCCAGACACCGCATTCCATTTATAAGATAATCACTGAAGCGACTCGCCGAGACAACACATTCCATTTATAAGATAATCACTGAAGCGACTCGCCGAGACAACACATTCCATTTATAAGATAGTCACTGAAGCGACTCGCCGAGACACCACATTCCATTAATAAGATACTCACTAAAGCTACTCGCCGAGACACCACATTCCATTTATAAGATAATCACTGAAGCGGAATATGATCTCTACGGGCGTTAGCCAGAGTAGAGATTCATGGCATGACCATATAAATTCCCCGCCCACTACCTGAAATCATGACCCGATCGGAAACTTACCAAAAATCTAATCACTCATGTATTCCATCGCGTGAAATTTATTGTTATTATATCTCATGATTTAATATTTCGATGACATATATAATTATCTTTTCTGCAATATCTACACATAGATGAACAGAAATAAATTTAATTGAATTGACTACAAAGAACACGCTGAGCAGATTGCGTTCCCGACATCAACAGTGTTTCAAATCGACTTTGACATACGACCAATCTGACCATTGGACACATTTTATATTGACTATACAATAATGATTTACGACGGGCAATAGTTAGAAATTAGCATGACGATGTCTTTGAAAGCTGAGCTAGATTAGATAGGCACAGTATTGAACACCAGCCCGTTGATAAACATGGACTGATAATATACAGCGAGCGATAGACACGGCCTGTTAATTAACCGTCGATGTATACTCGGATTGGCGAGACTATAACATTATGTTCACTAGGTTTCTCTTGATTAAATTCCGGCAATTTAAGGATTCTGTCAGGGTTCGCAACACAATTTATATAGAACATCTTTCTCACAATGAACAACTACTAATAATAATTAAGAATAGGGTACTACGTCACTAAAAGTTGTGTTCTTTCTATCAGCTGTCGTTTCGTCATATTCGTAGTTCTCGATTACGGTTTCAAGAAGCCAAACATGAAACTGCTTCCTTTGTAACAATGTCCCCGTAGCCGAGGTGGTCAGGTCGGGGATAATATCATCGCAGTATGGACATGACGAGGCTTCCTTTGTAACAATGTCCCCGTAGTCGAGGTGGTCAGGTCGGGGATAATAGAGACCTTTCGCAAAACTCACGTTTACGATTACGGATACGGATAGGGTACTACGTCACCAACATTTGTGTATTTTCTAATCGTTGTCGTATTTTACTATCCGTAATAACGGTTACTATTTCATGGTTTCTAATGAGCTCAAATAACACCTGAAATTTATTTTCTGCAATATATTACTTTACTCCGTTCGAGACTGTATATGTATATTATGTAAACCATCCAGTTCTATTGAGCTACGACCTCTGTGTGCTATTTAGATTGGCAATCACTCTACTCGTCGCCGTGAATCTCGAGCTTCCCGCGAAATAAGATCGCTATCCGCAACGGATAGTCATCGCTGGCTGCGATACAAAACTTTGCAGTAAAAGAAGTGCACTATGAAACCAGTCGCCAAATAATACACGGCGGACATGGATTTGGTGTTACTAAAAGAATATTTGGCACACACACCGACACCACCAGAGCTCAGCAGTCTCTGTTATGTTTGTTCTTTGCATTTATTTTAAATTTAAAAACTCGCAAAAATGCGGCATTTAAAAGGTACTCCATCCGATTAGATGTCCCATTCATCAGATTCCAACAATTTGTTTTTTGAAATGACGCTTCTGTTATCAGAATCGAGTAATTGCCCAAACGTAATGCTAACCACAGTCAAGAATAGTATAAAATTGCCCAAAACCTGTTATTTATCAATATTTTGTTCAACGAAATTTTGCCGGTTTGTCAAATATCTGACACAAAACGCCACGTGATGCACATCGCTTCTACCGAGTCGACTTTGTTTCGATTTGGTAGTACCAAATCAGAATTGATGCCTATCAGCGAGCACATCAACCTTATGTCGGATTTCCTAAACCCAAAGAGGTGATAGGCCCGTGAAGCCGAAATCGCATTGAAATTAAATTGCGGACTGGAATGGTCTTGAAGTGGTGGAGTCGTGGTTGATGTGAGGTCCAAATTCAGGAACCCCTCTTCCCCCATCAGCATAAAGCCTATCAGGTCATCCAAGATAACAACGAACTGAATTTCCACCACATATGACTAGACATTTATACCTGTATTGCATGTCACAATATATCACGAGAATCCCAGGTCGTAGGTTGTGACTGGTCGAATTATTGACAATAAACAGGTCATGAATATCGCATTGTTGCAAATGAGAACATAAGTGAAGTACTAAGGGACTGTATACCAAACGCACGCTTTGAGTTCTAAAAGTGGTACGAAATAATTATGGTACGTGTTCGTCAAAACTCTTACGCGTAGTCGTTTTGCGAAAGGTCTTTTTGGCCCTACGGATAAACTTACGACTACGAATAGCTATCCGTATTCGTAATCGTAAACGTGAGGATGCGAAAGGTCTCTAATATCATCGCAGTATTGACAAGACGAGATTGGCAAGGGTTTAGTTTAAGCATATTTATTAAGCTAAGCTCAGCTTAAGGGATCGGAGCACAAGTTACAACACTTATAGTTGCTCTTTTCCCAACAAATGTTACAAATGATACCTGGACAGAAGATGACATTTACAGCACAATACAAATACAATCTAAGCAAATAAATTTGGAGAAAACCCGTCATACGTGTTCCACTGGCGACAGGAAGGAACTCTCTACCACATATCCATCTGATTTGTAAAAGATCCATTCGAGATCTTAATGTACAATTAAAGGTCATTGTTAGAATTTCTTGGTAGCATTGATGTATGACTGTATTATCGTGAACAATTCAGTATTAATTTCATAGGGAAGCGTTTTGGTCCCCGAAAGGTGCTTGTTCTGTTGTTAAGACTTTTATACCAAGGCGATCAAAACGATCAGGCATAATTTGCCTCTAACAATTACAGAGGACACATGAAAATGAAATGAAATGCTGTTTCTTCTTGGTATCCACAAGTACGAATAGGGGATGGGTGAATATAATTATGAAATTTATCAAAATTTAGATTAATACAATTATTTCGCAGTTTACAACGAAATATATTGGATTTTCGATCTCCCACATTAAACCATTCCGGTGGTTTAATAATTAAGATTTTCTCGAATACCTTTAACACGAGCTGATTTGTTGCTTCAAGTTTCCTCGTTTCGTCTGGAAGCGAATTCCACTGTTTACCTTAGCGGGGGGGGGGGGGGGGGGGAGAGTCCTGATAATTGTTAGTGTTCCCTCCCAAAGACTTAAATTTCTCAGGATATCAGAGCGTATGAGATTTATTATTCCCTACACGTTGGGGCAAAATATTAGTCAAGTATGAAGGGGCTTTGTGACTTAGAATTTTAGTGAAAAGCTCCCACTTACGTGTGTGTCTTCTCTCTTCAAGTGATATCCAACTCATTTATATCAGAAGTCGTTTATTTGAGGCAGAACGTGTTAACCCGCTAACTATTCTAGCAGCTTCAAACTGCAGTTTATCAAGAGTTTCGAGGAGTTTGTTGGGAGCACAATCCCACATCGCCGTAATCGAAGAGGGGTATATATGCATTGTATATTAGCAATAATGTTTTCCTTAACAGTCTAAATTTAAGCTTCTTAATGTGGATAAGCGGGCAGCCAGTCTTTGTGCGATATCGTTTATTTGAAGATCCCAGCCCAGATTGGATTGGATTTGTAGCCCCAGATGTTTTTGTGATTCAGATATTGGAAGGAATGTGGCATCAAATTCAATACAATTTTCTAAATCATGTCATATTGCTTTGGATGAAACCGCAAATTGTAAAACATTGAGATTTCTATTTACCGTGTACAAGAATTCGTCATGCTATTTGTGACTAACAGTTAGGCAAGTATCATCGTAATATAATCGCGCTAGAGAGTTGTCTGTCAAATCATGGCAAAGGCTCGATCCGGGACCGATTTTCTAGCTTAATCTGAGTTATAGGACATCCCAATGTGCCATTGTGATCGATACATGGTCATTTCGATAATAAATTATGTGTACACCCTCAATGAAGCAGGCACATTTGACATCCGTGTCTCCAAAAATCTGATATAAAAAACAACATCTGGACACGTAAGTAAGTGTTTCTGTCACAATGTCTTGTGCGTATATGACTTCACCCCTCCCATATTTGAGCAAATAATATTATTTTAAATTGTTTTCTGAATTTATTACTCCAAAGCATTTGTACGTAATTCGTCTCGAACCAAAAGCGGTTTTGATTTTAAATTTGTTTAAAACACATATAAACGTTTATCTGACGGGAGTTGTGGAAATTAACAATGCACATTAAAAAATCGGTAAATCGTTAAACACTCATTTTATAACTGCAATTTACCAGGAAAATATACATCGACTGCAGCTGATCGATTGAGCCCAAATATTGGACATCAAACACACCTCAACTATTTAATAGATGTTCGTAAAATGCACATGATTAATTTCACTCGAAACTACAATAACTACTGCAACAAATATCTAGCTCACCCACTGCACTAAATCCAGATAGTAGCTATCAGAACGTCTGAATCTACGGTTTAGAGATTAGATTAGTGACGTTGGTTCCTGGCACTGAACGCCTGAATCGACGGTTTAGAGATTAGATTAGTGACGTTGGTTCCTGGCACTGAACGCCTGAATCGACGGTTTAGAGATTAGATTAGTGACGTTGGTTCCTGGCACTGAACGCCTGAATCTACGGTTTAGAGATTAGATTAGTGACGTTGGTTCCTGGCACTGAACGTCTGAATCTACGGTTTAGAGATTAGATTAGTGACGTTGGTTCCTGGCACTGAACGCCTGAATCGACGGTTTAGAGATTAGATTAGTGACGTTGGTTCCTGGCACTGAACGTCTGAATCGACGGTTTAGAGATTAGATTAGTGACACTGGTTCCTGGCACTGAACGCCTGAATCGACGGTTTAGATATTAGATTAGTGACGTTGGTTCCTGGCACTGAACGCCTGAATCGACGGTTTAGAGATTAGATTAGTGACGTTGGTTCCTGGCACTGAACGTCTGAATCGACGGTTTAGATATTAGATTAGTGACGTTGGTTCCTGGCACTGAACGCCTGAATCGACGGTTTAGAGATTAGATTAGTGACGTTGGTTCCTGGCACTGAACGTCTGAATCGACGGTTTAGAGATTAGATTAGTGACGTTGGTTCCTGGCACTGAACGTCTGAATCGACGGTTTAGATATTAGATTAGTGACGTTGGTTCCTGGCCCTGAACGTCTGAATCTACGGTTTAGATATTAGATTAGTGACGTTGATTCCTGGCACTGAACGTCTGAATCTACGGGTTAGAGATTAGATTAGTGACGTTGGTTCATAGCACTGTACAACTGAATCGACGGTTTAGAGATTAGATTAGTGACGTTGGTTCCTGGCACTGCACATCTGAATCGACGGTTTAGAGATTAGATTAGTGACGTTGGTTCCTGATACTGAACGTCGGAATCTACAGTTTATAGATTAGATTAGTGGCGTTGGTTCATAGCACTGAACATCTGAATCGACGGTTTAAAGATTAGATTAGTGACGTTGGTTCCTGGCACTGAACGTCGGAATCTATGGCTTAGAGATTAGATTTGTGACTTTGGTTCCTGGCACTGAACATCTGAATCGACGGTTTAGAGATTAGATTAGTGCCGTTGGTTCCTGGCACTGAACGTCTGAATCGATGGTTTAGAGATTAGATTAGTGACGTTGGTTCCTGGCACTGAACATCTGAATCGATGGTTTAGAGATTAGATTAGTGACGTTGGTTCCTGGCACTGAACGTCTGAATCGATGGTTTAGAGATTAGATTAGTGACGTTGGTTACTGGCACTGAACGTCTGAATCGATGGTTTAGAGATTAGATTAGTGACACTGGTTCCTGGCACTGAACGCCTGAATCGACGGTTTAGATATTAGATTAGTGACGTTGGTTCCTGGCACTGAACGCCTGAATCGACGGTTTAGAGATTAGATTAGTGACGTTGGTTCCTGGCACTGAACGTCTGAATCGACGGTTTAGATATTAGATTAGTGACGTTGGTTCCTGGCACTGAACGCCTGAATCGACGGTTTAGAGATTAGATTAGTGACGTTGGTTCCTGGCACTGAACGTCTGAATCGACGGTTTAGAGATTAGATTAGTGACGTTGGTTCCTGGCACTGAACGTCTGAATCGACGGTTTAGATATTAGATTAGTGACGTTGGTTCCTGGCCCTGAACGTCTGAATCTACGGTTTAGATATTAGATTAGTGACGTTGATTCCTGGCACTGAACGTCTGAATCTACGGGTTAGAGATTAGATTAGTGACGTTGGTTCATAGCACTGTACAACTGAATCGACGGTTTAGAGATTAGATTAGTGACGTTGGTTCCTGGCACTGCACATCTGAATCGACGGTTTAGAGATTAGATTAGTGACGTTGGTTCCTGATACTGAACGTCGGAATCTACAGTTTATAGATTAGATTAGTGGCGTTGGTTCATAGCACTGAACATCTGAATCGACGGTTTAAAGATTAGATTAGTGACGTTGGTTCCTGGCACTGAACGTCGGAATCTATGGCTTAGAGATTAGATTTGTGACTTTGGTTCCTGGCACTGAACATCTGAATCGACGGTTTAGAGATTAGATTAGTGCCGTTGGTTCCTGGCACTGAACGTCTGAATCGATGGTTTAGAGATTAGATTAGTGACGTTGGTTCCTGGCACTGAACATCTGAATCGATGGTTTAGAGATTAGATTAGTGACGTTGGTTCCTGGCACTGAACGTCTGAATCGATGGTTTAGAGATTAGATTAGTGACGTTGGTTACTGGCACTGAACGTCTGAATCGATGGTTTAGAGATTAGATTAGTGACGTTGGTTCCTGGCACTGAACGTCTGAATCGATGGTTTAGAGATTAGATTAGTGACGTTGGTTCCTGGCACTGAACATCTGAATCGATGGTTTAGAGATTAGATTAGTGACGTTGGTTCCTGGCACTGAACGTCTGAATCGATGGTTTAGAGATTAGATTAGTGACGTTGGTTCCTGGCACTGAACGTCTGAATCGATGGTTTAGAGATTAGATTAGTGACGTTGGTTCCTGGCCCTGGACTCTTTATAAGCCTTCCAAAGTCATACCAATTTTCCAGACGTTTTATTTTTAACATATCATGAATATAATAATAAGGAATGCTCTTTATTATGCAATTGTTGTAAAGTTCCTTTAAAAGTATATATTGTATTTATCGACCTACATGTGTTGCGATCCCCTGTTTTTCTGTAACAGATAGATAGGGTAATAGGAAGACAGTTAGTTAAGAATATAACACCCTTAAAAATATACATGTATATTTCACATCACCCAGAAACTGCGCTGTTTGATTGGTCGACAGCTGTGTTCTATATTGTGTAGTGTTGTGCTAAATTTAGCACACCACTATATTTTAGCACACTTCTGTACCAAAGTAGCATGGAAAATGCCACGAACAGAGGCAACAATGTCGAAAACAGATATACATATAGGTGTATACCAATTTACAAAAGCGTATTCAAATTAAAGTCAAACATTCCCATGAAATTGTTTTTCACAGGAACGACGTCAACTTCCGATATGGCAGCATTCCGTTGAATTCACTTTGTAATACAGTTTCGGGTTTTCGTGCATTTAAAACAGAACCTAAATACTGCGCGTTTCGGTATATTAAGCTTGATTTCAACACCCTCGTTCGACGATTATGTTTCTCTTAAACTGTTTGTCGGCAACTTTATAACCATACAGTGTATTTGCTCTGAGTAAAATGACTTGTATGTGATTTCTGTTAACGTCTTATATGAAGAGAACAGTCCAGAAGTTCGTGCACGTTAATTAGTATGACACGGTTATACGATACGCATGGTACAAGTTCGAATTGTTCGGTAAGATATAACAAGAAAACTAAGATGCATGCATCAGGTCACCCATGAACTATTTAGCAATAGAATAATTCAGTTCGGTTGCGGTTTCACAACGTTACAACTGACATACGATTACACAAGACACACCTTGAATGTGGAACTGTGTAAGAGTGAATATTAATGTTCTAAATCCCATGTTTCACCTTTAGTTGTGATTGGGGGGGGGGGTGGGTCGTACTTTATTAACACGCAAGTAGTGTAATTAAGTACGGGTAATTAGAAGTAACAAATCGTTTAGTTTCTATCGTATCGACTGAAAGGGGTGAGTAGATTATTGGTGATGAATGTTCTCGTTAGCTGTCAATATAATATGCATATTTGCCCCGTTACGTTTATACACTGTAGCATTGGCGGGCCAGAGTGTGTTGACATGTTAATTGTTTGGTTCATTAATAACAGATCAGCGGGGATTTGTCGTGAAAACGTACACGTATACGTGGAAATATGCTACGGTCACGGTTAAATTAATGGTTCTTCTATTACACCACCGTGTATACTCGGTTTAAATAGGTATATTATATAGGGACGTGTGCTCAATTTTGGTGTGGACCGATGATCGAAAAAACTAAATCGGAGGTAAATGTCGCAGGCCGGAGGGCCATTTTTTCAATAATTTTTAAAGAAATTGAGCAGTTGCAACAGAAGCAGCAAAAAAGGGTGTACAATTGGCAAATGATGAGGGGCGGTGTGACGTGTAACTAGGATTGAAATTAGATATGCAATTTGGAGATTATTGGATGAGGGATTTATATTAATTATATTAAAGGGACGAGAGGGTTTAGTTGTCGAAAATATTTGTTCCAAACACCGTAAACAGATCAATATTAAAACGCATACATTTAGGTTCAAATATACGATCACTATCCCTTAAAGGAATACGGTCCTGAAAAAACAATATTATTTTCTTTCAATATACCGATAATATATATATAAAATGTCCATTGGGCGCATATTATATAATATTCGGCCGCCAATCGTTATTTTTATAACGATTCAAAAAAATTCCGAAGTTAGCCGAAGATTTTGTTGTAGACGAAGTCACGTGATCATCAGCCCGATCACGTGATTGTCACATGTAAACAGAAGCATAGCACGTGATCGATCACGTGGTAACTCATTGACAACGCATAGATACGCGACGGCGGTATTTTAAGTTTGCATGTAGTCGATCGCGGCCTTTGACGATTGTCGCGTTATCACACTGCGAATGCAAAACTTCGCCGAAACATCGCCTTTCTCGTAATTAAATGTCGATCTTTATCGTGTTATTATTACTATTATTATATGTATCGCGATGTGTTGTTACTATAAAGCCATGTCCGTATATTATTCAGTTTTGCGCGCATTTATCTATATAAACGCGTGCTCGTGTTTATATATATTTTTTCGTTACCGGAATAGTCCAAGTTATATTATATATGCATATCAAGATTGCATATATACGCGAAGACTTGCACAGTTATTAGGCAATTATCATCTCGTAAACATTCCAATTTCCAGATGCCATTAGTCGTGTGTCAATAAAGAGCGTATCGTTTTAATTATCGTAACGCGGTAAAACAACACAAAATTGGTTTATTGCTGTCGGATTTAATCAATTATAATCCAGTCATTCATTACCAATATGATATGTTCATTTTTCCTTGGTTATGAATCATGTAATTATTTGGGCAATATGGTGTTTATATATATTTCGGAATATTGCTTCCCCCACCCCAAAACAATCTAGCCGACTGTCACTGATGGAAATTCACTGCATCTATGCATGGTTATTGACCTATAAAATTAGCAGTCTAGCGATGCGGTCTATTGAATATCCAGGTCATAAATCGACCTCTATGTGGCAATTACGCATAACAATAGGGTTATAAACATCCAATCATATATAACACTTTTTGAAGGAGGGATAATAATCCGGTTTAATATGGAATCACATATTCAAGTGCTCTTTATTCGCAATATATCGTAATAGTGAACGCTCTTTATTGCGCCAAGGTAAAGGAACTCGACTTAGAACAGTTGTCATCGTGATTTTTTTTACTGATTACACCAATACAGGTCAATACATGTACACGAACTTCCGATATGCATGCTTTATATATCCTTCCAAGTCATAGCAATTTCCGCTTTATTAAACTCTTTTTATTCGTACCATATTAGGAAAACTCTTAACATGGAACGCTCTTTATGGAGCCATGGTGAAGGAAATGGGGAATCGACTAAGAATAGTTGTTATCGTGATTTATTCAACATACTCTCCACTTTAACTGCAATTGTATGTATTCGTAACCATGACTGACTTGTCAAATTAAACGCTCTTTATTTGGTATATGTAATCGGTTTCTGATGATTGCGCAACGGGTTTCCCACAGAAATCCCGCCAAATGGCACGTAAACGAACATCGTTTGGAAATGAATACAGCATTATACCTAACTGAGAGTCACTAGACCGGCCACAGCCGAAAACACTGCATTTATATGGCAATGTTACGAATGAATGATTGTAAATACGGGACACTCGGGGAATATATACGGAAAATTAAAACAACATCGTGAACACGCGCCCGAATAGAGTTCACATGCCTGCTCATGTTTTTATAAGCTTTATTTTTGACACGAAAGTGTTACCTACACCGCTCAATCGGCCTTCTATAGTTTTTTTGTCAAAACAATAACTTTCCAAACAGCGCTTAAGACAAATCACAAGTGAATATAACAATTAACCATGTGTACACAATGCTATTGATATGCCCCGCAGTAATTCCATCACGCTCACGAGCTGATGTCTATTCCGGATTTTCCATCGTCATATAGGTAGACACAAATAACTCCGACTCCGATTCCGTGTTTTTAATTAGTTTACCTCGCTTGACGTCATGCGAGGTTTTGCGACGGAGATAGCCGACAACCGGTGGCGGTATTATTTATTTATTTCTCGGCTTAATTATTACGTGATTTTTATGGGACTTGGATTATTGTGATCACAATAGGGGTGGCTTTCCGATAGAGTTTTGTTGTTTCATGAGCACTGTAATCCCTTAAACATCATGCTTACACAAAGACCTACTCAATTTTACATAAACAAGAGTCTGATTGTGTTATAGAAGGCAGCATAATGCTACTGGCTAATCACACACAAATGGTATAAACGCTCTTTATTATTTCCAAATAAGGAATTGAGCAACAAAGAACGCTCTTTATGTTTACCATCATAATATAAAGAAACACCAGGAAAGTAACTTTTTATGCTTTGTTTACATAACAGTCGGCAAATTTACGACTATAACATAATGTTTATGAGATATTTCTCATTTGTATATTAACAAAGTCTGTCTATATTTGAATATTATTTCGTTTGTAGCGGTTTTTGACAGGTGGAAATATGTTCACATGATACCCACCAAGGCCTTCATACCTTTAAGGTATACTACAACTGTTTTTCTTTTCAATAGCAGAATACAGAATGCTATTAAGAAGTGACACAAAACACAGAACATTTGTTTTAATTATAAGTATTAAGAAGTGAGAGATATGTGAGTCAAGGAAACCAGTAACGAAAGGCAATATTAACATGATTTGTCAGAGAATAATTGTTTACGTTCCAATGAATATGTACTGGAAACAAACTGTCTGTACCAGACTTTCATAAACACAAATTATGTATTAATGATCATTAATGGTGTAACGACATATTTCGTTCTTTAATGTCTCAAATGAAAGTGTCAATGACACTGTAGCTCAACTTTGAGAAGAAGTTAAATTTGTGTGATGAGCAATGAATGGAAAGATTTAGAATTGAATTTGGAAATCCAAGATGGCCGCTGGCAGCCATGTTTTTTTGTCGGAATGTCCCCAAAATGACTCATTCTCATCTACATTCCAATTTCAACAGCCATGAAAAATTTCATGATGATCAGACTAAAGGTACGACATGTAGCCCGTGCTAAAGGATTTAGTCATACAAAGAGTAAAATCCAAGATGGCTGCTGGCAGCCATGTTTTTTGGCCGAATGACCCCATGATGATCAGACAAACAGTACGACCTGTGGCCCGTGCTAATGGATTAAATTTTGAAATCCAAGATGGCCACTGGCGGCCATGTTTTTTGTCCGAATGACCCCAAAATGACTCGTTCCCATCTACATTCCAATTTCAACAGCCTTGACAAATTTTATGATGATCAGACTAAAGTTAAGACCTGTAGCACGTGCTAAATATTTAGTCATATAAAGACTAAAATCCAAAATGGCTGCTGCGGCCATGTTTTTTGGCCGAATGACCCCAAAAGGACTCGTTCCCATCTACATGTCATTATTAAAATTCTTGACAAATTTCATGATGATCAGACAAACATTACGACCTGTAGCCCGTGCTAATGGATTGAATTTTGAAATCCAAGATGGCCACTGGCGGCCATGTTTTTTTTCCGAATGATTTCAAAATTAATAATCTGGTCTAAATGTTGATGTCAACAGCTATGACAAATTTCATAATGATCCGACCAAAGGTACGACCTGTAGCCTGCATTGTTGACGCCTTGCGTACACACATACACACGGACGACAAAGCCATGGCAATAGCTCAAACTTTACAATTTAACGACATTTTCGGTCTTTAACAGTTTAATGGGGGCCCCCGGTGGTCCAGTCGGTAGAGTGCCAGGTAATTTACGTCGTCCCAGTCCGTCCAGCGCTGACGAAGCTGGTTCTAACCCCACCATAGGGAGGGTGACCGGAATCGTGTTTCTGGGCAAGTTTGTCAATTGCTTTCCGGGTGTCGGTGGTTTCTACACGCAGTGGAACAACTTCCCGGTGAAATTGAGCCTCTGCGTGGTCTTTCCTCCACCCGTAAAATTGACAACGTCGTGTGTGGCCTAGCGGCTAGAATGACGATAAACCCTAATAAACAACAGCAACAACAATTCGGTCTTTATAATATCTCAAGATATAGGGGGTATTTGGATCTCTAGTTTAACGACATTTTTCGGTCTTTATAGTTTAACGACATTTTTCGGTCTTTAATATCTCAAGATAGAGGGGCCCTTAGTGGGTATTTGGATCTCTAGTTTAACGACATTTTTCGGTCTTTGATAGCAAAATGGAAGAAGTACATATTTGGAAGATGTGTGGCCCTAAAAAGGAAAGTTGTTTGGTGGTCTTGAAATGCAGTTTTTCTTAACAGTCTTCCTTGATTAAAGTGATGTGAAACACTCCGGCAGACACCGGGCAGAGTGATCAAATAAATAGAAATTAAGAATAATCTTTCTCAAAGTAGTTATTTGTTACGAATATTAATCCAAATGGATGTTACACAACGTCATTCTTATATATTAGTTAAATGCAATGACTCTCGATGGCAAAATGATTTTTGTTTAATTACAGCCGATAGTTGCGCCCCGAATCGAGATGTAAATATTTACAATTTGGAGTAGTTCAGACGATGTTCTATATGAAGTGGTGTGGTAGATCTTTTTGGAAATTTTCAGTGATGTTAGTAGAATGATAACATTCCCCACGTTGGAAAAGTGCCTGAGCACTAACTTATCAATTTCTCGCTCCCGAAAAATTCCATAATATGTCTTTAAACATATATATAAATCTCCGAAAACAAAATTTCTAAAGCATTAAACGATTTGCTATATTTCCACTAGGGCATATATTTCATCTGATTTTGCGAGAATCCATATATACTTTTTCATGAGAATCCAGGGTAATTTGCGAGAATCTAGATTTGGATTCTCGCCGAAATATAAGCCCAGATTTCACTCTGAAGTGTGCCTAAATGGCATAAATTGTACCTTGGTTCCCATGTTCGCTATAAACTAGCTTGAAATTCGCAAACCAATGAATTTTTTTTCTTCAGAAAATTTACATTTTTATGACTCGCGACATAAATTGTCACCAATAAAAACAAATTTGATTCATCGTGGAAGTTAGTCGGTGACTATAAATAATGTCACCATTCAACTGAATGTTGTTGAATTCTATTGAGATGTGGAGCAGACAATATATTGGGAGGCTCGGAGGCTCCATAGCATGAGGCCCCCACCCCCTTTTTCGTATGCCGTATTCCATGCCCTGTTATGAGGTACGCCGTATTTCCGGCCCCTCTGTTAGGAGGTATTCGGTATTCCAAAAATACCGGTATTCGTACGCCGACCTTCCAAAAAATGAAGTTTTCATATATTTTTATGTATTCCATATGGTATTCCGTATTCCAACTTCTGTGTTAAGTGGTATTCCGTCTTCCATGGGGGTGGGGGTGGGGGCCTCTAGCATCTGCTCCTCAATCCTTACCAGATGTCAGTAAAAGTTTCACATTTCATTATTTCAGTTCTTTAGCAATCTTAATCATTATATGTAATGCCCTGACCATGCTCAATACTAGCTTGAAATTGGCGAAACAATGATTTTTTTTTCTTCAGAAAATTAACATTTTTATGACTCGCGACATAATTGTCATCAATAAAAACAAATTTTATTCATCGTGGAAGTTAGTCGGTGACTATAAATAATGTCACCATTCAACTGAATGTTGTTGAGCATATTTCAACCAATTTTGGAAGTTTAAATGAATATTTTCTTCACACTCAAAGTCAATTGACAAATTTCAGGATTTTAGCCTGCTTCGTTGGGACCAAATATTTGTTGTGCACACTGAAGGAACGTCTACCATCACTCGATAGGCCAGATTATGCCCTGACCATGCTATAAAGTATTAAACTAGCTTGAAATTGGCAAAACTATGAATTTTTTTGGTTGAACAAATTTACATGGGAATCTCCATAGAAAACGGTTATATTTCGATAAAAACGAAAGTAATGCGAAATGAAAGTCGACACTGGCCAGAATTGTGCAGAATAACATATGAGTCAAGTTATATGCGAATATTTGACCTCATTCGATTAAATAGTCTCGTATTTAAGGAATCAATGCCAATGGCGCTCGGACATGTGGAAATTTTTACCGTCGCACTCGCAGACTGTAAGGCGGAATTGTGAAATGTAAACACGCATTACCTTTTGTGAGAATAACACAAGCGCAGACTTTATCAAAGTAATGCAATACACAACAACAAATAGGATAAAACGGATATAAACACGGTATAAGTGAGAATAAACGTGGAAACAGTTGACAACATTTGTTCGGTTATTCGGCAAAACCGAAGGTATAGATTTATGGTCACTAACAAGAAATTCAGTTAATTGAGGAAAAACACCCACTGTCCTGAGTGGTATTGATAAGCTGTTGGGGGGGGGGGAGATATTAATTGTGTTAAAGTGCAATGGGAAGTAATTGCGGTTAAGGGTAATAAGAAATGTCTTATTGCATTCTCATTGGGCTTAATCATAATTAGAGATTTCCTTAAGTTATTGCGGTTAATCGAAATTGTCTATTAAATGTCAATTTTGATTCCCATAGAGATCATCAATGGTGTCTATGCGCAGGGTCGACGTGCCAATTTTCTCTATTTGGATTCCAATTGTTGGCTCATTAAATATGCACATATGCTTAAGATACAGTCGTGCACGAAGCGAGCTCCCGTAAGTCGGGTTTTGGATCCCATGCAGTTAATGAAAATATCATTGAAATAATCGGTTTCCCCCAATAAACAACCATATATTCAATATACATGTTTTGGAGCAGAATTAGGCAGTCCATATTGGACGCCATCATGGAATTTTTTTTTTTTGGTTTAATTTTCACACATATTTATTAGTTATGTGGATGGAGTTCTCATTAAACCTCACATCCTTATATTGGTTACAGTAATGCCCAAAGTAATTGACCACTTAACCACATCAGAATTATTGGTAATTTTTCAGCATTTAAAATCCTGACAAATTACCCATTATTCAGCTGTGGTCAATTACTTTGTACATTACTGAATGAGGATTGAGTTATCATTACACCTCAAATCCTTATATTGGTTACAGTAATGCCCAAAGTAATTGACCACTTAACCACAGCAGAATTATGGGTAATTTTTCAGCATTTAAAATCCTGACAAATTACCAATAATTATGCTGTGGTTAAGTGGTCAATTACTTTGGACATTACTGTATGAGGATTGAGTTATTATTACACCTCAAATCCTTATATTGGTTACAGTAATGCCCAAAGTAATTGACCACTTAACCACAGCAGAATTATGGGTAATTTTTCAGGATTTAAAATCATGAAAAAATACCCATTATTTTGCTGTGGTTAAGTGATCAATTACTTTGGACATTACTGTATGTAGATGGAGTTAAACCTCACATCAGTGTGTTGGGGATTTGGACCTTGACTTGGGACCTTTTGTTTTTAACGCGACAAATGCGCGTACACCTTATACACAAATTTCTTATGTAACCAGAGTTTTTCTTGGATAAGATGAGTTTGAATCCTGCTTACATTTCAAAATGTTGTCAGTTTTATATTGTCTGCAGCGGAACTCAACGCGTTGAAGCAAAAGTTAGAAAAGATAAAATGTGTACGTAATGAGACTATAATACAACTGAAAAAATAAACTGAGGGAGGGGTGGGCGATACAGGGAACTAAGGGTTGAACCGATATAAATTTGTAGAGCGATAACGACCGATGTTGACATATTATGCATCTGAACTCTACTGTTGCAACATGGCTATAAAATAGGGGGGTGTCAGAATCTTAGTCATCTCTATATAGTGCCAGAATAGTCATCTATAAGATGTTGGGTTGGTTATATGGACTCGGAGAAAAGGTGGTTTGTACCGATGAACTGACATAAATTAGAGGAGCGATGTTGCATCGCGACTGTACTAAAGCAGCAATGATGTAAAATGGGGGGGGGGGGTGTGTCTGCAATTATCTATCTCTATAGATAGCACCAGGATTATATAGATAGGAATAGCAATTGATCTACGTATACAGTATACTATAGTATTAGAGGTTGGGTTGGTTATATGTGGATAATTGGATATGGAATTCATACCGATGAAACGATACAAATTAGTGGAGCGATAATGACCAATGTTGACACTTACCGGTAGTCAGGCTACGCGCGGGAGAAAATAGGGGTTGATACGATAGACCAAAATAAATTTGTCAGGTGATAATGACGGTTTGACCAATGTTGACCTATAAAGTAACGCGACTATACTGTCGCATAATTATCAGGTGTAACCGGTCAAATATGAACTCTAGTGACCAATATAGAACAGGTCAGAAAACATTCGCAGGGCCCTAATTGGCCTAAAATTTATTTAACACTCCATTTGCCATTAAAATTGATTTATGTCGATAAAACTGTCATTTTTCAAAATTTTAAGCTGAGACTTGGAGTGTGTTGGTGGGATAGCTACATATTCGTAAAATGACAGAGTACAGCACGCAATTATGTTTTAGATGGAAGAAATGAATTTTTTTCAATGATAAAATTTAACATGGAATTTACCATTAACATCGATTTATGTCGATAAAACTGTCATTTTTCAAACTTTTAGGCTGAGACTTGGTGTGCGTGTGATACATATATGTTCCTAAAATGACCGAGTCCAGCGCGTAATTATGTTTTAGATGGAAGAAATTGAATTTGACATTTTCACAAAAACACGCCAATTCCGAATCCAGATGACCTACTTGCAGACGAGCGCTCGTTAATATTCATGCCAAGAAATACAGGCGTCAAACTCATCTTTTTGGAAGGTTAATCCGATATACACATATTGAAATAATCCTTCCAGAACACCTTCCAAGATATAGAAGAATATGTTAATAGATTAGGACGCTAAAACAGTCGTAATGAAAGAATTAAAATGCACATCGCCTCCGCTTCGATTGTCACCGCGAGACCGCTATCGGCATTGGAATTAGACCATTGTATCTGTTTTGCGCATGCGCAAGTCACTTTCCATATTTGGAATTTCCATATATGGGATTTGTGTTAACCTGAATACCGATCAATCCATTAACAAACAAATTACCACGCAATTATCTTAGCATAAAAATATATTGTAATTTATGCAACTACGACCCTGGTAACCCTGATAACTAATAAAATATACCGGCCAATTCATTTTAAGATCGTTATTTCACTTTGCTTTAAGCATAAATACACTCTTAAACGCACATAAACGACCCATTGGCGTTAAATTAAATATACTCGGTATTTATTATATTAGTTTTTTATTGCTCAGTATAGAGTTAGACCCTTGACACCTGTCAATATATTTGGGCTGAATTCATATGATGCGGTATTATTCCTCGAAATAAACAACAAAGCAGTCGTTACTTCGAAATGTCGTTTGGGCTAACATTTACACAAATCCTTCGCGTGTTCTCCTCAATTGGCACACATGTTCTCAGTCGACACACAGGTTATCCCAGAAACTGGTGTGAAATAAACACCCAAGGTTTGGGTGAAATAAATAGATAATGTCTTAACGTTTACTAAGCGGGTATAGTGGCGACTGGGATTTAATGGACATATGGCCTTCTGAACGTGTTCATGCGATATAACATAAACGTCTGTAAAACATATATAATAAAGTGATACATGGAACAATATATTGACTTTGTTCTTATATTTTATTATTAATAAATCTCCAATAATGAGATTTCGCATTTCAAAGCCGTTTGTAAACATTACTGTTACAGCAGAATTATCGATACAAGTCCAATTAGTCCAACAAGTTACCGAAGTTTAATCAAAACTTGACAGTAGACATTGGAAAACTTCCAACCATTGAAAAAATATTCGGAAAATCATATTCATACATAATAATTTACATATATATGATATCGAGGCCGAAATCATATTCATACATAATAATTTACATATATATGACACCGAGGCCTTTGATATTATTATTACAATTGTTTTTGCTACACGCCCCATTAGACTCGGAGTAAATAAAACAAGTGCTGATTGGAAATTTAACATTTTTGTTCTTCGATGATCTTTAACCCTTTCATGACTGGAGCTTCCTGAATTTTTTCGAAAACCTGTGCTAATGTATTCTGTTATATATCCGAGTCGACCATAGGTCGCATCGCGTATATAAGAGAATGCATTGGCCTAACAAATTTTATATTATTTTTATAATTGTTAGAAAATGGATGAAAATATGAAAAAAAAGAAGATAGAAATTGTTAAAGGATGTAAGACAAAAATGATAAAAATTGATAAAGAAAAAACAGATACAAAATGATAACATTGTTAAAGAGTGTAAGTAAAATTGATAAAAAAAAAGATAAAGTTGTTAAAAAATATAAGAAAAAATAATAAAATTGTTAAAGAATGTAAGAAAACAATTATAAACATGGTTAGGCCAATGCATTCTCTTATATATGGACGGCTCGCATATATAAGGGAATGCATTGGCACAGTGTCCTCAATGTTGCGCCAGCGCAGCTCCTGTCATTAAAGGGTAAGGTAGGAGGATCCGTAAAACAACAAATAAAAACAAGTGGCACTCGGTAACTATTCTTCCAATTCCCTGTTCATCCGCGACCATGTTCCATCAAACATTCATTGTCTGTACATTATATAGTGTAAACTCTACTTTATTCCAAATCGAACCGACATAACAAGAAATGTACACAGCACGTGAATACAGATTTCGATTTGGAATGGAAATTGGACCAATATACCTGCTTCTTTGATAGGATGTGTTTTTTCTGAGAATGTTGAGTATACATTATTGTACATTTTTGTGTTGAAACGTTTGGGTATCAATACACAAGTTAAAGTAAATTTAAGTGAATCACACCCTCCTCTTTGTTATACTCTGGGGTCAAAATACATACAGGTTGGTAAATATTTTTAACACTTACATACACACGTTATATGGTTGCGAATTTGGAATCATAAAACAACGTTCAATTTTATGAGATACCTCTAGATCTTACCTCCCATGCCCGGTCTTAGTCGCCTGTCATACCCATCCAGCATCATGTTTAGTATCTCCGTCATGTTCGCCATCTTTTCCCTCCACGCGATGCATTCTGGGAAGACAGATGCCAGCAGTAGCAGATACTGATATGTGCTGTTCGAGTTCATCATTCAGAGAATATCCTTGTTCTCGGGTTCATCACTGGAATGATTAATGTGTTCACATGTAGACAATATCAGGCACAATTGTAATTTTACCTGAAATGTTATTGCTGCAAAGATTACACCCTTGAGAATGCGGCGGTTTAAATGGCGACGATTAACCCTTTACCCAACAAACCGGCCAAAAACGGCCAAATAAAGCTTCAACAGCCTAAATTATCTTGGGTCTGTCTCAATAAAACCATACAAATATGGATATCATTGGAACCGGCTCATTGACCACTTTGTGATGGTTACAGTTATGCCCTGTGCCAATGCATTCTCTTATATATGCGAGTCGACCATAGGTCGCCTCGCATATATAAGAGAATGTATTGGCCTAAAAATAATTTTTTTTAACACTTTTTACCATTTTTTCTTACATTCTTTAACAATTTTATAATTTTTAATGTGTTAAGCCAATGCATTCTCTTATATATGCGAGGCGACCCATGGTCGACTCGCATATATAAGAGAATGCATTGGCACAGGGCCGTTCTGTTGGGTAAAGGGTTAAGCTCAAACAGAACAGTATTAGTCGTGCTGGTTAAAGTGAACTGCGTCGGGTGAACAGCCATTAGTCCATATTTACATTTGATCTTCAGTCTGTGTTAAGATTTCGCTTGTAATGGCTACTTGTCTTCTTGCGCTCACTTTATTTGTGTATTGGCAATTCATAATATGACCATACGCTAGCGTAATTAACAAATCACAGCTAAAACACATGCATAAGCTAGGATATATATGTGTCTTTTTAATCCTAAAAATGATGAATTTCGATTTCGATTCCAGTATTGTCCCCAGCCCAGCCAGAGTGATTGAGATTTTCCCATTGTACGCGACATTTATATTTTAGACCACTCCATTGCAAATATTTGACAGTCCATAATGTTATAATTATATTCTCAATAAAATGTAAACCACGGCTACGAATGAACTTCACTGTGCATAATTCCGATAGTAACTCCCCTCAATTTGGAACGCCGGCCATTGAAAGACACACATGTTTATTTCAGATTACGACATTAATGCTTTAAGCCCACTGATCTACTGTGCGACAAAAGCGCTCGCAAAAATTCAAAACAGCAGTTTCGTATTAGATAATAATTGGTGACGTCACAAAATCAGATATAGTCTATATATGGCCCAAAGCGTCCGGCTTTGGTTCGTTATTAGATAATAATTGGTGACGTCACAAAATCAGATATATTCAATATATGACCCAAAGCGTCCGGCTTTGGTTCGTTATAATTATTGTTGGGGTATGGGTGAAGTACCCAACCCGCCGTCGCAACGTTGCTACTTTCCTGTATAAAAACCTTCTGAGGAAGTGGTCACATTACTTGGACATAGGTACACGCCTATGTTATAATTTAGTACCTGAATATATATCGAGTAACAATAGTGATGATGGTTTTTCGGCACATCGGATAACCCCACCCCTATGAGACCCTACATGAATATGCAGTTTTCGAGAGTTGTGGATTAGGTTTGGTTCGCGGAGTTATGGTGTATATCACGTTATCAAACTTAAAGGTGTGAAGAGACATGGGACCCCTCGCCAACTATGGTTAATAATTTTGTCAAAAGTTGGAAATTTCATACGTGACATAATATTAGTTAATTACAACAATAGGTTGAAATTTTTCTGGTAATCTGATTTTCCAACTAGTGATTTATGTGGAATTTGTTGTTTTAGGCCAATAGTTGCACATCTTGATACTTTTGGTAAAAATATTGGTTTGAAATTCAGCTTGGTCCATCGCTCCCCGAAATCCAGTCAAAATTCAAGTAAAACAACTTTAAAAAAAGTAAGCATGTGCGGAACCAGGTTGGAATTCAAAGCAGATGAGAGGGGATGCAAATTGAATTATGCGATCTTTGGAGTTTGGTCTGGTTCAAGGGGATTGTGCTGTTGGAAATCCCACATGTACATACTCCTTCAATGGAAATCCTCTAGCTATGTCCATACACACATGTCCATATACCACTTCAGGAAATCTCTAAACCCATCTAAAATGGAATTACGAAGTCAGTTATTGAAACAGGCGATAATATTGATGGATCTAACTCGAGTGTTTGAACGGTTACCAACGTATCGAGTGTGTGAACGGTTACCAGCGTATCACTTAGAGATTATTTAACAGATACCGATTACCACCATTTACGGTGAACACATATCACAAACTACCGATAAAATATCAGGATATATTCATGTACTATTTTGTTCATTGGTCAAGTAAGTCACTTTGGCATACCTGGGACATTACTATGGGGAAGTTATCTCAGATGTTGTTTAATTATTTTTATGTATGTGTAGGTCTATGGTATGTGTATAGATGTGTGTATATCACGTGTGATAGAGGGCATGGTACTAGTAGGAATGTAAGCGCTCTGGACAATCTGAGATAAAGCGCTATATAAAAATTATTTATTATTATTATTATCTTGCAGCTGCATGTGAAGGTTGCCACCAAAAAATGCACCGAATAACGGGATATCACATATGCATGATCTCATCCGTGACAGATTTTGGCGGTAAAATACATGTGTTGACCATTAAGGATCAGGGGCACTAAAATGGAAACCAAGTTGGCCCAACTGTAAAACATGCAGGAAAACATTGTAGGTGTCAAAATGTATTAAAAAAAAAAAATTACCTTAAAAATGAGACTGCAAAAAAAATCTTGGTTCAAAGTCTCCCCCGATTCCGGATGTGGTCCAGCTATTTGTGACTCACCTTATTTTCTTTGTTTGTACTCATGTTACCATTGTCTGTCATTCCGGGCTTATACTACTTTGGAATCGAACAATAATGGAATATACCCCCTGGAATCTCCACCAGCGTAAAGTGTTTGTGGCTTCTAATTACTCTATCGGTATCATAACTATGTTAATTTCTAAAGATGATATATTTACAATTACATTCAGCAAACGAGCTTTATCAGCCCATGTTCTGTTGTCAAGAAAAATAAAGTGAAAGTTTTAAACTCACGTGTAAATAATTCCGTCTTCCACTTCAATGTGTATGTTCGCATGCAGATAATGACTGGCATTTACGTCCGTTTTATCCGTAGTACATTTGCCTGCAATTCTAACGAATTTATACGTATATGACATGCTACCATTTCATATATGGCAGATTTTGGTGCAGAAAAAAAATACGACGCATTTGTAACCAGTTACTGGGTTACATGTGCGCCCTATTTTATTTTTGACATTTGCAGCTACATTAGGAAGTCCGAACAGTAACATGTCGTGTGTCGGCTCAGACCAGTAACCCGGTTACAAATGCGCCCCTTTTGTTTTTGCCATGTTTTTTGTTTCACCCGTGTTTTTGCGGTTACAGTTACATAATTATGGAAGTCGTTTTAAAAATGCGACGTGTTTTTTGCGGTTACGGTTACAAATGATTAGCAGAGAATAACTCCGACTAGAAAAATGAAAATATTTCACCCATCCTTGTTCAAAAAGGGTTACAAAGTTACATTTGGAAGTCGTTTTAAAAATGCGACGTGTTATTGCGATTACGGTTACAAATGATTAGCAGAGAATAACTCCAACTAGAAAAATAAAAATATTTCTCCCATCCTTGTTAAAAAAGGGTTACAAAGTTACATTTGGAAGTCGTTTTAAAAATGCGACGTGTTTTTGCGGTTACGGTAAACAAATGTCACTTAAACTATAGAGCAGTATGCGAGTTAAAACAATTTTCAATTGTATCGCAGCATTCCTAATAGTTGCAATAGACAAATGTGGGTGCTCATTTCCATTGAAATTGTTTCTAATGAGGTCTGAATAACGAGTAAACGCCACATTGTTTCTCATTTCAGCCAGAGATATATCCAATGGGTGATGGCCTCTCACCGATTCTTTTTGCAATATATCTAAATGACTTGGAAGAATTTCTTGAATCGCGCCGTTGCTGTTCTACTGACTACGGCGAGACAACCTCCGAAATATACATGAAATTGTTTCTCCTTATTTATGCCGCTGAGTCGATGACACCGTGATTTTATCTAATTCTGAGACCGGATTGAAATACTCACTAGATAATTTCTCAGGTTATTGCAATATGTGGAAGCTCAACTTAAAGGCCCACTTAATTTTCGAGTCACCGATTTTTTTGTTTTATAGTGCCTTGATGTACGGTTTTAATAACAATTATATGCCATAAAATATGATTAAAATACTATAATTCATCACCATTTGAAACGTCTGTGTCTGAGAAGATATCCATAGAGAAATAGAAAAACGCTGAAATCATAGAAAGATTTCCCCCGTTATGGCCCCAAGAACGCAACAACATTCAAACTAAAAATGTATTTTCAATGGAAGCGGGATAACTCTATCTTTAAGATATAGAGTTATTACCCCTTCATTGAAAACAATACAATTTTGCACTACAATCCAGATAAAAATTAAGCACAAAAACACGGCGGTAACTCAAAAAAACAACATGTTCACTGTTTATTACATCGGATAAGTTGATAATACAATATTTTGGAGCTTCCTCTTTCAAATGGTATATAAGGTCCGCCGGTCGAATGTGTGAGAGAGCTTATTGACCTGTACATGTATGAGGAAAGTGATATTATAGGGATAGGTATCACAGCCGAGGCAGTGATAATGTTGACTGTGTCGGTGTTTCTTATTTGTGTACTATTGTGTTATTTGTGTGAGGGCATGAGTTGTCATTTAAAACTGGTGGCTTTGATTTAGTTATATTTTCATGACAATATATCGAATCAAGACACTCAATTTATCGTACATTTACTCCACTTTCGGCTTTCATTGAGACGAAAGGACAGGCACTGAATAATTTTAATCTGCCGGGAACGATCGAGTTCAAGCCCTCACAAATGAAATGGGTGTTTAAATCACGATCGAATTAAAGCCCTCACAAATGAAATGGGTGGTTAAATCACGATCGAATTAAAGCCCTTATAAATGAAATGGGTGGTTAAATCACGATCGAATTAAAGCCCTTATAAATGAAATGGGTGATTGAATCACGATCGAATTAAAGCCCTTACACATGAAATGGGTGGTTAAATGAAATGGGTTGTTAAATGAAATGGGTGGTTAAATGAAATAGGTGGTTAAATCACGATCGGATTCCTTTACCAGCCTGTTATCGTGAACATAAGTACATTGCGGGCTTATTTTAACTTCAATATACACTCTATAAGGACACAAAACGCGGTTTTTAAAACAGTCCAATATCGGACTATAAGCCGATGCAGAGAGTGATTATTTAACCAACCTTTTTCATCTACAAGAATTTTTATAACATGTCTTCACTTCGGCCCGCGCGATAAAACGGAATACCGGGTATTAATTCACTACTGGATTATTACAGATTCAAATAAGTCAAATATGAACCTATGTGAATATTTAGGTCCCATATGAACCTATTTGCACGAGGAAGTTTGCCCAGATGCACATTTTCACCACGAATCTGTTAACGAAAATCCTATACCGTAATAATAATTCATTTTTGTCAAGAAATGAGTGGTTTCAAGGCAAAGCATATCCACCCCTGGTCAAGTGGTCTCGCTGAATTGCTATGATGCTGTTAGGGCAAACTGATGCTGTTAAGAAAATGAACTTTTTTCTAAAGTTGTCATTTTCGATTGGGATTACAATTTATAGATTGGGATTGTTCTAGCAATTTAACAGCATAAACACGATAGCAAGTGCATGAAAAGAGGCGATTGGTGTTGCTTATCGCATCCGGGACAGTTGCTTTGTTAGTATTAAATTCCCTATCAATTTTCTCCGCCTCATCTTGTGTGATCGACGTAGACTTTATATCATTGTCTGTTCGTTTGGGAAAATATGGAATCGGATGACCGTAGTCGTTAATTTTACTGTTATTTATAAAGATTTCATTCCGGATATTTGCTTTGTCTGCGTCATCATAGAAACACATATCGTCAAGCTGTAGCGGTGGTAACCATAGAAACACATATCGCCAAGCTGTAGCGGTGGTAACCATAGAAACACACATCGTCAAGCTGTAGCGGTGGTAACCATAGAAACACATATCGTCAAGCTGTAGCGGTGGTGGTTGAGTTCTGTTTCTCTTAGAGAATAGCGAGGTTACTGCGTGGATTTTATTACGATTACGGCAGTGCGCTCAAACACTCGCGAATGAGAAGTGTTTAAAAATTATCCATACGGTATGTGTGAACTAAAAACCGGCTCATCCACGTCAAAAAAGAAAAAAAATATTTAAATAAAACACACACACACACACACGAATGTCTTCCAGATATGATAGCACTCTCTCGTGAAAAACTCTGCACGCTACTTCTCGACAGCAAAAAAGCCGAAATAAGCCACTTCTCCACAACTACAACCACAAACAATAACGTGATGACTCCGAATCAAGTCTCTAGACAGAACATGTCCAGCCCACATGTCCCCTGTTGCGACAACCCAACATGAGTATATACATTAATACAAGATAATGAGATAATGTCACATACCCTGTTCTTTAGAAAATATTCGCACCTTTAATGTGATGTATCTCCCGCTTCGATACGTGGAATACAAATGTATCACCAAAGATATACATGGATATGTGATGTATCTCCCGCGTCGTGGAATATCACCAAATATATACATGGATATGTGCACACTTTAGAGACCTGAAAAACCCTTGTACAGATTCCCATAAAATATATCATAGTTGTACTGCATCATTTATACTGCTGTGATCAGTGAAATACAGATGCCTTTTATGTGATTCATGTGAACCAATCTCAGACTTAACCGCTGGAATCTTTGAGTGAGGACCTCGGTTGTCCGGAACGGTGATTTTAAACTACAGGGTAAGGACCTGTAGGGTACCATGACCTAACATCGCAGACAATTGATCACACTGAACGATGATTTAGACTTGTATGGTACAATGACCCAACATCACAGACAATTGATCACACTGAACGATGATTTAGATTACGAAATTGGCAGATGTTATCGTCGGACAAGTCCATCACAGATGGATGCGTGGCTGTCGGCTGGTTATTTGAATGAATGAAATGGAGATTGCGAAGACCAGGCTGGTGTGTCCGGATAGATCGTCGGAGGTGAAATGCACTTGTTTTTCGCATGATTCTGTGTTGGTAGTTTGCAAACAAAATAAGTCCCACGAAACAGCCGCACAGAATATGGATAGTATGCAGCAGAAGGTTGTTCTCATTGTAATAAATGGCGATACCAGGGAATTATACTCAAAATTTATTATTATTCGACGTTATTTTGTTTTACTACTACCAGTTCAACTTCCAGATAATTCTTAATAGAAAATAATAAGATTAAAGACATATCGCGAGCTGATTTCAGTGAATACAATAAATACGTCAGTATACAAACACTAAACACTATATCGACTGGTAATGTGTAGCAATCAATTAAGAATTTCGGAAATTCCAATCACATCGACTTTCAGACACGTAAATATTTAGCCTGTTCTTCAAAAACCCGCACATTATCTGCTTATAATAAAACTGTTTGTAGGTAGATAATCTGCTTAGAATGACCTAAATTTGAGTCGAAAATGCTGAAAATGAGAGCGTTTTAGTCACATCGACTCATAATGATAAAATTCAAAGCATATCATTTGCGGACAATGACAAATAAGCCAACTCACGACTTTGCATGTGTACGCTCTTTAACATGTGTTTTCACTGTGGCCCGCGCCATAAAACGAATTAACGGATATGATACCATATATTTGCTTATTTCAGAATCAAATAATCATACTACGTACCTATTTCACATTATAGATCGATTATGTGCGTATTTGCGCGGGGAATTTTCACAATTACCATGTTGTTTACATCATTCCTAGAGCACATGAGTGTATTTTGCACTAATCCAAGGCTCAAATTCCTTCATTTGTTGCATATATTCTGTTGAGTATAAACGAGATGGTCACATAAAGGGCCGAATTTAGTGTACCGTACCCCTTTAAGTTATGATCGTGTTCGCGAAATCAATTGGCTTGAACTGATTGTCATATCCAATTTAAAGACACAACACCCATCTGAAGAATACATAATTCAACTATTACTGTAACAATGTCCATCAACATTGGCTGTGCCATTTCATAAAACACTATGTCTAAACTATACAAACAAGCAGTCCATCGTTCGCCCCTAACAAATCCCAGACAAACAAGCAGAAAATCGTTCGCCCCTAACATATCACAGATAAACAAGCAGAAAATCGTTCGCAAATCTACATATCCTCGCACAAATACGCACATAATTGACCTATAATGTGATATATGTACATAATGTGATTATTTTATTCCAAAATAAGCAGATAATGGATCATATCCGTTATTTCGTTGCATGGGGCGGATCACAATGAAAACACATGTTAAAGAGCGTACACCTGAAAAGTCATGGGTTGGCCTATATGTGTTATTGTCCGCACACAATTTGCTTAGAATTCACCTCATTATGAGTCGATAATGTGACTAAACGCTGACATTATCAGCACATTATCGACTCAAAAGGAGGCGATTCTAAGCAGATTCTTTTACATAAAACAAGTTGTTATAAGCAGATAATGTTCTGGTGTTCTGGAGAACAGGTTGCACAGATAAACACAAATGATTCCAACAATAGTCACTTTAATTAATTTATATGAGAGAATAGAGATGTGTGATGGTAAGTTTGATACACAATTTATTTAAATACCTGCGTTTATCAAAGTTATTGACGGTGAGAGTGAGAGTGAGAGTGAGAGCGAGAGTGTTTCAATCACGTTAATATAAATGGAATTTCAGTATTATTCACGACATTCTACGAACAACGGGCATGTCTGCGAAGGGAGGAAATATGTGACCCGCCATATAAAATCCAGTCGGAAGTCGGGATTTTTTTACCCTGTGCCAATGCATTCTCTTATATATGCGAGTCGACCATGGGTCGCCTCGCATATATAAGAGAATGCATTGGCCTAACAATTTTTTACAATTTTAATAATTTCTTCTTGTATTCTTTAACAATTTTATAATTTCACCCATACAGAGCCCCAGACAAACATGAGCAGACGACACTCTTCTATATGCTTCTATATATGTGTGGGGCTCCCTGCAGGGTAATGGATGTTTTTTATTTTATGTCCTAAAAATTGTAAGAAACATTTATTTAAAAAACATGATAAAAATTGTTAGGCCAATGCATTCTCTTATATATGCGAGGCGACCTATGGTCGACTCGCATATATAAGAGAATGCATTGGCACAGGGTAAAAAAATCCCGACTTCCGACTGGATTTGATATGGCGGGTCACATATGTCACCACAACCCCACTTTATATAACGAGCCTACCTGATGTGGTGAGATCATCAAGTATTCCTTGTCGTGTCACAGGCGAAGCAACATCGGAAACAACCTGTGCAATTACAAAACCAGAGATGTTGTGTTTCCGGATCGATTGACATGATCCTGTCTGATAGCGAATTACGGATCATGCCATTTACCTAATCAATCAGATGAATCCACGAGAGAACAGGTACAAACATGCGAATTAGGGATCAGGCCATTTACCTAATAAATCAGATGAATCCACGAGCGAACTGGTACAAACATGCGAATTAAGAATCAGATCATTTACCTGATAAATCAGATGAATCCACGAGCGAACTGGTACAAACATGCGAATTGGGGATCATACCATTTACCTAATCAATTGCATGAATCTATTTTTCCAACAACATAGCAGTACATGATGTCAAATGAATTTGTATGTTGTTGTTGTAACTGGAGGTCTGGAACCCTGAATCAATCCACGAGGTTGAATAATAACATATCACGTACCCGATTTTCGAATACGTCAGACTCCCACACTCCATTACGACAGAAAGCGACATCAAGAATTCGAAGTTTGATCACGTCACACACACCGCGAATCATAGCCGCCGCATATTGGTTTTTATTGACTTCCGCCCTCTGTCGGCGACTATAAGTGATATTGGCAGGTAAGTATTTTGCGGCCGGATATAGAAAATAATCGCATATTAAGCAAATTATTGCGCATACAGTTATCGAGATCAGATATAATTGTGAGCATCCCATGATTCTGCACTATATTTTACGATGTTCGAGTGGCGACCCGGATCAATTATATGGTGGTCCGAAATAAACCTTCGCGGTAATAGGTCGATATGAGTTTCATTTAGCCGACCCTAATTTGATCGTCTTTTCAGATCGTTTAGTTTTACACTATCTAATGGTTGCGGGTGTCGGCAGTGCTCGCAATGACCGACACAAGTAGCTTTTCACCTATTTTCTCCGCATTTTTCTCGGTGAACGAGATTTGTGCTGGTTCGGTACTATTGCGCTCACACATATTATCCGCAAACATAGCCTGACACCCCTTCCCCATTTGGACCGCCACATCCACAATTTGTATTTACAACGATAATTTCTTTCAAAGAAACCGTCAAGGTCGTCATCGGGCCAGTCGCCAAATTCTATATATCAATAAGATTAACCTTATTGTAAAAAAATTGAGTCACATAGCCTTGAAATCTATATTTCACATCTTCCTTTAATGTTCCAACAAACACAGATAGACATATTTTTTGCTCGTCTTAATTGGTAATCCATAGACACATCACTAAATTAACTTCTGGGGACTTCATTCTGCAAGTGTTCGGCACCATAGATCAGCACCGCCAGCTACTGATGTTTTGCCAACGTTGTAGATCTGGGGGTTCGCGTGAATGCATGTACAAATTCAGCATGTTCTTCCGAAAAGCAGCACATTGTCTGCTTATAATAGAACTTACACGATTCGGTCTATCGTAGCAAATGTCTTCAACTGTTCTCATTTTTTTTTAATTTTAGACGATGAGACACTTGACCAGGGGAAAATCATGGGATATGCGCATTTGACCAAATGAAGACGTTTATTATCAGCTCAGAAGATAAGTGGGAAAATTGGCACACATAGATAATTTGACACGGAGCGTGTCTTGCGATAGGTCGTGTTCACCTCAGATGCCTTAAAGTGATGTGGAACACTCCGGTGTTCAAATAGAAATGGAGAATTTTAGAGTAATTTTTACAAATAGAATATCCAAATTGAGAACACACACCGTCATTCTTATATATGCATTAAATGCAGTGACTCTCGATGGCGAAATAAATTTCGTTAGTTTATCGCCGATAGACGCGTCCCAAATCGAGTAGTAAATGTTTACAATTGAGCGTAGTTCTGACGATGTTTTCTATGGATTGGTACGGTCGATATGCTTCCAATTTTCGGCGATGTTAGTAGAATGTTACATTCACCCAGTTGTCATAGCGCCTGAATACTAACTTATCGGTTTCACACACCCGAACAAGTACATAATATGTCTTTAAAGAAGAACGAATAGTTGGTGATTGTATCACCAAACATGTGACAAGACTGTGCGCAATGCGACCGCCTTTTAGTGGGTCTGTTCTTGGTGACTGAATTGTGATAGGCTCTTATTAATTTGCGAATTTGGAATCAGATCTGATACATTTCGAGCTTAATTGGCTCCGACCTTGGATTTTGCGAACTGAACATTGATATATATCACTATTGAATATTGAGAACTAGCACGCTAATGTGTACGTTAACCAGCATTACTTTTCGTGCTTTAGCGTGTTTATAATTATGTATACCCTGTTAATTGCATGACTGTCATATAAATTACAATCCTGCTAAATATTTCTTCTATTAGCTTATCGGGATTCTTACTGTTTTACTGAACCATTCTCTTAGCCCATTATCTCCTTCATTCATCATCAATCATATAATAAGTTATAATATTATATTTGCCAATTGTTCTTGGTGTCGTTTTGGATTTTCTCTTATCACCACATATCGGTGAAGTAATATTGTATTTTCATCAATGATTCATGATCATTTTCGCTTATTTATTTGCATTCATCTCATGTTTAGATATTTATATTGTGTTGCAATATCACATGCGCGTGGCTATATACCTATGTCACATGTATGCGGGTTGTTTATTATATCGCACCCGTGTGGTCGGATGTCCATATCACATGCGTATAATCACTGCTATATGGCATGCTTGTGGGCATGTGCTATGTCACATGTATATGGCTGGTAGCTGCATCTCACATTCATACTGATTTAATGTCATATATTCACATATTTATCATTATTTCATGTCTTTATATTTTACTTGGAAATTCGGTATCGAAATGGAAATGAACTTGATTGTACATCAGCAATATTGTAAGTACTTGCTTGCATTTATCTGCAGGTCAAACCATAATAAAGCAAGAGACTAGAGGCGTGGTTTGAGTTCCCTGAGAGAAACAGCGATAAAGAGCGTTTATTTTTAACTTAAAAGATAGAGATAACTTTATCCCGAGAGTCATGAAATGGATGATGGATACCTCAGGTGAATAATAATTAATTCAAATGACTTGAATGGTCACCAATTTGCTCATTCTTTACCGCAGCTACTATAATAATTATATAACAGCAACTTTGTGAATGTAAATACGGAGATGCGATTTTTTCTAAAACACCACGAAGTGTTGACACCACAACAACCAACAGCATACACGATGTATATGTATATTCATGCCGTTACCATTATGTGGCAAATGGTTTTGAGTTATATAACGCTGTTCGAAAGAAAAGCGAATTTAAACATCATATCCTCGCGCAAATACGCACATAATCGATCTATAATGTGAAAGAGGTACATAATGTGAATATTTGATTCTGAAATACGCAGATAATGGACTCATACCCATTATTTCGTATTATGGCAAGGGCAACAGTGAAAACATGATAAAGAGCGTACACCTGAAAATTTGGCTAATTTGTGTCATTGTCCGCGCATAGTCTGCTTAGAATCGCATCATTATGAATCGATAATGTGACTACAACGCTCTCATTTTCACCACATTATTCACCCAAAATGATGTGATTCTAAGCAGATTATCTACCTAACCAAAGTTCTATTATAAGCAGATAATGTGCGGGTTTTCGAGACATCTGGTTGAAATTAAATGTTATGCATATATAGCTGGTAGTAGAAAGTATATTACGTTGTCAGACTGCGATATATTGAGACACATGAACGTTATTACCAACGGCAGTACATCGAGCTCATATCGGCGGCTTTACGAGAACAGAATTCTACCAAGATCCTCCAGTCGGTCAATGCATTCAGTCGGAAAAGACATCACATATACTATAAGAATCTTTGGAATTGAAATATTGGGGAGCTTTCGTCTCCCAATTTGTGTGTTTATCGGATATGTCAATGGTAAATGGGACACGGGATGACGCGAGCCTGCGAACGGACGTATATTATCACAACATCAATGCTACGTGACAGGAAGTTTCATCGATTCACTGGAAAGATACATTTATATAAACTGTATTTGTGAGCGACCGGGGGTGAGATCACGGCGGTGTTCATCAATCCGTACTCAATCCGACGTTATTGACAAATCGAGATGCTAGTTTTTCGGCAGCTAAGGCAGCGACACACAATATTGGGAGTATATATGTGCCGTTACATCGGGAACGTATACGTTAGTGCCGGTAATTGCAATACAGCAGAGGGAGTATAGTTTGCGGATTCGCAATTTGAATTCGACACTCAAACTCAAATCGAGGGTATATTCGAGCGATTAATGGCGTCCTAATCCACAATATTTTGGAAGATTTATCTATCCCAGAAAATATTAAAGCCAAACATAGAAAAACAATCTTAACATATTCAATATTGACGACACGAATTAAATTTAGTTTTTCATGTATATCCATAAAGCCATTCAAAAAATAATCCCATTTTGGTCTTGAAATTCAATAGTATAGGAAAATATTTTTGCTATTCTAAAAAAAGTACGCCATTTTGCCACTCTTACTTTTCCGAACATTTTATGCGCTAGTCATGTAAACGGAACCTTCTATGGGCTCGTCTTGATGTAAAAGGAAACCGTTATGCCCTCATCTTGATGTAAACGGAACCTGTTATGAGCTCGTCTTGTTGTAAACGGAACCTGTAATGCCCTAGTCGTGATGTAAACGGAACCGTTTAACGCTGGTCTTGCTGAAAACGCATGTTTCATGAAATTCCCGTTACCATTTGGGACATGGTGTCGAGCAGTAAACTTAATGTTTAGTATTATCACATTTTTATTGGTTGATCTTTTAAGTAGGGACGCCGCTTGTGGTCAAATCTTGATATCGTTGCAACATTTGAAATTTTCAATATATTATCATAAATCATTCGGAGTCTAATTCGAATTAAAAATGTCCCGAGAATGTAAAAAAAACGATCAAACGCAACCATTAATAGCTCTAGATCAAACTCAACCATTAATAACTCTAGATCAAACTCAACCATTAATAGCTCTAGATCAAACTCAACCATTAAATAGATCTAGATCAAACTCAACCATTAAATAGATCTAGATCAAACTCAATCATTAATAGCTCTAGATCAAACTCAACCATTAGTTCTAGATCAACAACACTTTGCATATGAATTAAGTGCATAGTTACCCCATTAAATCATGTAAAATTAGAATTTAAGGATGCCACATCCGTTTGAGCCATATCCAGGCCCCAGTTTAGCATTCCGATAGCGTGCGTATATATGCACACATTCCCTGACATATGGAACTCATTGAATAACAATAACAAGATAATAACCTTTCGAAATATATTTAAAAAGTCATTGGCAAAAAGTTATATATCGCGATACTCGTCACAAATCAAATGCAACAATACATTTTATCGAGATTTTACAGATTTGTCAAATGCACGTCATGAGCCCCGCCATTAAGATACATACTTGCTATTTTAAAAATCTGGTATGTTCACCTTACATTTTGGCTGAAAGATACGCAAATTTAGTCTTAAAATCAAATGAGTACGAACAAAATGAAAAGCAACCTTAAAAGACCCTTTTTCTGGTCCTGTCCAAAGATATCATACTTCAGCCAGACTCTGCACCTTTGATAAAGTAATATTGAGCCCAGTGCATGGTACAACCGTCATGCATGTACACAATGCAATTAGTTTGGTTACACCATTCCGTCATTTCAAAATATTATCCCATTTCACGTTGTCGTTTTGTGACTTGATTTACAGTTATATATAGGGGCGGCAGGAAGGCGGCCCATTTGGTCATGCCGCTCCTGTACAATAAACCCATGTTCCCTTTTGAATATTGTATTGTTAGTACATGTATATGTCCATATATATTGTACATATAAATACTACTGCTACTGCATGATAAGCAAAATTAATGATATTCCAACGTCGTAACTCAAACAGAACGTATGGGTTGGAATGAGCTCGATATTCTTTAGAACGTCATACTAATTGGGATATGTACTCAATAGAAGAGCATTTATCATCGGCATACGAAAGGCGGGAGTCTTCTTGGTGTCTTCCGATGGAGTTTTAATGCTGTTAGATAAAATTGCAATCAGTATACGAGGTTTTGCATGTCCAGTTTTGATGTCTGTTAATGCCGACGCATCACTGTTATTCGTAACGACAGGGGTATTACAAAGACAGCTCACTCACGGTGATGAGCCAATATCCCAAGCTCGCGACATAAAACGAAACGACCACAATTAACAACACAGGCCTGTCTTTAAAGTCTGAAGAAATGTATTGTACGGTCGGGGAAACTCCGCGCAGTCCAGTGATAATAATCAATCATTTTACATAATTTAAATTCATCTGTCAACACCGGTACATGTAACGTACCTTATATGGATCCCATATCCAATAGAAGCGTCGATGGTGTATTATGGTGATTTTTGTTATCCATGTTGGAACTCCAAACCGAGAATACCCATTTCGACGCAGTTGGCGCAAATCACACGTTCCATATATTCTAAAGTCCAGCACTTTATGTTTATGGAACAGAACAAATCACGAAGATAGACATTGAGACGCAATGATACTAAGATGGGTACTTGAAGAATGTGAGCCCTCACGAAACCCTTTGGTGATTGCAGACAGATATGTCGAAGCCTTGTTGAAGTGTTACCGGTTTACTGCCTCTCTGAGTCCATTAACTAACAATTACGCAACGAGGAGCCGACGTGACACCATCGAAACCTGATAATTTCGCATCGAGGAGCCGATGTGACACCGTCGAAAGCTTTGATTAATCCATTAATTTTCTTTTTACCCTGTGCCAATGCATTCTCTTATATATGCGAGTCGACCATAGGTCGCCTCGCATATATAAGAGAATGCATTGGCCTAACAATTTTTTACAATTTTAATAATTTTTTCTTGTATTCTTTAACAATTTTATAATTTCACCCATACAGAGCCCCAGACAAACACTCTTCTATATGTTTCTATATATGTGTGGGGCTCCCTGCAGGGTAATGTAAGAAACATTTATTTAAAAAAAATGATAAAAAATTGTTAGGCCAATGCATTCTCTTATATATATGCGAGGCGACCTATGGTCGACTCGCATATATAAGAGAATGTATTGGCACAGGGTAAAAAAAATCCCAAGGGAACATTTTTACAACAAATCCTCGCGCAAATACGCACATAAACGACCCATAAAGTGAAATAGGTACATAATGTGATCATTTGATTCCGAAATAAGGAGATAATGGAGTCTTGTCCCCACATCCGGTTGTAACTAGCAATCTGATTGGCTACAACGCCACGTTTAAATCACCATGTCCCCCGTCACCCTTGACGGCGGGGTATAAGAGAACGTGCGCCAAACATCGGGGGTATATGAGCACATGTTACATCGGGGGTATATGAATGACCCTTGAACTGGCAGTTTCCACCAATCGTGACGTTGCTCTCGCACGCCGAATTGACGTCACCTGACGCCGGGTCCTTAGGTCAGCTACTGAATTATTCTTATTGGTGTGAATTAATCGGACAACCTATGAAAAACACACTTAACTTAAGGAGACATGGTTATTGTTGTGGGGACAAAATCGTTATCTCCGGCAACATCGTGGGGTACATGGAGATTTAATACCTGGATGTCTCTTTTTGAACCCCTCGGCTCCGCCTCGGGGTTCAAAATCGACATCCAGGTATTAAATCTCCATGTACCCCCGATGTTGCCGAAGATAACTAATAATGTCCGTTATTTCGTTTTATGGCACGGGCCACAATTAAAACACATGTTAAATAGCGTACACCTAAAAAGTCGTGAGTTGGCTTATTTGTGTCTTTGTCCGCACATGTTCTGATTAGAATCGCTTCTTTATGAGTCGATAATGTGACTAAATTGTGCTCATTTTCAGCACATTATCGACGAGGCACTTCTAAGCATATTATCTACATAAAATAAGTTATATTATAAGCAGATAATGCACGGATTTTCGGGAAATGCTTTATCGTATCCCAGTGGTACAATGCCTTATCGCGTCTCTCAGTGGTACAATGCATTATCGCGTCTCTCAGTGGTACAATGCCTTATCGCGTCTCTCAGTGGTACAATGCATTATCGCGTCTCTCGGTGGTACAATGCCTTATCGCGTCTCTCAGTGGTACAATGCATTATCGCATTTGAATAAAATGAGGTTTTTTTTTAATTTTCAATTTCCGTTCTAGATTTTTCTTTTCTTTGATGCATGTAACCACCACACCGTCAAATTTTCGTTGATGCATGTTGAAAGTGAATATCATTTTGTGATGAAATGTGCTGCGTACCAAGAGAATTATTTTACACAAATATCCAATTCCTTTCCTACGTTTTTAGATCTTTCGGATTTTGATAAATTCTTATTCATAATGAGCAATGAGATAAAGGGAACTATTAATATAATATGCAAACCCAATTTCACGTACAGTGTATTCTAGTCACTAATAGCGAGCGGCATATCATGCTCCATGCAATAAATCCTCGCGCAAATAGATTCATAATCGACCTGTGGTATTCACATAGGTTCATATATTGGATTATTTGATTCTGAAATAAGCAGGTAGTGGACTTATATCCGTTATTCCGCTTTATGGACACCTGCTAAGTCGTGAGTTGGTCTATTCATGTTATTATTATTCACCAATAATGAACCTATAATCAGGGGGGGGGGTTTCCAGGCACGTATTCCGGGGTGGGTGGGCGGTCGATGGGACCAACAAACAATTTTTACTGCAAGTCAATTTTTTTTTCTGCAAGTCTTTTTTACTGTTTTTGCAATGAGTTTGGCCTAAAAACACCTTAGAATAAGAGAAATAATGTAATTCTAACTGCTAAACTGACTGCAGGCAGTTATCGTGTTGTATTTTGTTGCACATTTTGAAATCCAAGATGGCCACTGGCAGCCATGTTTTTTTGGCCGAATGACCCCAAAATGACTCGTTCCTATTTACATGTCAATGTTAACATCCATGACAAATAGTATGCACAGAAATTCATTTTGTTCCCATGTACGGCGTATCGTTACGACATCTAACCATATACGGCATTGTGGTATTGGGGGTATCGTATTTCTGAGGTATACTAATAAAGTGAGTTTTCGAACTGGTGAAGAGATAATTTCCAGGATACTGAAGTTTAGTTGACTTGTTCGTACATGTTATACCTGTATAGCATTTTCTAATAGGAACAAGTTTTTCGAAAATTCTTCTTGTTTTGATTGGCATCGTGCTGTATACTTTTCTCACATTGGTATAAATAATTCAACTGTTTGAGAAAAACATTTAGCGATAAGTTAATTGGCTTGAATTTAGTCCTATGAATGTATTGTTTAATTATAAGTCATAGCAAGTTCGTTCAAAAGTACGGATCGTTTAGTGACGAGCCGAGAATCATTGTCATTTGTTTGGGGACATATTTGAATGCTAATTGCTGAGTTCCTTTATCATCCTGTCGTAAATTGGACATTTTGAGAAACTTGATAATTGATAATAAGTAAGCTTATCCAGTCTACACCTATTAATTATGTTGTTAGGAAATAACGCTTGTCATTTTCTGTGTGCTACGGTAGAAGTTGGAATGTCGATTAAAGTTTAGTAAAAGTCTTGTCCTCCTCGACAGTTTTAAAGCAGTTTAATGACATTATTTGGTAAAGGGTTGTCGTTTTTAGGCAACTTTGAGGAAAATCAATTCACTTCAACTATTAAAATCTACCGTTTGAAATTACTAAATGAATGGATCTCATAGATTGGGATACATGTTTGTTCAAATAGGGGCAGAGGTAAGATATTTAATTCTCCCCACCCACCCTACCTGTATCTATACTGTTTGGTACTGGCATAATAATATATAGATTCCTAATGATTTCTAAGCTGCCTGGGTGGGGCAATGTTCGAGGCAATGGGGAGGGAGTGTAGAGGTGGTGTAGTTTTGACCCCCTACTTGATCAATATTTTAAACAGTTGGAAATTTCATGCCTGATACAACATTAGTTGTAGATTATATTTTAACACCAAAAATAGGTTAGAATTGTTCTCATAGTTTGATTTGATTTTCCAACCAGTAACAGTCAATATACTCCTACTTCAGGTTAAACTGTTGGGCCGAAATGGCCACAAGTTTTAACTTTATGGGGGATGCCAGGTTGGATATTTCCAAGTTCGAGAGCTTGAAGTACGGGTACCATTTGTAAAATTTCAACCTGAGGGGGCGTGTAAAAGGAATTGTGTGGACTTGGGGGGGGGGGGCTGCCAGTTCGAGTTATATGCTGTTCAAGATTTTTTTGCAAGTAATTTTATCTGATGTTGAATGTTATTAAGAGTGATACAATTTGTGCGTATATTATAACTCTTTAGTAAATCGTCTCGTGTAAGAAAACAACCGTTATTGTCCAGCATATAATTAAAAAAGATAACCCCTTTTTCTCGCCAGGAGGTGACATTTACTACTTTTCCGTAGTGCTTTATATTTGGGTTATTCCATAACGTACATGCTGATATTTTGCGATTGTTTCTATCTTTCTTTAGAAATTTTGCAATTGCCATCAGGACATCATGCCAAAAAGGATTGATTAATTTCTTTGCCTGTTTTTCTGTGTAAGAAACATACTTGTATGTTACCTGCATGGCGAAAATACATACACCCATACGTATAACGTGGGAAACGGTCACAAATGCTCACAATTGAGAATGCTATTTAGTATCAACAACTGTTTTGGGCTACGAAGGCATGGATTGTGTAATAAACGATCATTGGAATGATGGATAGCCTTACAACAATTCAAAATGAGTTGAAACTTAAAATTTGAAAGTCGATTGTTCACCGACATTTCAGATTAACCCTATATATGCTATGCTAAATGGATTCTCCCAGTCAGTTAAAATGTTGACATATGAATGGTCTATTATTGATTTGCAGGTATGTAAGGTAATATATGTATAAGCAGACGACAGCTAAATAAAAGTACAGGGGTCCTATTTATTGAGGAAATGTTCAGATAATGTTTGTGGAACTTATTATGTGAACATTTCCTATGGGGTAACTACTCACTAATGATGCTTTAGTATAGAAAAGGTTAATTGTCTCATGGGTAGAATCTAATTATTTTCTGCTATATATAACACGTACATTGTGGTTTTATAACCAACACATCATCGGTAATATTCAAGCAGATGCGTATTGGGTGTATAGATACAGCCAGCATGTTCTCCCGAAAACCCGTACATTATCTGCTTATAATAGAACGTATTGTATGTAGATAATCCCCTTAGAATCGCCTCATTCTCAGTCGATAATGTGTTGAAAATGAGAGCGTTTCAGTCACATTATCGACTCATAACGACGCGGTTCTAAGCAGATCATATGCGGACAATGACACAAATAAGCCAACTGGTTACTATTCAGGTGTACGATCTTTAATAGGTTTTCACTGTGGCCCGCGCCATAAAACAAATTAACGGATATGATCCATTATCTGCTTATTTCGTAATCAAATACTCACAGTATGTACCTATTTAACATTATAGGTTTGTGTGACCCACATTATGTGAGTAAAGGGGGGATGCCCAATAGCAGAAGAGTCCACATATAGAGGTACCGTGTCTTGCCCACCTTTACTCACATAATGTGGGTCACACAAAGATAGGACGATTATGTGCGTATTTACTTTAGGATATGTTGATACAGCAGCTGCGCACGCGCATAGACGAAATATTTCTTGTAGTGAAAATATAGAGGTCCAGGGGGGCTGGTAACACCGCAGAATACATGGGTAAACCTGCCTTCGGTAACATGGACATATATGTGTATAAAATCTAGGTACACATTCCGAAGCGCCACTTGGACAATTTAGTAGTCAGATAAATGAAAAACAGGAGCATAACAGGAGTATGCTTGGGTGTTTTGAAATTTAGAAAATATGAGTATACCATATGTCAAGCATATGCGTACCAGTAGTGTATAATCATGCATCATCATAAAGGAAATTCATATTGGTGGGAAGTTAAAACTTTTAAGTATCATGATTATCCCATGCCGGTAGTTTCAGTATACGATGAGACGTGGTACATAGTTGGGTTTTTACCAATTTAGAAATTCAGTACGTATGCGTACGCCGCGAATTTGAGTTGTGTACATGAGTAAGTAGTGTCTATATGTAATTATAGGTGTAGGTCTGTAGTAATAAATACAACATATCACTGGAATCGTCGTCAGTTATGTACCTGGTGATGGAGTGTTTAAGCAACAAACCACCGCTTTTCGGCACTTTAACCCTTTACCCAACAGAAGGGCCCTGTGCCAATGCATTCTCTTATATATGCGAGTCGACCATAGGTCGCCTCGTATATATAAGAGAATGTATTGGCTCAACACATTAAAAATTATAAAAATGTTAAAGAATGTAAGAAAAAATGGTAAAAAGTGTTAAAAAAACAATTTTTTTAGGCCGAGGATAAGAGAATGCATTGGCACAGGGCATAACTGTAACTATCACAATGTGGTCAAGGAACCGATTCCAATGATATCCATATTTGTATGGTTCTATTGAGACAGACCGAAGATATTTTAGGCTGTTGAAGCTTTATTTGGCCGGTTTGTTGGGTAAAGGGTTAACACAAACTATTTCCAAACTATTTGTGATAGTTACTGTTATGCCCTGTGCCAATGCATTCTCTTATATATGCGAGTCGACCATAGGTCGCCTCGCATATATAAGAGAATGCATTGGCCTAAAAAAAATCTTTTTTAAACACTTTTTACCATTTTTTCTTACATTCTTTAACAATTTTATAATTTTTAATGTGTTAAGCCAGTGCATTCTCTTATATATGCGAGGCGACCTATGGTCGACTCGCATATATAAGAGAATGCATTGGCACAGGGCCCTTCTGTTGGGTAAAGGGTTAAGCAACAAAACACCACTTTTCGGCACTTTAACACTATTTCCAACGACTCACCTTATATGTTCGAGTGTAGTCCAAATGTTGTTGAACCAGTTCTTACAACGGCAGTTCTAAACTGCATTCAGTTATGAAGATCGTCGAGCATGACAATAGTAAGAAGCCGTGTCCCTTAATTTGGAGAGCCACTGACAGATTGATTCAATGCTTGGACCAATAGGACCCTTTATCGGTCGCCGGTCCTTCTGATTACAGTCCACATAACAATCTTTTATGGTGGAGATAAAAGTGATCAAACTCCCGCCGAATTTTTTTGTGGTCTGCGAATTCGATTATCTCGCTGCTCTCGTTTAATCAATTACCCGGTTTCGTTCCGGTAACAACGTTGTCGTCCCTTCCGCGATTTAGATCCGCCGCGTAAACATGGGTGAGTACCACCATGTATTCTACGCACGCGGAGATTCGGAGATTTGGGGGGAATATTTTCCGATATGGTGTCATATATCAGGAAATTCGAAACCATTTTGGCCGATAGCAGTGTGTTATTTGGAGGGACGCTATGCGACATGATTATGAATCGTCTAGTTACACATCAACCCCACGTGTGCGCAGCCCCGGAAGTGACATGTTCTATGACAATTAACCCTGTCATGACTGGAGCTGCGCAAATGCAACATTAACAATCCTATGCCAGTGCATTCTCTTATATATGTAGAGAATGCAGTGGTTTACAAGGTCGAGGTAAATATTTTAGACTAATGTATTAGCTAATATATACGAGGTTCCAAAGGGAGACTCGCACATAAAATAGAATACATTGGCATATGGTTTTCTCAAACTGTTATGCAGATCCAGTCATGGAAGAATTAACAACTATTTAACCCTTTCATGGCGGGAGCTGCTCTGTGGCAACATTAAAGACCCTATGCCAATGCATTTTCTAATATATGCGAGTCGAACATAGGTCGTCTCCCATATATAAGAGAATGCATTGGCCTAACAATTTGTTATCATTTTTTCTTACATTCTATAACAATTTTATGATTTTTTCTTATATTTAACCATTTTATCATTTGTTTTAATCATTTTTCTTACATTCTTCAACAATTTTATCATTTTTTAAATCATATTTTCTTACATTCTTTATAATTTTTTCTTATATTCCGTAACAATTTTTATCATTTTTGTTATCAATATTTCTGACTTTCTTTAACAATTGTTTTTAATTTTTGTTCATACATTTTTTAATAATTATAAAAATTAATATAAAATTTGTTAGGCCAATGCATTCTCTTATATATACGAGGCGAACTTTAAGATAATGCATTGGAACAGGGTTTTCGCAAAATTTCAGGAAGCTTCCGTCATGAATGGGTTAACAAGCGCAGACAATACACCTAGCTAATGTTTAACAAGCGCAGACAATACACCTAGTTAATGTTTAACAAGCGCAGACAATACACCTAGATAATAATACACCTGCTCTATGTGATCTACATCCTACCGCTGGGGGACATAATCCGTCATCATGGACTGAATTTTCACTTTTACGCGGATGATTCCCAACTCTACGTTCATTTCAACCCTGGTTGTGAGATTCCAGCCAGAGAATCCCTAGAGCACTGTGTATCCGATATTAAAATCTGAATGACTGATAATTTCCTTAAGTTGAATCCTGACAAAACTGAACTGATATATATCGGGTTACCGCATCAGTTGCAGAAAGCAACTACCCACGATATTATACTTGGAGATATTGTAGTCTCTAAGTCGACTATGGTCCGCAACCTGGGGTATATGATGGGTGACAATCTATCTGCGGAGGCGCATGTAATGCAAGTTTGCAGATTTGCATATTGTCACTTGAGAAATATCAGCAGGGTGCGAAATGTGGTCGACGAAGAGACGGCCAAACAACTCGTACATGCATTTATCACAAGCCGTATAGACTACTGTAACTCACTTTTATTTGGTTGCAACACATACCTTATTCGGAAACTTCAGCTTGTACAAAACTGTGCTGCTAGGATTGTTACCAAAACAAAGAAATTTGATAACATCACTCCAATTCTAGCTAAATTACACTGGCTTCCAGTTGAGCAGAGGATCCATTTTAAGGTCTTGCTTTTCACCTATAAGTGTTCAAATAATCTGGCACCATCGTACTTGTCGGATCTCATTCAGCGCTATCAACCCGTCAGACCCCTCAGGTCCGCCAAGGCAAATCAACTTGTCTATAAACCTGGGGATCTGGTTACATGCGGCGATCCCGCTTTTTCTGTGGCTGGCCCAAAGCTGTGGAATCTACTTCCTGATCACTTAAGGATTCCACAAACCATAAATGATTTGAAAATCCGCACTGAAAACCCACCTGTTTGAAGTGGCATTTGGTCCTCGGCCCACATTGCGTAAAGTTAAGAAATAGCCGCAGTTTATGTTGTATATTTGTATTGTGTTGTGTTGTATATGTTTTATGTGTATATTGTTAAGTCCGAGAGCACATTTGTGGAGTCGTGACTATAAACCTTATTATTATTATTGTTGTTTTTTTCCATAAGGTCACTCTCTTGGAGGTGTATAAATGGTGTATTGGCGGCTGAGCCACAGCCGTAGCAATACTCATTAGACAGTATGCATTGATGTTACTTTGCGTAGTATCTGGCAGTGCCAAGACGTGCAGTTTTCGGTAGGTGAGCAACATCTATGGAGGTAGGAAGTAGGGCTAGCCATTTGCTAATATTGTTGCTCACTGCCCCAGTTGCACCAATCACTATAGGTATGATGGAAGTTTTCATTTGCCACATACGACTCACCTCTATTTGTAGGTCAATATACTTCCTGACCTTTTCTGTTTCTTTCTGGATGACATTATAGTCACTTGGGATCGAAACATCTATGAGCAGACACGTGTTGTCGTCCCTGTTCTTGACGATTATGTCTGGTCTGCTACACGAGATGGTTCGGTCAGTGTGAACCTGGGTGTCCCAAATGACTGTAATGTTGTCTCTAGATCTTACATTCTGAGGAGAGTGTTCATAACATTTCTCTGCAGATTGCATGTTATAATGCTTACATATGGACCAATGAACATATCGCCCAACGTTATTATGGCGTTCAAGGTATTCTGAACTCGCTAATCTTGGACAAGCAGATATAATATGTTCTACTGTCTCAGGGTGCTGGTGGCATACTCTACATGTAGGATCAATATTCTTCCGAATGATCTTGTTTTGGTAGTATCGGGTACTAATGGCCTGATCTTGAGCAGCAATAAGAAGGGACTCGGTCTGAGCCTTCAAGCCTGCATTCTGCAACCATCTGAATGTTGCCGTGCTATCATACTCGTTGATTTTTCTGGCGTGTTGTCCGTGCATTCGTTTCAGTTCATATCGCTCTGTCCGTTTGTCTTTCATTTTTTTCTTCAGTTTTAGTTTCAACTTTTTGGCCTCCTCCGTTTCTTGTCCATTCCCTACTCGTGTATCGATACCAAATTCTGTTCTGAACTGCAGTGCCTGTTTAGTTATGGAATATTTCTTTTTGTTATTTTCATGTCGTTGAAGGCATTTTATGTACACATCACTGCTATTCCTGATATACCTATCAAGACCAACCACTGCAACTTTATAGGCCCTCGCCAACTCAATTAAACCTCTGCCACCATCTTTTCGTGGTAAGTATATCCTGTCCACATCTGCCTTACTGTCATGCATGCCATTGGCTGTTAATAACTTTCTTGTTTTCCTGTCTAATTGTGTTATTTCGTTCATCCTCCAGTCTATAACACCGAAGCTGTAACTGATTACTGGGACTGCTAAGCTATTTATAGCCATGATCTTATATTTGGCATTCAATTCCGATTTAAAAATCTGTCGGACTCTTCTTTTGTATTCTGCTATTATTTTGCTTTTCATTTTTGCATGTTCTACTCCATCATATTCGTCAACTCCAAGATATTTATACACTTCTGTCTGGTCCAGTTCCTTTATGGTGCCGTTCTCGTCTAATGTAAAATCACCTTTTGTTTCAATTTTACCTTTAACACAAGTCAGTTTGGCACATTTGTCATAGCCGAATTCCATTCTTATATCATTACTATAAGATCTCACAACGTCGAGTTGTTGCTCCAATTGATGTTCGTTGCACCCATATAGTTGTATATCATCCATATACAGCAGATGTGACAGTTTTGTATCACCCTGTTGCCCCCCGATGGAGTACCCAGTATTCAACGAGTTGATCTCAGAGCTCATTGGGAAAAGGCTTATGCAAAACAGGAGGGGAGACAAAGAATCTCCTTGGAAGATGCCATTTCTAATGCGAATGTCACCTGATACAATCTCACCCTCGCTGTGTGTCAAATGCATTGTTGTTTGCCATTTTTTCATGACATTGTCCAGGAAATTTATCATGGTTGAATTAGCTTTATAAATCTTGAGTGACTGCACGATCCAGCTATGAGGAACACTATCAAAAGCCTTTCTATAGTCGATCCATGCGGTGCTCAAGTCTCTCTTTGTGTTGCGGCAGTGCTCCATCACCATTTTGTTAAGGAGGAGCTGGTCCTTGCAGCCCATGCTTCCTTTACAACAGCCCTTCTGCTCCTTTGGAATATTATTATTATTATTATTATTATTATAATGTTTAACAAGCTCAGACAATACACCTAGCTAATGTCTAACAAGCGCAGACAATACACCTAGCTAATGTTTAACAAGTGCAGCCAATACTCCTAGCTATTTTGACCTGGAGTGCACAACTAAAACGGACAAGAACAAGTATTTGGTCAAACGATAGATAAATATTAATTTGATACTCGTCGCATATGGACTTTTAATCCCGCACTTTACAGGACCTCTAAACTTCCCAACACTCATATGGTAACCAGAATATACGGATGTCGGCGTAAGTTATATCGGCGGGTTTAAAGCATCGTAGACAGAGACAGTCCGTTGTCCACAAGTTATAATGGCATATCCTTGATCTGTCTTAATGGGATATTGCAATAATCTCACCCAAACCCGTTAGATACCGAAAACGATGTTCTTGGTCCTGGAAGACATATAATTGAAATATACATGCAGAGATTTCGCTGTCGACAATCAATCCAATTGTTTTCAGGACAGAAACTATGTGGCACACAAAAACGTAATCTCAAGAAGAGCGTTAACTCGATTTGGTTACCATCAGTCTCACGAGATCTCGCGTGGTGTCATTGCGTTATTGTTATTGATGAGATTTTTTGTCAGTTCGGTCCGATCCCAGATCCGGTTTCTTTCTCATTACAGAAAGGGGGATAACCTAACGATCTCATAGTCTGCTGGCGCCGTCTTTGTGTGCAGACGAACAGTCGCCAATGTGCTCGCCACCTTTGGCCGTTTATTCATGTTTACCACCTTATACTTTGTAAAGATCGAATTGAGCACGTGACATCACCAATAAAACTGAAACGGCAATGGTTTAAGGATCAATGGTTATTCGATCACTATTTATAGGAAATGTTATTTGGACCACATGGCTGTTGTTATTTTCATATGTGTATAATAATCTATTTTATATAAATGATTTATTTGTATTAACGATTTCGTTTAGCATAGACTATGCGTGTGTACATTAATACACACACACACACATATATATATATATATATATATATATATATATATATAATTTCTTCTTAGCCGTATAGGTCTGCTGATAATTAATAAATATGAAGAGTAACACCTTTTAAGACCTATTTTATGTATTTAACATACGAGCTTTCGGGTTTCCCCTTCCTCAGGTATATATGCAAATGGAGTTACATCAAGATACAGTTGAACAAAGTTAGGCGTAACGTCAACGTCACACAACCCTTGGTGACATCTCCTTGATGATAACGTTATATATGTTGTTTTTTCGCGCCAAAAAGTTAGTCTTACAATTTGAACAATAAGAACGCGCGTTTCCACAGATGTGTAGGCCTATACGTGTATCTATCGTTATTATTAATGTCCAGATGCGGTGCGCCACGAGGCCATGAACCCAGCGTCCCTGTTCATCCCGGAATTCAGACTGTCAAACATTTGGATAAATCTTTGTTCAGTAATTCGTCTCTGGGAAGTATTGTCCAGTCCACCTTGGAGTACTTGTACCCGCATGTCTGAAACAGAGTGTCCTGGTGCGCCAAAGTGGACAGCTGTGGGTATTCCAGCATCTCGTGAACGAATGTTTTGTCTATGTCCTGTTATTCTGTTACTTAACTGCTGTCCCGTCTCACCAATGTAATGCACAGTGGGACATTTCGCACACGACATATAGTAAACAATTCCACTCGACACACAAGAATATGATCCGGAGGGGTTGAATTTCCGACCGGATTTTGTGTAAATATCATTATTACAGATGAGTGAGCACGTCTCGCACCTGGGTCTTCCGCAAGGACTTGTTCCTGTATGTATATTGTTTCCACCAGAGTTAACGGAAGATGACACAATTTTACATTGAACTTTGTTCAACTGTATCTTGATGTAACTCCATTTGCATATATACCTGAGGAAGGGGAAACCCGAAAGCTCGTATGTTAAATACATAAAATAGGTCTTAAAAGGTGTTACTCTTCATATTTATTATATATATATATATATATATAGCTATGTAAAGTAAGCATTAGGCGGACCATTGACCATCATTAGGCAGAGAGCGAATTTATGCAGACGAAATGAGGTCTGCCTAATTTTTGCATGCCAGTCACAACTAGTTATCTTGCGATTTAATTGTTAACACCTCTCATTGTTCAACGGATTTAGGTTGTCTTTTGTTTATAAAATGATGGGATTGAAAAAATTGTTGAAAAGGGCATTTCCGCCCCGATAATTTTGAGACATGTATATTCGATCGATATACAGTTTCATCATTGTGCGGTCTTTTTTCAATCCCGAAATTTGTACTCAATTTCGATGTATACACCAGATTTTTCGATGTTTTAATGATATTTGACCTGTTATCTTCTTTTTTGCTGCATCCTATACATAAAAATGCAAAAACCAGAAAAGTTTATTTTTTCAAGACCGTTGTGGATGTTTCGACCGCACAATGGTGAAATATATCGACAGAATATACATGTCTCAAAACTAACGGGGCTGAAATGCCTTAAACAATTTTTTTTTTCAATCCCATCATTTTATAGACAAAAGACAACCTATAAATCGGTTAACTTGAACAAGGAGAGGTGTTAACAATTAAAGCCCCAGATAACTAGTTGTGACTGACATGCAAAAAGTAGGCAGACCGGATTTGGTCTGTATAATGTCACAGTCTGCCTAATGATGGTCAATGGTCCTCTTAGAATTAGGCAGACCTGAGAATTTGTATATTTCATATTACTTGAGGAATCACAAATTCCCATTGATCACACCTTGGTGGTCACATTTAGAACAAAACTAGAGAAAGAGTGTTTAAAATTGAGCGGTTTTAAAGTTTTTTGTATATGTCTGCCTAATGATGGTAATAGGGTCATGTCTGCCTAATGCTGAAAACAGCTTTATATATATGAAATAACCGATTGAATTTCGCGAAGAATGAGATCCCCTGATTCAGAAAATGATAACATTACGATGTCAATTTCATTCCAGTTTCAATTAATTTACAACGGTTATCTGAAACATGGCAACATACTCGGGTTATGTCACATAATTAACCAGTTAAACACTTAAGAAATAACTCTTGTTTCGATTAAAGTTTTACAGTAGTGTTTCATTTCTTTGCAAATGTTCCATTTTGTTGATTTGTCTGGTTACTTGTGTACTGAATATTAGCATCTGGTACGGTTTTATTTTCAATAGTCATACCCGAAGGAATTATGATGCAGCACCGAAATTTCATGTTAAATGGTAGGAAACAGTTTCCATGTACATTTTGAGGCACGCGGATTAGGTGTGGTCACTTGGCGCTACTGTCATTTCTGTAGCGGGAAAGTAATCAAGAAATTTAGTTTATCGAGAAATAACCTAAATGGCAAAGTGTGCGGTATTCCGTATTCCGTGGACTGACAGCTTATGATTAAATTATAAGAGAATATATGTGATCATCTGTACCAGATAGTGATCCTCCCAGTGGCTCAGTCGGTGAGTGGCTTCGCGAACAAAGGCTCCTTACATTTTACGGCACTAGCGAATCTAGTTGGAATTACCAATCCGCCTGCATCGGTGTTCCATATAAATGTATGCTATCGGATTCATACGCATCTACCTGAGGAAGATGACATGTTATGTGTTGTATTCAGGAAGTAACTATATGCAAGCAGGAAACTTCACAAATAATTTAAGCACATTGGCAAGTTTGTACCCACAATAAACTATTGGCATATCACCAGAATGTATGCCATGTAATATCAACCCTACTTTATTTAAAGATTCACTGTCGGATTATACAACCTAAAGCAACCATGTGTACGTTTTATATTTCAGAAAGTAATCAGATCGGACCCATGGGTCCAATAACACACAGTTGTTACCGGCGCTTCAGTCAGACACGGGGATTTGTCGCCCGCTCGAGACCTGGAGTGTCACAAGAGGGCCATCGGGCAAAGAATTTAATTGTTATCCGACAAAGGAGTGCACACCTGCTTAGTAACATGCCTGAGTGCACATGCATATTCTTTAATCCGGTTTCAATAGTTAATTTCATGTTGGAATCTTCGCTTTTAGAAAACATTAGGTTCAAAATTTGGATCAGCGAATAGCTCCATCATTCGGGCTGTTATGTTCCGGCCATTTTGTTGGTCGCATGGTGGCAATCGGTTCACGCTGTTATTTTCCGGCCATTTTGCAGGTCGCATGGTGGCAATCGGTTCACGCTGTTATTTTCCGGCCATTTTGCAGGTCGCATGGTGGCAATCGGTTCACGCTGTTAATTTCCGGCCATTTGTTTTGTCGCATGGTGGCAATCGGTTCACGCTGTTATTTTCCGGCCATTTTGCAGGTCGCATGGTGGCAATCGGTTCACGCTGTTATTTTCCGGCCATTTTGTTGGTCCCATGGCGGCAATCGGTTCACGCTGTTATTTTCCGGCCATTTTGCTGGTCGCGTGGTGGCAATCGGTTCACGCTGTTATTTTCCGGCCATTTGGCTGGTCGCATGGTGGCAATCGGTTCACGCTGTTATTTTCGAGCCATTTTGCTGGTCGCATGGTGACAATCGGTTCACGCTGTTATTTTCCGGCCATTTTGCTGGTCGCATGGTGGCAATCGATTCACGGAAAGAGGAGTAAAGTTACATATGGATGATTTTGTGGATTTTCGCGATGTCTGTCACACGAATGGTGATTACTGCACATGTGTTTTAAATATTTTTTTATTTTGACTAAGTTGGTGTCAAATATGAGCAGACATGTTTAACAGCATGCATACAAACTACACAAAATGGAATACTAGTGTAGTACTTATTATATAACTACAAAACCGGAATGCTAGTTTAGTACTGAACTGCATAGAATGGAATACCTGTGTATTACTGATTATGGAACCAGCCTGTTCTCCAAAAAAAACGCACATTGTCTGCTTATAATAGAACTTGTTTTAGGTAGATAATCTGAATTTTGAGTCGATAATGTGTAAACATATTTTATTCTCTAAATCATGCACATGAATTAACAAGCTAATGGTACAAATATAACATAAAGACAATTTTATTAGAGAATGGGATTTGGCAGAAAGCATGATGCTTATATCAGCCATCTCCCCATCTTTAGCATTCACAGGTGGTGTCTTTATTGATTATTCATAATGTTCTTTTCCCAGTTAGATTTTGCTTTCATGTTCAATGTTTCTATCTTATTGGCTTTGTCAGCCATCTGGGGCATAGACTGCCAAACAGTAGCTCACATGAGTCACTGCTGGGCAGTCCATGCATCAGATGACCGGAATTGTTACATGTATGTGACCTGACCCCAGACCTCACCCCATCATTTTCTAATAATCGTAGTCGATAATGTGCTGAAGTTAAGAACGTTTTAGTCACATTATCGATTCATAATGAGGCGATTCTAAGCAGACATGTTAGCCAACCCACGACTTTTCAGATGTGCGCTCTTTAATATGTGTTTTCACTGCGGCCCGCGCCATAAAACGAAATAATGTCTTTGACTCAATTATTTGCGTATTTCACGATCAAATAATCACATTATGTACACACTTAGCTTTATAGGTCGATTATTTGCGTATTTCACAATCCAATAATCACATTATGTACACATTTAGCTTTATAGGTCGATTATATGTGCGTATTTTTGCGAGGATATGTTGATGGTACTGTACAAAAAAGGAATACTAGTGTAGTAGTGACCACGGAACTGTACAACTCGAAGTGGGAAAAAAAGCTACTAACTACTAAAATTTTCGGGAATGTAGTCGAGAATAGTTGAATGAATGAATGAATGAATGAATGAATGATGCTTTAATCTCAGCCATTTTTACATGGAACATGAGCGATGGTTAACTATTTACACTATTTACACATATAGAACATCATATAAAATGATCACAATAAACTAGATGTTGTAAACATACAAGATACATTTGACAAATTGAAACAAACAAACACGCAGTATTAGCATACCCTAAACATATACAAAACACGCACAATAAAGCTACAAACGAACAAACAATATTTGCATTTATTACGAACCTTATTCATCATTCATGATTGTGTCCTTTCCACTAAATTTTTTTCAACCCGAGTTTTATAAAGATTGCCAAATTGTTTAATATGTCAGGGTTGGTCGAATTAAGAAGTTCGAATAAAAATTCTCTCGAAGGTTCGTCATAACATGCCTTCGGAATGTATTTGTTTCGTAATTGTTCAAGTTGCGGACACATAATAATAAAATGGAATTCATCGCATAGCAAGGCGTTACAAAGTGCGCATGAACTATCTTTGTTGCTGCTTTTATGATTGCGATTTCGTTTTTTCCATCTACCGGTCTCAATACCTAATCTATGATTGGACGTTCTCATTTTCTGAACGTAAACCATCATGCCAAATGGCATGTGCATGTAGTGCCAGCTAATTGAAGGCTGTACTTTCATGTGTTTATAAAACTCCCCTCTATCCGACGAATCAACATCGTTTCGCCACTGAGTTCTAAACTCTTGAATTAGTGTATCATTAAATCTTCTAAAGGAGCTGCATGGCAGAGGAGTTTGGTTGTCCCAGTTATCATTGAGATTTGCGGACTCGAGAACTCCTGAAATATGATCAATATAACGTACGCGTTTAGTTTTGTGCAATTCAAGCAATACTTTATAAAGTACTGATGTTATACCTGTATCTTTCTTTATAATACGGCACCAATATGAAATCATTCTCTTCTTGATCTCAATAGAGAGAGGCCATCGGCCTAACTCTCCATAAACCATATAACTCGGCGTGCTACTTTTCATATTCGTCAATGTTTTACAAAATCATAAATGTACCGTTTCAATATCGCGACAATTTTCGAACCCCCAAATCTCACAACCGTACAATAAAATCGGTTGGACTAGATAGTCAAACAGTTTCAAAGATAAATCGACAGATAAATGAAGATTACGCACTTTCGAAAGTAGCGCGTACATTGCTTTAGTAGCTTTTATCCGAGTTTTCTTGACTGCACGACAAAATCTGCCGTTAAAGAACAAGTCAATACCCAGGTATGTAAATTCGTCAACAATTTAAAGCTCGTTACCGTTCAAGATGAACTTTGGGGGCGTGTGCATACGTTTATTTCCGAAAACCATAACCTTTGTCTTTTGTACGTTGACGGTAAGTTCCCATGATTCGCAATAGTCTGCGAATGCATCAAGAAGTCGCTGCATATCAGTAGGGTTATCCGCCAATAAAGCGGTGTCATCAGCGTACAAGATGCACCAAAGTTTCAGATAACAACCAATCTGTTTGAAGGCTTGATCATTCAAGTACTTGAGTCCATCCACAGCGCAATTTTCTAAAAAGTCTTCAAGATCATTCAAATACATTGAAAAGAGTAAAGGTGACAGGTGTCACCCTGTTTAACACCTATATTAGATATAAAATACTCAGATCTTACGTCACCTTTCAATACACAAGATTTAGTTGAGTCATACATGTTACGAATAACTTTGAAAATCCTACCGTTTATACCATTTCGTAAAAGTTTTACCCATAGGCCCTCTCTCCAAACAGTATCAAACGCTTTTTTGAAATCTATAAATGAGCAGAAAAGTTTTCTCCCATTCCGCAAATATATTTCTGTTAAACTGTATAAAATAAAGATGTTGTCTAATGTAGATCTACCTTTCCGAAAACCGGATTGATTATCTTTAAGTATGTGGTTTTCTTCTACGTAACTATTAAGTCTGTTATTGATAATACCAGTAAATAACTTACCGACGCAACTCAGTAAGGTTATGCCTCTATAAGAGTCGGGACATAATCTGTCGCCCTTATTTTTATATAATGGCTTAATCATACCGGTTGTCCAGACATCAGGAAAAACTCCAGTATCAAGAATCAAATTAAATAACCTAGTATAAAATGGCAGTAATATATTAAGTGTGTATTTAATGTAACTGTTGTTCACGTTGTCGATACCTGCAGCCTTGTTTGATTTCATGGCCCCGACAACAGCAGATATCTCTTCTGAACAAATTGGTATGTTAAGGTGATCTGTACATTCTAATTCTTCCATACTGCCAATCAAACTGCTCAAATCGGTTTCTATATCTGAATCATTCAAGGATTTAAAGTGCTCAAATATGGTATTTAAACTAATCGGGTCATCCATTTGCTGAACTTTACACTTTGAGAATCTTTTGAACGTACACCAAAATGTATTTGTAGATTTCTTGGGAATTTCCCTCAATTCCTTATTACATTTTGTGAGCATTTCCGACCGTTTTCTGTCCATAATTTTCTTATACCCTGTACTCACCTGTCTTAGATCAGATTTGGTGGCTTTTGACTTATTTCTGTTATATCGTTTCCGCGCAGAATTGAATTTCTTTCGGTAACTACGACATTCATAATCGAACCACCTCTGATCTGGTTTGCATGTTTGTTTTGTACGCTTGTTGCGTTCACGGTAAGTCCCAAATGTATCAACTGCCGATTCCGATAAAACACGAGAGATCAAATGGGCCAAATTATTTATACCACGTCTTGTGGGATTCATTTCCACACAGTTCATCGTGTTACGTAATGTATCAAGACGTTCGCTGACGTGTTTCGTATATTCTTCAGACTTGAGGTTATCCCATGGTTTTATCCTCGGTCCCAGCGCAAAACTTACCTTGTCATTCGCCACATCGACTGTACGCGCAATACTCAAATGTCGTAAGTCTAGTTGGACACTAATTCCACAATGGACGTCAGAAAAAAGAGAACAGAAATCTAATATTTCAAAATCAGTAACATAAGCAAAAACAGTCCTCGATCCAATGGCATAATCAACCAAACGTGCATTGCGGCATGTTCGTTTGCCAATCCCCTTGTCTTTTCCAACGCGACCATTCAGTATATATATGTTCCCATATTGACAGGTGTGAATTAGTTTATAGCCAAATGAGTTAGCTTTACCTGTGTCATCGGTACATCTTTCCGGAATATCAAAAGTGGCCATATTATCACAATCGAACATATACTCGCACAGGTGAGGGTTTGTGATCTCAGGGTGTGAGTCGGTTGTTAACTCAATACGATCATCTAAGCGCGCTGTGCGGGCATTAAAGTCACCGACTAGAAGAATATCTACATCATGTTCACGCTTTTGAAGAAGCTCCCCTTCTAATTCTGCATTCCAATTATTATTAACATATTTTGTATTCTCTGGGGGGATATAAACAACACCAATAAGAAGGCATCGTGAGGTAACGTTATCCTGGGTTAAAAGTTTAACCCATAACATGTTCTCCAAAGCACAATCGATGCTTTTCACTTTTATACCTGTTAACCGGTTAGTCGCAACAAGTAATCCACCTGCACGACTGTTGCCTGATGTTGGCCTTCCCCTCTGTGACACAACGTCAAAGTTAGGTATATCAATCGATTCACCCGCGAATAGCTTTGTTTCTGACAGACAAATTATGTCAAATTTGTTCAGTAATGAAATGAATTCTGGATAATGTAGTCGCTTACGTAAGCTACCAACATTGAGTGCTAATACTTTTACCTTACCAAAACCTTCACTCGTATTACCCTCACCTTCATCGTCGTCGTATTCACCACCATCAACATCATCGTCATCATCACCAACATCGTCGTCTTCACAATCGCCATCTTCAACATCATCGCCATCATCATCATCATCATCACCTACACTGTCTTCCTCGCCATCATCGTCGTTATCATCATCGCTGTCATAATCATCATCGTCACCATCATCCTCATCATCACCATCCTTGTCATCGCAATCATCATCAATATCGTCTTCATCAGTATCGTCGTCAACAATAACAATATCGTCGTCGTCTTTATTATTATCATCATTGTCATTATCATCAACGTAGTCGTCGGTTTGGTCACCATAACAACCACCGGCATCTTCATTATCGTCATCATTAACACAGATGTCAATTTGACATATATCTTTAGTGTCAAATGCTGACACATTTTTTTGTACCTTACGATACGGGATACCCGTATCACCGCAGTACGTACCTGCATGCAGAATGTTCATAGCACCGGTACCTGAAACGTTCTCAGAAGCACATATGTTATGAACAGCGGTGTATGGACATAAATGTGCATTTACAGAAATGTTGGTAAAGCCGACCGTTTCTATATTAAATGTTGTGACTTGATTTTTTATGTGATCATCAATGGCTGTCATGGGTCGATCCCCGCGGATGCATATTTCAGAATGGGGAGCAGTTACTTTATATCTAGATGGACGTACATGCTGCATTTGGTTAGCGACACAATTGGGCGACATATACCGGTATTTATCTAAACTGATAGGCGATTGATTTGTTACCTTATTTTCAACTGATAAAGAACTTCGAACGGGACCCTGAACAGTATTAGTAACACACGCTTCATCGATATTACATGAAGATGAAGTGTTGTCTACCTTAAACTTACTGACAGAACAATGCGTGTCGGCGGGGACCTCCCAGGCACCCATGCGATCACAGTTATGGTACTTAGCGTTCCCGATGGAACCAATCTTGTTTATACACTGACACGCACGTTCGATTGGGTAATCGTTTGGGTTGTGCCCCTTGGCACAACACCATGTATATCACACATGTTTATGAGACTTGTTATCAGGATTTCCCTGTTGATCGCTCGAACCACGTCTGCGTTTCTTTTCTGACACTTCATACAGACGTTCAGCCAGAACCTCTTTCCCTTTTGGACTGAGGTGCACACCCGAAGAATCATCCTTATCAAAAAGTGCCTTTTTCACAGTACCTTTCTGGGTGAAAATTTCATCATTATCAACGAATGCGAATCGGGGCACATCCTTCAACAGCTCAGACAAGAAGTTATTTACAATTGCTGTATTGTCATTATATGCCTGAATTCGCCTACCCAGTCCCTTTCGCGGAGGAATGCTGCATACACTAAACGTAGCATGTGGAAAGAAGTTAGACAGTTTTGGCATTAATTTCACAAATCGAACTTGAACCTCATTAGCATCTCGACAACGGGTTATGTCATTTGTGCCAAGATGAATAGTGACACTTGAGACAATATTTGGGTCAATAGATTTATCATTTTCAATCCGCTTGAAAATATTAAAAATGTCCACAGTTTGGGTACCGGATATTTGAAACATTCTCGTATTCGGGAGACTAACATGCACATTTCGGAGGTTACTAGCTCCTATTATTATTGTGTCTATTGGTTCGTCAGTTTGTAGGTCCTGATTACTGGTGTCATCATGTTTTTTGTCCTGTTTGTGTTCATCATCGTTAGGCTCAATCGGCTTATTAAGATCATCGTCGGGGACCTCCATGTTATCGGAATTCGAGTTTTTGTTTCTATCGTTATTGTCACCAGTGTCTGTCTCCTGTGTGTAGCCGTTACTACTACTACTGACCGGCTTCTCGCGATCGCGTTTGGTGTCCGGGTTAATTATGTCTGGTTCAGGCACTGGGCCAGACGGTCGCCACCGTTTAACACATTGACCTATTTTGTGACCAGGCATAAGGCAGTAACGACAGTGAACTTCGTTCACACACTTCCAAGTCGGGTGATTCTTACTGAAACAGCGACCGCACGCTCGGTTAATTTCTTTGAGTTCGTCGCATACTACGCTTGGGTAATGACAATCACCACAGTGTTTACACATTGCCTTGGTTTTAGGAGAAAATAACCGAATAGTTTCGTCACCAGCTGTAATCTCGTTGGGAATGTCAACATTACAGTTATTCAGTTTTATATGTCTAATGCCGTTTTCAACTTCAGTTTCCGCATATTTCCCCCGCCTGACCGTGTCTCCGACTACAGTCCCATATTGAGTTAATTTGTCAATTAGCAATGAATCCGAAATCCAGTATGGGGCGTCTCTGATTGTTACATTTATTGTCTCATTTCCAACTTCATTGAGTCGTATAAATCTCCCGAAAAGGCGAAACCCATTGTCAATTAGATTATTCTTTGCGGATGAATTATTCAATGTTATTAGACAGTATTTCTGAGTTACCTGGATGGCAGCTATATCATCAACCTTCACAACCTGACTCACTCTATTCAGAACTTCCCGTCCATTCAATCTGTCGAACTGCTCCCGGTCAAAAGAAACAGTTAATTCCTTCGAACTACTCATTGTATCCACAATTTATTCACCGAATAACTGTCACACACTTTAGGTCACAATATAGCTTTACAACTTAGCCGATAAATAATCAGTTATGGCACATAATTAGACATTTGTTTACAAAAAACAGCAGAGAAAATTTTCCGCGCGTCCATTGTCTATCGTACATCCGGGTCCTCCTACAATGCGTGCTATCATATATATGTGTGTAGTTCTTAGCGGTACCAGGGCGCATTTATGTGCGACCGCGGCACCTGTCTGCGTGGGTGGGTTGTTATGAGAACCCCGCACGGTTCTGACTAAACTCGCACCAGGAAACGGCAGGGTGTTTGGTCACGCCAACTTGCTCAGGTGCCCCAAACAGATTATCTTCCATTTACGTAGAACACCAATCCAACATCAAACAAGAAAACCATAGTCAGAAATGGTAACGCCACCAAGATCATATTATTAGCCATAAATATAAATTATAATATAATTATAATATAAAATATTATTCATTATTCATTAGTTAGCGCTAATATATGCGCTAACTAATGACTTGTTAAATAACATCTAATAAATATTCATCTTTTTCACAACTTTAAGGAGTCCTTCTGGCACACGAGAATATTTATCGCCGTTTGATTTGCACCAAGTGAACTCGGCGAATATATAATTGATAGAACAGACCTCTATTATGATGAACGTGTCGTTATTTGTGTAAGATACGTATCAGTTGACATATACGCACCCGTTCCCTCATTAAAATCTATATATATATCGCCCATTTTAGGTGACCTCCACAAATCGGGACCTACTGCAAATCGTCGCACCCAATGCAATTTGTAAACAAATACGATTGACATGCGTTTTAACGAGGTGAGCTTTAATTAAACGAAAGAAGCATTCTACATAAAATATTTGTCATGGACTCAGCCAGTGTGCCATATATGTGTCAACTAAGGTCGCTTTGCGTGGTAAAAGTGAAAAGTGAAAGTGGAAAATCCTATTGAAAATGAAAGTAGCCTACAATTTTGGGATTTCCGCGGCAGATTGCATTGAATCTATACTATTGGAAGTGAATGTACAATTCCTGGAATTCTATCAGATATCGCGACTCTGCTCGTTTTCGTGATCATAGGTTATATAGGGCCTATATGACCACGAAAACGAGTCGAGTTGCAATACATCCATCGGTAATAACACATTGTGTATACGATACAATTTTGACTTGATGACCAGAAAATAAAAGATGGCGGTTAATCCAAGTCTCCAACAGAACAGACATGCGCGCTCCAATTAAAATTACCCATTATTCACTTCACTACACCAGGGGTTCCCAATGGGTTATACATTATTTTCAGGCTATCAGATTATTTATATTTTCAAGAACATATTATTACACCGGTGACTTTAAGTTTACAATTTCAGCCTGTCCTGACTCTATCGGTATGTTTGAGTTATATTTTCAAGAACATATTATTTACGGTGCCGTTAACTTTACAAGTTCAGCATTTACGTGCTTCTATCGGTACGATTGAGCAAGGTACAAAAACCTATTCTCCCACAATGTATTCGCTCACTGCTCCATAGATTATAAAAAACTGAAAAACAGCTTACACCACCTTGTGGCGTAATAATATATATCAAGGGTGTCGATAAATACAGTTACCGAAGGCGGCAAACATATATCAAGGGTATCGATAAATACAGTTACCGAAGGCGGCGTTGTTATGTTCACATACTACTCCACTAGTTTTAAAACATGACATAGGGAACAGTAGATGGTTTGTTAATTGTCACGTCTGGCTCCCATACCGTGGCAGTTTTTGTGAAGGATTGTTAACTTATGTATTATCTATAAGTTTTTAGTTTTCTCCAGTTGCGTTTGTTTATGCTGAGCCGACTACTTGATTAATCCTTTCTATACTAAACCATCACTGATGACTGGTTATCCCTCGGGAAATGTTCACATACCAAGTTTAACCCTTTCTATACTAAAGCATCATTCAAGAGTAGTTATCCCATAGGAAATTATCAAATAATAAGTGTAATCCTTTCAATACTAAATCGTCGTTTATGAGTAGATATCCAATAGGAAATGATCAGATAATAAGTTTAATCCTTTCAACACTATATCATCGTTGATGAGTACTTATCCAATAGGAAATGTTCAGGTAAGAACTTCACATAATAAGTGCAACAAACTCATTTGGTGAACTTATTACCTAAACATTTCCCTCAATAGATATAACTTCCGTACTTTATTTGTATTTATCCGTCGTCTGCTTATATTACATGTAAATAGCTGTAATAATATACCATTCCGATGTACACTTTTGAACTGACTGGGAGAATCCATTTAGTATAAACATGGTTAAGTATTACCAATTATCATTATATTACATGTAGATAACCCTCCACATATGGTGTGAACGAATATATATGTCCACCGCCCCACTGCAATGTTACGAGTCCCCCCAAAGTGGCACCATGTTTGTAGTGGGGTGGGTCACATTAGGGCTGGTGTAGGAGTCCGGGTGTTACTAGTGCGGCCGATAACGTGAGGCATCAACATTTAGTGAACGAACGACCTGTGTTTTCGACTTACCTTATTGTTCGCTTCGGTCGTACATAGCTTCAGGGTTGAGTTGACCTGACTAAATCGATCTGATAATTACGCATCCTCAGTGTGCCAGTTTATATTATTGTTGTCTGTTGTGACGTTTACCTGTAGTTTGCACTGTTGTATTTTGTGTTGTCGTGTGCAGTTATTTGTATCTTGTTGTATTTGTTTTATTCGTCGTGTTTGATTGTTTAATATTTGAATTAAGGTTTGCTCACGAGTGTCTCACAACGAGGAGGTACCAGGAGACTGCTCTGGATACACGAACCTACAGCGAGGGGGTACCGGGAGGCTGCTATAGATACACGAACCTACAGCGAGGAGGTACCGGGAGGCTGTTATAGATACACGAACCTACAGCGAGGGGGTACCGGGAGGCTGCTATAGATACACGAACCTACAGCGAGGAGGTACCGGGAGGTATTCATACTACCCCTTTGCGGTGTTTTAAAAGCCAACATCATGGCCGTAACCAACGTAATGGCAAGCGAAATGAGATACATGTGGAGGTATATGTGGAGGAGGTTTATGGGGAGGAGGTTTATGTGGGGGAGGTTTATGGTCCAGGTCACGAAGACAATTGCTCAGAACCACAGAATATGCACAAACTGCATCGGTGCACACTGAAAAATGGATCGATCGTGTCCCATTTGGGAATATGAAATCACATACAAACATATCTGCATTTAGCTGAGAACCAACTTCCACATCAAGATGTTCCAACATATTCGCCAAACAATGACTGAAAGAAACAGGTGATATTTGAGATTGATAACTTCGACATGATGCGCGAAGTGATATGTTTGAGTGTGAAACACAGAAACCTGTATTTGTGGGTCGAATCTTCTGTTTGGGTGAGATGCGACATTCCTGATCACCCACCAGACTGTTGTGGGTAATTGTAGTTGTACGACGCTCATTGTTTCAAAAGATACATCTATCTGATTTGTTAGTTCCCCCTCATATAATACCCGATATCTCCCACGTTATTAATCCAATCGTATTGATATTTTCAACGAGGTGAAAACATGAGACATGTATTACGTTTTATTTACCTGATGGTGTTCTAACCTTCTTTATTTACCTGATGGTGTTCTAACCTTCTTTATTTACCTGATGGTGTTCTAACCTTCTTTATTTACCTGATGGTGTTCTAACCTTCTTTATTTACCTGGTGGTGTTCTAACCTTCTTTATTTACCTGATGGTGTTCTAACCTTCTTTATTTACCTGGTGGTGTTCTAACCTTCTTTATTTACCTGATGGTGTTCTAACCTTCTTTATTTACCCGATGGTGTTCTAACCTTCTTTATTTACCTAATGGTGTTCTAACCTTCTTTATTTACCTTATGGTGTTCTAACCTTCTTTATTTACCTGATGGTGTTCTAACCTTCTTTATTTACCTGATGGTGTTCTAACCTTCTTTATTTACCTGATGGTGTTTTAACCTTCTTTGTTTACCTGATGGTGTTCTAACCTTCTTTATTTACCTGATGGTGTTCTAACCTTCTTTATTTACCTGGTGGTGTTCTAACCTTCGTTATTTACCTGATGGTGTTCTAACCTTCTTTATTTACCTGATGGTGTTCTAACCTTCTTTATTTACCTGATGGTGTTCTAACCTTCTTTATTTACCTGATGGTGTTCTAACCTTCTTTATTTACCTGATGGTGTTCTAACCTTCGTTATTTACCTGATGGTGTTCTAACCTTCTTTATTTACCTGATGGTGTTCTAACCTTCTTTATTTACCTGATGGTGTTTTAACCTTCTTTGTTTACCTGATGGTGTTCTAACCTTCTTTATTTACCTGATGGTGTTCTAACCTTCTTTATTTACCTGATGGTGTTCTAACCTTCTTTATTTACCTGATGGTGTTCTAACCTTCTTTATTTACCTGATGGTGTTCTAACCTTCTTTATTTACCTGATGGTGTTCTAACCTTCTTTATTTACCTGATGGTGTTCTAACCTTCTTTATTTACCTTATGGTGTTCTAACCTTCTTTATTTACCTGATGGTGTTCTAACCTTCGTTATTTACCTGATGGTGTTCTAACCTTCTTTATTTACCTGATGGTGTTCTAACCTTCTTTATTTACCTGATGGTGTTCTAACCTTCTTTATTTACCTGATGGTGTTCTAACCTTCTTTATTTACCTGATGGTGTTCTAACCTTCTTTATTTACCTGATGGTGTTCTAACCTTCGTTATTTACCTGATGGTGTTCTAACCTTCTTTATGTACCTGATGGTGTTCTAACCTTCTTTATTTACCTGATGGTGTTCTAACCTTCTTTATTTACCTTATGGTGTTCTAACCTTCTTTATTTACCTGATGGTGTTCTAACCTTCTTTATTTACCTGATGGTGTTCTAACCTTCTTTATTTACCTGATGGTGTTTTAACCTTCTTTGTTTACCTGATGGTGTTCTAACCTTCGTTATTTACCTGGTGGTGTTCTAACCTTCTTTATTTACCTGATGGTGTTCTAACCTTCTTTATTAACCTGATGGTGTTCTAACCTTCTTTATTTACATGATGGTGTTCTAACCTTCGTTATTTACCTGATGGTGTTTTAACCTTCTTTATTTACCTGATGGTGTTCTAACCTTCTTTATTTACATGATGGTGTTCTAACCTTCTTTATTTACCTGATGGTGTTCTAACCTTCTTTATTTACCTGATGGTGTTCTAACCTTCTTTATTTACCCGATGGTGTTCTAACCTTCTTTATTTACCTAATGGTGTTCTAACCTTCTTTATTTACCTTATGGTGTTCTAACCTTCTTTATTTACCTGATGGTGTTCTAACCTTCTTTATTTACCTGATGGTGTTCTAACCTTCTTTATTTACCTGATGGTGTTTTAACCTTCTTTGTTTACCTGATGGTGTTCTAACCTTCTTTATTTACCTGATGGTGTTCTAACCTTCTTTATTTACCTGGTGGTGTTCTAACCTTCGTTATTTACCTGATGGTGTTCTAACCTTCTTTATTTACCTGATGGTGTTCTAACCTTCTTTATTTACCTGATGGTGTTCTAACCTTCTTTATTTACCTTATGGTGTTCTAACCTTCTTTATTTACCTGATGGTGTTCTAACCTTCGTTATTTACCTGATGGTGTTCTAACCTTCTTTATTTACCTGATGGTGTTCTAACCTTCTTTATTTACCTTATGGTGTTCTAACCTTCTTTATTTACCTGATGGTGTTCTAACCTTCTTTATTTACCTGATGGTGTTCTAACCTTCTTTATTTACCTGATGGTGTTTTAACCTTCTTTGTTTACCTGATGGTGTTCTAACCTTCGTTATTTACCTGGTGGTGTTCTAACCTTCTTTATTTACCTGATGGTGTTCTAACCTTCTTTATTAACCTGATGGTGTTCTAACCTTCTTTATTTACATGATGGTGTTCTAACCTTCGTTATTTACCTGATGGTGTTTTAACCTTCTTTATTTACCTGATGGTGTTCTAACCTTCTTTATTTACATGATGGTGTTCTAACCTTCTTTATTTACCTGATGGTGTTCTAACCTTCTTTATTTACCTGATGGTGTTCTAACCTTCTTTATTTACCTGATGGTGTTCTAACCTTCTTTATTTACCTGATGGTGTTCTAACCTTCGTTATTTACCTGATGGTGTTCTAACCTTCTTTATTTACCTGATGGTGTTCTAACCTTCTTTATTTACCTGATGGTGTTCTAACCTTCTTTATTTACCTGATGGTGTTCTAACCTTCGTTATTTACCTGATGGTGTTCTAACCTTCTTTATTTACCTGATGGTGATCTAACCTTCTTTATTTACCTGATGGTGTTCTAACCTTCTTTATTTACATGATGGTGTTCTAACCTTCTTTATTTACCTGATGGTGTTCTAACCTTCGTTATTTACCTGATGGTGTTCTAACCTTCTTTATTTACCTGATGGTGTTCTAACCTTCGTTATTTACATGATGGTGTTCTAACCTTCTTTATTTACCTGATGGTGTTCTAACCTTCGTTATTTACATGATGGTGTTCTAACCTTCTTTATTTACCTGATGGTGATCTAACCTTCTTTATTTACCTGATGGTGTTCTAACCTTCTTTATTTACATGATGGTGTTCTAACCTTCTTTATTTACCTGATGGTGTTCTAACCTTCGTTATTTACCTGATGGTGTTCTAACCTTCTTTATTTACCTGATGGTGTTCTAACCTTCGTTATTTACATGATGGTGTTCTAACCTTCTTTATTTACCTGATGGTGTTCTAACCTTCGTTATTTACATGATGGTGTTCTAACCTTCTTTATTTACCTGATGGTGATCTAACCTTCTTTATTTACCTGATGGTGTTCTAACCTTCTTTATTTACATGATGGTGTTCTAACCTTCTTTATTTACCTGATGGTGATCTAACCTTCTTTATTTACCTGATGGTGTTCTAACCTTCTTTATTTACATGATGGTGTTCTAACCTTCTTTATTTACCTGATGGTGTTCTAACCTTCTTTATTTACCTGATGGTGATCTAACCTTCTTTATTTACCTGATGGTGTTCTAACCTTCTTTATTTACATGATGGTGTTCTAACCTTCTTTATTTACCTGATGGTGTTCTAACCTTCTTTATTTACCTGATGGTGTTCTAACCTTCTTTATTTACCTGATGGTGTTCTAACCTTCGTTATTTACATGATGGTGTTCTAACCTTCTTTATTTACCTGATGGTGATCTAACCTTCTTTATTTACCTGATGGTGTTCTAACCTTCTTTATTTACATGATGGTGTTCTAACCTTCTTTATTTACCTGATGGTGTTCTAACCTTCTTTATTTACCTGATGGTGTTCTAACCTTCTTTATTTACCTGATGGTGATCTAACCTTCGTTATTTACCTGATGGTGTTCTAACCTTCTTTATTAACCTGATGGTGTTCTAACCTTCTTTATTTACCTGATGGTGTTCTAACCTTCTTTATTTACCTGATGGTGTTCTAACCTTCTTTATTTACCTGATGGTGTTCTAACCTTCTTTATTTACCTGGTGGTGTTCTAACCTTCTTTATTTACCTGGTGGTGTTCTAACCTTCTTTATTTACCTGATGGTGTTCTAACCTTCTTTATTTACCTGGTGGTGTTCTAACCTTCTTTATTTACCTGATGGTGTTCTAACCTTCTTTATTTACCTGATGGTGTTCTAACCTTCTTTATTTACCTGATGGTGTTCTAACCTTCTTTATTTACCTGATGGTGTTCTAACCTTCTTTATTTACCTGATGGTGTTCTAACCTTCTTTATTTACCTGATGGTGTTCTAAGCTTCTTTATTTACCTGGTGGTGTTCTAACCTTCTTCATTTACCTGATGGTGTTCTAACCTTCTTTATTTACCTGATGGTGTTCTAACCTTCTTTATTTACCTGGTGGTGTTCTAACCTTCTTTATTTACCTGATGGTGTTCTAACCTTCGTTATTTACCTGATGGAGTTCTAACCTTCGTTATTTACCTGATGGTGTTCTAACATTCTTTATTTACCTGATGGTGTTCTAACCTTCTTTATTTACCTGATGGTGTTCTAACCTTCTTTATTTACCTGATGGTGTTCTAACCTTCTTTATTTACCTGATGGTGTTCTGACCTTCTTTATTTACCTGATGGTGTTCTAACCTTCTTTATTTACCTGATGGTGTTCTAACCTTCGTTATTTACCTGATGGTGTTCTAACCTTCTTTATTTACCTGATGGTGTTCTAACCTTCTTTATTTACCTGATGGTGTTCTAACCTTCTTTATTTACCTGATGGTGTTCTAACCTTCTTTATTTACCTGATGGTGTTCTAACCTTCTTTATTTACCTGATGGTGTTCTAACCTTCTTTATTTACCTGATGGTGTTCTAACCTTCTTTATTTACCTGATGGTGTTCTAACCTTCTTTATTTACCTGATGGTCTTCTAACCTTCTTTATTTACCTGATGGTGTTCTAACCTTCTTTATTTACCTGATGGTGTTCTAACCTTCTTTATTTACCTGATGGTGTTCTAACCTTCTTTATTTATCTGATGGTGTTCTAACCTTCGTTATTTACCTGATGGTGTTCTAACCTTCGTTATTTACCTGATGGTGTTCTAACCTTCTTTATTTACCTGATGGTGTTCTAACCTTCTTTATTTACCTGATGGTGTTCTAACCTTCTTTATTTACCTGATGGTGTTCTAACCTTCTTTATTTACCTGATGGTGTTCTAACCTTCTTTATTTACCTGATGGTGTTCTAACCTTCTTTATTTACCTGATGGTGTTCTAACCTTCGTTATTTACCTGATGGTGTTCTAACCTTCTTTATTTACCTGATGGTGTTCTAACCTTCTTTATTTACCTGATGGTGTTCTAACCTTCTTTATTTACCTGATGGTGTTCTAACCTTCTTTATTTACCTGATGGTGTTCTAACCTTCTTTATTTACCTGATGGTGTTCTAACCTTCTTTATTTACCTGATGGTGTTCTAACCTTCTTTATTTACCTGATGGTGTTCTAACCTTCTTTATTTACCTGATGGTGTTCTAACCTTCGTTATTTACCTGATGGTGTTCTAACCTTCTTTATTTACCTGATGGTGTTCTAACCTTCTTTATTTACCTGATGGTGTTCTAACCTTCTTTATTTACCTGATGGTGTTCTAACCTTCTTTATTTACAAGGTGGTGTTCTAACCTTCTTTATTTACCTGATGGTGTTCTAACCTTCTTTATTTACCTGATGGTGTTCTAACCTTCGTTATTTACCTGATGGTGTTCTAACCTTCTTTATTTACCTGATGGTGTTCTAACCTTCGTTATTTACCTGATGGTGTTCTAACCTTCTTTATTTACCTGATGGTGTTCTAACCTTCTTTATTTACCTGATGGTGTTCTAACCTTCGTTATTTACCTGATGGTGTTCTAACCTTCTTTATTTACCTGATGGTGTTCTAACCTTCTTTATTTACCTGATGGTGTTCTAACCTTCTTTATTTACCTGATGGTGTTCTAACCTTCTTTATTTACCTGATGGTGTTCTAACCTTCTTTATTTACCTGATGGTGTTCTAACCTTCTTTATTTACCTGATGGTGTTCTAACCTTCTTTATTTACCTGATGGTGTTCTAACCTTCGTTATTTACCTGATGGTGTTCTAACCTTCTTTATTTACCTGATGGTGTTCTAACCTTCTTTATTTACCTGATGGTGTTCTAACCTTCTTTATTTACCTGATGGTGTTCTAACCTTCTTTATTTACCTGATGGTGTTCTAACCTTCTTTATTTACCTGATGGTGTTCTAACCTTCGTTATTTACCTGATGGTGTTCTAACCTTCTTTATTTACCTGATGGTGTTCTAACCTTCTTTATTTACCTGATGGTGTTCTAACCTTCTTTATTTACCTGATGGTGTTCTAACCTTCTTTATTTACCTGATGGTGTTCTAACCTTCTTTATTTACCTGATGGTGTTCTAACCTTCTTTATTTACCTGATGGTGTTCTAACCTTCTTTATTTACCTGATGGTGTTCTAACCTTCTTTATTTACCTGATGGTGTTCTAACCTTCTTTATTTACCTGATGGTGTTCTAACCTTCTTTATTTACCTGATGGTGTTCTAACCTTCTTTATTTACCTGATGGTGTTCTAACCTTCTTTATTTACCTGATGGTGTTCTAACCTTCTTTATTTACCTGATGGTGTTCTAACCTTCTTTATTTACCTGATGGTGTTCTAACCTTCTTTATTTACCTGATGGTGTTCTAACCTTCTTTATTTACCTGATGGTGTTCTAACCTTATTTATTTACCTGATGGTGTTCTAACCTTCTTTATTTACCTGATGGTGTTCTAACCTTCTTTATTTACCTGATGGTGTTCTAACCTTCTTTATTTACCTGATGGTGTTCTAACCTTCTTTATTTACCCGATGGTGTTCTAACCTTCGTTATTTACCTGGAGGTGTTCTAACCTTCTTTATTTACCTGGTGGTGTTCTAACCTTCATTATTTACCTGGTGGTGTTCTAACCTTCGTTATTTACCTGATGGTGTTCTAACCTTCTTTATTTACCTGATGGTGTTCTAACCTTCGTTATTTACCTGATGGTGTTCTAACCTTCTTTATTTACCTGATGGTGTTCTAACCTTCTTTATTTACCTGATGGTGTTCTAACCTTCTTTATTTACCTGATGGTGTTCTAACCTTCTTTATTTACCTGATGGTGTTCTAACCTTCTTTATTTACCTGATGGTGTTCTAACCTTCTTTATTTACCTGATGGTGTTCTAACCTTCTTTATTTACCTGATGGTGTTCTAACCTTCGTTATTTACCTGATGGTGTTCTAACCTTCTTTATTTACCTGGTGGTGTTCTAACCTTCTTTATTTACCTGGTGGTGTTCTAACCTTCTTTATTTACCTGGTGGTGTTCTAACCTTCTTTGTTTACCTGATGGTGTTCTAACCTTCTTTGTTTACCTGATGGTGTTCTAACCTTCGTTATTTACCTGATGGTGTTCTAACCTTCTTTATTTACCTGATGGTGTTCTAACCTTCTTTATTTACCTGATGGTGTTCTAACCTTCTTTATTTACCTGATGGTGTTCTAACCTTCTTTATTTACCTGATGGTGTTCTAACCTTCTTTATTTACCTGATGGTGTTCTAACCTTCTTTATTTACCTGGTGGTGTTCTAACCTTCTTTGTTTACCTGATGGTGTTCTGACCTTCTTTGTTTACCTGATGGTGTTCTAACCTTCTTTATTTACCTGATGGTGTTCTAACCTTCTTTATTTACCTGATGGAGTTCTAACCTTCTTTATTTACCTGATGGTGTTCTAACCTTCATTATTTACCTGATGGTGTTCTAACCTTCTTTGTTTACCTGATGGTGTTCTAACCTTCTTTATTTACATGATGGTGTTCTAACCTTCTTTATTTACCTGATGGTGTTCTAATCTTCTTTATTAACCTGATGGTGTTCTAACCTTCTTTATGTACCTGATGGTGTTCTAACCTTCTTTATTTACATGATGGTGTTCTAACCTTCTTTATTTACCCGATGGTGTTCTAACCTTCTTTATTTACCTGATGGTGTTCTAACCTTCTTTATTTACCTGGTGGTGTTCTAACCTTCTTTATCTACCTGATGGTGTTCTAACCTTCTTTATTTACCTGATGGTGTTCTAACCTACTTTATTAACCTGATGGTGTTCTAACCTTCTTTATTTACCTGATGGTGTTCTAACCTTCTTTATTTACCTGATGGTGTTCTAACCTTCTTTATTTACCTGATGGTGTTCTAACCTTCGTTATTTACCCGATGGTGTTCTAACCTTCTTTATTTACATGATGGTGTTCTAACCTTCTTTATTTACCTGGTGGTGTTCTAACCTTCTTTATTTACCTGGTGGTGTTCTAACCTTCTTTATTTACCTGATGGTGTTCTAACCTTCGTTATTTACCTGATGGTGTTCTAACCTTCTTTATTTACCTGATGGTGTTCTAACCGTCTTTATTAACCTGATGGTGTTCTAACCTTCTTTATTAACCTGATGGTGTTCTAACCTTCTTTATTAACCTGGTGGTGTTCTAACCTTCTTTATTTACCTGATGGTGTTCTAACCTTCTTTATTTACCTGATGGTGTTCTAACCTTCTTTATTTACCTGATGGTGTTCTAACCTTCTTTATTAACCTGATGGTGTTCTAACCTTCTTTATTTACCTGATGGTGTTCTAACCTTCTTTATTTACCTGATGGTGTTCTAACCTTCTTTATTTACCTGATGGTGTTCTAACCTTCTTTATTTACCTGATGGTGTTCTAACCTTCTTTATTTACCTGGTGGTGTTCTAACCTTCTTTATTTACCTGATGGTGTTCTAACCTTCGTTATTTACCTGATGGTGTTCTAACCTTCTTTATTTACCTGATGGTGTTCTAACCTTCTTTATTTACCTGATGGTGTTCTAACCTTCGTTATTTACCCGATGGTGTTCTAACCTTCTTTATTTACATGATGGTGTTCTAACCTTCTTTATTTACCTGATGGTGTTCTAACCTTCTTTATTTACCTGATGGTGTTCTAACCTTCTTTATTTACCCGATGGTGTTCTAACCTTCGTTATTTACCTGGAGGTGTTCTAACCTTCTTTATTTACCTGGTGGTGTTCTAACCTTCTTTATTTACCTGGTGGTGTTCTAACCTTCGTTATTTACCTGATGGTGTTCTAACCTTCTTTATTTACCTGATGGTGTTCTAACCTTCGTTATTTACCTGATGGTGTTCTAACCTTCTTTATTTACCTGATGGTGTTCTAACCTTCTTTATTTACCTGATGGTGTTCTAACCTTCTTTATTTACCTGATGGTGTTCTAACCTTCTTTATTTACCTGATGGTGTTCCAACCTTCTTTATTTAACTGGTGGTGTTCTAACCTTCTTTATTTACCTGATGGTGTTCTAACCTTCTTTATTTACCTGATGGTGTTCTAACCTTCTTTATTTACCTGATGGTGTTCTAACCTTCTTTATTTACCTGATGGTGTTCTAACCTTCGTTATTTACCTGATGGTGTTCTAACCTTCTTTATTTACCTGATGGTGTTCTAACCTTCGTTATTTACCTGATGGTGTTCTAACCTTCTTTATTTACCTGATGGTGTTCTAACCTTCTTTATTTACCCGATGGTGTTCTAACCTTCGTTATTTACCTGATGGTGTTCTAACCTTCTTTATTTACCTGATGGTGTTCTAACCGTCTTTATTAACCTGATGGTGTTCTAACCTTCTTTATTAACCTGATGATGTTCTAACCTTCTTTATTTACCTGGTGGTGTTCTAACCTTCGTTATTTACCTGATGGTGTTCTAACCTTCTTTATTTACCTGATGGTGTTCTAACCTTCGTTATTTACCTGATGGTGTTCTAACCTTCTTTATTTACCTGATGGTGTTCTAACCTTCGTTATTTACCTGATGGTGTTCTAACCTTCTTTATTTACCTGATGGTGTTCTAACCTTCTTTATTTACCTGATGGTGTTCAAACCTTCTTTATTTACCTGATGGTGTTCTAACCTTCTTTATTTACCTGATGGTGTTCTAACCTTCTTTATTTACCTGATGGTGTTCTAACCTTCTTTATTTACCTGATGGTGTTCTAACCTTCTTTATTTACCTGATGGTGTTCTAACCTTCTTTATTTACCTGATGGTGTTCTAACCTTCTTTATTTACCTGATGGTGTTCTAACCTTCTTTATTTACCTGATGGTGTTCTAACCTTCTTTATTTACCTGATGGTGTTCTAACCTTCTTTATTTACCTGGTGGTGTTCTAACCTTCTTTATTTACCTGATGGTGTTCTAACCTTCTTTATTTACCTGATGGTGTTCTAACCTTCTTTATTTACCTGATGGTGTTCTAACCTTCTTTATTTACCTGATGGTGTTCTAACCTTCTTTATTTACCTGATGGTGTTCTAACCTTCTTTATTTACCTGATGGTGTTCTAAGCTTCTTTATTTACCTGGTGGTGTTCTAACCTTCTTCATTTACCTGATGGTGTTCTAACCTTCTTTATTTACCTGATGGTGTTCTAACCTTCTTTATTTACCTGGTGGTGTTCTAACCTTCTTTATTTACCTGATGGTGTTCTAACCTTCTTTATTTACCTGATGGTGTTCTAACCTTCGTTATTTACCTGATGGTGTTCTAACCTTCGTTATTTACCTGATGGAGTTCTAACCTTCGTTATTTACCTGATGGTGTTCTAACATTCTTTATTTACCTGATGGTGTTCTAACCTTCTTTATTTACCTGATGGTGTTCTAACCTTCTTTATTTACCTGATGGTGTTCTAACCTTCTTTATTTACCTGATGGTGTTCTGACCTTCTTTATTTACCTGATGGTGTTCTAACCTTCTTTATTTACCTGATGGTGTTCTAACCTTCGTTATTTACCTGATGGTGTTCTAACCTTCTTTATTTACCTGATGGTGTTCTAACCTTCTTTATTTACCTGATGGTGTTCTAACCTTCTTTATTTACCTGATGGTGTTCTAACCTTCTTTATTTACCTGATGGTGTTCTAACCTTCTTTATTTACCTGATGGTGTTCTAACCTTCTTTATTTACCTGATGGTGTTCTAACCTTCTTTATTTACCTGATGGTGTTCTAACCTTCTTTATTTACCTGATGGTGTTCTAACCTTCTTTATTTACCTGATGGTGTTCTAACCTTCTTTATTTACCTGATGGTGTTCTAACCTTCTTTATTTACCTGATGGTGTTCTAACCTTCTTTATTTACCTGATGGTGTTCTAACCTTCTTTATTTATCTGATGGTGTTCTAACCTTCGTTATTTACCTGATGGTGTTCTAACCTTCGTTATTTACCTGATGGTGTTCTAACCTTCTTTATTTACCTGATGGTGTTCTAACCTTCTTTATTTACCTGATGGTGTTCTAACCTTCTTTATTTACCTGATGGTGTTCTAACCTTCTTTATTTACCTGATGGTGTTCTAACCTTCTTTATTTACCTGATGGTGTTCTAACCTTCTTTATTTACCTGATGGTGTTCTAACCTTCTTTATTTACCTGATGGTGTTCTAACCTTCTTTATTTACCTGATGGTGTTCTAACCTTCTTTATTTACCTGATGGTGTTCTAACCTTCTTTATTTACCTGATGGTGTTCTAACCTTCTTTATTTACCTGATGGTGTTCTAACCTTCTTTATTTACCTCATGGTGTTCTAACCTTCGTTATTTACCTGATGGTGTTCTAACCTTCTTTATTTACCTGATGGTGTTCTAACCTTCTTTATTTACCTGATGGTGTTCTAACCTTCTTTATTTACCTGATGGTGTTCTAACCTTCTTTATTTACAAGGTGGTGTTCTAACCTTCTTTATTTACCTGATGGTGTTCTAACCTTCTTTATTTACCTGATGGTGTTCTAACCTTCTTTATTTACCTGATGGTGTTCTAACCTTCTTTATTTACCTGATGGTGTTCTAACCTTCTTTATTTACCTGATGGTGTTCTAACCTTCTTTATTTACCCGATGGTGTTCTAACCTTCTTTATTTACCCGATGGTGTTCTAACCTTCGTTATTTACCTGATGGTGTTCTAACCTTCTTTATTTACCTGATGGTGTTCTAACCTTCGTTATTTACCTGATGGTGTTCTAACCTTCTTTATTACCCGATGGTGTTCTAACCTTCTTTATTTACCTGATGGTGTTCTAACCTTCTTTATTTACCTGATGGTGTTCTAACCTTCGTTATTTACCTGATGGTGTTCTAACCTTCTTTATTTACCTGATGGTGTTCTAACCTTCGTTATTTACCTGATGGTGTTCTAACCTTCTTTATTTACCTGATGGTGTTCTAACCTTCTTTATTTACCTGATGGTGTTCTAACCTTCTTTATTTACCTGATGGTGTTCTAACCTTCGTTATTTACCTGATGGTGTTCTAACCTTCTTTATTTACCTGATGGTGTTCTAACCTTCTTTATTTACCTGATGGTGTTCTAACCTTCTTTATTTACCTGATGGTGTTCTAACCTTCTTTATTTACCTGATGGTGTTCTAACCTTCGTTATTTACCTGATGGTGTTCTAACCTTCTTTATTTACCTGATGGTGTTCTAACCTTCTTTATTTACCTGATGGTGTTCTAACCTTCTTTATTTACCTGATGGTGTTCTAACCTTCTTTATTTACCTGATGGTGTTCTAACCTTCTTTATTTACCTGATGGTGTTCTAACCTTCTTTATTTACCTGATGGTGTTCTAACCTTCTTTATTTACCTGATGGTGTTCTAACCTTCTTTATTTACCTGATGGTGTTCTAACCTTCTTTATTTACCTGATGGTGTTCTAACCTTCTTTATTTACCTGATGGTGTTCTAACCTTCTTTATTTACCTGATGGTGTTCTAACCTTCTTTATTTACCTGATGGTGTTCTAACCTTCTTTATTTACCTGATGGTGTTCTAACCTTCTTTATTTACCTGATGGTGTTCTAACCTTCTTTATTTACCTGATGGTGTTCTAACCTTCTTTATTTACCTGATGGTGTTCTAACCTTCTTTATTTACCTGATGGTGTTCTAACCTTCTTTATTTACCTGATGGTGTTCTAACCTTCTTTATTTACCTGGTGGTGTTCTAACCTTCTTTATTTACCTGGTGGTGTTCTAACCTTCTTTATTTACCTGATGGTGTTCTAACCTTATTTATTTACCTGATGGTGTTCTAACCTTCTTTATTTACCTGATGGTGTTCTAACCTTCTTTATTTACCTGATGGTGTTCTAACCTTCTTTATTTACCTGATGGTGTTCTAACCTTCTTTATTTACCCGATGGTGTTCTAACCTTCGTTATTTACCTGGAGGTGTTCTAACCTTCTTTATTTACCTGGTGGTGTTCTAACCTTCATTATTTACCTGGTGGTGTTCTAACCTTCGTTATTTACCTGATGGTGTTCTAACCTTCTTTATTTACCTGATGGTGTTCTAACCTTCGTTATTTACCTGATGGTGTTCTAACCTTCTTTATTTACCTGATGGTGTTCTAACCTTCTTTATTTACCTGATGGTGTTCTAACCTTCTTTATTTACCTGATGGTGTTCTAACCTTCTTTATTTACCTGATGGTGTTCTAACCTTCTTTATTTACCTGATGGTGTTCTAACCTTCTTTATTTACCTGATGGTGTTCTAACCTTCTTTATTTACCTGATGGTGTTCTAACCTTCGTTATTTACCTGATGGTGTTCTAACCTTCTTTATTTACCTGGTGGTGTTCTAACCTTCTTTATTTACCTGGTGGTGTTCTAACCTTCTTTATTTACCTGGTGGTGTTCTAACCTTCTTTGTTTACCTGATGGTGTTCTAACCTTCTTTGTTTACCTGATGGTGTTCTAACCTTCGTTATTTACCTGATGGTGTTCTAACCTTCTTTATTTACCTGATGGTGTTCTAACCTTCTTTATTTACCTGATGGTGTTCTAACCTTCTTTATTTACCTGATGGTGTTCTAACCTTCTTTATTTACCTGATGGTGTTCTAACCTTCTTTATTTACCTGATGGTGTTCTAACCTTCTTTATTTACCTGGTGGTGTTCTAACCTTCTTTGTTTACCTGATGGTGTTCTGACCTTCTTTGTTTACCTGATGGTGTTCTAACCTTCTTTATTTACCTGATGGTGTTCTAACCTTCTTTATTTACCTGATGGAGTTCTAACCTTCTTTATTTACCTGATGGTGTTCTAACCTTCATTATTTACCTGATGGTGTTCTAACCTTCTTTGTTTACCTGATGGTGTTCTAACCTTCTTTATTTACACGATGGTGTTCTAACCTTCTTTATTTACCTGATGGTGTTCTAATCTTCTTTATTAACCTGATGGTGTTCTAACCTTCTTTATGTACCTGATGGTGTTCTAACCTTCTTTATTTACATGATGGTGTTCTAACCTTCTTTATTTACCCGATGGTGTTCTAACCTTCTTTATTTACCTGATGGTGTTCTAACCTTCTTTATTTACCTGGTGGTGTTCTAACCTTCTTTATTTACCTGATGGTGTTCTAACCTTCTTTATTTACCTGATGGTGTTCTAACCTACTTTATTAACCTGATGGTGTTCTAACCTTCTTTATTTACCTGATGGTGTTCTAACCTTCTTTATTTACCTGATGGTGTTCTAACCTTCTTTATTTACCTGGTGGTGTTCTAACCTTCTTTATTTACCCGATGGTGTTCTAACCTTCTTTATTTACCTGATGGTGTTCTAACCTTCTTTATTTACCCGATGGTGTTCTAACCTTCTTTATTTACCTGATGGTGTTCTAACCTTCTTTATTTACCTGGTGGTGTTCTAACCTTCTTTATTTACCCGATGGTGTTCTAACCTTCTTTATTTACCTGATGGTGTTCTAACCTTCTTTATTTACCCGATGGTGTTCTAACCTTCTTTATTTACCTGATGGTGTTCTAACCTTCTTTATTTACCTGATGGTGTTCTAACCTTCTTTATTTACCTGATGGTGTTCTAACCTTCTTTATTTACCCGATGGTGTTCTAACCTTCTTTATTTACCTGATGGTGTTCTAACCTTCTTTATTTACCTGGTGGTGTTCTAACCTTCTTTATTTACCTGATGGTGTTCTAACCTTCTTTATTTACCTGATGGTGTTCTAACCTTCTGTATTTACCTGGTGGTGTTCTAACCTTCTATATTTACCTGATGGTGTTCTAACCTTCTTTATTTACCTGATGGTGTTCTAACCTTCTTTATTTACCCGATGGTGTTCTAACCTTCTTTATTTACCCGATGGTGTTCTAACCTTCTTTATTTACCTGATGGTGTTCTAACCTTCTTTATTTACCTGATGGTGTTCTAACCTTCTTTATTTACCTGATGGTGTTCTAACCTTCTTTATTTACCCGATGGTGTTCTAACCTTCTTTATTTACCCGATGGTGTTCTAACCTTCTTTATTTACCCGATGGTGTTCTAACCTTCTTTATTTACCTGATGGTGTTCTAACCTTCTTTATTTACCTGATGGTGTTCTAACCTTCTTTATTTACCCGATGGTGTTCTAACCTTCTTTATTTACCTGATGGTGTTCTAACCTTCTTTATTTACCTGATGGTGTTCTAACCTTCTTTATTTACCTGATGGTGTTCTAACCTTCTTTATTTACCTGGTGGTGTTCTAACCTTCTTTATTTACATGATGGTGTTCTAACCTTCTTTATTTACCCGATGGTTGTTCCAACCTTCTTTATTTACCTGATGGTGTTCTAACCTTCTTTATTTACCCGATGGTTGTTCCAACCTTCTTTATTTACCTGATGGTGTTCTGACCTTCTTTATTTACCTGGTGGTGTTCTAACCTTCTTTATTTACCTGATGGTGTTCTAACCTTCTTTATTTACCTGATGGTGTTCTGACCTTCTTTATTTACCTGATGGTGTTCTAACCTTCTTTATTTACCTGATGGTGTTCTGACCTTCTTTATTTACCTGATGGTGTTCTAACCTTCTTTATTTACCTGATGGTGTTCTAACCTTCTTTATTTACCTGATGGTGTTCTGACCTTCTTTATTTACCTGATGGTGTTCTAACCTTCTTTATTTACCTGGTGGTGTTCTAACCTTCTTTATTTACCCGATGGTTGTTCTAACCTTCTTTATTTACCTGATGGTGTTCTAACCTTCTTTATTTACCTGGTGGTGTTCTAACCTTCTTTATTTACATGATGGTGTTCTAACCTTCTTTATTTACCCGATGGTTGTTCCAACCTTCTTTATTTACCTGATGGTGTTCTAACCTTCTTTATTTACCTGGTGGTGTTCTAACCTTCTTTATTTACATGATGGTGTTCTAACCTTCTTTATTTACCCGATGGTTGTTCCAACCTTCTTTATTTACCTGATGGTGTTCTAACCTTCTTTATTTACCTGGTGGTGTTCTAACCTTCTTTATTTACCTGATGGTGTTCTAACCTTCTTTATTTACCTGATGGTGTTCTGACCTTCTTTATTTACCTGATGGTGTTCTAACCTTCTGTATTTACCTGGTGGTGTTCTAACCTTCTATATTTACCTGATGGTGTTCTAACCTTCTTTATTTACCTGATGGTGTTCTAACCTTCTTTATTTACCTGGTGGTGTTCTAACCTTCTTTATTTACCTGATGGTGTTCTAACCTTCTTTATTTACCTGGTGGTGTTCTAACCTTCTTTATTTACCTGATGGTGTTCTAACCTTCTTTATTTACCTGATGGTGTTCTGACCTTCTTTATTTACCTGATGGTGTTCTAACCTTCTGTATTTACCTGGTGGTGTTCTAACCTTCTATATTTACCTGATGGTGTTCTAACCTTCTTTATTTACCTGATGGTGTTCTAACCTTCTTTATTTACCTGGTGGTGTTCTAACCTTCTTTATTTACCTGATGGTGTTCTAACCTTCTTTATTTACCTGGTGGTGTTCTAACCTTCTTTATTTACCCGATGGTTGTTCTAACCTTCTTTATTTACCTGATGGTGTTCTAACCTTCTTTATTTACCTGGTGGTGTTCTAACCTTCTTTATTTACATGATGGTGTTCTAACCTTCTTTATTTACCCGATGGTTGTTCCAACCTTCTTTATTTACCTGATGGTGTTCTAACCTTCTTTATTTACCTGGTGGTGTTCTAACCTTCTTTATTTACCTGATGGTGTTCTAACCTTCTTTATTTACCTGATGGTGTTCTGACCTTCTTTATTTACCTGATGGTGTTCTAACCTTCTTTATTTACCTGGTGGTGTTCTAACCTTCTTTATTTACCTGATGGTGTTCTAACCTTCTTTATTTACCTGGTGGTGTTCTAACCTTCTTTATTTACCTGATGGTGTTCTAACCTTCTTTATTTACCTGATGGTGTTCTAACCTTCTTTATTTACCTGATGGTGTTGTAACCTTCTTTATTTACCTGATGGTGATCTAACCTTCTTTATTTACCTGATGGCGTTCTAACCTTCTTTATTTACCTGATGGTGTTCTAACCTTCTTTATTTACCTGATGGTGTTCTAACCTTCTTTATTTACCTGATGGTGTTCTAACCTTCTTTATTTACCTGATGGTGATCTAACCTTCTTTATTTACATGATGGTGTTCTAACCTTCTTTATTTACCTGATGGTGTTCTAACCTTCTTTATTTACCTGATGGTGTTCTAACCTTCTTTATTTACCTGATGGTGTTCTAACCTTCTTTATTTACCTGATGGTGTTCTAACCTTCTTTATTTACCTGATGGTGTTCTAACCTTCTTTATTTACCTGATGGTGTTCTAACCTTCTTTATTTACCTGATGGTGTTCTAACCTTCTTTATTTACCTGATGGTGTTCTAACCTTCTGTATTTACCTGGTGGTGTTCTAACCTTCTTTATTTACCTGATGGTGTTCTAACCTTCTTTTGAATGTCATTTGAGTGGAAATTGTTTGATTTTCAAGAATCACACTTTCAACTTTGATGATCAACAGCATCGCGTGTATGGTTTAACTGGGTAATCATTGTTGGACAAGTTTCACCGACATTCTCAGTGTGTTCGATTATTCTTCTGAGCTTGACCAGTCGCCACGCTGTGGGTATTTAGAGGCATGATTCTGAACCACCCCTATGTCGTATCAAAGAAAATTCAGTCTGTAATCTAAAGGCTGAGTATTGTTTTTTTAAAAGCCAAATTTGCACACAAGTGCCCAACATCAGATATGGGGGAGGGGTGGTTCAAAATCATGCCGCTAAATAACTGGTGAAGCTCAGAACAATCGCACGCAGTGAGAAGGTCGCTGACACTTTTCCAACACTAATTACCCATTTAACCCAGGTTATTAACCATGTTATTGGTCATCAAGTTGAAAGTGTGATTTTTGAAAATCGAAAATTTTCCACTCAAATGGCATTCAAAAGGTTAGAGCACCATCGGGTAAGTCAACTCCACCAACGTAGTGTATTTCCCATGTCTTCACTTAGTTGAAAATTTGAATGTGATCGGATGAATAACATAGGATGTATGGGTATTAATTGAGTAGGGAACTATCGTTTTTAGGTGTTTATATGATAATGGAGTCGGACGCTTTCTCTGAGTGTGTTGCTATATACACTATGTGAATGTATATATTATGGAAAAGATATTCCTGATTAAAACGTGTTATCGCGGCTATGTAGGGCTGAGCAATGCGAACATTTATGTTGTTTATTTTAAAGACATATTATGCACTACTCGATTCGGGACGCATCTATCGGCGATAAACTAACAAAACGATTTCGCCATCGAGAGTCACTGCATTTAATTAATATATAAGAATGACGGTGTATGTTGTCAATTTGGATATAATGTTTGTAAAAATTACTACTTTGAACAAGATTATTCTCCATTTATATTTGACCACCCTACCGGGGTGTTTCACATCACTTTAAGATTATTCTCCATTTATATATGACCACCCTACCGGGGTGTTTCACATCACTTTAAGATTATTCTCCATTTATATTTGACCACCTTACCGGGGTGTTTCACATCACTTTAAGATTATTCTCCATTTATATTTGACCACCATACCGGGGTGTTTCACATCACTTTAAGATTATTCTCCATTTATATTTGACCACCCTACCGGGGTGTTTCACATCACTTTAAGATTATTCTCCATTTATATTTGACCACCCTACCGGAGTGTTTCACATCACTTTAAGATTATTCTCCATTTATATTTGACCACCATACCGGAGTGTTTCACATCACTTTAAGATTTTTCTCCATTTATATTTGACCACCATACCGGAGTGTTTCACATCACTTTAAGATTATTCTCCATTTATATTTGACCACCATACCGGGGTGTTTCACTTTAAGATTATTCTCCATTTATATTTGACCACCCTACCGGGGTGTTTCACATCACTTTAAGATTATTCTCCATTTATATTTGACCACCCTACCGGGGTGTTTCACATCACTTTAAGATTATTCTCCATTTATATTTGACCACCCTACCGGGGTGTTTCACATCACTTTAAGATTATTCTCCATTTATATTTGACCACCCTACCGGGGTGTTTCACATCACTTTAAGATTATTCTCCATTTATATTTGATCACCATACCGTAGTGTTTCACATCACTTTAAGATTATTCTCCATTTATATTTGACCACCCTACCGGGGTGTTTCACATCACTTTAAGATTATTCTCCATTTATATTTGATCACCCTATCGGTGTGTTTCACATCACTTTAAGATTATTCTCCATTTATATTTGACCACCCTACCGGGGTGTTTCACATCACTTTAAGATTATTCTCCATTTATATTTGACCACCCTACCGGGGTGTTTCACATCACTTTAAGATTATTCTCCATTTATATTTGATCACCCTACCGGGGTGTTTCACATCACTTTAAGATTATTCTCCATTTATATTTGATCACCATGGTTACCGGGGTGTTTCACATCACTTTAAATGTTCTTCGTATACAGTATTTGCTGACAACTTACTTCTATTCTTATACTTGATGTTGCCCGGCGGTTAAAACGACGTTAAACCCAAATCGACAAATTACTAAATCAAACCCGTATATATACAGATGACATCTGATGACAATTTACATTTTTCTGTTAGCCAGGATAGCAATTTCTTTCGTTGGGTTAAGGGCCAGTGAGCGACGATTAAAAACTAATTATGGCCGTAAGAAAATGAATAACCCGATAATTAATCTGAATGTTCGTACTACTGCTTCCATGACTAAGAAAGTTTTATAAATTGTTGCCGAAAGCATGTTTAATAATAGTAAACGAACTTAAAATTCCGGTTATTGGTAGCAATTCGGAAATCGGCATAATATAGGTCACACGAATACAGCGCAATATACGCTGATAATATGTGCGCACGTGACACGTCGCATTTCGCCCTCTTCTGTTGCCACTGCATGTTGCAATAGGTGGAATTATGTTTCTATCCTCGTTGGATTTAACCAGTGGTACTGGTAGCATAACTCCATCTCGATTCGTGGTATAGCGCAAGCCCGATGATATCGCCATGCTTTTGGGGACTGGCACATCGCAATTTGTTAGTGACACTTTTTTTGCCGAAGAGGAGTAACTCTATATCAACACTATAACCTAACTAAGAATAAATGGATTCTCAATACAACAATAATAATACACAATCCGCGATGTTGCTACTCAGTCGCGATCAAACGAACAGACCACGTCGATACACAGACTGTACATGTACCTACATGAACCACGAAACGATCTGCGGAAATCATAGAAATTAATTAGCTATTTTAACAATATTTTGCCTAGCGCAAAAAACACCCACAAAATCGATCTGTAATGTGAAATAGGTCCATAATGTGATCATTTTATTCTGAAATAAACAGCTAATTGACTAATGGCCGTTATTTAGTTTTATGGTGTGGGACAGAGTGCAAACACATGTTAAAGAGAGCACATGTGCACTTGAAAAGTAGTGAGTTGGCTTATTGATGTCATTGTCCGCACATAATCTGCGTATAATCGCCTCATTATGAGTCGATAATGTGAATACAACGTTCTCATTTTCAGCACATTATCGAATCAAAATGAGGCGCTTCTCAGCAGATTATCTACCTAAACAAGTTCTATTATAAACAGATAATGTGCGGATTGTCGGGAGAACATGCTGACATTCCACACAAAAGTGAGACAAGCACTCATAATTGCTGTCATGGCACGAAATTACTAACGCAAGCAGATGATTCTGGTTTAAATTGTCTTAATGAGACTAAGAATACCCCCGCAGAGCAATTGAGGTAGCAATAATGTTGCGAATATTTTTATTATGAGTCGAACAAAAATCGAACCAAGCTCATAATCGGAGGTGCACAGGTGAAATATATAGCTAAATATCTGTGCTCATAACCGGAGGTGCTCATGTCAAATATATCGCTAAATATTCAAACTTGACTGACAATTGTGAGAAAACAGGCTCCGACATATATTCATATGTTCTACTGTACATTAAACAGATAGCACAACATTATAACACAAATGAAGCTCTATGTTATAGAGCCAAGACTATCGATCATTAATTATTCTAGAAGTACTTGCTAGTTATAGAGTAAAAATATTGTTAACCTTTCAAATCTATCTAAATCAATTTTAGTTTCTCTTCATGACTGTTCAGATGATGATGATGATGATGATGATGTGATAATGTGAATTCATGACTTTCTACTGACGAGATCCAGACATTATTTAGTAATATAAATTCTTGAATTTCTGCAAATGGTACGTCTAGGCCTCAATGGAGTCAGATTGGAATATCACGAAGGCAACGTCGCTGGTGGTAGAGGTTGCAGCTTGGGTGTGATAGGACAACATATCCTCGTATAAATATGTTTTATTGGACCTAAATACTCACATAGGTTCATATTGGACCTAACAACTCACATAGGTTCATATTGGACCTAACTACTCACATAGGTTCATATTGGACATAAATACTCACATAGGTTCATATTGGACCTAACTACTCACATAGGTTCATAATGGACTTAAATACTCACATATGTTCATATTGGACCTAACTACTCACATAGGTTCATATTGGACTTAAATACTCACATAGGTTCATATTGGACCTAACTACTCACATAGGTTCATATTGGACCTAAATACTCACATATGTTCATATTGGACCTAACTACTCACATAGGTTCATATTGGACTTAAATAATCACATAGGTTCATATTGGACCTAAATACTCACATAGGTTCATATTGGACTTAAATACTCACATAGGTTCATATTGGACCTAACTACTCACATAGGTTCATATTGGACCTAAATACTCACATAGGTTCATATTGGACCTAAATACTCACATAGGTTCACATTGGACCTAAATACTCACATAGGTTCACATTGGACCTAAATACTCACATAGGTTCATATTGGACCTAAATACTCACATATGTTCATATTGGACCTAAATACTCACATAGGTTCATATTGGACTTAAATACTCACATAGGTTCATATTGGACCTAACTACTCACATAGGTTCATATTGGACCTAAATACTCACATAGGTTCATATTGGACCTAAATACTCACATAGGTTCATATTGGACCTAAATACTCACATAGGTTCATATTGGACCTAAATACTCACATAGGTTCATATTGGACCTAAATACTCACATATGTTCATATTGGACCTAAATACTCACATAGGTTCATATTGGACCTAAATACTCACATATGTTCATATTGGACCTAAATACTCACATATGTTCATATTGGACTTAAATACTCACATAGGTTCATATTGGACCTAACTACTCACATAGGTTCATATTGGACCTAAATACTCACATAGGTTCATATTGGACCTAACTACTCACATAGGTTCATATTGGACCTAACTACTCACATAGGTTCATATTGGACCTAAATACTCACATAGGTTCATATTGGACTTCTTTGATTATGACATAAGCACTTTCCGTTTTAAGGCACGGGAAACAGTGAAAACACATAATAAAGAGCGTTCATCGGGTAAGCATCTGAGCTAGGTTCATGTAGAGTGTAACAATGCCGATATGGGCTTATTTGTACTTTTGAAAGAAGTCAATGTGAGCTTATATTCAGGAGAACAGAGAGGAAAACAGATATGCTGCCGTCATGATTTATACGTACGAGATGCAACTGGTTACCTTCAGTAACACTCAAATAAGGCATATGAGGTGTTCTGTTGATCCTGTGGGATGAGGTTGCCAGTCTGGTTGGAATATCAATTAGACTTTCGAAATATGGGGTGTTACATTTGTAATCCCTGCTACCGGAAATTGGTTTTAATTCAGAGCACATGTAGGTCATGCCCTTCCACTACTTAAAGGTTGCAGATAACATGACGTGTATACATAATTTAGTAGCACATATCAGAAGATTTTAAAACGCCGATTCTGGTCGCGTTTTATGCCACGCGAATCAGCGAATACGTTACTCTCTTGCACAAAAGAGCGGAAAAGTTGAACACACAGGCACCGATGATACACTGCGACAAAAGGGACTTATTATATGGCAAGCATATTGTGATATATACTTCATTTTCAAATAGAGCATATTAGCTGACTCTTAACTTTGTTCATGAGAAATACTCGATAGAAAATAAGGGTAATTCACGATTGTGCATGGCACAGAGCACCCCCATACAAGTGTTTTTATGCCGAGGTTGATAACTTTTCTGATGTAGCTTAATTCTAAAAAGCCTTAATATGGCCTGTGCGATTGAAAACAATCAGATACTGAAACTAAAGTTATCACGCGGAAACCAAATTTTTTATCATTTATATAAAATTTTGTCTTACATTCTATAACAACTTTTAATATTTTTTCTTATATTCTTTAACAATTTTATCATTTTTTTTTTACATTCTTTAACAATTTTATCATTTTTTATCATTTTTTCTTATATAAATTTTTTATCATTTTTGTATATATTTTGATACGATTTTAATAATTGTTTTATCATTATTGCTTACATTCTTTAACAATTTATCAATGATTTTTAAATTTTTCTTACATTTCTAAACAGTTATAAAAAAAATAACATAAAATTTGTTAGGCCAATGCATTCTCGACCCATGGTCGACTCGCATACATAGGAAAATGCATTTGCACAGGATATTCGCAAAAATTCAGGAAGCTCAAGTCGTCCAACATATCCTCATGTAAATAGGTTCATATTGAACGTATTTCAAAACCCAAATATGCCCATATTGGCTTTATTTGAATCTGAATTACGCTCTGTATGAATGTAAATGTAACACGAAAACAGTCGATTCTGAAATAGGTCTATATATATATATATATATCTTTATTTCAGACAATTGTGTCTATATTATTTGAGTTTACATAAGTTATTAAGGTATATACAACATGTCAATTATAGTGTTACCATGGCATATTGCTGCACAAATTTACAACAGTAGACTTATGTATACAATAATTCGTTCCAATATATTATCAGATCAGAAGTGTATAATATATCTGACCTCATTATTGCAGATAAAACACAGTTATTCGACTTGCTCACACTTTCACGAAAACCATACACAAACTTTCGTCTCAACATTGGCATAGACAACACTCTATCATTCACAAACATACCACTAGCACTGCATCTTCTGTCATAACCCATACATAGTCTATACGCATTATTGTAACATACATTTAGCTTATTTAAAGTAATTTTCTTGAAATTCGACCACAGCTGGCAACAATATAGAGGAGAAATGTATCTCTGAAAAAGAAATGATTTAACAGCTTGCGAACATTTTGAAAATTTTCTTAACAATATATTAGCTCTGAGACAAATAGCACGATATTGACGTTGTATGTCGCCGTCGTCAGATAGGTCGTCTTTTATAACGTGTCCAAGATAATTGGCACTAGCAACGAAGGTAAGATCGTTACCATTGAGATTCAGTTTTGGAAGAATGCCAATAGGCATGGAATTAGGAATGAAGGCTATGGCGACAGTTTTGGAGGTGTTGTAACTAAGGTTTAATCTGTCAGCCTCATTAGTGCACACACGCAATAGGCGACGAAGACCAATCACAGATGGAGATATCAATAATATAATAAGCGTTTACCCGTTATTCCGTTTAATGGCACTGGCCGCAGTGGAACCACATTGTAAAGAGCGTGAATTTGGTAAGTCATGTCAGTGGAAAAAGTTAGATCAAATAATGCCAATATTGGCGTGTGTCGTATAGGGTGCATCAAATACACCCGATACGGACGTATTTGTAATATGAATAAGCTCTTATAAGACTGTTTTCGTACCCCATTTACGTTCATATAGAGTGTAATTCAGGTTAAAATAACGCCGATATGGGCGTATTTGGGTTTTTGAAAAACGTTCAATATGAACCTATTTTGAGGAGAACAGGTTGTGTAGATCAATCCATTGTTCATTCAAAACGGATCGTTCGCCTCCCAGCTAAGATGGCGGAGATACAAATATCGTGGTGTAGAATCACGTGGTTTCTATGTTGGTGAGTACCACTCAGACATAAAACATAACATTTTATGAACATATGCTAGTTTACTTATAAGCAAGTTGATGCCATATTTGTTCAGAAATACTCAGTAGTTTCCAATAACATGCTGATCAAAGTTGCCAGTCGCGATTGCCTCGGCAATTTGATTATGTGATACTCACACTCGAAACCACATGATTCCCCACCGTAGAAATGGACGTATGTTACCCTCTAAGGACCATAACTTCAGAAACAATAGATGGACCAAATCTGCTACACTAGGATATTGACCCCTTCATGTTGCCACATGCGCGTACTAAATATCATTTGAACATGACCTATGGTGACTGAGATAGAGATACAGTTGGCATTGATGAATGTTCACTATTCACACTAAGTCCCATAACAGATAGACGAGACCCGTTGTATGTAAATATTTCCCACATGGTGGTTCTTCGGCATAGATAATTGAAATCCGACCAACGGTGACTTGATATAGAGCTCCGGGCGTTGTTTGTGGGTGGATAATAAGGTCAAGGCTGAATAATTCTCCAACTTTTAAGATGCAACGAAATGTTATGTTCTCTAGAATTACAGTGAATCGAACTTTGCGGCATACTATATCAGATCGTATATGTAGGGAAAGGTCATATTGTGAGGGTCTAATGAGAGACTCCCAATTTGACGTATTTTCAGACCTATTTAGATCCCCGGAATACCACAAGAATATGATAAAACAAGTATTACCAGGGTTCAATCAGACAAGTATTACCAGGGTTCACTCAGACAAGTATTACCAGGGTTCACTCAGACAAGTATTACCAGGGTTCACTCAGACAAGTATTACCAGGGTTCACTCAGACCGGATTATTATTGTGGTCATTTCTGAATTACTTTGGGCAGTTTGTCAGAAACTTTGGCCAAATTGAAACATCGCAATATGGGATAATTGAGAAAACTTAAACTAAAAGAAACACACAGAAGCAAGCCCCAAAAACAGCTAATAAATTTCGAATTGGACCAAAGTGATATCGGAACCGCAAACGAATTATATTAAAATGAGCACTGGCTCGCCAACATTGTCTTATTTTGTTAGAACTTGTTTTATGTAGATACTGCGCTTAGAATCGACTCATTTTTAGTCGATAATTGTGCTGACAATGACACAAAGAAGACAAATCACCACTTGTCAGGTATTTGCTCGTTAACACGTGTTTTCATTGTGGCCTGCGCCATAAAACGAAATAACGGATATGCGTCCATTATCTGCTTATATCAGAATAAAATAATCACATTATGTACCTATTTCACATCATATATCGATTATGTTCGTCTTTGCGTCTTTGTTGGATAATCATCATTGTTTTGATATGTGTAACTTTAGATAAATTGTTATGCACACAAATGTTCATGAATTAAGGCCCCCATGGACATATGCTAATTTGAGAGGCGATTGCTGGCCATATCGGGATCTTCTCGTTCACCCACCAACAACATTGGCCATTGGCTACTAATATGATCGCACGTGACACGTAGTGGAGCAACCACACAAATTCATCAAACTATCACAACAACTTCCATCTATATACGTAGTTTCCAACTGTTGCTGTGTCAGTCATGGGATTTAAAAATGTTGAATACTTTCACCAAAGTTGGAGGGGCGGATTCCGCGGAACACTACAGTACAACCACCCTGCCACCACGTATCTCGTTAAAACAACTCATACACATCCATGCCAAACTAAAGATGAAGGGGTCACTCTCACCAAAAAAAGTGCTGAAGGGTACACAGGATTTGAAAATGTGCTGAAGGGTACATAGGGTTTGAAATGTCATTCTAAATGACGTTTAGTTTTCGTATCTGCCATGATTTCTCTTATAGAATAATTGTTTACGTTCCAATGAACATTAAAATGAACTGAAAACAAACTGCTAATGGACGCCAGACTTTCAGAAACACAGTTTAAGTAACGGTGTTAGTGGTGATCACAAACCCTGTGTACCCTTCAGCACATTTTGCGAATCATTTGTACCCTTCAGCACTTTTTTGGTGAGAGTGACCCCTTCAGCCAAACTAAAGCTAGCAACTTCCCACGTTTATATATGACAAATATAAATGTTTACATGGGCGCTATATCCCAAAATATCACTGGGGAAATCTTTCGCGCGAACAGTTACATGCGCTAGCTAGCTATCTCTCGTCAATAGAAAACATCTCTCGTTTGAATCCAGTCTGTATTCTAGAAAATGGTCTTTAGAGAAGTCTCTTAATTACATTTAAGTGTATATATTGTGGCAGGCAGCTGAATTAGCTCATTGCATGGTCAACAAGAAATTCAATTAATTGAGGAAAAACACCAACTGTCCCGAGTGGTATTGATAAGCTATTGGATGGTCTTCCACTTCGCATGCAAAATAGCAAAATATTATTAATTGATGACTGATGTACATGTACAGTACACACACATAGTAATAACAATTAACGTTATGATTTGAAACTAACCACGATAGGATATTGACAGTAAGGTGGTATTAACTACTACGAGTAGTATTAGTAATAATAGTACCATTCTAGCATAATATATGTGTACATGCTGTATGGGAACTATTAAAGGACAAAACAATAGTTACAATACAATTATAACTTTTTTTTTAATTAATCGCAAGAAGAGCTAATTGCGCTTAAGCACAATAAGGGAATCGCTATTGTGCTTAAGCGCAATAAGGAAATATTTAACTGTGCTTAAGCGCAATAATGGAATTTACAAATTGCGCTTATATAATAAAACCCAATAAGGAATATATTATATATAGTACATAAACTCCCTATAATTCAGGTGGTGTAGTCCATCTCCATGGTACAATGGGTGGAACAAATATAGGATTATTCAACTATTTGCACAAGGGTGATCTAATGAGAGAGATATTAATTGCACTTAAGTGCAATATTGATGTAATTTCGCTTACGTCTAATAAGTAATGTCTTATTACACTTAAGCGCAATAAGAATATTCCTTATTGCACAGGAATATCACATTGTGCTTAAGCGCAATAAGGTATCTCTAATTGCGCTTAAGCACAATTTACTGAAGGAATATTCTTATTGGGCTTGAGCTCAATTAGATATTCCTTAAGTTATTGCAGTTAATCGAAATTGTCTATTAAATGTCAAGTTGGTTTCCCATAGAGATGTCTATGCGCAAGGGACCTACGCCAATCTTCTCTGTTTGGATTCCAATTGTTGGCTTATTAAATATGCACATATGCTTAAGATACAGTCGTGCGCGAAGCGCGCTCCCGTAGGTCGGGTTTTGGATCCCAGTGAATTAAAATATCATTGAAATAATCGGTCCCCCCCAATAAACATCCATATATTGAATATACATGTTTTTGGAGCAGAATTAGATAGTCCATATTGGACGCCATCATGGAATTTAATTTTTTTGTTTAATTTTCACACATAGTTATTAGTTATGTGGATGGTGTTATCATTAAACACCACACCCTTATATCGATTATGTGTATAGAGTTATCATTAAACCTCACATCCTTATATTGGTTACAGTAATGCCCAAAGTAATTGACCACTTAACCACAGCATAATTATTGGTAATTTTTCAGGATTTAAAAGCCTGAAAAATTACCCATAATTCTGCTGTGGTCAATTACTTTGGACATTACTGTATGTGGATGGGGTTATCATTATACCTCACATCCTTATATTGGTTAGGTTATGTAGATGTGAGTTATCATTAAACCTCACATCAGTCTGTTGGGGATTTTGGACCTTGACTTGGGACCTTTGGTTTTTAACGCAACAAATGCGAGTACACCTTATACACAAGTATCTTGGATAAGATGAGTTTGAAGCCTGCTTACAGTTCGAAATGTTGTCAGTTTTGTATCGTCTGCAGCGGAACTCGGCATATTGAAGCAAAAGTTACAAGAGATAAAATATGTACGCAACGATACTATAATACAAATGAAAAAATAAATTGAGGGAGGATTGGGCGATACAGGGAACTAAGGGTTGAACCGATATCAATTTGTAGAGCGATAACGACCAATGTTGACATATCATGCATCTCAACTCTACTGTTACAACAAGGCTATAAAATGGGGGGGGGGGGGTCATAATCTTAGTTATCTCTATATAGTGCCAGAATAGTCATTTATGGACTTCTATAGTGGTACAATGCAAATTGGAATCAAATGATAAAAATATGTATGTAACACAACTACGGTATACCGATGAAAATAAAAATAATAATTTAGGCCGGGATTAGATGTTGGGTTGGTTAAATAGACTCGGAGAAAAAGGGGAACGATGAACTGACATAAATTAGTAGAGCGATAGCGATCAATGTTGCCATGTGATGCATCGCGACTGTACTGTAGCGGCAATGATATAAAATTGGGGGGGGGGGGGGGTCTGAAATTATCTCTATCTCTATAGATGGCACCAGGATTATATAGAAAGGAATAGCAATTGATATACGTATACCGTAATCGTATACTATAGTAATACCATAGACATATAAGTACAAGTATCACGTGATAAAATATTGCGTAACGTGACTATAGCGATGAAAAAAAAATATTGGACCGGGATTAGAGGTTCGGTTGGTTATATGTGGATAATTGGATATGGAATTCATACCGATGAGACGATAAAAATTAGTGGAGCGATAAAGACCAATGTTGACAGGCTACATGGGGGTTGATACGATATACCGAAATAAATTTGTCGGGTGATAATGACCAATGTTGACGTATAAAGTAACGCGACTGTACTGTCGCACAATTATCAGGTAGAACCTGTCAAATATGGACTCTGGTGCCCAATATGGAACAGCTCAGAAAACATTCGCAGGGCCCTAAAATTTATTTAACATGGGATCTGCCATTAAAATTGATTTATGTCGATAAAATTCTTATTTTTCAAAATTTTAAGCTGAGACTTGGTGTGTCTGTGTGGAATACTTATATATTCCTAAATGACAGAGTACAGCACGTAATTATTTTTTAGATGGAAGAAATTAATTTTTTTCGATGATAAATTTTAACATGGGATTTGCTATTCAAAACGATTTATGTCGATAAAACTCTTATTTTTCAAAATTTTAAGTTGAGACTTGGTGTGTCTGCGTGGAATACTTATATATTCCTAAAATGACAGGGTACAGCACGTAATTATTTTTTAGATGGAAGAAATTATTTTGTTTTGATAATAAATTTTAACACGGGATTTTCCCATTCAAATCGATTTATGTCGATAAAACTGTTATTTTTCAAAATTTTAAGCTGAGACTGAGGTATGTCTGCGTGGAATACTTATATATTCCTAAAATGACAGGGTCCAGCACGTATTTATCTTTTAGATGGAAGAAATTGATTTGTTTCGATGATAAAAATCGAGCGTGTACTCACTGAGTGACTGACTGTACTGTGCCGCAGTGTGCGCTCAAAATGTAAACAACTTTCTCAAGTGTCGTTTTGGTCAACATATCGCTTTCTCGACGGGGAGATCTGATCCGAATAATACCTAAGATGTATTTAGATAGAATTATTGAAAGAATTTGACCGATTATTGTGCATTTTGAGAGAATCGAGTGGAGAAAAACGTTTAGTCAAACACGCGATTTCTGCCAATTACAGTTGCAGACGAGCGCTGTCAGAATCAGATAATACAGATTGACAACAAAATTAATGCAGGCCTGAAACTCTCCTTTTTGGGAGGTAAATCCCACTTATTAGATATCAAAACAATCCTTCCTAAGCACATTCCACAAGTTTTTAATATCTTAGGACACAGTAACAGTCAACATGAATGAATTTAAATCACGATTCCGAGACGAAGCGAGACATGCACTGTGTACGATTTTTGACACATTTTGAGGCGCCTTGTTTACGATGACGTCATTTGCGTTGCCCCACAACCTTAACCCTTTCCAATACCAGCGGTATTTCAATTGGTTGAAATTAAAAATTTCTCAAGTTCCAGCTCAACCTGAATCTAGTTACCCAATTGGTAGAAATACGTTAGCAGTAATTCTTAGTTTAATGAGTTATAACTCTAATTTTATTGACGATATGTGCTCAACAGCATAATCTGAAACAGTTTATGGCGGTGTTATCCAAACGTGTGCTTTGATAATGATTATAATTTTATTTTGCGATCAAACGTCAGTGCAGCTCAGCAGAAACGCATAGGCACTAGTTCAGTTCAGCAGAAACGCATGAGTCCTACGATTATAGTACACCCACTGGACGCGCTTCGCGCATCGGTCAGTGGGTGAACAATTCAAGCTGATAGTCAAAATGACATTTGAAAACATGATGAAGAATATAAACTTATATGCACTCACTAGTTTTAAAAGAAGAACAAGCAAAAAAGGAACAATGAAAACCAAACAAACAAACAACACGTTTGTAGGGAGGGATCCCATATTTATTGTGTGCATATTGTATATAAAATGTCCTTTGGCCATTTTGTATATATAATTGCGTTTAGACTAGTGATGTGAAATCGGTATTTCCGGTAAAGACCAAATGTGCCTGGATTCTGGCCCACAAAACCAACTGACGTAAATGACGTCATGGACCTTGTCATGACGTCTTCGCTGGTTTTCGGTCAGCCAACCAACGAAAATGGTCAAAATGAAACTAATTCATAAGCCTACATAACATACGAATTGTTCAGAAAAACTGAAGTTGCTAATTTCATAACCATCCCACTTGGTCCACTTCCGATTCCGTGATTTCACAATTTGATATTATTGTTCCCACAAGGCTTGGTAAAAGCGGGGCGGAAGTCACGTGATTTTTAACCCATTTTTCTTGTCCGGATTTTCATCGCGTCGAAATTCTGTTTCATGGTATTGTAAAAATTAATGACGTCATTCACGCCTAAACATGAAAAGCAACAACGCGCCTGCGGCGCGTTGTGGTTGCTAATAGCATGAACCCTGGGTATTACCGGGCATAATTTGATTCTAGTATTGCCACACATAGGCCGGATTCGTCATCTCAGGTTTAAACATGGTCTATGTAAACCTCTGTGTTGAAACCGCCGCGAGACAGCTAAATGCGTGGTTTAAACCCGAGACCGCAGGTCTAAGTGACGCATTCGTCATCTCTGGTTTAAACCTGATCGAGCCAAAACCAGAGGTTTATCAGTAGTGTCTGTATCGTCGAGATAGTTAATAGTATTTTTCTAGTGCGGACCGTCGCATTTTATTGATTGCGAAAATCAATAATTACGACAGGGAGCATATTTTAATTGGAAGTTTATAAGCGAGAAACACTCACACCTATACAGTTTGTGGGGATACTTTTTGTCCATTTCGATATTGTTTAGCGTTTTATAAGCTTAAACCCACAACTAAACCATCTAATTCGGCGGTCCAGCTAAACCAGATTTACCGAGGCTAAACTTGAGATGACAGATCCGTCTTTTCTTCATCGAGGTTTAGAATTGTCAAAACAATCAGTCAAAAGGTGGAGCTGTAAATGATCTCGAGTGTGGGCGTGTCTAAGTGGCGACTTAGTTATCATGTCACAGTTGATTCATTCGCACGCGAGCTTTGCTAAGATGTGGAAATATTCCTTCAAAATGATTTTTACAACTATCTTGTGGGTTTTTTTTTTGTCTTGTGGCAATCACAAATACTGGTGTTTTCTACGAATTCAATTGAAATGGTCAACGTTTTAATTTTGACACCAAAACGATGCTACTGCCTGACCAGATATGCTATACACATACTTTGAAAACCTAAACTTATATTGCTATATGAGTCAAATTTGACAGATTATTTTGTTGTAAATCATGCCACACAGCTCTACTCTGACTACGCTTATAAATTCCCGTAATATTCAAAACCTGGGAACTTTTAGATTTTCTGCATGACGGGAAAGTTATGACATTGAAAAACAACGCATGTAATATATTTCTTTATTAAAAGCTGTCCATCTGTATGGTTGTCCTCTTCCAACAGTTCAGATGACGCTTCTGATGTGCACTCATAAGCAAATTGCCTTTACTTGACTGACCTCTTGGTCCAGGATTGATTCAGCGTCAGAGGGGCATGTGGCCCCTTTGTGCGATAGGGGCCTGCTCATGTGCGCACATTTTGATCATTTGGACATTTTAACTTAAAATAATGACGATTAAATTTTAATTAAATTTAAAATAAACAAATATTAATTTAAATTTTAAAGTTTGTTTCTTGTTAGATTCAACTCCTTACTCAATTTAACAACACAATGTTTTATTTTTTTAAATTAAATTTTACTTATTTTTAAATCAAAATTTTTCAAAATCTAACGCCGTTATACCATCCCAGTGACCACACCTAATTTGGTTGAAATCGGTCCAGGGGTATGATAATGAGAGAACAGTTGCGAACAGATTTACAGATCATATACCCTTTAATATATACATATATACAAATAAACCAAAACCAAATGTTGTCTTTGCGGTGCAGCAAATCTATCACAAACAAAGTGATGAACAGCGCGTGAAACTCGTGTTGAGAGACATGCGATGGAAGTATGGACGCTCTTTATTATTTACCGTTTCCAGGCGATGGAAGTATGAAAGCTGTTTATTATTTACCGCTTCTGGTTGATGGAAATATGAAAGCTCTTTATTATTTGCCGATTCTGGGCGATGGAAGTATGAAAGCTCTTTATTATTTACCGCTGCTGGGCGATGGAAGTATGAAAGCTCTTGATTATTTACCGCTTCTGGGCGATGGAAGTATGAAAGCTCTTTATTATTTACCGCTTCTGTGCGATGGAAGTATGGACGCTATTATTTACCGCTTCTGTGCGATGGAAGCATGTACGCTCTTTATTAGTTACCGCTTCTGGGCGATGGAAGCATGGACGCTCTTTGTTATTTACCGCTTCTGGGCGATGGAACCATGAACGATCTTTATTATTTATCGCTTCTGAGCGATGAAAGTGTGAACGCTCTTTATTATTTACCACTTCTGGGTGATGGAAGTATGAAAGCTCTTTATTATTTACCGCTTCTGTGCGATGGAAGCATGGACGCTCTTTATTATATACCGCTTCTGGGCGATGTAAGCATGGGCGCTCTTTACTATATACCGCTTCTGTGCGATGGAAGTATGGACGCTCTTTATTATTTACCGCTTCTGGGTGATGGAAGTATGAAAGCTCTTTATTATTTACCGCTTCTGTGCGATGGAAGTATGAAAGCTCTTTATTATATACCGCTTCTGGACTATGGAAGAATGAACGCTATTATTTACCGCTTCTGTGTGATGGAAGCATGTACGTTCTTTATTAGTTACCGCTTCTGGGCGATGGAAGTGTGGACGCTCTTTGTTATTTACCGCTTCTGAACGATGGGAGAATGCACGCTATTATTTATAGCTTCTGTGCGATGGAACCATGAACGATCTTTATTATTTATCGCTTCTGTGCGATGGAGGTATGAACGCTCTTTATTATTTACCGCTTCTGGGCGATGGAAGTATGAACGCTCTTTATTATTTACCGCTTCTGGGTGATGGAAGTATGAAAGCTCTTTATTATTTACCGCTTCTGGGCGATGGAAGCTTGGACGCTCTTTATTATTTACCGCTTCTGAGTGATGGAAGCATGGACGCTCTTTATTATATACCGCTTCTGTACGATGGAAGTATGGACGCTCTTTATTATTTACCGCTTCTGGATGATGGAAGCATGAACGCTTTTTATTATAAACCGCTTCCGAGCGACGGACGCATGAACGCTTTTATTATATACCGCTTCTGTGTGATGGAAGCTCTTTATTATTTACCGCTTCTGGGTGATGGAAGCGTGGACGCTCTTTATTATTTACCGCTACTGGATGGTGGAAGCATGAACGCTTTTTATTATATACCGATACCGAGCGATGGACACATGAACGCTTTTTATTATATACCGCTTCTGGGCGATGGAAGCATGGACGCTCTTTATTGTGTACCGCTTCTGCGATGGAAGCATGGACGCTCTTTATCAGAGACGATCATTTGAATTGCCGGATTTAGTGTACAGTCCCCCTTTTAGTATTTTATTCCTGATATGGTACACTCAAAAATCGTTTATATTACCATTGTGTGAGAACATTGAAAACTGCTATATGATTGATGACTTAAGGTGTTAATGGTATAACATGTTATAACATGTGTGTATTATTATAACATGTGTGTATATGTATAGCTGTGTCATGTATATGTCGGCATCTCTTGTATTTTGCAACTTGCGTAGTCACAATTCGGAGGCAAAAATGAGCCTTTCCCGTTTATTAGTTCACCCCACAGCTGGCAATAATAATAAAAGTAACGAGAAATAATTATAATTTTAGTAAAGTTTCGGAACAGCAGATCAGTTGGCGGAGTAATGTCTATGCCAAACTACAAGGCAAGAGTTCAGTCCCCTACTTCGATGGCCTGACCCCTGCCGCCACGAACACAGAATGTATGGAAATATCTTATGGATCTATGGCTATGCTCGGTTACAATTCATTCTGCATTATTCTGCATGAGAAAAGGAACGGTCCATTATCGTTTGGATATTTGTTAGATCAAACTAGAATGAATTGTAACCAACAAAAGTCTTAAATAAAACAAGTTTAATTTAATTACGCATATATACGTGATGGTAGTGGTGTGACCAGCGTAACGAGGGGACCAAACGCTGTCTTGCAGTTTGCTTATATGCACCATGTTAAATATCCAGATATGTAATCCAGTACACAATATTGAATATGAGGAAAGTCAAAGGAAACACAATTCGACTGCCGACGTCTATTTTACTGACGCTGTTGAGTCTGACTAAATCGACAGCAGATAATCGTCTGCTTAGACGGCGACGATGCTGGTTACCTCCCTTGATGCACATCCAGAGTTGCATAAACAGTTTACAGTGGTTCTCGATGAATGACGGACGTTTCTTTAGTCGGGCTGTGATTCTTTTTATCTTGACGGCGGTCTGCAATATATGGTTTGCATAGTAAATACTTTGGCACTGATAATGAGAACACCTCACATATATTCTGGGAATGTACATTTGTACAACAATTCCCAGAGGAGCTTAACTCTTGGTCAAGTGCAAAAAGACCTTAAACTCAAAACTTCGAAACGAATACTTATTCTAGGTTCCCGACCAACGGCAGATAATAATTACACGACTAACTTGTTATGGTTGCTTCTCAAACAATATCTATATCGAACTAAATTCAACCCGGACACTCTGCCCGTCAGCGCTTTTGTAGCAGCCATCAAGTACAGATATCGATGCTCTCTGTAATATGAAGTTTGCAGAATTTGAGAAAAACTGGTGTCAAATAAAAAGCGCTATAAATAAACAATTGTTTTTTCTTGATGCCCGGCAGAATGTCGAATTTTCCCTCAAGAATTATATTTCCGTTTTAACTTTCACTATCTTCAGTTACCGTAATCATAGTCACCCTTCAGTTACCGTAATCATAGTCACCCTTCATTTGAGTGTCGTGCTAAACCGAAACAAAATATAAAAACGATATACATGTATATCTCATGACTTGTAATTTCAAATCATTTTCTTTTGTATAGCATGATCTCAATTACAAATTAATATTCAAGAGTACCCGATAAAAACAAAACAAAAACAAAACAAAAATACAAATTTAATTTTTGAGACAGTGCAAATTTTTGTTGGGATTGGGTGGGATTCGAACCCCGGCCCATGAAGGCGAGCGCGCTGCCTCAAAAATTAAATTTGCTTCTAAAAGTAGGCGCCACGTGTGTATAGTCCCAAGCATGTTCAAAGAGCAATGCACGGCATGTTTCGGAGGCGTAAATATAACATGCTATTGTGCCATATCTCCTATATATATAAAACAAAAATACTTTGGCAATTTGTCAAGGTAAGTCAATTACATCAGAGAACGTTCCAATGATCACAGCATGGTGAACACATTCCGCTTGTGATATCGGTTGGGTTGATGCTGTTTTGGAGCAAGTCCCTCCCGTCACTCTTCTATAAAGGACTTTGCGACCACATGTCATTCAAAAGACAAACCACATGTCCACCTGGAGACTGGGGATTCACGTAAATCCATGACAGTGATTGATCATCTAACATGTCCGCGATTAATCTGTCTTCAAAATGATTTACCGTGATAGCTCATTTACCGTGATAGATACAGGTATAGTGAATCATTTACCGTGATAGATACAGCTATAGTGAATCATTAATTTTTATAGTGAGGACAGTCACGCCCTTTGCGGAAACCATTTTGTTCATCTGCTGATATGTCATTAAAAGTCCGTGAGTCCGTAATTTAGGAGAGCACCATACAGTTTAACAGCTACACATTTGAGAGATACACCAAGGTACTTCAGTCGGTAATTCAGAGGTACTCGTTGGTCCGATGTCACGTCTTTTGGTAGTGGGTGCATACTGGATTGTCTCTAGGTGGAGAGAGTAATATGATGCTCAAAACACACATAAAATAGTTTATGCAATATTGTTACCGACGTTTCATTTTTCACAAGTTCATAAGAAATTTGGTGGTTTCGCGGAGCTTTCCCACCTTAGCATGGTCAATCACGCACTGAACCTCTTGGAGCGTGATACTTTTATTAAGAACATCACTTTCACAATCAGTAGAGTTGGTATGAAGCGTTTCAATTAATCGGGATTTTTCGGCCCGAACACGCTCCTTGAAATCATTGTCAAAGTTATTGTTTGGTGTTTGATTTAACATATTTTCGAATTCACTTTTCGACTTGTCAAGTACAATGTCAAGATCACTGCTGATAGACCCGTCCGACATATAACACTCGCACGGGCTTTCTTGTTTCCGTTTTGGTCCTATTGTTCTTAGGTGATTCCAGAATTAATTTGGATTTGATGTTACAACACTTTCAAGTTCAAGAGCGATGTCCCGTTCATGTTTTCTTTCGTAAAATCTCCAAAAATGTACAACAAAATTTGACTTGATTTGTATAGTTCTCGAGCATCACGTTTATCGCTCGTGTTTCCATGGAGACGATGATGTGTGACCCGCTATATCAAATCCAGTCGTAAGTCGGGATTTGTTTTACCCTGTGCCAATGCATTCTCTTATATATGCGAGTCGACCATAGGTCGCCTCGCATATATAAGAGAATGCATTGGCCTAACAATTTTTTTTCATTTTTTTTAAATAAATGTTTCTTACAATTTTTAGGACATAACATAAAAAACACCCATTACCCTGCAGGGAGCCCCACATATATATAGAAGCATATAGAAGAGTGTCGTCTGCTCATGTTTGTCTGGGGCTCTGTATGGGTGAAATTATAAAATAGTTAAAGAATACAAGAACAAATTTTTAAAATTGTAAAAAATTGTTAGGCCAATGCATTCTCTTATATATGCGAGGCGACCTATGGTCGACTCGCATATATAAGAGAATGCATTGGCACAGGGTAAAAAAATCCCGACTTACGACTGGATGTGATATGGTGGGTCACATATACTGTTTTTCATAACCACGCATCTGTTTCCACAGTTTGTTGAGTTCAGAGTTCCAGACTGGTTTGTCTGGACGGAAGCGCTTGCGACATCTTTTGGTGCCTTCGCGATTAGGAATAAAACTCGAGGCTTCAATAATAAGAATATCACAGAGTATATTCCATCAATGCAATTTTGGTTTCTCGCATAAGATTATATGCTGTCAATTAGTCCAGTAACCCGATTATCTGAGTGAAGACGAGAAAGTGTCTGGTAATCGCGGTATATTGATTGTTTTTGCATCACGGGTCGTGTTGTTATCTCCTTCGGAATATATACATGAGGCTGACGGTTCATATCAGAGGCTGAGGAATGAGTGATCGGGAATTCGGCTCCTTTCGCACAAGAGATCAAACAGATCGTTGTCCTGTACAATAGAGTGTCCTGTAGTTCTATTGAAATCGACACAGATCAAACATGTTGGATGCGGGACACAAATATAGTGGACTGTCCGCGCGTCGAGTGAAAGGTATGAACGTTCGAGTTTTCACCAAAACGTCAATTCAACATCATATATTTGCTGTCATTGAGAAACTTGAGGAACGTATGTCCGTGTTGGTTAGTACTATCGTCTACTGATACACGAGGCGGAACTTCGGGTTGAATTTAAGAAATGGATGTTGATTTTGTTGCGAAAGCGTTCCACACATGAACATGTCAGACCAACTTGCATCCATACTCTATGGAACGCAACGAAATCAACATTCATTACTTATATTTACACTCAATCGAGTCAACTGGCAGATTAAAAGAGTTTTAAGCGTCTATTTCCAACGTTATTATCGTGGCTCGGAGCAAGTTGCGTCTACACTAAAATGGATGCAAGTTGGGGTCAGCGCGCGACGTCATGTGACGTAATTTCGACCAACCAACATCCTGCATTCATGTTCCACAACGCGAATGCATGTTTGAGTGTAAATATTCTATTTTGTTTTAGAATGCGACGTAATAAAGACCTCAGAGAGAAATACATCCCACAATATTATTGGAAATATCCCGTTAGAGAGAAATTCCACGATTTACTTACTATATGTAACGTGGCAATACTGAAACGACTTTGCATATTTCTAAAACGTGCATTCAAACGGATAAAATAGAAATCTCACACGAAGGAAGCAGTGAAGCTGGAGGCACAGAACATAATGGAAAAAGCTAGTATTTTGTGTAAATCATGTTTCATTGTTAAAAAGGAAAATACTATTGTACTGAAATTATTCATCAAATTTTATACCCAGTGCCACTTAGCCAGTTCAGTACAATTCATCTTTGTATATATATTATTGACTAATGTATGTCATATATTATGTACTATGTCATATACCATGCGTTATTGGTGGAACAATAAATCAAACAATCAAGTCAATGTCATCATTGAAATCTATAGGCTAAAACCTACACAAGCGTTAAGATCACCGAATAAGAAAACACAATCAAGGTCGGATAAAGTATGTGTTTCGCTAATGAGATGTGTGAAAAAACCAGATCCACCACGGCCCACGGTGAACTTTCTAACAAACTTCAACCCGAAAATTTCCTCGACGGGGAAGTCGTATGAGATTGCCCGCCGTCGTCCATCTTGATTATTATTACCGTCCGGCTTGGGCGTCTCCCCATCAGAGGTTCTTTATCTTGTTTGTCGTTCTCTTTTTTTCGGAGGCATTATAGAGATGAATACAAATAATCTCTTGAGGTACTAACAGGCAAAATGGTCAATTTGCACCATATTTCAACCTTCAAATTTTATGTGTATTATTTGCGGAGCGTTGTGATCATGACCTTTCGTGATGATACGATCGTTTAATATATTGTTTACAATCATGTTCTGATAGCACGACAAATTTCTGAAAAAAAAGAAGGTGTTTACATATAAATCTCGTTGATTTGATATTTAACGACCTCTGATATACATGTTTGATGTCATCTTCCTTGGAAAAGGCCGCCCTCTATGTTTCTGTCCGAAAAGCTTCTATTTGACATAATACGAAGATATACAAGAGTCACAAATTCAACCCAACCGATACCCCAAGCTGTTGTGGACCGAGTAGTCTTGGTCTAGGTTTTGAGTAGCCAATCATGGACACGCGAGCTTTGCATGTAAAATGATCGATTCTAGCATTGTCTATAACATTACTACATAATTAAGTACAAAAATGATCACGACAAACATAACTATATCACCTTACTGTGAGTGGCAGTAAGTTTGAACGGCAATATTTTCTTACACGCGGTCTAATAGTCGTCAATTCTGCGAAAAGGTTTTTCGACCGTCGAAAAATATACGACAACTATCAGCTAGTCGTAATTATTATCAGCAGTAGTTCATTATGCGACTACTACAAGCTATTCGTTATCCTCATCAGTAGTAGTTCATCATGCGATTACTATAAGGTATTCGTAATTCTTATCAGCGGTAGTTCATCATGCGACTATTATAAGCTATTCATAATTCTAATCGGTAGTAGTTCATTATGCGACCAATACAAGCTATTCGTTATCCCAATCAGTAGTAGTTCATCGTGCGATTACAATAAGGTATTCGTAATTCTTATCAGTAGTAGTTCACTATGCGACTGCTATAAGCTATTCGTAATTCTTATCAGTAGTAGTTCACTATGCGACTACTATAAGCTATTCATAATTCTTATCAGTAGTAGTTCACTATGCGACTACTATAAGCTATTCGTAATTCTTATCAGTAGTAGTTCACTATGCGACTACTATAAGCTATTCGTAATTCTTATCAGTAGTAGTTCACTATGCGACTACTATAAGCTATTCGTAATTCTTATCAGTAGTAGTTCACTATGCGACTACTATAAGCTATTCGTAATTCTTATCAGTAGTAGTTCACTATGCGACTACTATAAGCTATTCGTAATTCTTATCAGTAGTAGTTCACTATGCGACTACTATAAGCTATTCGTAATTCTTATCAGTAGTAGTTCATTATGCGACTACAATAAGCTATTCTTAGTTCTTATTAGTAGTAGTTCACTATGCGACTGCTATAAGCTATTCGTAATTCTTATCAGTAATAGTTCACCATGCGACTAATATAAGCTATTCGTAATTCTTATCAGTAGTAGTTCGTCATGCGACTACTATAAGCTATTCGTAATTATTATCAGTAGTAGTTCATTACATGACTACTATACACAAGGTATTCTACTATATACAAGGTATTCTTAATTCTTATCAGTAGTAGTTCGTTTGAATTCAGTCAATCCCGAAACAAGAAAGTCACGTGGTATATAATACAGATACATACGTCACCCTCGTTGTCGCTGAAGTCGCTGTCTATGGTCTCATCTTCCGTTCCGTGTTTGGTGAAAACGTGGACGGTAGCAAACTGTATAATGGTGACTAGAACCAACACGAAACACATAGCGACATACACGTCCAACGCTGTGTAATACGACACACGTGGAAGATCAATTCGAATATCAAGTCCGAGGAAGGTCATCGTCAACACAGTTGTCGTTCCTGAAAACACAACGTTATAGATGTATTTATAGCGTGGTTTTCGATGTGTTCGTGTGGATTATATGAACACACATGATGGGTTCTAAGTGTATTGCTTTAGCAACTAAGAATGTTCGGACACGGTGCCATTTGATATCCTGAAACTACCAATATATCTGGTCTGTCATCCGAATTATGATAGTTTGAATCCAAAGTAGGATGTCCTAACAAATTGATGGTTTACTTAACGACGATATCTTAAAGGGTATCAAGGCATTCACGATGAGTTCATCCGAACTAATATAACAAGTCTGAAAAACAACCATCACCAACAAGTACATGATTAAAATAGATTGACTTTGTTCTTATTTTCATTGTTAATAACTCTCCAATAAGGAATATTTGCATGTTAAATCCATTATTAACAGTTTTGTATACAACATTTTCAACACGCGAAATGTCGTTACTCGATAACTCAATAATGAATAATATGACCATACGCTAGCGCAATAACGAACCGAAGCCAAACCACTCACATGACTTTTAATTTAATTTTTTTAAATCAAAATTAGTTTATAGATTCCCTGGTATTCCCACCAAATAAGATTCACATGAAGCCTGTTTCCTGGGGTGATCATCATATGGATACTATATGGAGCAGCGTGTCCATTTCATAGCTGTTCATAAGATATTAAGATGTCACCGTGTCGATTTCATCGAAAATCGCCGAACGTCATCGTGTAACTTTATTCCCATTTACCGAGTTCGCCTGAACCTGCATGAATGTATCTTCTGCTTTGTTCATAATGGTGTTTTCCCCTTCGATTACAGAAAATAGTATATTTAAGGATTATCACATGCATGCATGTACTATATAGTCTTATGATAACAATTAATTCCGTATAAAATATGTTATTTCGTTCCGCACAGTACTGTACAGTACCAAGTGATGTACATAAAAGGCCCATCTTCGCACAGTAATCGGTAAATTTGTGATGTCAATCTTATTATATTTAACATCACAAATTTCGAGCACATTTCACTCGCCCCGCAGGGTGTAGACTGTAGTTTCTATAGTGTCATTATTTATTGTATCTTGTTTTCTCAATAAATTGTAATCTATCCGTTACTACCACTACGAATGAACTTACATTGTAATTCAATATTCCTATTCTTATTTGTAATACCCGTAATCGAAAGACACGGTAACAAGATTTTCCGATGACGACATTAATGCTTTAAGCCCACCGATCTACTGTGGTCGCACAAATTCAAAACAGCAGCGTCGTATTAGATAATAATTGGTGACGTCACTAAATCAGATATAGTCTATATACGAACAAAGCGTCCGGCTTTGGTTTCGTTATAAGAATAGAGTATATCTAGTTCTCCATACTCTTTTTAGCGATGATGTTTTACATACTTTTCTATTTTGTGAACATTTACCTACTGTGAGTGACTTGGGTTCCTTTTAATGGCTGGGACATGTTATACTTGAAAGGTTATACTAATTACGTGTATTAATCCTTCGCATATTATCCACCCCCCTAAAAATGAGAATTAGATACCAGGTTATCACACAAAAAATGTGTTGGACGGTGATACAGCAGTGTTAAATAACTTACAACGTCATGGTATGTTCGAATGTCGCTTGCTGCCTGTTTGGACCGAATAATGCATTGGCGGCCATGATCGTCAAACCATTTCGTTAAGCGACTATCACTCATAAACCGATTGAGGCAGGACTCCAAACTCCATGCAGCGCCCTCTACGTTATCACTGCGATATAGCACTGCCACAAGGATAGTACTTTGCGGACCGATAAATCTATTTTTACATATCGTCGGAGCTATATTTAGTCACCTATTGTCTTATGTTGGCCACCAAAAGTTTGCAATAATGGTAATTCTTTCGGTATGCATAAGAACAATATGAACTAATCCAGACATAGACAATTTTTAATCCTAAAACATAAGAACTAAGAATAAGTAAGAAATCCTTACATAATGTCCTTATGGCAGTGGTATCTCAGCGGATCGATGTGATAGGATTATTTATTTACAATACACATGAATAATACAATGACAGTAACATATAATAATATAAATGCTTTATATATTGTTGGGCTGTCTTCCTGCTACCCCCTAAAACAAGTATCACCATAATTATTTGCATATAGATGGCTTGTATTTTTATCCACGCATACGTACAGACTACATGTATTATCGTGTATAAAACTAACTAGAAACTAGTTTTGGGGCATATCACAGACAAGTGTTGGTGTGGTTGTGAGACAATCCAGACGAATTGTAAGATACCGCCGTCTTTAGTTAAGTAAGTAAGATAGGAATTATCTATATATATCGCTGGAAAGTCTTTTTTTGTTTTGTTTGTTGAGTGAGGTGTTGGGATATTCAAATTAACAGTATTACATATATGTAATGTTTATATGTATGTTAGTGTCGAGAACAATTACGATTTTGCATCGAGTATAACAATGAATATTCATATTATTTATAGAGCACAGTCGGGGCATCCTTTGTTTTTACAGCGTACATTTTCTTGGTAATTTCTAAGCATTGCTATCTGTAAGCGCTTCTTCAACGTGTGCCTGCTTTGGTAAGATGTATAGTCTTTTTCCATGTTGTTCCATGTTGTGGGGTAGGCGTGGTGTGGCAATTTACCTGACCAGTCAGTTCTAGGTAGTTCTAACAGTACGGGATTCGGGTGTCTTGGTGTTGATTTTGCTCGTTTATTGTACATCATTCCAAAAGACGCAGGTAGGCGGTTATAACACCAGTCATGCAGGAAAATGGAGGAATTGAGGGTGTGTAAGTCATATATTTTCAAGATATTCTCTCTTTTAAAGAGTGGATCTGTGTGACTCCTATACTTCCTATTGCATATTATACGCATTGCTCTTTTTTGTAATAGGAATATTTTCTTGACTTCCGGAACATGACCCCATATTTGGATACCATAAACTAAGTGGCTTTTAATCAGTGCATAGTACAATGTTTTCAATGCTTTACTTGGGAAAAAATGTTTCACCTTATTGATGCAGTAGATTGCATGTGATAATTTTGAGCAGATTATGGATATGTGCTTTTTGAATGTCAAGTTCTCATCAATGTGAATACCTAGAAATTTTGCCGATGATTCATGTCCAATATTCCCTATTCGGTTCAATTGAGTGTTATTTAGCTTTAATTTCAAAGTATTCCACTTTTGATCATTGTTTTGGGGGTGTAAAAGCATGTAGTTGCTTTTATTAATATTAATTGAGAGTTTATTACAGCAGCACCAGTCTGATACATTGGCTAATTCATTGTTGACGTAACTTTGTACTAGTTCGCCATCTTTACCGCTTGTAAACAGTGTTGTGTCATCGGCATACGATAAACTGTCTATTGTTGTAGAATTTACCATATCATTCACGTATATTAAGAAAATAATCGGCCCAAGAATTTAGCCTTGGGGGACCCCACAGGAAGTGTTCATAAGGTTAGAAGTAGTCCCACCATATTCAACGTATTGCCTCCGCTCATTCAAATAACTATGGAACCATGACATTGCTACACCCCTGATGCAATAGTGTTCCAGTTTCGATATCAGTATGTCGTGGTCGATCGTATCGAATGCTTTAGATAAATCAACAAATACAGCTAAGGTGGAATCCCGTGTCGGTTTATCATTATTTTTAACGAGATGGTCTAGAAGGTGCAAAATCGGGTGAAAAGTTTTTTAGTGATTTGGTCTAAATCCATATTGGTGTTTATACAAGATTTCATGTTCATTTAGAAAATCTACTAGTCGTTTTTGCATTATTTTTTCAAGTAGTTTAGAGAACGATGGTAGGATACTGATTGGCGGTAGTTTGTTATTTCCTTTAAGTTATTTATTTTAGGAATGGGGACTACTTTGGAAACTTTCATTTTAGCTGGGAATATTCCTTGTTCGAACGAAAGATTAAATATATTCTTAAGTGGTGTGGCTATTGTGAAGATTACTCTCTTCCATAAGTGCGGTCGATATGCCGTTGAAATCGTTGCTCATTTTCCCTTTCATAGTATAGCATGTCAATATTATTTCCTGTATCGATGTAGGTTCGATTTCGAGTGCGTTTATTTGCCTGTCTCGAACATAATCAGTGAAATTTGCATCGTTTTCAGCGTGTATGGAGTTGCTGGTGTTTCGACCGATTTTTGAAAAGTAGTCATTGAATTTTTCGGCTATTATGTTCGGGTCAGATAGCTCTGTATCGTTATCATTAAATGTCTGAGGGTAGTTACATGATTTTTGATTTTTATTGATTGCGTTTTTAAGAATTTTCCATGTGTTTTTTATATCATTCTTATTTTTTTCTAGGCTATCGCAGTAATAATAATTTTTACATTTCCTTATTAGTTTATTGTATAATTGACGATAATTTAAATAGGCGATTTTATTTGTTTCTGAAGGTGCCTTCAGTTTATTAGAGTATAATTCTTGCTTAGTAATAGAGGATTTAATGAGTCCAGATGTCATCCATGGTTCGCGTTTTATATATTTTTTGGGTACATTTCGTGTTATGAGAGGAAAGGCTAGGTCAAGTGAGTTCATATATATGTCTAAAAATAATTCATATGCCTTATCAGGGGAGTTACAACCGATAACTGATTCGAATTTACATGATTTTAACAAGTTTTTGAAAATATTGACAATGTTAGTGTTGTAGTTCCTGTGCGTGACTTTTTTATGAGGAGGGTTTATGGGTTTGTGTTTGTTTGATTCAGATAGGAATATGCCGAAATGATCGGAGATGTCGCAAGTAATTATCCCTGTTTGGTGACCAGCTTGTACTTTGTTGGTATAGATGTGATCAATTAGGGTAGCATAGTGCTCAGTCATTCTTGTCGGTTTCGTTATCATGGGCACGAATCCTCTCGTGAAGACATTGTTTATAAAATCGTTAAGATAACTCTGCCTGGAGTTTGGCAGGACTCTTCTATCTGGCTTCACATTGTGTTCGTTGCACGCACTATGATAATATTATATATCTAAAATGTGTTTACGATTTAACAAACCCAAAGAGGAAGCGAGCCATTGTAATGGTGCTCTCTAAATGTTGCATATACACATGGACATAAATGGAATGCGATGCTCACCTAAAGCGATTCGATCTGACGTAGCTTCCCTGTTGATCCAGAATGACACCCATGACAGCACGGTTAGCAGGCAACAGGGGACGTAAACGTTAATGATGAAGTAACCCATGTGTCGCTTCAGATGGAAATGGACAGTGAGCAAAGAGTGACGCTCTGAAGAGTAGAAAACATATGTTAACAAACATGCGGAGCTCCGTGGCTCAGTGGTTAATAGCGTGTCTCACTTGTCTTTGCTGTCAATAGATCGAGATGAGTTCGCAGTCCGCACATATATAATAATATATAATAACACAACAGTGGCTTGGTCGAATTAAGTGACATGTGACATGTGTCGGGTCGTATGTTGTTAAAATCGAGCGCCAAGTTGTTACCCCGCTGGACAAAATAAGTGTCCATTGGCACCGCTGTGTGTATTTGCCGTTCGGCCGCGGTGTCAGAGTTTGTAACTGCAGTTGGGCACCGTGGCTGAACGGCAAGTATACCGCGGCCGAACAGCAAATACAATGCGGATGAAAGGCAACTACACCGCGGCCGAACTGCATGTACACCGTGGTTAGATTTCTGGTTTGTATCGTCTTTTTTCAGTTTAATGAACGTACACCGCGGCAACTACACCATGGCCGAACATAATTTCTCTCTATCCCCAAATTGGCAGACGACACATTGCATACTCGAGGTTCCCAATGTGTATACACCACAACATTCACCATTTGGGAACTTAAATCTGAGTCTGTCTCCCATAGCAGATGAGGCCATGCAGAATGAGGTCCCCAGCGGGTGAATTTAGTGATGCTAGCCCGCTATGCGGGATAGCGTCACTAAATTCACCCTCTGGGGACCTCATTCTGCAAATGACAGGCACACTAATCTCAGGCTTTTAATCGTTCAAATGTTCGATACGCAGCATGCTGCTCGACTCACCGTCCTTAACTGGCACGCTTCCGTTGTCCGCTAAAATCTTGACGAGGTCAAACTGTGATAACGCCATCCCGGCGTGGATCGCAACCGCTTTATGTTTGGCAAACTTCCACTCATACATAACTTGATTATCATCGTAACCAACTGGAAACAAATGAAGATTGCATACATCAATGGATGTTATTATGATGATTTGCATGTATGTTCAATAAATTAATGATGATTTGCATGTATGTGTAATATAGTTAATGATGATATGCATGTATGTGCAATATAGTTAACGATGATAAGCATGTATGTGCAATATAGTTAATGATGATAAGCATGTATGTGCAATATAGTTAATGATGATAAGCATGTATGTGTAATATAGTTAATGATGATAAGCATGTATGTGTAATATAGATACTGTGTGCTCTTGTGGTGATATACATGTATGTGTAATATAGTTAACGATGATAAGCATGTATGTGCAATATAGTTAATGATGATAAGCATGTATGTGCAATATAGTTAATGATGATAAGCATGTATGTGCAATATAGTTAATGATGATAAGCATGTATGTGTAATATAGTTAATGTGTGCTCTTGTGGTGATATACATGTATGTGATATATAGTTAATGTGTGCTCTTGTGGTGATATACATGTATGTGACATATAGTTAATGTGTGCTCTTGTGGTGATATACATGTATGTGACATATAGTTAATGTGTGCTCTTGTGGTGATATACATGTATGTGACATATAGTTAATGTGTGCTCTTGTGGTGATATACATGTATGTGACATATAGTTAATGTGTGCTCTTGTGGTGATATACATGTATGTGAGATATAGTTAATGTGTGCTCTTGTGGTGATTTACATGTATGTGAGATATAGTTAATGTGTGCTCTTGTGGTGATTTACATGTATGTGCAATAAAGTTAAAGGCCCACTTAATTTTCGAGTCGCCGAATAATTGTTTTTATAGTGCCTTGATATACGGTTTTAATAACAATCTATGCCATAAAATTTGATTAAAATACTATAATTCATCACCATTTGGAGCTTCTGTGTCTCAGAAGGTGCCCATAGAGTAAGAGAACATAGCTGAAACTTAAAAGCATTTATGGTTCCAAGAATGCAACATAATTCAAGCTATAGTTTTATTTTCAATGGAAGGGGAATAACTGTATATCTAAATATATAGAGTTATTGCCCTTACATTGAAAATAATAGACTTTGTGCAGAAACTTGAGCATAGAACTGACGTCGGTAACTCTACAAAAACAACATGTTCACTGTTTATTACATGGAATAGGTTAAACATACAATGTATTGGAGCTTCCTCTTTCATATGGTATATAATGTGATCTGGGCGTTCGAATACTAAGTGGACCTTTAATGGGCTCATTGGTCCGATCTAATTATTTTCTGGCGTCTAAAACGGAAAGATGGTGTTTTTATGGCATCAAATCGGACAAATTATATTTAAGCACATATATTAACACGAATGCAGATAGGTCGATATATAGTATTTATTGTTTCACTAGAACAGGGACACAATCATAAATATATGATCCCAGTAGGACCACTTAACAATACGTGATACCACTGATGGTTAAGATATATGTGTGACCTTCGCCGCGGGTATTGCTGTTAAATTAGTAACACATGTTACCGGTATAACAGAAAGGATATTCAAATATAGGCAATTTTTTTTTTATTATACCGATAATAAATGACGTATAAATAAAATGTAATAGTCAAGATCGTACGCCTTGTTAGTAAACAACGCCATATTAAGATACAATACGGTACGTAAATAATGTGTGATACGCAAAATACTCAACACCGAGGAGAGCCCGATGTAGAACTTTGGTTAACTTTGCGACCATATTGTTTACAATATACCGATATGGCGCTATATAATCAACACACAAAATGTGTTTTGTGGGTAATATTGCATTCATACTATCATTGTGTGTTTTGTGGGTAATATTGCATTCATACTATCATTATACTGCACTATTAGTGTATTATTGAGGAAGTTCATAATTTGGTAACTTTTATTTCTATACCATAACCTACAACGAAGGCCATCGGTGCCTTTAACCAGGGGTGATACCGTCGATGGGCTGAATTGGTCATTATCACCGGGTTTGTTTGTGTGATAAAGTTACACAGGTTCCCGAAATTGTGATAAAGATACCCAGGTTAAGCAAATGATGTTTGATCGATCAGACAAGCAGCCCATTGACGCTGAATTGGTCACTCTCATCAGGTTTTGTGTGATAAAGTTACACAGGTTCCAAAATTGTGATAAAGCTACCCAGGTTAAGGAAATCTCACAATATGAACGCGATTTAAAAGTACATGAGAGAAATAATGTTTATGTTTTAGCAAGTAATAGCCCCAATTAAACGGACATGGCTCATTCGAACCTCCAGATTTATTTCTACGTAATTTGGAGCGACGGATACGATAGGTCGATAAATAAACGAACTATTGATATACCGGCTTCCTATGCTCGGAAAAATACTTGCCAAAGTCACAGCCATTTTTCAGCCGTTTTCAACTTTTCGCCAGAATTCAGACAAACGCTCTTTATTGCTACCATATCAGGAATAGAATAACACGGAACGCTCTTTTCTGTTCCATGTCGAGCAAATGGCTGTTTTCTGTTTGGGATCCGAACACCGTATTCACAGTTGTATTTTTCATTACTTCAATGCGTCCGTTTGGGTTACATAATACTTGTAGAAAGGTAGTTCAGATATTTATCGAGCTATTTCGATACTGAGAAAAATTCAAAAGCGAATAATATTATGTGTATTTTGGAGTGCAAACCGCCATGTGGCTTTAAGCACAAACTAAGAAATATTAGTACTGGCGGTGGTCATTTTGATCGCCAAAATATGAATATTTCGTTGCTGAACATGAAATGTTTATTAACCTGGGTAACTTTAACACAATTTTCCACAACCTGGCAAACGTTATCACAATTTCAAAAACGATAAGTGACCAATTCAGCGTCGGTGGGATGTTTTCCAGGTCGATCAAACACAATAGGCTGGTCTATGAGTTCCAACGAAGGACACTACATGCGATATTATACATGCACTTCTGATCTACATGCGCGTGTCAAGTGGCTTTAACTTCGGTGATTTTTACCAGATTATTCGCTATAGTAAGACCACAGGATGGTTTATTTCGTGTATTTATCAACCCATAGTTTACTACCAAATTATGTACACATGTCTTTGAACTCATCTGTAATAATCAGACGATATCACGAATACATCAGCATCAAATTACAAGTTTGAACATGAATATTTGGGTTGAAAGATACACTGCATATTGGTGCATGTATATCACAAATGGTGAATCGATTTTAACTTTATCTGGGATCGAACCATAACTAATTCAATAATTTAGCAATTTGAACCCTTTCTATAATAAATGGATTTTGGATATAACAGTATACATGGCAAAAGTCTACTATTCATTTAGAGGGGTCAATCATTTAGAGGGATCGTTCATTTAGAGGAGTCATTCATTTGGAGGGATCGTTCATTCAGAGGAGTCATTCATTTGGAGAGGTGTCAGGAACAAACGGGCAGACGATAGACATACGAACACATAACACAATTGCCAAACGATTCATATTCACTGATGGTAGCGGTTCAGATTATAAGTTCAACAAACGTGTGTTGAACTTATTATCTTAACATTTCCCAAGGGAACTAACTACTCGTCAATGATTATCTAATAAAGGAACTACTCGTCAATGAGTATCTAATAAAGGAACTACTCGTCAATGAGTATCTAATAAACGATTAAACGCACGTGTTCCAGACACATATAAAGCTAAATAAATCACACACTGTTGGTGTCCATACAAAATGTATACAAAATGTACATCATACATCAAGTTACCGGCACTTACAACTTCCCACGTATAGGGGACAGTACTGTATATCCATTGGGAATTTCTCTAAATGCATAGGGCAGTTGGCACGAATCGTCAACCTGCAATGGATTAAAGAAATATTGTGGACTTATTTCATTGAATTCAACCAATCAGTTGGTATCGTCGAAAATTCAAACGACGTCTACTGAACCATTTGAGAAACACAACGGCTGAACAACACACCAACATATCCTGGAGCAAATACGCACATAATCGACATATAAAGTGAAATAGGTATATAATGTGATTATGAAATCAGCAGATAATCGATTCATGTCCGTTATTTCCTTTTATGGCGCGGGCCATAGTGAAAACACATGTTAAAGAGCGTACATCTGGAAAGTCGTGAGTTGTCTTATATGTGTCATTGTGCGGACATAATCTGCTTAGAATCGTCTCGATGTTGTTATGAGTCGATGATGCGACTAAAACATTTTCATTTTCAGCACATTATGGACACAAAATTAGGCGATTCTCAGCAGATTATTAACCTAAACCAAGTTCCATCGTAAGCAGATAATGTGCGGATTTCGAGAGAACAGGCTATAGACACTGCAGCATAACTGGGCATAACAGCAATGTTTGCGTAAATAAAGCTCACTGTGTGTGATACATTTATAACATTGATGATGTTTTCTGACTTATTTTAGCACGATCATATGTTATTCCGTTCTGAACACATCAGAGGAGTGTTTCACACTATTTTAAGCATGTTTTCAGTTAGAATAGTTTATACATGTAGAATTGTAACATTACATAACTGTAGAACTTTGCCTATATATGCGACATTATAGCTTATATACATGTATGTACGCGTGTGTATATATATATTATATATACGAGAGTTATATCAAGGCGTGCACACGTGCGCTGAATAATCTAACAGTCTGCACGGCGTTACTAACACAAATGCATAAATCATTGTATATATATGAAAGCCGACTCGTAGTTGAATAAAGGCAGTATATGGAATGGACGAATAGGCATCGATCCCGAAACACGTATCCAAGCCTATGTGCAATATCGGCGCGTGAATCGCGCATTCAAAATGATTCTAATATATACATTGTATCTGTGAATTTTTTTATTAATATGTATTAGCTAGGTTCATCATAACGTACGTGTAACTTGTAACGTGTGTTGCCATTGCCAACGGAAGTCATCTAACTCACGTACATGATCATTTGGCAAACGATTAAAACATTTTTTTGTCCACCGTGTAACATACGAAACTTGCAGCAAAGGTGAATAATCTAATCTTCTGATAATTGACTGATCGACAATCACTGCGCAGGCAGCGGAAGAATGGGATTTGTCTCGCGGGAATATATGTTTGTATTGAAGCCAATTAAGTGTATCGGTGGTCGCATTGTGACAGCTTGTTCTCATCACCAGGCTATTATTTACATGTTTCACCAGCCGTCAGCCGACACCTATAAACGTGTAGGTTTGGCGCCAACATTGTGGACCGTTCCCGCCATGTGCGTCTCCATAGCAATACCATGGCGACACATGTTATAAGTCACATATATATATGTCGCTGAACCTGGCTAACATGTGACCAGATAGCGGATAAACTATGTATATCTGTCGAATCAAACTTTCTGTGCATTCATAAATTGACTCAGTTCTGAATGTAAAACAATGCCTCCAGGGTTTATGCAAAGATATTCATAGAGAGATGATTCCTATTTAACCTCCTACATTCTGATCGGGCGAGATGCCCATCAAGATCGTACAAGTCAAGATGGGGAGTCCTCTGCGAAATCTCCCCATCAGAACATTTGACGAAATCAAATCAGAAACTATATATGAGAAAGAATCGTGGCGTCACAATACCGTTGTTCTATAAGTCAATCAACTTGGATATCTAAACAAATCGAATTTTACATGACACCATGGGGTTCCATAGAAAGTAAATTAACTATGTATTTCACCCACACATGTACAATTACGTTTCTTGGTCTGAAACGTATATACGAATTAGGTGATAGATATCAGGTTCTGGGACCATGCATTTCCGTCATAATTTGCTCGAAAGTGGCGACAAGATGTCTCAGAACGAAGTGAGTACTCATCGTTTTCTTCACAATATATAAATTGCACAACCAAATGATAGCGAATCAACATAATCTCGCACGAATACGCACACAATCGACCTATAATGTCAAATAGGTACATAATCGACCTATAATGTGAAATAGGCACATAATCGACATATACATGTAAAATACGCACATAATCGACCTATGATATGAAATAGGTACATAATCGACCGATAATGCGAAATTGGTACATAATCGACCTATAATGTGAAATAGGTACATAATCGACCTATAACGTGAAATAGGTACATAATCGAACTATAATGTGAAATAGGTACATAATCGACCTATAATGTGAAATAGGTACATAATCGACCTATAATGTGAAAAAGGTACATAATCGACCTTAATGTGAAATACGTACATAATGCATCATATCGTTATTTCGTTTTATCGCGCGGGCCACATTGAAAAGTTTTCATGAGCCAACTCACGACTTTTCTACAGGCCGCTCTGTACCTCGCGATGAATCCCGTTCCCAAATAATATGACTGTTGAGAAGATATGTGATCAAGTGATTGCGGTGGATCAAAGCGAGGATCAATTGTCTAAGAGAAACCGTCTTACCAATACACCGAACTACACCTCCTAAAATACCTTTTTAAGGATACGACATACTTGGTTTAACACATCTATCATATTTTGATAATCCATCTATGGAATTGTATAACGGCTTTTATCAACCAAACGTTACGTTTATTACGTCAAAGTAGATGATTTGAACGTCGCTTTATTAGGTACAGTAGGTGACGCAATTATATATATGCAAATTGCGCAGGGAACTTGGGACGTCAAACGTCTAAATGAATTCATTGTTATTTTTGGACGTTTTTATGGTTCATAATGCACCGTAATTGATACAAAATGCGTAAAGTGGTATGTGTTGTTCTAAGAACATCTATTCATCGTTATAACAAGGCCAGCTCACAATAACTATCATAAAAAGTACGACCTATTCTTACTAAGCTGCACTCCGATTTTCCACGTTTGCAACAGCCTAAAATATCTTGGGTCTGTCTCAATAAAACCATACAAATATGGATATCATTGGAACCGGCTCATTGACCACATTGTGATGGTTATAGTTATGCCCTGTGCCAATGCATTCTCTTATATATGCGAGTCGACCATAGGTCGCCTCGCATATATAAGAGAATGCATTGGCCTAAAAACAATCTTTTTTTAACACTTTTTACCATTTTTTCTTACATTCTTTAACAATTTTATCATTTTTAATGTGTTAAGCCAATGCATTCTCTTATATATGCGAGACTCGCATATATAAGAGAATGCATTGGCACATGGCCGTTCTGTTGGGTAAAGGGTTGAACACACATACATGAAAGAGCGTCATCCACGTATTGACATATTTCCCCAGCCAGTTATTTTGCGACGGATAAATAAAATATTCAGCTATTGCTGTCGCTTAAACCGTTTAATGTCGAATCGGGGGATTTGGCATCTATTTGAATCGGTAGAGCCTCGCGCAATAGATGCTCAAACACAAACACAAAACTGTTGTTATATATTTCTTATATATGTATATGCCCTGTTACTATGCTACTATAATTGTAAAGTTGTATTGAGTGTTGTCATAGGGAGAGGAGGTACATCTAAGTGGCTAGCACTTGTCCTCCAATCCCGTCACCATATCATTTTTTTTGGATAAATAAATATGTTTAAACCAATAGATGCTCAAATCCCCTCACTGACAAAAACAGTTTAATCGACGATAGTAGCTACACATTCTATATACATAGTATGCAAAGTATGAAACAAGAAATGTGCCTTTATGTACGTGTGATTTTATCGAAATTGTGTGCCACTCCAACCGGAATGTACGGATATATGTGCAGACACGAATGGACAATCGGAAGAGGGTAAACACTGCCTCCGGGGTTTATACAAAGATGTGCATAGACAAACGATTCATATTTGACCGGAACGAAATATCCTCCAGTTGGCTGGGGGATATAGCCGTCAAGATCTGATATGTCAAGATATGAAGTCCTCTGTGAAATCTCTTGATCAGAACACTTGACGAAATCAAATCAGGAAGTCTGAGAAAGAACACCAGTGGCGTCACAATACCGTTGTTCGTATAAAGCCAATCGATTTCAATATCATAACAAATTTGATTTCACATGACACCGCGGGGCTCCATAGATTCGTTGTTCACATTGTGGCGCAACTGTCTCATCACTCGAATGCTTTTTATTGGTGACGAGGACTCGGTGCACACCGGAATGACAACGAATGAAAGAGAAACGCCGAAAGTCAATTAGGAAAGTAAACAGCAATAGACCGGGTCCCCAGCTGCATCGATTCCTGTCACGTGATATTGTTCAAATATTGATCGTCCAATCACATTTGTTTGCTGATGTCGTCTGCGTGCAAGCTGAAACTTGCTCTTCCGAGATTCTCAGACGGCTTATGATGGATTGCTTTCACCCAGTGCCTAAGAACAGTATAAGTGGTGGCTCAGTCCGCCAATAGCTCCCCCCACATGAATGGTGGCGCTGTGAATGAGTTTATGTCACCCCGAGACAGCAAAGTAAAGGCTCATACCAGTGCATTATTTCCACTGTGTTTCAGTGAGTCCAAATGCCTCGATATTTACCAGGTAATCTTGCCATTTCCCGTGGCCTTTTCGTCGCTGTTGGTTTCACCAACATACGCCAATTATTGCACTCGGGACGGCCATTAGCGTCGGCTCCCTCGCAGTAGGTTTCTATACATACACCCATTATTACACACTGGACGGCTCCCGATGGGTGTGAGATTATTTTCAGAGCATTGGTCATGGTACTGTGGCAGGTGGCAAAACAATGTCCGGCCGATGCCATGTCGGATTCGAACACCGATCGTGTCGAACGTGCAGCTGGTGTGCCATGTTTGTTACTGATACGCGCGGACTGGGTATCCAGGTAGCGGGAGGGTAACCTGGTCCGTGTATATGGGAAAGTTGGTCAGTGCTGCATTTTAAGGGTACGATCGGTGGGTATTTACATGTTGTAGTCTCGTAAACAAATTAATCATCTCTGTGAGCACTCCTCCGTTTATAAAACTGAAAATAACGCGACATCTAGCGGAGGAGCGGACACTAAAAACAGGTTCATCCAGTAACACAGAAAAATTATGACAATACATAATTGGAAACGATCTCACCGTTATATTGTGAGGCCACTGTTTTCTAAACCCAGGTTCACCAGCGGGGGTGAGTTGTGGTTTGAGATGTCGCTATAGGAACAGGATTCATTACCCACGAGGGCGGCGGGCGTGAATTGTGATTTGAGATATCTCTAGGAACAGGATTCGTCAGACACAAGACAGCGGGCGTGAATGGTGATAAGAGATGTCGCTGGAAAGATGATTGATCAGACACGAAACAGCGGGCGTGAAATGTGATTTGAGATGTCGCTAGGAACACGATCCATCAAACACGAGGGCAATAGTGATCAGGTTTATCTGTATGTATTCATTCCATTAGCACCGAACTTGAATTGAAACGTGAACATCAATAAAACATTTTGTCATTATGTTATCGAGAAATTGACAAATTATACATCTACATGTGTTTATAAAAACACGAAGCTGTTGTCGAATTTATCGGTTCAGTCTACCCGAGTAATACGAGTTTTAGTTACCTGGAGTTCTGTGCGCTAAAGGATGGCGTTACGTTTTGATGCCATGGCGTCTTGACTGGACTGGTTGCCAGGAAACCAACTTTCACAATTGTTTTAATATGAAAGTTTGTTCACAAAAACCCTACAGAAATGCAAATAAAGCATACATGGATTATAAATAATTATTTGTGTTATAATTTCATATTAGCGCTTCTTTAAATTCTGTACTTCCGGTAAGACGTCAATCGAAGTGCGGAAGGACAAAGATGCAAAGAAATAGATTCGGACAAACCAAAAGCATAGACAGGTGCAAGTAATTATCATTCAAAACATTATTTTATGCTACAAAATCTTTATAAGAGAAGTAAAATAGAAATGGTCCGGGTCCGGGTCCATGAATGGAGTCGCATTAACACACTCGGTTAAGCGGCCACTCCGACCACCGCAGAATCGCATTAACACACTCAGTTAAGCGGCCACTCCGACCACCGCAGAATCGCATTAACACACTCGGTTGAGCGGCCACTCCGACCACCGCAGAATCGCATTAACACACTCGGTTAAGCGGCCACTCCGACCACCGCAGAATCGCAGTCAAATGGAACCTTCTCCGCGATAATTTCCGCGTGAGCTCGAACCCACTCTGGAATGTAAACTCAATTCGATGTGCCTAGTCAGACCACCAGCTTGTGAATGGAGATGCCCACTTGTGCTGTGTGCAGGTATGTGTTAGGGATTCACGTCTGATCGGCTGCCTACGTTAATGGCTGTCGGTGCACTACATACACCGATATATCGTTGTGCACGTAAAAGAACTTTACAGAGTTCCACAGCCGGAATAAATGAAATTGTAAATACATCATACATACATACATCACAAGATGCATCCAATGACAAGCAGGGTGTCGTATTAGGGGATGCTTATCCCTCGCAGCTTCCATTACCCTGCAGGGAGCCCCACACATATATAGAAGCATATAGAAGAGTGTCGTCTGCTCATGTTTGTCTAGGGCTCTGTATGGGTGAAATTATAACATTGTTAAAGAATACAAGAAAAAATTATAAAAATTGTAAAAAATTGTTAGGCCAATGCATTCTCTTATATATGCGAGGCGACCTATGGTCGACTCGCATATATAAGAGAATGCATTGGCACAGTGTAATGCACATTTTACCGCGGGCCCACACGGGGAGTGAGGACTATCAAATAACCATTCCATAATACCGCCCCACTGCTAGAGGCCAGAATCCCCTAATATGACACTCTGTATGTCATGGCGTGTTTACCGTGATGTATGGTGAAGGAGTCACGGGGAATGAGGACTATCAAATAACTTTTAACAAACCAATTAAGTGTGTAATAAGTACTTCACATATAGAAACCATTTTCACCAAATTACCGGGCTTCATATATAAATTCTTTAACATGAGCGTCTGAGAAACAACATGATAATGTATGTAAATACCGAGGATCGAAACAATGAGTAACTAACCAAAATCTGACTCGTTTATTGCCCATTGTATACTGTCTAATCTTGTGGCAAACATCGTTGGGGGTCCGATTAATGGCTGTCGGTGCACTACATACACCGATATATCGTTGTGCACGTAAAAGTACTCTATAGAGTTCCACAGCGCGGAATAAATGAAATGTGAACGAAAATACTTGCACTGGACCACAGTGGAAAAACAGCCCAGACTTTACTGTATCATCCCAGGTATCCAGGCCAAATAACCCCAATCAACGAATAAATCGTTACGGACACATGAAAAGACGTGTTCACGTACATTGGCGGTCGCTAAGTTGTCTGTTTTCCATTGGATTGGATACTAAATTAACATGATTAGCAAACCTCATACCTTATTAGACACAGGTCCGCTGAAATTAGGACTAAACCCACAACAGCGAATGTTAGCATACCAAGTTTCGCAAGGTCGCTATTGTCGCCAGACATTACGTAAATACACGACGTATGTTATTATTCGAGATTACATGACATTAAGCGTGTAACAGCAGTCTAACAATTCATTTGCGTGATTTGACGGTCGTTACCAACAATCTCCTTAATACGATTGCGGGAATCGATGGTAGCCTATGGAACACCCTACCTTAAAGGTTACTCTACAACGGGCGGAGATTTTATCGGTGGAAGGCTAAATTAGTTCCTGGGTTATACGTCGCCTATGTAAACTAATAATGCGACGATACATCGCCTTAAATCGCTTGTCAATACATTATTGGCTATTGGTATCTCCATTGTCTGGTACTGAAGAAGATGATTGTAGGGTGCGTTCGCTGGGTCGTAGTGCAATGATGGATTGGCCTAGGAATCTAACTCCTGTCACTTTCTCAGCCCAATAATATAATCATCGGTGTTTGTTAGAAAATTGATCAGTTCACTAACAGGAGCGTCTGAGTAACAACATGGATAATTTAACTAAATATCGACGATCGAAACAACGGGTGATTGATCAAAATCTGACTCGTTTATTGCCCACTGTATACCGTCTGAGCTTGTGGCCCACATCTTGGGGGGTTTGTTCGTTTGTTTTACTGGGTTTTTTCGCCGTATGAGCGACTATGCTTATGACGTCGCGATCTCACATTATTATTCCGATTTAGTTTTTCTAACCTATCCATCGAACGCAAAATTATATAAGATATCTACTCTTAAGTTCACAATTTATACCATTTTCAATTAAAATGTCAATATCGTATATTTAACATTAACACCAACCAGCAAACCTGAAACTACATACGCCATCATATTTTCTTATTGTATTATTTATTGAGGGGCAGCAGGAAGACGGCCAGTAGGTCTTGCTGTTCCTGTACAATACTATTAATTCATATATATGCTTTGTTATTTATTCTTATTTATTGTACAAATAAACGTCTACATCTACACACCTGCACCTAGTCACGACGTTGTCTGTTTTACGCGTGGAAGGAAGAGCACACAGGTTTAAATTCACCTGTAAATTACTCAACTGCGCATAGACATCACCATCAACTGGAAACATAACATATAATGAGGACCCACGTGTAGGTAAATTGCCAGTCGATTTGTGTAAATAAAGAATTTTAAAAACCCAGAGAAAACTATAAAAAAAAAATATCACGACACCTATATCAAGTGAAATAAAGCATAATAAATGTTTTTAATCACAAAACGCTCTTTAAATTTCAAAAGCGCCCAATTAAGGTACTATCCATGGAAAAAATTGTAGACCAACTTTTTTGGAAAGCCTGACCCCGGAATAACTAGCAACGCACACAAAAATAATTTTGGCACACAAGTCGCACAAAACTACACATGGGCCCTCACTAACATATTGATATGAAGCACCGTGAATAGTTGTGACTATCCAATTGGTTGAGCCGGGTCAACTGAACCACCCATCTGCAAGAGAAGTGGACCATGAACTAAGCTGTATCCGCAGGTCGATGCTTCACGTGATACGGTCGCCCTAATTTCACCAGGACTCCTTCACCATACATCACAGGATGCACCCCACGACAAACAGTGTGCCGTATTAGGGGATGCTTATCCGTCGCAGTGGGGCGGTATGCTGACTCTTATATTGCCCATTGTATTCCACCTAATTTGTGGCAAACATCTTTGGGGTACGATTTTGGTTTACCATCGTTTGACCGGCCATACCATGCACATACCGACGTGGTCTTTTTAATGGTGGAGGAAAATTCACGCAGAGGGTAGATTTCGGCGGGAAATCGCCCAATTTCCCATAGAAACCACCGACCACTGGAAAGCAACTTGACAAACTTCTCCAGAAACATGAATAATAAATTTGATCTGAAGCTCTATGAAGAGTCGAGACTAGCAGATTGGTTGATACGGGTCAACTCAACCACCGTCTTAAACAGATGTAGGGTCGAAGTGATATCACTAATGACATTTGCCTAAATGTTTGAAGCTACTTCCATTTTCAACATGACTGATGCCATAGTACAACAGACAATGTTGAAGTATCCATTGTGTGCAACGGGGAAATCCAAATCCGGCAACGTATCCTCGTGAAAATAGGTTGATAAAGGACCTAAATATTCACAGAAGTTCACAATGACTTACTTGATTATGATATTAGGACAGAGGAGAGTGGTTGGTTCACCCCATATCATTATGACACTAGCCCATATATGTCCATATATAGCGTGCATATATATTGAGGTTAAATAAGTCCAATATGAGTTTTTCGCGCATTAAAATAAACCGTTATGTGCTTTATTTCACGAGAAAAGGCTGCATCCAGACAAGCTTGTAAAACTACAGAAAGCAGGAGCGCTTCGCGTGGAACCCAGTTAAGACAGTTCATTTGACAATTGGATTCCTAATTCAAGGCAATTAATACTAAAACACAAGTCACACTCCCATTAATCAACAAATCAAGCTGACAATGCTGCATTTTCCACGCGGAAAACACCATGTATCCTCACGCGGCCGCCGCTCAGTTGGACGTGGACATCGATCGTGGTCGCTCTAATGTGTGTCATATCAGTTGGTCTTCACACGAGTAACCAAGATTTCGTTAAATTTGAATTTGACATCGCGAGCAGAATTCGATAACACAGTCACGCCGCTGCTCACTGTTAATGGACAGTCTTTGGTGTGCACTTAGCATTTTAGTTGAACTCATGCGACGTTCGCCTACAGTGATTAATAGCGACAATTCGAGAGAAGACGTTAGGAAATTGATAGTGATGGCACATATTTGTGACCCGCCATATCAAATCCAGTCGTAAGTCGGGATTTTTTTTACCCTGTGCCAATGCATTTTCTTATATATGCGAGTCGACCATAGGTCGCCTCGCATATATAAGAGAATGCATTGGCCTAACAATTGTTTACAATTTTAATAATTTTTTCTTGTATTCTTTAACAATTTATAATGTCACCCATACAGAGCCCCAGACAAACATGAGCAGACGACACTCTTCGATATGCTTCTATATATGTGTGGGGCTCCCTGCAGGGTAATGGATGATTTTTATTTTATGTCCTAAAAATTGTAAGAAACATTTATTTTAAAAAAATGATAAAAAATTGTTAGGCCAATGCATTCTCTTATATATGCGAGGCGACCTATGGTCGACTCGCATATATAAGAGAATGCATTGGCACAGGGTAAAACAATCTCGACTTACGACTGGATTTGATATGGCGGGTCACATATGTCTGATTCTCGTAGTATTGCCCGAACGCGTCCATGAGAAACACACCTCATGCGGACGGCTACCGCGATCCATAATGTGCATTGGTGGAATGACTTAAACATATATACTGCATCTTATTAAACAATTCGAATTATACATGCATGATACGTACTCGGGATACCACTGGAACATCCCACTATCCAACTATTTTATGTGTGTATATCATGTAGGTTGTTCATCTAGTTTATACATAGCACGAAGATTCAAAGACATGAACCAACCGTTCCTCCCATTTGGCGATATACCTACTATGTGTATACCACGATAAGTTGTAGATACATGCAAATACGATTGCGATGATGGAATGTATTCCGTTTTGAAAAGGCGCGGTATGCTTGGTGTAAACACGCGGTTGGCCGACTATAATGAACATTGAATGTACCTTGTGCTATGTATTCGAATCCGCATTCTGTGGGCTAGCATCACTAAATTCACCCTTTGGGAACCTCATTCTGATTAGGCCCTCAACTGCTATGGTAGACCTAGGATCAGATTGAAGTTCCGTAGCTGAAGTTGGTGATGTTCACCCATTGGTTACCTCAATTATGCATTTTATCTGCTGCAAATTAGGGGATATAGACACTTCCTAGAAGGGAAAATTTAAAACAATGTTAATTTGATACTGTAGATACTTCCCAGAAGATGAGGCCTAAGCAGAATGAGGTTTCCAGAGGGTGAATTTGGTGATGCTAGCCCACTGTGCCGGATAGCATCACTACATTCACCCTCTGTGGACATAATTCTGCAAATGACAGGCATGCTATCTTCGTGGGCGGAGAGTTACCAATAACGAACTACGGGAACAGTTTCTTGACAATTCAAACTTTGAGAACTTCCGAGAACTGGCACATGAACAGCGTTACGGCATGCACGTGATCCACCGCCTTCAACCTCTTCGACTAAACTATCTATCTGTACGTACGTAGCAGCCCACCATCCTTCCCGATACACCAAAGCATCCGATATTTGTTTTCTTCTTTATTAACTCCTTAGTCACTAATTTAGTATTTAAAAATACCATGCCTATACAGAAAGTGGGGGCAATGCCATACACATAGGTTCCAATACATACGGCATATACTGCTATATATATGTCCTAGAATAATATAGGGAATGTTTGCCGTGTGTATGGAGCCTCTGTGTATTGTAACTTGTATTAATTTTCCCACAATGAAGTAGAACACACTACCCTATTACCAATAAGGGCGTTATGAAACAACATCTGTATAATATATAATTAATCCTTTTATTTCAGACAAAAAGAACACCCTTATCCCTGCCACGCGGGTGTGTATGGGCTATGTAAAAACGTGGCTTATATATCTAAGGAATTAATAAAGATATCTAAATTTAAAAAAAAAATGCACGTGGGTATTGAACACCGTTACGGCATGCACGTGGGTATTGAACACCGTTACGGCATGCATGTGGGTATTGAACACCGTTACGGCATGCACGTGGGTATTGAACACCGTTACGGCATGCATGTGGGTATTATCGTGGGTATTGAACACCGTTACGGCATGCACGTGGGTATTATCGTGGGTATTGAACACCGTTACGTCATGCACGTGGGTATTATCGTGGGTATTGAACACCGTTACGTCATGCACGTGGGTATTATCGTGGGTATTGTCGTGGGTATTGAACACCGTTACGTCATGCACGTGGGTATTATCGTGGGTATTATCGTGGGTATTGAACACCGTTACGTCATGCACGTGGGTATTATCGTGGGTATTATCGTGGGTATTGAACACCGTTACGTCATGCACGTGGGTATTATCGTGGGTATTATCGTGGGTATTGAACACCGTTACGTCATGCACGTGGGTATTATCGTGGGTATTATCGTGGGTATTGAACACCGTTACGTCATGCACGTGGGTTTTATCGTGGGTATTGAACACCGTTACGTCATGCACGTGGGTATTATCGTGGGTATTATAGTGGGTATTGAACACCGTTACGTCATGCACGTGGGTATTATCGTGGGTATTATCGTGGGTATTGAACACCGTTACGTCATGCACGTGGGTATTGATTATCTTATCACGCGAATGTTTCTCATCTGTTTTGTGTTCGAACCGTCACAAATAGACAACCAAATCGTAAACAGTTAAAGATACCCTGCCAATTATCTTAAAGATACCCTGCCAACTTTTACACCAAATAACTCAGACATTCCTAAGTAACTTTTCCGCTTACAACGCAAAAGAAAGCGTAAACGTATTTGCAAACACCACCATTCGTATAGCACACGGAGGCGTCGCAGAAATCACACACAATATCACCCATAAGACTACTTCAAAAAACGACAAAAAAACCTCACAACTTAAACCGCTATTTAGTATTTATCGCTTATGGGTAACATAGGCATGGACGCTCTTTATAAAAGACTATCATTGGAATTTTTACTCGGCTGATGTGTTAAAACTTCCTCTTTTAAAAGTAGACATAAGCCCAGCCATACATCTAATTATTTTCTTGTATTAAAAACAAACACATGTTGCTTCTATGTTGTGGAATGGACATGACATCTTTAAATGCGCAACACATAGAATAAATCTACATGTACGAATAATGTTGCTCGTGTTCGCGAGTGAAGAATATTGTATAACTATTCGAAAAGGGAGAGTGAAAAAAATTATGGCACGGTGGCGTGAAGTCGCGTTTTGATGGTCTGTTGGTAGTCTGTCGGGATGTTCGAATATTACCTCCGAGAGTACCCAAACACTTTATGTATATACCTTTGTGAGTACAGGATTTCCCCATCGCTGGTAATCCTTAACAGTTTGTTGGGTAGGGTCATCTTATGCACGTATGAATATCCACCATTCATAAATATAGTGTCTGGATACCATATCCGCTCAAACATCTTGTTAAGTGTTAAGTTCCCCACTGCTTCGTCAAACGCCAATCGCTTATCTACCCAAAGTTGGCGGAAGTAGCAATCCATGGAGTACGTCTAAAAATATAAATAGTATATGGAGTTATTCAGAGTTTGTTTTTATGTGTAACCATTATTGGTAATTGGGTGTCTGACAGGTAACACGTTGCCGAAACGAAGTGAACACCAAACCTGGCACACCAGAATGACAAAAACGAGTCAGAGTGATGCACCGACAGGTTGACCAGAGGCCTTGTAGAAAGTCAAATAAGGAGAAGAGCAAAAACCGGCTTAAAACATATTCGTCACAATAAATGTTCACGCAACACTGCTGGACACAAAATACACGGGCTATGTTGCAATGACTCCTTTGCACACACTATGCTTGACAATATTTTAAGTTCCCGTCCCGATGACTCAGTTAGTAAGGTACATGGCACTCCCACGGAGGAGACCCCGATGACCCAGCCATCAATGCGCACGACACTCCCACGGCTTGAACCCATATTGCCTAACCAGCAAGGCGTATGACACTCCCACGGATGAGTCCCCGGTGCCCCAGCCAGCAAGGTGCATGATATTCCCATTGAAAAATATAAATAGTATATGGAGTTATTCAGAGTTTGCCTTAAAGATGATCTATCTCTTCCTCAATACGTTTGATACAGCTTCCGGTGTATAATATAATAAACGCTTCTATCAATAAATAATGATTCTATATCAACAGTTTCTTATATCATGCGATAATCAACTGGGACATTTTTTCGTTACTATTTTTAGAATTTTTAGATAGAGTTATCCTGTTTGAAACGCTCTGAATGCGTGCTGTACATTGTGCCAATTTTATTCTATGTATATTATACCAAACTATTCTAAATAAATGGATATTAATTGATAGAGGCGTTTCCAGATAGGGTCTTAGATTCATATTTATTATTTTATACCCAGGAAACTGTACCGAACTTGTTATAGGAAGAGATAGACCATCTTTAAAAACAAGATTCAAGATTCTTTATTATCAACACCGTATGTATATAGATATACAGAGTAAATGTTTAACATTATTTAACAATACAAATTATGCACATGGTCCGTGGTGAAATGGTACTAATATGTCATAACGTGGTTAACAATGTTCAATCATTGGGGGTGGGGTGCTCAGTGCGGTATTGGCTTCTCGTATAAGCGGAAAAGGTTTATGAGAAATTTAATGTTTTTGCAGTTTATTAGGGCGTTCAGTTTAAGAGTATTAGGTTTTGTGTACCAATATGGAAATATGTGAGCTTTTGGCATTTAGGAATGAAATGAAATTCGTCTCCTAATTCAAGTTGGTATAAGGAACATATCCTATCAGGGTAGTCGTCGTTTGTCCAGGGTCCTGTTTCAACTGGCAAATTTCTCGTTTTAAATTTTACTCATATGTACGTAATAGAGAACATTACAAAGAGCCATTGTTTCCGGTGGTAATCACTGAGTGGAATTAATTTCCCAGATTAACCACTGTTCCATTTTGTACGGAAAAGGGTACACTGCCAAAAATAATTTCTTAATAAGATAAAATATCTTGAAACAAGAAAAACTATTTCCTGAAACAGGAAAATAAATCTTATTTTGGGAAATATACCCCCCAAGTCTGCTACATCAAGAAAATTTAAGAAACTCCCACCAGACAAGAGATAGTTTTCTCAAATAAGATAGATTTTAGTCTTGAAACAAGAAACAATTTCCTTAATAAGAAAATGGCTTCAAAAATTAAATATATATTTCTTGTTTCAAGATTTTTTTTCTAAGTTAAGAAATACTTAAAGAAAATATTTCTAAACCAAGAATTAATTGTTATGTAGAAATTACTGCTGTATTGGAATAACTGTAAAAGTCCAACGAGAGCAAAATTGTGATCAAAATTTTATGGTAAACATTGAAAAAGGTCCAACCAGACCAATCTGTTGATTAAATATTCTGAAAATTCATATTCATACTTAAATATTTGAACTACATGTAATACTACAGCTATAGGATTATATCATTGTTGACAAGTCACTCACTGTAACAGTTTTGTTTACATAACATTGGAAAAGGTCCAACCTGTTGATTAAATATTCTGAAAATGTTATTCATAGTTAAATATTTGAACTAATAATACAGCTAGAATTATATATTTGTTGACAAATCACTGTAACAGTTTTGTTTACATAACAATAGTTTCAACAGATGTAATTTTGTTATTGGCAATCTGTCAGTAAGTGTTTTTATCTATTTATCAATGCTCTTAGGGCATGCTGACCTTTATACAATTTTAATAAAATTTTGTTTGCACAATATAGTGGGTCGCCATTGCGGAGACCTAGAGCTCCCTTGAAATCTCCAAATGGCGGTTTGCCACACCATCCCGAACTAGACAAACCTCTCTGGTGGCCCCTTGCATTGAACCTATTAATTAAACCGGTACTTCAAGCTGGTATATACCCCTCTTATATAAGGATGGAAGATGCTACCAATTTCAAACCGATGGTATTTATTCAGAGTTGACTCTCTTGTATTATGAAAGCAAGCCCAATGAGGCCATGCACCTATTGTATGTTTATAACACACAAAAGACTATATAATAGCAGAATGCTAATATCTCTGATGATACAAACAATAAAATATCCAATTTATCCATAGTTGAATTTCATTTGGCTATATAGGAAAGCATACAATGTGGCTTTTATGTAGTTTCCACAAAGTATTTTAAGTAAAATATCCATCAAGTGATGTATTCTGCCTTGTCCTATATATTAAAATGCATGCAATGGTCATGAGAAATGCTTAATTTATTGGTAGAGATGTCCATCTGATAAGAAATACTGACATTTTAGGTTTGATACACCATTTCAGCTGGCTTGGCATCTTTTAAATTTGAAACCTAAGGGAATTTATTCAGCTTTGACTCTCTAAATTATGGAAGAAGCCCAAATGAAGCCACTATGTGCATGTTAATAACATGTATAAGGCTATATATCTCAACAGAATATATGTCTGATAAAATGCACAATAAAATATCCATAGTTCAATTGCATTTGGCTATAGAGGGATGCATACAATATTGCTTTTATGTAGTTTCCACAGACTATTTTAAGTAAAATATCCATCAAATGATGTTTTCTACATAGCCTTGTATATTAAAATGCATGTAATGACCATGGGAAATGTTTAATTCATTAGTTGATATGTCCATCTGATAAGAAATACTGACATTTGAGGTTTAAAATACCATTTCATGGGATTATGGGATCATAAATATAAAACTAAGGGAATTTCTTCAGATTTGACTCTCTAAATAATGGAAGAAAGCCCAAATGAAGCCACAATTTGCATGTTAAAAACATGTATAAGGCTATATCTCAACAGAATACATGTCTCTGATAAAATACACAATAAAATACCCATAGTTTAATTTCATTTGGCTGTAGAGGGATGCATACAATATTGCTTTTATGTAGTTTCCACAGACTATTTTAAGTAAAATATCCATCAACTGATGTTTTCTACCTTGGTCTATATATTATAATGCATGCAGTGACCATTAGAAATGTTTAATTTATTGGTAGAGATGTCCATCTGATAAGAAATACTGTCATTTGAGGTTTGATACACCATTTCAGCTGGCTTGGCATCTTGTAAATTTGAAATAAGGGAATCTCTTCAGGTTTGACTCTCTAAATTATGGAAGCAAGCCCAAATAAAGCCACTATTTGCATGTTTATAACATATATAAGGCTATATCTCAACAGAATGCATGTCTCTAATGAAATAAACAATACAATATCCATAGTTTAATTTTATTTGGCTATACAGGGATGCATACAATATGGCTTTTATGTAGATTTGACAGACTATTTTAAGTAATATTTCCATCAAATGATGTTTCTACCTTGTCCTGTATATTAAAATGCATGCAATGACCATGAGAAATGTTTAATTTATTGGTAGACATGTCCATCTGATAAGAAATACTGCCATTTGAGGTTTGATACACCATTTCAGTTGCCTTGGCATCTTACAAATTTGAAATAAGGGAATCTCTTCAGGTTTGACTCTCTAAATTATGGAAGCAAGCCCAAATGAAGCCACTATTTGCATGTTTATAACATATATAAGGCAATATCTCAACAGAATACATGTCTCTGGTGAAATAAACAATAAAATATCCATAGTTTAATTTATTTTGGCTACACAGGGGTGCATACAATATGGCTTTTAGGTTGTTTCCACAGACTATTTTAAGTCAAATATCCATCAAATGATGTTGTCTACCTTGTCCTGTATATTATAAAGCATGCAATGACTATGAGAAATGTTTAATTTATTGGTAGAGATGTCCATCTGATAAGAAGTACTAATATTTGATGTTTGTGACATCAACTCACAGGGCCAGGCATGCTCCAACTTTCAAACTAAGAGAATTTCCTCACGTTTGACTCACTAAATGATGGAAGTTAGCCCAAATGAAGCAACTATTTGCATGTTTATAATGTATAAGCCTATATCTTTGCAGAAGGCATGTCTCTGATAATAAAAATAATAACATGTCTATAGTTCATAGTTCAGTTGGTTAGACAGGGTGCATAAAATATGGCTTTAAGTATAGTTTTCACAAACTAGAAATTCTAGAATATCTATAAAATGATGTAACCTGCCTTGCTGTGTATTAAAAATTCATGCAATAACCTGATAAATGTTCAGTTCATTGGCAAGCCTTATAAGCCAATGCATTCTTTTATATATGATACGAGGCTTCATTTGGATGACTCACATATATAAGAGAATGCTCTAGCATATGGTCTGTTAAGACTTTAATGCTGCACCAGCGCAATTCCCGCCATGGTCAATGGTCATATATATATGGGGGAGGCCCTTTTCACATTTATTATTTATTTACGCTTGAGCGAAAATATTTGCGCTTAAGCACACATATTTGCGCTTAAGCACACATATTGCGCTCAAGTTCAAATAACCTCTATCATTTGGGCTTAAGCGCAAATGTTTATGCCTAAGCGAAAATCAAGCGCAAATGAAAAATAATATGCATTGACCCCCCCCCCCTCGAATTAACTTTAAATGACACAGGCCAAAACACATCACTCAAGTCTATATAGGCCCACCATCTGAGTAATCCCTAGATACCTTTTATGAACATGCAAATTGTATAGATCTGTGTGCAGAACATGTCTCTTTTATAAAATATACTAGATTTCTGGGATGGACGAAATTGAAAGTCACAACTACACCTTTTACTGAACTCGGACTCGGACTACAACTTTTATTGTGTCCGCCATTCGGTCACGCCTGTTCTGTGGGTCACGGTCAGCCATTATGACAAAACACATTTTTCGAGATCGGAAATGAACAGCTGAACTCCATTTGATCTGATTTTTCAGGTAAGTTAACTGTTGTAAAGTGTTTTCTCTTTACGAAAATGTTGTTACGAGTGATATACTTAATTGAACGACGATTACACGTGCGTGATTTATTCATATTTTACAAATGAAATGATGGTGAATTTTACTGTCGGTGAAATATGTACGATATTTTAGAATACGTTCAATCTGCTTGTATTTGTTATGATTTCTCATGTTAAAATAGTAACATCTGATGGACTATGATTATATGGCATTGATCATTCGTATATAAATGTACCCATCCACAATATTCGCAAAACTGGGAAACTTTGCAAAATCGGTTTTTATTAAATCATATTTTGTGCTTAATTTCTACGATAAATAAAAATAAAGTATTCCGTAGCCGGCGTGAGTGGCAAATTTTACCCTGCAAAAATTCAAATTCTGACATAAAGCTATGCATAATTGCTCTGTATTATCGGTCGAGATTAATATGACAATAGTTGGAAAACAGAAAGGTCACAATTATTGAAAATATAACTTAAAAGGCAATTGTATATAATTTATAAAGGTACTTCTTCATAGAATAATTTTGAACAAATGTGAACCTGATAATATTAAAAATAAAATGCCCATTCATTCTAGTTACGAAGTGGCTAAAGAACGGTATACCGCTCTTTAGTACTGAGGGCTAAAGAACGGTATACCGCTCTTTAGTGGTGAGGGCTAAAGAGCGGTACGGATTATAACGTTACACGCAATGCGCAAAGTATCTTGGCAACGCACGTGCCGCTCATCCAACATGGACAGCTCTTTAGCACTGAGGGCTAAAGAACGGCACACCACTCTTTAGCGATGAGAGCTAAAGAGCGATACGGATTATAACGTTATGTGTTGGCGCAATGCGCAAAATATCTTGGCAACGCACGTGCCGCTCATCCAACCTGGACCGCTCTTTAGCACCGAGGGCTAAAGAGCAGTAGGCCTATACCGCTCTTTAGCACCAAACGCTAAAGAGTGGTATACCGTTCATTAGCGTATCAGGCCCATATAGCTAATGCGTGGTATACCGCTCTTTAGCGTATGTCACTAAAGAGCAGTATACCGTTCTTTAGCACCAAACGCTAAAGAGCGGTATACCGTTAATTAGCGTATCAGGCCCATATAGCTAAAGCGTGGTATACCGCTCTTTAGCGTTTGGTATTAAAGAGCGGCATACCGTTCTTTAGCCACGGCCTTCTAGTTATTGTGTGGCCAATTCAACACTACATGTAAGTGTATGTTCAGACGACCACGATTCATTTGTAAGTGGAGGAATCAGGCCCGACAAGATCGTGGATAGTTTGTTCACACAATTGCGATGCGGCATCGTATATGATTATACCGTAGGTTGAACATCCTGAAGCATGTGATTGACTACACCGGGCATTTTCAGCTACAATTTTTATGCACACACCACTGCGAATCTTTCGTCACAAGTGGATGTATAAACCAAGGATACGCCTCAATTTGGCATCTAAAAATAGTAAAATCAAACAGTGCTTGATATTATTTTTGACCTACGATTTTGATGTGAGCATGCGCAGTCCAATTATCAGTTATTTCCTACGACGGAAAAGTTTCCACAAGTTTACGATTGAATCGTGGTCATCTGAACGTTCACTAAGTGAATGTTCTGATGATCACGATTCAATCGTAAGTGGACAGATTTTGTTGTGGGTAGTAACCGATACAGTGATAGTTTTACTGCGCATTGTCGCGAATGATAAAATGTAGTATCAAGCATTTTAGATGCGAAATTGTGGCGTATCCTTGGTTACCTCCACTTGTGACTGCATCAGAACTGTGTGTGTATTTAAAAATTGTACAAAGTAAATAAAAAAACATAGGGTAGTTAATCACATGGTTAACCGCCGACAATATACTCATATGCAGAGGCGGACTGGCCGATCGGGAGACCGGGAAATTTCCCGATGGGCCGGAGGCCGGAAAAATTCTGATTCCACGTGATTTTCTATCAAGCGAGAATCCGAGGGTTTTTTTTACGGTTTGGGGGGGGGGGGGGGGGTATATGTGGTTGGGCCGCCCAACCACAACTTGGGCCACAAATGAAACCGACGTGGGCCGCCACATGTGTTGTTTAACCAGCCGTGTATCCAATAAGATGGTACTCTTCTCACATAAATTCATGAGGGCAGAGGCGGACTGCATGGCCGATCGGGAGACCTGGAAAATTCTGGACGTGGGCCGCCACATGTGTTGTTTAATGCCAATCAATGCGGCCTGACAACAGGCGATGGGTGGAGTTTAAAAATTGACAGCATAAACAATGTCGGCAACTTCAAAGTTCATGGTGTGCTACATTTAACCCCCTACTTGTATATACTATTTTCAAATTTTCTATCAAGCATTCCCATTGCTTATAGAAAGTATAGTTGGAAAAATAGACGAAAATGGCCATATGATCAGGGGGTCGGAAAATATGTTCAGGCATGTATGCTGATTTTTTTCGTTCGACCCTTGTTGGGACCCACCCACCCCCGCGTTCAAACATCCACCCCCACCATTTTAACAATAAAACAGATTTGCGGGGGGGGGGGGGGGTGTGTGGGAGATTCACTGTAAACAGCTGTATATGAATTTCTGTGAATACTATTTGTCATGGATGTTAACATTGACATGTAAATAGGAACGACTCATTTTGGGGTCATTCAGCAAAAAAACATGGCTGCCGGTCACCAGCCGGTGGCCATCTTGGAATTCAAAATTCAATCCATTAGCATGAGCTACAAGCTATACTGTTTGTCTGATCATCATGAAATTTGTCATTTCTGTTTTATAAATACCGGTATTTCTCTTATTGTAATGAGTTTTATGCCAAACTCATTGCAAAAACAGTCAAACGACTTGCAGGAAAATAAAATTTTAGTTGCGGAAAAAAATGTTTGTTGGTCCCATCAAGTTCAACCAGCCATCCACCCCGGCATACGTGCCCGGAAATCCCCCCCTGATATGATGGCCAATATTTTTAAAGAAGTCAATCCGCAGTATAAGTGGTATATACTGGTATGTGTGATATTTGACATGCAGAAGTACTAGTTTGTGCTGCTATCTTCTAGTTTACATAATTATGCTTGTATATTATACAGTATAATTTGTTCAATTCCCCAATGATTATGTATAATTGTGTTTACTAGTATATCCATGGAAATAGAGTATTTGTGAACTCACCTATTCAAGTAAAGATGATAAAATCAAATGTTGTATTGACATTTGGGGTGCCACATTGCCCCCCCCCCGGAAACAAATTTCAGGCATGTACATGGCATTTTTTCCCTTTCGATCATTTTTTATACCCACCCACCCCCAATTTTTTTTCCGTTTTCGGCAGTTTTTTCCGACCATTTTTTTTACACCCACCCCCCTTTTAACACTAAAACAGAGATTTGCGGGGGGAAATTCACTGTAAACAGCTGTATATGAATTTCTGTGCATACACTATTTATCATGGATGTTAACATGGACATGTAAATAGGAATGAGTCATTTTGAGGTCATTCAGCCAAAAAAACATGGCTGCCAGTGGCCATCTTGGATTTCAAAATTTGAAACAAAATACAACACGATAACTGCCTGCAGTCAGTTTACCAGTTAGAATTACATTATTTCTCTCATTCAAAGTGGTTTTGAAGCCCAACTCATTGCCAAAACACTAAAAAAACAAGCAGGAAATTTTTGTTTTAGTTGCGGAAAAAATTGCTTGTTGGTGGCTTTGACCACCCACCCACCCCGGCATACGTGCCAAAATTTTTGTTTCACCAATATTATTAATTCTGTCCAAGACTGGATGAGGAAGGATTTCAAATGTTATTCGGTGTACATGTACTGTATACATGTACTGTATACATGTACTGTATACATGTACTGTATACATGTACTGTAGATGTTATCGGTATTCGTCCATGCATGACATGTGTGTTGTTGCTGTGTGACAGTGAGTCCTGAGTCTCCTGGCTATACATATGTACCATATGTATACCTACGGACGGTATGCACTGAATCCAGTACCATGCTTACCTGGTAACTAGTGCACACTGCAGCGAAGGGGAGGCTTTAATTTATAACCACATGACGATCAATGTGTTCATCAAAGGCAAAAATGACACATATATGTATGCATTCCTTCCTTGATGGAGACCGATCAGTGACCTCTACATTTTATCAGACTTATGTGGTGAAATCTTGGCAAGTGAAGTTAGTGAATTCAATTCTACAACAGACATGTACTTGTATGCTTCATCGAGTCTCAGAAAATGTGCGCTATGGCATCCAGCGTATGCATAAACTTTTTTATATTTCATACTACAGTACATTGACCAGAATTTGGAGGTGTACCAGTTTCAAATCTCCACACAAAGCACAACAGTACCCATGGAACAGTCTCAAGCCTTGTTTCTGAGCTTATCTGAAGGATATGAACTTTTAAGTGACATATTATTGCAGTATGTCAATATAATCAAGATTCATGTACACATATAGGCCTTAAAATCCATAACAGAATCAAAATATTCTAATGTTCCTTTATCTTTGTCAACCTGCTGCATCACCAAGTAATCTGTACAAGGAGCTTAAAGTGGCTTATACATGTACCATACATGCCCATTTAAAGATAGATAATCCGAGTTCACGCTCCTCAATTACTATTTCTTTGGCTTCGGGGGTAAAAATAATTGATTCGAGTCGAGGAACACACCCTTTAAAGTTCTGAGTTACAAAATATAAATTTTTGAAATCTGTTATTTTTCACCACCTTTCATATTTCCCGGCCTAGCAAATATTCAACGAGCCGACTGAGTCGACTGACCTAATCTTGATACCAAGTTGCGATGAACAAAATGTTGATATATAACATGTTTTGGAAAATGTTACACTAGAGTTGACAGTAGTTAGCATTATGTTTTGGTATTTAATCGATTAAGAAATGTTGTTCTTGGAATCTGATGGTATGGAGACCATCAATTCAGATTGTTTACCTTTAATTGTCCATGTTGACTTTAAAGCATAACATATGTTATCTTTATTTTTTGTATCCCTGCATAAAATGGGGTGATAAATTTATATTATACTCACATCTGGTCTTTCGATATTCTGTGAGTTAATTAATTATATGAAAGAATGTCATTGCATGCTAGCAATTCTGATAAACATCACTGTTACAGTGACATTACCATCCAATGTTGAATAAGTCCAATAAGATGCTAAAGTTTAATAAAAACTTAACCCTTCCATGACTGGAGATTCTTGAAATGTTGCTAAAACCCTGCGCCAATGCATTCTCTTATATTTGCGAGTCTCCAAAATGGAGCCTCACATATATAAGAGAATACATGGCCAAACAATATTTACCTTGACCTTGTAATCCAGTGCATTCTCTTATACATATGATGCTTCCTATGTGAGACTTGCATATATACAAGAATTCACTGGTACATGATCTTTAATGCTGTACCAGCGCAGCTCCCATCATGAAAGGGTTAAACATTGCATGGCCAAAGCATTGAAAAATATTCTGAAAATAATATTTTAATAGACTAAAATATGTTTAACCTTCTACGCGATTACTAGTAGCAATGTTTGTTGACAAATCACTGTAACAGTTTTGTTTACATAGCAATGGTTCCAACAGGAGAAATTTCGTTATTGGAAAACTTTCAATAATTAATATAGGAATCAGGAATTCATGTTTTTCTGAGTGGTGATGTTTTTACGAACTGTTGTATGTTATATGTTTGGCATATTTACTCACTATGAGTGCCTTGGGTCCCTTTAAAATGATTTGAAACACTCAATGAAATATCTGCACACCAGTAGATTATTTTGTAGGGATTTTAGTGTGATGAGAGTCAGAATCATGATTCTTCGTTTGAGTCTGGTTAAAAGCAGCTGATTTGATGTAGAAATGCTATAGTTTGATTCTTGCAAAATTTTAAGGCCTGTATACATTCGCTTTTATCCATCAAAGGTGCTCCAGACACTTCATACCGCTATAATCATAGTATGTACATGTATCTTGTTTTACAAACTTTTATGTTATTTTGCATGACCGCACTTCAAAGAACTCTAAAGCCGCTCATGCACTTAATGCATCAATTTAAAATTCTGCAACTTAATGCATCAATTTAGAATTCTGCACTTTTATCCGCATTTTTATCACAAAAAGTCTGGAAATACTAGTGAGTACTAGTGCTATACTATTAAACATGTAGACTATATACTGTGAAAAGACTTGATAAAGTCTTAATAAATTTAACAGTTGTTTCCAGTAGAAGATAGACAAAAGCTCTTTAAGTTCCATATTTGCAGTGTTTTACACTGAGCATTAAGAGCATCTCCTTTTATTCTCAGCAGAATATATGCAAACAACATGGTATAAATTATAATGAAAATGAATTTATGACTCCAGCCAATAATTCATTATCATTATAAATACCATGTTTGCATTGTTCATAGAGCACACAGGTGTTGCACGTATCCATGGGCCAAATTCATTCATTTGTTGCATATATTCTGTCGAGTATACAAGGAGATGGTCTCATAAATGGCCGGATTTAGTGTACCCTTTAATGCTTGTAATACATGCATGTACTAGTACCTGTTTAGACCAAGTTTTCCCTGTCCACAACTTGTGGTATCGGTTGGGTTGATGCTGTTTTGGACCGAGTCCCATCCCGATACTCTTCTATAATGGACTTTACGCCCAGAATTGTGGGTTGAGTTATCTTGATTGTAGCACTACCAGTATTTCGTCAGATTAGGTCAAAGTGACGCTTTTTTATAAGAACATATAGGGCAGCCTTTCCCAAGCGTGATGATTTCAAACCTGCATATACTTAAAGTAATTGACCATCTCTAACGTGGTGTTACCCAGGTAATGCTGTGGTATTACACTGCAGTAATTTCCAACACCATGGTAAGGTTGTCACTTGAACACAATACAGCACCACGATGGATGCGGTATGCAATTAAAATGCAGTGATTCTCCTTATATCTTTGGAACTTAAAGGAATGGATGGCCTTCGTTATAGGTTATAATTTATAAATAACATTTACAAAAAGTTTCCCAAGAATATACTAATAGTATAGGATAATGTTCATATGAATGCGTTATTATCCACAAAACACACTTTGTGCAAGTCAATCGTTTGTTTTTATACAGCAGTAAATAGTGAGCGATAAGCAAAACACTCAACACCGTTGCGATTGTTTAATTGAGCGATTCATGGTGACCCATTCAACACTTCAAAATCTTGAGAGGTTATAGAAGAGTAGCCGGACAGGACTCGATCCAAAACAGTTTCAACTGCAGTAATGCTCTAAGTAATCAACTCCTTAACCACAGCAGAATTATGGGTAACTTTTCAGGATTTAGTCGGAAATATGGCTTGTTGCCATTCATCGGAAAGCTCTCAGAGAGCTTTCCGATGAATGGCAACAAGCCATATTTCCGACTAAATCCTGAAAAGTTACCCATAATTCTACTGTGTTTAAGGAGTCGATTATACTCGGAGCATTACTGTATTCGATATCTCAAGCTGTTGCATACCGAAAAGACTTGGGCTAGTACCTGAACAGTAAACCTGCAATCTGCATGATTCATGAAACAGCTATTGAAACCATGCTGTATATACACAGAATTACACAATTTTGTTTATGGGTTTGTTGATATGACACGAGTGCTAGCGCACAATGACGGAATAAACAGCACACCCTAGAGTTCTATCTTTCCTCAATGGCACAAGTGCCGTATCAACAAATCCATTAATACAAGTGTCTTTCTGTGTTTATTACACATCACCCGTCCTAGAATATGTGCATTTAAAAATACAGGGTTACGATGTTTATTAAGGCACATACAGTGCTTGTTTTGTCATGTGTGATGATTTTTTTTCCTATCGTTTGAACTGGATACTCAAATAACAGAAATTGTTATATATTTTTTTTGCAACCGACAGATTTGAGGTAACTCTTTCTATAAATATATTGAAAATCATGTGTCGGGATGTAATTATTAGCAATCAATATATTTTTTGTTGCGTATATAGGTTTATACAATTTTAAGAGGCAGAACAAGATACAGGTACTTTGTATAGTTTCATTTCGCGAATGTACACAGTATCTTGTTTGGCCACTTGCAATTTTAGAAACCCATAACTGTAACGAGAAATTGTTGATTGTATATTTAAAGTTTAAAGGTACGGGAGGCCTTGGCGGTGGGTATATATGCTGTGAAAATATTTCCACCGGTCAAAAACCGCCACAAACAGAAAGAATATTAAAATGTAGACAGACTTTGTCCGTATACAAATAAGAAATATCGCATAAACAGTATGTTATTGTCATATGTTTGACCATTCTTATGTAAACAAAAGCATAAAAAGGTACTTTCCTGGTGTTTGTTTATATTATGATGGTAAACATAAAGAGCGTTCATTGTTGCTGAATTTTGATATGGAACGAATAAAGAGCATTTATATCATTTGTGTGTGATTAGCCAGTAACACTGTGCTGCCTTCTGTAACACAATCAGGCTCCTGCTTAGGTAAAATATAGTAGGTCTTTATGATAGCATGCTGTTTACGCGATGGTCATGGTATATATGAACAAAACTGTATGCGTTTTAATGTTTTTCTGTTTACGGTGATTGAAACAAATATGAATATTTTCGACAACTAAGGCCTCCCGTGCCTTTAAGCCCCCTTATTGTCTCTATTATACATTTAACAATGATATTTACAAAGAAGTTTTTATATTCAGAATAAATGTCAATTGTATATTTTAAAACACAATTGAAATTATATATTAATTTAAAATTAAATGTTTTTCTTAATTAAGAATTGTTTTCTAATATATCTTTCCTAATTGGGGAAAATATTCCTAGTTAAGAAAACTTGTTTTCCTTACTTAGATTTATTTTCCTGCTTGAGAAAATCTCATTCTAGAAAAAATATCTTGACGATATTTCTAACTATAGAAAATATAATTTCTTGTTCTAGATTAATTGTATAGCTTTCTTAAATTTCTAGCTATTCTCCCAAGATAATCGCAGTATCTTAAACTTATCTTATTTCAAGAAAAATAAACTTATGTGAGAAAAACAATCTTTCCTACATTAAGAAAAAAAATCTAGACTAAGATTTTTTTACTAGGATTTTCTTACTAAGATTACTGTGTTTTCTTAAAGAAATTTTCTCAGACAAGAAATTTTCCCACCCTTTCATTTCTTGACCTAGAAAATATGTTTTTCTTATTTTTCTAGCTATTCTCCCAAGATAATATCTTATTTCAAGATTTTTTTTTTCCTGAATTGAGAAAATATTTTTGGCAGTGTACGAGTTAGCTACAATCCTCTGATAAAAGCATGAATAACAAATTAAACAAAATCAGCTTAAACAAATCACCTCAAATTTAAACTGATCTCAATAATAGACTACTGTTTTAAAGAATCATGTTCAGCTATGTCTTGTCTTGTCTGACTCCCAACACATTAGGCTAGTATCCAGCAAGGGCTCTAGCAAGTTTTAAATCAGGACATCAAAGGCCATGAAAATAACCTTTTATACCGATAGTAAAACAACTATTGATATCACATGTATAGTTATTGATAGGGCATAATAACCCTTGACCCAACATAATGGCCCTGTGCCAATGCATTCTCTTATATATGCGAGTCGACCATAGGTCGCCTCGCATATATAAGAGAATGCATTGGCTTAACACATTAAAAATTATAAAATTGTTAAAGAATGTAAGAAAAAATGGTAAAAAGTGTTAATTTTTTTTTTTTTAGGCCAATGCATTCTCTTATATATATGCGAGGCGACCTATGGTCGACTCGCATATATAAGAGAATGCATTGGCACAGGGCATAACTGTAACCATCACAATGTGGTCAAGGAGCCGGTTCCAATGATGTCCATATTTGTATGGTTCTATTGAGACAGACCGAAGATATTTAGGCTGTTGAACCTTAAAAAGTTTATTTGGCCGGTTTTGGCCGGTTTGTTGGGTAAAGGGTTAAGTACCGCCTACAACCAATGTAAATTACAAGACGTTGAACGTTGAACGTATTATCCGACCATTTCCCACTAATTAATCGAAATCCTTCTGCGTTTATATTTTCTGTTCGATGTCGTCTGCTTACGTGTCCTGAACACCCGTCCAGGTGATGAATAGGCTATTTCAGTGTGTAATTTCATTACTAAATTGGATAATCCATTCCGTAAAGAAATTGTTCAAAGATGAAAGGTCACGTGATCCATATGAATCTGACATTGGGGGTCTCAAACGTGAGAGTTGGTTAGATTTGAACATATTTTATTTGTGGATTGGAGGACAGACTGGATGAGGTCCAGGTGAATTTAGTGCCGCTACCCCGCACAGTGGGCAAGAAGCACTAACTTCACCCTATGGGGACCTCAGTCTGCTTAGGCCTCATCTGCTATGGGAGTCCTAGGCTCAGATGTAAGTTCCCAGATGGTGAATATTGTGATGTGCACCCATTGGGCAGACATTATAGAGGGAGAGAGAGAGAGAGAGAGTAGGTTTCGTGACCGGGATAGTCGAAAAAATCGATTGATTTTCTGCTGCACCCGATCGGGCACATCGATTATGCAACTAGTCGTCTGCCAATTAAAACTAAACTAAACAATAGAAATATACTTTATAGAAGAACAAAACAACTGCTTCATTTGATAATTAAGATACGTTTCAGAGAGGATCCATGATGCCTAATCAGAAAGAGGTAAACAGAAGGTGAATTTAGTGATGCTAGCCCTCTGTGTGGGGTAGCGTCACTAAATTCACCCTCTGGGAACCTCAATCTGAAAATGACAGGCACCCTATTCTCAGGCACATTTAAAGTCAACTCGCCACTGGACGAGTCGCACGTGACAGAACGGTTGGTATCGGGTCACACTATTCGATTCAGGCCGTCACTATTGCTGTCGAACCAAGCTGGATGGATAGGGTTGGACTTATGACTTATACTCAACACGCCACTTGATGTGTCGACCAGGACTTTTTACTTTAATCATATTTTAGTTGTATTATAATACAAAATGGATCGGGGTACACGGTGCAGAACCTAATGAATCATGATATGCATTGTTGCAACCTTTACATATTTTAACATAGTGTAATTTATAGCTGTGATGAGTGTGAAATAATAATGACTGGTGAAAGATTGTAACAGATCATTAAGAAAGGGTGATGTGAGGGTGGTGGGTTATATGAGGGTGGTGGGGGTGGATGGTATCAACGTCGATTGAGAGTATTCATAGAAATACAGGTGTATTGAGTAAAATTCCGTGGTTAAAATGTACAGTCTTCTCAATAGAATTTTGGACTAGTTTTAATAATTTCACATTTCGTTTTGTATGGGCGTTCGGGTTGTCAGAAATTAAATCAATCATATCTGTTAATTGAAGTCCTTGTCTCCGTAGAGAATGGTACATCTCCATTCATGAAGACCATGTATGATCAGTCAGGAATAAAACTCAGATTCAGAGTTTCAGACTCAGTCAGGCACTAGAGGTGTCGAGCCGAATAGAGAAAATACGGATGTTAAACAGCTTTAGGTTCAATACGGCACTGGATGTGTCGAGTCGAAGCACATTTGGAAAATTAATACTTGTTACGGTATCCCGATAATTCGCCATTTATCTCGTCTCTAAAACACTGGGGCTCGATAAAGCAATTGCTATTGATCTTGATTCGACAGAACGCATTACACAGAATGATGATATGCATCGGGCCTCAACACACGACTCCCATAAAGAACCGACCACTCATTTACACAGTAAAAGATTCGGACCGACTCCGTCTCAAGAAGGTCAGACGATCGGCTTACAAACATGACAGGCATGATGAAAACTGCAGCATTTGGGATCTGATGTACAGCCATGGTCAGACACATTTATGTGGCACCAGTTAAAACAGGCTCCCTTCGGGAACATTTAATCAGCGGCTTAGGGGCATGCGGCTCCTGCAAATGGGATATCAGGTCATTTGTTAACTTCGCTCGCATTTTGACCGTTTAAACGTTTTGATTTAAAACAAATTATTTTTGATTTGTTTTGTAGATTGAACTCCTTGAATGAATAAACAATTTAATATTTAACTTGAAAAAACTAACGCCGTTATAACACCCCGTGTTACCATACCAAATTTGTTTGAGATCGATCGAGGAGTCTGGGGGAAATCGCGAACAGACGGACGGACGGACAGACAGATCCTACTCTTTATATACATGTTTCAATAAATTAACTGTGTGTTATAATAATGCGTATAGGATGTTAATGGGTTATGAACGAAGATGTAGTGCAAGTAGTATGTTTGTCAGTGATTGAATGCTGTCGCTAGGGATGTTAAGGAGAAAGTTTGTGTTCAGTTTTCGCGAGAGATTGAAAGATATGAACAATTCAATCATTTGTTTTTCAATTCAGATTTAAAATACTTTTACAAAATATTTCATTGTTGGGACGAATTATTGTATCATATGATTGATTAATGATTACTGATATATACATGTACAAAATACTCATATATGGACAACAGAGTCTGAAATAAAGATATAATATAATAATATATATATAAATACATTTCGACCATTGGGAAAATTGTATATGCATCTGGCTTGAGAGGATAAGCGTACCTCACATGTCAAAAGATCAGGCACACTGGATATCATACTCTCAATGACATATTATTATTCATTTCAAGTCATGTCAAGTCACGTCACGTCAAGAAATTATGATTTTACTAAAGTAAATAAATAAAATGATGTTTGGGTACAACTGCATCGAGTTGACATAATAATCATGCTTATTCCGTAATCATGATATCTTCTGAGATATATATCAGTGTGGCCGTGGTAACATTAAAGACCCTGTGCCAATATATTCTCTTATATAGGTCGCTCGCATATACAAGGGAATCCATTGGCCTAACAATGTTTTATCAATTTTTCTAACATTCTTTAAAAAAATTATCATTTTGTATCATATTTTCTTACATTCTTTAACAATTTTTATCATTTTTTTTATTATCATTTTTTCTTATATTCTATAACAACTTTTATAATTTTTTCTTCTATTTTATAACAATTTTATAATTTTTTCTAACATTCTTTTACAATTTTATAATTTTTTATAATTTTTTCTTACATTCTTTATCAATTTTTATAAAAAAATTTCTTACATAACTTTTAACAACTTATATCATTTTTTAGCATTATGTCTTACATTCTTTAATAATATTTTATATTGTAATACGACCCTGCCTAACTATGCTTAAAAGCCATGTCCTGATTGGCCAGTGGCCCGAGTTACCATGGCTATCTCGTTCCAGTTTTGTGGTACAATTCTACTTTTTCTAATTGTACCACGAAAAAAATCGGTTTATTCAGATCGCCGCACGCGACTTTTCCCGTCTTTTCTAACTCCGCGCAAACGGGGCATCAACGGAGTACACCCGCACCCGTAACCCTTTGAATTTTTCTACATCTTGACAATCTTGCGAATTTTCTAGCGATTTGTCGCTTGAAACCAGTTTGGTTGCCAATGAATATGGTCCAAATGATGTTATGGTATATTGATATATGTTACGACCAAAGAAAGTTACTTAATAAGTATATTAAATGACAAAATAAATCAATGGGGCCGGGCTGTGCATTCGTGAATTTCGTCGATTCGAATCTCGATCATATTCGATATTTCGGAATCAAGTTGAAAATGAAAGCGTTTGTTCACCAGTATACAGAAGGGGAATAAGATTAGTTTAGTAAACTAGATCATTTAGATCGCTTTGTTTAAGGAAAATGGTCCATAGTCGATGATCATATTCATGTTGTCCCAACAACGTTCAAAACAGAAATGACCGAAATCGTATTTCCTGTACAATTTAAATGAAACGCACGGGCGCCGCTGAAAACACATCGTTTTTTAGCCAATCACAACGATTATTTCTAGAAGAGGTGCCTCGAAAAGTCAACGGGGGAATTTCATAACAAGACAAGACATTACCAGAGTACTCCATGCACAGAAATCGAGTACGCCCAATACGAATTACACCACGAAATGTTTTCTCACCTGAGACCGAAAAAGCGCAGTATTTCGTTGACTATTCAGTCGAATTGTGACCATAAACTTTCAGTCGTATTACAAAAGAAATAAATACACGGTGTATCGGTGTGTATGGTCAAGTTGTACCACAAAAAACTGATTGTAGGACTCCGCTACGCGTCGTCCTACAATCAGTTTTTTGTGGTACAACTTGACCATACACACCTCTACACCGTGTATTTATTTCTTAAATTTAAAAAAAAAAAATCTTACATTTTTTAACAATTATAAAAACTCATATAAATAGTTTTATGCCAATGCATTCATTTATATATATCAACTTCAAACAGTCACGTGAGATATAATATACAGACAATATCATGCACAATTAACACACGATGAAGCGATTCAGCTTTTCTGACCCGAGTTAGCCATAATGACCCGTGCACATGTAAATACAATACAGTTCGTTAAATTATAATATTTATTTTCATTTCATACAGATATATTAATGTGTATATTTTATAACCTACGTAATTGGCACAATCCGTCTCGCAAGAAACCAGAAACCAGAAACCAACCACTGTGTTCCGTCCCGCGTGTTAAACACCCGTCTCGAAGATAATTAAATTGGCTCAACCCTTTCGCGAGAAACCAGATACCCAATTATATGTTTGCTGTCCAACCACTGTGTCCCATCCCATGTGTTAAATGCCCGTCTTGAACGACAATTAAATAACCATGGCTTGCTGCAGAAATTTCTGATCACCTATTCATAAAAATCGACGATTCAGAGCGATAACACTAACAATGGCACCACGATCAATGACATGCAGACGTAATTATATTAACAGTCTGTAAGTCTAATTGTCACGTCGAGGTGACATGTCGATGTTACGCTTCACATTATCGCTAGATGAATTGTTACGAAAGTAATGGTTAGAGCACAAGAATAGTTCTTTACCAGAATAAATCGAGTCGGAGACGAGATTTATTCTGGTAAAGAACTATTCGCGTGCTCTGACCTACTTAGAGCACAATTGACCGCACATAATGCGATTATCTCGAAATACGCAATTGATCGTGAGTTGAACACGACGTACAATCCGTGCGCTGGCCGAGATGACACAATGACCCGTTAGCCACACCAATCATCGTGATTACCCATGCAGTGAATGTGAATGTGAATAAATATGTCCGAAGCGACACGGATTAACGTGTGACGCGTTTTTCACAAAACAATTAGTCACTCGCAGATGTGTTTGGAAAGTCAAATGTGGAAGTCGCATGATTGTGTCTTACTATTATTATATACATTGTATAAGTGGATAATGAATTCCGAAGAAGTCTGTGTGCCAGAATGATGACATGGAATTTGGACCTGTAACCAACAACCAACTACTTTTTGCCAAAGGTAATGCTGCACATCATTATTATGTGACAAACGTGTCGCCTTTTCAAGAAACTGTTTCGAAATTACTACCATAATAGTCCATTGGTTCCTCCATATTCTCCAGATACAAGTTCTGTTGTTTGTTATATCGGATATATGGAGCGCTATAATGTGAAGTGGTGATTGTTGGATTATTGGATATATTTGTGGTAAATTACACCCAATTCCCAAGGCTGGCAAACTAATATTTCAGTGATATCCCATTGTTCGAGACGCGCCACTCTTAACAAACAAATCGCGCGGTCGTTTCAATGTAGCTTCAGTTATTATACAAGAGGACGTGCATCCCCCACTCGCACTCCCCTTATACGCCGTCCCTATATATGTGCCTGCTTATTATATTAGAGGTTCATAAATAGTAACGGCGTATAATGGCAGTGTGTTTGGGGGAAGCAGAGCGCTGTTCGTGCCCCTGTCGCCTCTGGTAATTGAAGCTACTTCGAAGCGACCGTGCGATTTGTCTGTTGTGAGTTGAGTGTGCCTAACAATGGGGCAATCATTGAACTATTCATTCGCCAGCCTTGGGAATCGGTGTGCTTTACCACAAATCAGGGAACGATTGCAACAATGGGATTGTGCTCTAAGGGTTGTTAGAGGACAAGAATTGTTCTTTACCGTAAGCAATCGAGTCGAAGACGAGATTTATTCTGATAGAGAACCATGCGCGTGCTCTGACTTAGAGCACAATTGATCCCACACAATGTAATCAACTGGAAATGTGCCATTGAATGTGTTTTGACCACGACGCACAATCCGTGTGCTGACCGCGATTGCATGGACACAATGTCAGGTTAGCCACGCCCAACAACGTGATTAACATGCACTGATTGCCATTGAATGTGAGTAGAGATGTCCGAAACAACACGGACTGGTCCCACTTAAAGCACCCGTGCGATTGTTATGTTATGAGTTGCGTGTGCCTAACAATGGGATAATCACTGAACTATTTCTTCGCCAGACTTGGGAATTTGTGTGCTTTACCAAAAATAAGGGAACGATTGTAACAATGGTATTGTGCTCTAAGTAATGTTCTCGAAAACGACTAATATAAGCACAATATTTGATGTCGAATTCGTTCCAAGACAAACATCTTGTTTGTATCAAAATGCAATAGCTAGTCATCGTTATAACAATTTAAGGTGAATTATAGATACTCTAATTTATGAGTGTCCACAACTGAGGACTGTTGAAGATGACGTACGTCTGCCCTAATCATTCTGTATATATCCAAGACAAGGGTATAACATAATAGTTGTCAGTCCGAGAGACCAGTCAAAAGTTGATTCTGTCACTAGAAAATTTGTTTTCTCTAAATATTTCCTTTGAATCGGGAAAGAAAACGTGTCTATTTTCAGAACAAAACTAAATGTTTTATTAGAAATCCATCTTTTAAAACGCTTGAAATTTAAATATCGGCAACACCAAATGTTTCTTTGCCAGTGCTTTCTTGTAATAATAGTTGAAACGTGGCTTGATAGGGAGTTCCATAGATACGTTGTTGTTGTTGTGAATTGCTGCAGACAAGAGACAGAACATCTGCAATGTTCACTCTGTTCTTCTTGTGACATTTGTGTCAAAGAGATGACTTGATGCAAATTTCCAACTGTAACATAACAGTTGCAATTGCATTATATGTCTCAAAAATTAAGTTAAAATACGCAGCTCTAATAAATTCACAAAGAAACCACCAATTCCGGAGCGTGAATGAAAGACATCAACTTCTCATCTGCAAAGTACATAGCGGACCTCATATTCTAGGTACATGCATAGCAACCATGCACTTCGAACAGCGTGTGTCATGGCATGTGATGGGAAGTTGCCGCCGAATCGTCATAGTCGTGCAGGCATATATCATATACACGATCAATTCGAATCATCGGAAGAAAGAAATATTATCACATCGAGCCCAATAAATCATCGCGCTTGCTACAACTCTCGTGCAGTCGAGATAAATCTGAAAAGTTCAAACGTAAACTTAAAAAACTGTGGGAGACGAGGAAAAACGGAATGTTTGCACAAATATATGGATTTTAACAATTAATGGCAACATGAGAGATCACAATATAAAAAGGCATTTGTGAATTTTCTGGGGATCTGTTTCCGGGAATCCGTATGAAGAGGCAATTGACGGCGATTTCCAAATCCTGATGAGGAGGGAACAGTATAGTTCCACCCGTAACGAAGTTGTTGGGGTATATAAGAATAAGCGCGACCGTCTGTTCGCGTTTACCTGTCCATATGTCCGTCCCGCCCGGGTGCCGATTTTAATCTTATGTGTCCTAAGACAAAATAAAGTTTGATATGATCGACCACCTAACGTCAACTAGTGCCCGTTATTCCGTACAATTTAGGAATTAAAGACATATTATGGACTTGTTCGGGTGCCTTGAACTGATAAGGTAGTATTCATGCGCTGTGCCAACTGGGGGATGTAAATTCTACTAACAGCGCCGAAAATCTCAACGAAATCGACCACACCACTCCATAGAAAACATCGCCGGAACAACGCGCAAATATTTGTAAATATTTACATCTAGATTCGGGACGCAACAAACGGCGATAAAGAACACAAATAATTTCACCACGGAGAGTCATTGAATTTAATTGATATAAAGAATGACGGTGTGTGTTGTATATTTGAATTTATATTTGTAAAAATAACTACTTTGAGCAAGATTATTCTACATTGCTATTTGATCACCCTACCGGAGTGTTTAACATCACTTTAAGATTATTCTACATTGCTATTTGATCACCCTACCGGAGTGTTTAACATCACTTTAAGATTATTCTACATTGCTATTTGATCACCCTACCGGAGTGTTTAACATCACTTTAAGATTATTCTACATTGCTATTTGATCACCGGAGTGTTTAACATCACTTTAAGATTATTCTACATTGCTATTTGATCACCGGAGTGTTTAACATCACTTTAAGATTATTCTACAATGCTATTTGATCACCCTACCGGAGTGTTTAACATCACTTTAAGATTATTCTACATTGCTATTTGATCACCGGAGTGTTTAACATCACTTTAAGATTATTCTACAATGCTATTTGATCACCGGAGTGTTTAACATCACTTTAAGATTATTCTACATTGCTATTTGATCACCCTACCGGAGTGTTTAACATCACTTTAAGATTATTCTACATTGCTATTTGATCACCGGAGTGTTTAACATCACTTTAAGATTATTCTACAATGCTATTTGATCACCCTACCGGAGTGTTTAACATCACTTTAAGATTATTCTACATTGCTATTTGATCACCGGAGTGTTTAACATCACTTTAAGATTATTCTACAATGCTATTTGATCACCCTACCGGAGTGTTTAACATCACTTTAAGATTATTCTACATTGCTATTTGATCACCCTACCGGAGTGTTTAACATCACTTTAAGATTATTCTACAATGCTATTTGATCACCCTACCGGAGTGTTTAACATCACTTTAAGATTATTCTACAATGCTATTTGACCACCGGAGTGTTTAACATCACTTTAAGATTATTCTACAATACTATTTGATCACCTGAGTGTTTAACATCACTTTAAGATTATTCTACATTGCTCTTTGATCACCTGAGTGTTTCACATCACTTTAAATGGTAGTCTTTAGATATCAAACCTGTCAAAACAATGAAAGAAAGACTACTTGAAGACCAAATGTATGGGCGCCCATGGACGTAACCGTCCGAGCTTGTATTCCTACATGCTCCCGCCAATAATTTTCAATCTTGACACAGATATCGACCACTGTACTCCTGCGATTATGAGCTTAATCCGACTTTATGGAGTTGAGTTATCCCAATATTCTTACTTAAAATGTTTTTTGCAACATGCATAATTTTGACAGAGCCATTATTCATTTTTTTTTTTAGAAACACAAATGTGTTAGAGATACGGGCGGCCTTGATGGTGGTATTGCTGTTAAAATATTCACCTCCGTCAAATACCGCCATAAACAGAAAGAATAGTAAAATATAGACAGACTTTGTTCTTACACGAATCAGAAATATGGCATAAACAGTATGTTATTGTCAATTTTGTTTGTTTTGTTATATAAACAAAAGCAAAAAACGTTACGTTTCCTGGCTTTTGTTTAGATCCGGATATGGTAAACATAAGGAGCTTTATTTGTTACTGTTTTCCTGATATGGAAATAATAAAGAGCGTTTATATCATTTTTGTGTGATTAACCAATATAATTGCGCTGTGTTATGTAAACAGAAGCACAACTTCTGTAACACGAGCAGGTTCTTGTTTGCGTACACCATCGTACGTCTTGACGACAATATACCATTTACGCGCTGATTATGTTTGGCATATGAACAAAAATATACACATTTTAATATTCCTTCTGATGATGGCGATTTGAACAAATATGAATATTTCTGCAAGGAACGCCGCCCGTGCCTTTAATATGTAAGCCAATGGATCTGCGTTTGGTCTGCTAATATAATACGATCGGCGAATTCTAGCCACAATCAGTGCTGCCGTCTGCCAAATGCAAAACTTATTTTCATTTGGCAAGTCACTTTTTTAATTTCATCAAGAAAGTTGAAAACTATTAGTCAGTCAATACCATTCATTTGAGGAAAGGCTGGCCACAAATTTACTTTTGCCAAATATTTTGCAAAATGTTTTGCCAAATGAAAATAAAGTTTGCCAAATTAGTTTTGAAGTTGTCAAATGCTATCAGTTTCTACAACTTTGAGTTTTATACCTGAGAGTAGTTGATTTAATTAGTTTTGGTGTCGATAGGAAAGCAGTTTCTTATTAATAATTCTCGTCTCTCTATTGTGGTATATCGTAACACAATAAGCCATCCAATCACCAAACAATAAAACTGTCGAAGGGTCGCTTCATCAAATGGGCACATCAGAAGAGACAGGATAAGCTACATCCTGATAAGGACCCTGTGTCAATGCATTCTCATTTATATGCGAGTCGACCATAGGTCGCCTCGCATATATAAGAGAATTCATTGGTCTAACAACTTTTTTTTCTTACATTCTTTAATACTTTTTATCATTTTTTAAAATAAATTTTTCTTACATTCTTTAACAATTGTTATCACTGTTTTATCGTTTTTTGTTACATTCTATGAGAATGTTATAATTTTTTTTTATCTTTTCTAAAAGAAATTCTTGCATTCAATTTTTATCATTTTTTCATGTATTCTTTAACAATTTTAATAATTTTCTATCATTATTCCTTACATTCTTTAACAATTTTTTTCCTACTATTTTAAACAATTATAAACCAGTAATATAAACTTTTGTAAGGCCAATGGTCTACTCGCATATATAAGAGAATGCATTGGCACAGGGTTTTCGCAAAAAATCAGGAAGCTCCAGTCCAATACAACCTCATGCAAATAGGTTCATATTGAATGTATTTTAGCTACATAAATATAATCATCATACATTCTGGTAATCCCTCCGCCATCTTTCAGATTATATGTAATCCCTCCACCAACCTTCAGATTATATGTAGCTAAAACTTAATAGAGGTGTTAACATTCCCTAACCTTATAACACACGAAGTTCGAGTTTCCTCAAATCGAATTGACAGAGAATTATTCTCCCTGCGTGTATTTAATGATAATTTAACGATTCCTAAGTCGGACATAAGTATGGACCGATCTGAAATTAAGTCTGAATGTCCTTCTTGACCTGAGAAATAAAAACCGTGGAATTATTCACCAACTGAAAAATATAGTTTTACATGCTAAAAGTTAGAAAACTTGAAATTACATGTACCATGATTGGAAAGTTCTATATAAGAAGTGATTTTCCTCAAAATTGGAAATTGGATGGCACCGCGCCCAAGTGGGGCGGGTCACCGTGGTGCAGTTGCAATATTTGGAAATGGACAGCTTCAAACTCGAGGCAGTTAGCTATGTCACACATACAGTGTGCGGTGTACAAAATTAATTAAAATGTTCTGTCGCAAAGCAGTAAACAACCCTATGGATTATATCAGGAGTAGTCAACGGCGCGCAACTTAAAAATATGTGTTTCTTAAGCAGGGTTCGATGGGGTCGGCAGACAGGGGAATTAGCCGCACGGCGTAGCTCTGATATATTTGGTCGTGGCAGGCGAACGCATCCATTCAAAGGATGTAATATTGGCGAATATAGACGATCGAACTGAGAATAAAATTCAGACAATTTATCGATGAAATTGTGACATTTTTATGAGAAAACCTAGAATCGACTAGTCATTACGTTCGCCCACAAATTTGATGTATACGAGTAATATAATTTGCGGATTATTTGTGGCAAATTATTACATCATCGCGTGGACAGTTCGTTGGAAATTAACTACTGGGAGTTTTGGATAAATTCGTTCAGATATACACTGTTTGCTATGTTAAAAGTTGTGTGATCAAATATTAATAACAATAACAGCTGTTATAACAGACATATTATGGACTGGTTCGTGTGCGTGCAGCTGATAAATTAGTACTCAGGCGCTATGCCAACTGGGAGAATGTAGCATTCTACTAACATCGCCCAAAATCTCAAAGAAATCGACCATACAACTCCATAGAAAAACCGTCTGAACTACGCTCAATTGTAAATATTTACATCTCGATTCGGGACGCAACAAACGCCGATCAACTAACGCAAATGATTTCGCCATCGAAATTCATTGCATATAATTAATATATAAGACTTATGGTGTGTGTGTGTTGTAAATTTAGATTAATAATCATACAAAATAACTACTCTGAACAAGATTATTCTCCATTTCTATTTGATCACCCAACCGGTTTCACATCACTTTAACCAATTACTTGCTCTAAGACGATAAAATTATTACCATGAACACTCAGTAACATTGTATATACTGCTCATCGGGGCCACAATGTGGCTATAACATACTAACACGATCTTGCACAACTCATAATCAAGAACTATTTCAACGCATGTGTGGTGCGAAGCGGACACAATACGAACGACCTTGCTCAAAGGTAACAAATTGGCGCCAATTTTGAACGGCGTACAATCGGGTAATAGCACGTCGATTAGTTCGACCAAGACGCAGCTGTGTGCAACTCACATTAGACCAGCGGCTGGCTGCGAACTCACCTCCCTGTGTTGATAGCGAGGACAGGTCAGACGCGCTAACCACTGGACCACGGAGCTCCAACATCAACATGGTGGTGACGGTTTAATCACAACCTCACTATATACACTATATACACTATATATACACTATCGTTAACCGCCGCGACGCAGATAATAGATCACCGGTAATCGCCGCGATCACATCTATACATGCAGCGGGAACAGCATTACATAGATCTAAAATTTCCTCATCGAGAAATAACCTTAATGTTGTATCTGTGATAGCCAATTATATTACTGTATTCGGTGGATTGACAGCTAATGATTAAATTATACTCACATACCCAAACTTATCAGTGAGAAATATTTTGACACACATACTGTAAATTAAAATTAATGTACGTGCTATCCGATAGCGCACAGGGACAGATGTGGGAGAGAGAGAGCGAGTGAGATAGGGAGAGAAAGAATGAGAGCGAGTGAGAAAGAACGGGAACGAGAGAGAGAGAGAGCGGGAGTGAGAAAGAGCGAGAGCGTGAGGGAGTTGAACAGAGATATAGGCAGAGAGAAAGAGCGAGAGCGAGAGAGAACGAGAGTGAGAAAGAGCGAGAGCGAGAAGTAGTTGAACAGAGATATAGGCAGAGAGAAAGAGCGAGAGCGAGCGAGAAAGAACGAGAGCGAGAGAAAGTTAAAGAGAGAGAGAGAGAGAAAGAGCGGGAGCGCGAGAGCGAGTGAGAAGAACGAGAGCGAAAAGGAGTTGAACAGAGATATAGGCAGAGAGAAAGAGCGAGAGCGAGCGAGAAAGAACGGGGGCGAGAGAAAGTTAAAGAGAGAGAGAGAGAGAAAGAGCGAGAGCGCGAGAGCGAGTGAGAAGAACGAGAGCGAAAAGGAGTTGAACAGAGATATAGGCAGAGAGAAAGAGAAAGAGCGAGAGCGGGCGAGAAAGAACGGGAGCGAGAGAAAGTTAAAGAGAGAGAGAGAGTGAGAAAGAACGAGTGCGTGAGGGAGTTGAAGAGAGAGATAATTGGCAGCTAGCAAAGCAAACAGCCGTGAACCATCCCTCTCTTGCTTCATTATCTATTACCTCTCTGTCACCGCTAACTCACACTTATCTTTCTATTACTAACAACATGTATCTATCTCTTTATATTACAAACTAAATGTATCTATCTCTTTCTATTACTAACTACATGTATCTATCTCTTTCTATTACTAACTACATGTATCTATCTCTTTCTATTACTAACTACATGTATCTGTCTCTTTCTATTACTAACTACATGTATCTATCTCTTTCTATATATTACTAACTACATGTATCTATCTCTTTCTCCCTATGTTAATTCTTTAACGCCGGTATATAAACTCGTACAAATAAAATTCAAAATAAATCAAAACACATGAAAATTTCCGCAAAGCAATATGCATATGACAACGTAATTTAGTAAAACCCTGATGCCGCTAAACACGTGCAAACATGAGAGGCCACAGTTCATTTGAAAACATACGATTCCTATATTAACCCTTTACCCAACAGAAGGGCCCTGTGCCAATGCATTCTCTTATATATGCGAGTCGACCATAGGTCGCCTCGCATATATAAGAGAATGCATTGGCTTAACACATTAAAAATGATAAAATTGTTAAAGAATGTAAGAAAAAATGGTAAAAAAAGATTTTTTTAGGCCAATGCATTCTCTTATATATGCGAGGCGACCTATGGTCGACTCGCATATATAAGAGAATGCATTGGCACAGGGCATAACTGTAACTATCACAATGTGGTCAAGGAGCCGGTTCCAATGATATCCATATTTGTATGGTTCTATTGAGACAGACCGAAGATATTTTAGGCTGTTGAAGCTTTATTTGGCCGGTTGTGGCCGGTTTGTTGGGTAAAGGGTTAATAATAAAAACAATAATAATAATAATGTATAACATTTTAAAAGCGCCTTATCCCATGAGGCCCAAAGCGATCAATGATACAACAAACGACAGAGCTCCTATACATTCAAACACATGCGCATGTACACACAAACAATAACTGCAATGAAATAAATCAAACAATTCATATACCAATAAGGATGAAGGCTGAATATATGCAGGAAAGATGTGGTTAGCTTTGGTCGTCGTCATGGCCATAGTGAAGTTTATATAGATATATTTTGAGTTCTGTTTTGAAAGATTCCAAATTAGCAAAATTCTTAAGTGTTACCATTTTCTGTTCGGACCCATGCTTCTATCTGAAATGGCTCATATCTTGCCATTATATGGATATGGGACCCGTGCTTCTAACATACGTTTGTTGTCTTACCATTCTTTGTTCGGAGATGGGACCCATGCTTCTAACTAAAATGTCAGCCTTTATCACCACAGGGCGACCTGAAACATAAAACGAAGGAATAGTACACGCGACAATGTCTCCTCAAATAGCTGAGGTCGATACCATACTGTGTATTGTACAAAATAGTAAAATGTAAGTCTCTGGCGCGCACGTTCCATGCGACCACGTGCGTTTTACGTGTGCACTGCCAAAAATATTTTCTCAATTCAGGAAAAAAAAAATCTTGAAATGAGATATTATCTTGGGAGAATAGCTAGAAAAATAAGAAAAACATATTTTCTAGGTCAAGAAATGAAAGGGTGGGAAAATTTCTTGTCTGAGAAGATTTCTTTAAGAAAACACAGTAATCTTAGTAAGAAAATCCTAGTAAAAAAATCTTAGTATAGATTTTTTTTCTTAATGTAGGAAAGATTGTTTTTCTCACATAAGTTTATTTTTCTTGAAATAAGATAAGTTTAAGATACTGCGATTATCTTGGGAGAATAGCTAGAAATTTAAGAAAGCTATACAATTAATCTAGAACAAGAAATTATATTTTCTATAGTTAGAAATATCGTCAAGATATTTTTTCTTAAGTGATGCCAATTTTTTCTAGAATGAGATTTTCTCAAGCAGGAAAATAAATCTAAGTAAGGAAAACAAGTTTTCTTAACTAGGAATATTTTCCCCAATTAGGAAAGATACATTAGAAAACAATTCTTAATTAAGAAAAACATTTAATTTTAAATTAATATATAATTTCAATTGTGTTTTAAAATATACAATTGACATTTATTCTGAATATAAAAACTTCTTTGTAAATATCATTGTTAAATGTATAATAGAGACAATAAGGGGGCTTAAAGGCACGGGAGGCCTTAGTTGTCGAAAATATTCATATTTGTTTCAATCACCGTAAACAGAAAAAACATTAAAACGCATACAGTTTTGTTCATATATACCATGACCATCGCGTAAACAGCATGCTATCATAAAGACCTACTATATTTTACCTAAGCAGGAGCCTGATTGTGTTACAGAAGGCAGCACAGTGTTACTGGCTAATCACACACAAATCATATAAATGCTCTTTATTCGTTCCATATCAAAATTCAGCAACAATGAACGCTCTTTATGTTTACCATCATAATATAAACAAACACCAGGAAAGTACCTTTTTATGCTTTTGTTTACATAAGAATGGTCAAACATATGACAATAACATACTGTTTATGCGATATTTCTTATTTGTATACGGACAAAGTCTGTCTACATTTTAATATTCTTTCTGTTTGTGGCGGTTTTTGACCGGTGGAAATATTTTCACAGCATACCCACCGCCAAGGCCTCCCGTACCTTTAAACTTTAAATATACAATCAACAATTTCTCGTTACAGTTATGGGTTTCTAAAATTGCAAGAGGCCAAACAAGATACTGTGTACATTCGCGAAATGAAACTATACAAAGTACCTGTATCTTGTTCAGCCTCTTAAAATTGTATAAACCTATATATGCAACAAAAAATATATTGATTGCTAATAATTACATCCCGACACATGATTTTCAATATATTTATAGAAAGAGTTACCTCAAATCTGTCGGTTGCAAAAACAATATATAACAATTTCTGTTATTTGAGTATCCAGTTCAAACGATAGGAAAAAAAATCATCACACATGACAAAACAAGCACTGTATGTGCCTTAATAAACATCGTAACCCTGTATTTTTAAATGCACATATTTTAGGACGGGTGATGTGTAATAAACACAGAAAGACACTTGTATTAATGGATTTGTTGATACGGCACTTGTGCCATTGAGGAAAGATAGAACTCTAGGGTGTGCTGTTCATTCCGTCATTGTGCGCTAGCACTCGTGTCATATCAACAAATCCACACACAAAATTGTGTAATTCTGTGTATATACAGCATGGTTTCAATAGCTGTTTCATGAATCATGCAGATTGCAGGTTTACTGTTCAGGTACTAGCCCAAGTCTTTACGGTTTTAGAATTATTGGTAACTTTTCAGGATTTAGTCCGAAATATGGCTTGTTGCCATTCATCGGAAAGCTCTCTGAGAGCTTTCCGATGAATGGCAACAAGCCTCATTTTAACAGTGATGTTTATCAGAATTGCTAGCATGCAATGCCATTCTTTCATATAAATTACTCACAAAATATCAAAAGACCAGATGTGAGTATAATATAAATTTATCACCCCATTTTATGCAGGGATACATAAAATAAACATAACATATGTTACTAGTATGCTTTAAAGTCAACATTGACAATTAAAGGTAAACAATCTCTCCATGGTCTCCATATCATCAGAATCTAAGAACAACATTTCTTAATCAATTAATTACCAAAACATAATGCTACAGTAATGGCCAAAGTAATCGACCACTTAACCACAGCTGAATTATGGGTCATTTTTCAGGATTTAGTCGGAAATATGACTTGTTGCCATTCATCGGAAAGCGCTCCCCAAGAGCTTTCCGATGAATGGCAACAAGCCATTTAATTCTGCTGTGGTTAAGTGGTTAATTACTTTGGGCATTACTGTAACTACTGTCAACTCTAGTGTAACATTTTCCAAAACGTGTTATAAATCAACATTTTGTTCATCGCAACTTGGTATCAAGATTATGTCAATCGACTCATTGAATATTTGCTAGGCCGGGAAATATTCATGGTGGTGAAAAATAACAGATTTCAAAAAATTATATTTTTTAACTCAGAACTTTAAAGGGTGTGTTCCTCAACTCGATAAGTTATTTTTACCCCTGAAGCCAAAGAAATGGTAATTGAGGAGCGTGAACTCGGATTATCTGTCTTTAAATGTACATGTATGGTACATGTCTAAGCCACATTAAGCTCCTTGTACATATTACTTGGTGATACAGCAGGTTGACAAAGATAAAGGAACATCAGAATATTTTTATTCTGTGATGGATTTTAAGGCCTGTATGTGTGTACATGTACATGAATCTGATTATATTGACATGCTGCAATAATTTGTCACTTAAAGTGATGTGAAACACTCCAATAGGGTGATAAAATATAAATGGAGAATAATCTTGTTCAAAGTAGTACTTTTTACAAATATTATATCCAAATTAACAACACACACCATCATTCGTATACATAATTAAATGCAGTAACTATCAAAGGCGAACTCGTTTTCGTTATATTATCGCCGATAGATGCGCCCCGAATCGAGTAGTAAATATTCACAAATGAGCGTAGTTCAGACAATGTGTTCTATGGAGTGATACGGTTGATTTGCTTTCGATTTTCGGCTATGTTAGTAGAATGCTACCTTCTTCCAGTTGGCATAGCGCCTTGGTACTAACTGATCAGTTTCACGCACCAGAACAAGTGCATAATATATCTTTAAAAGTTCATATCCTTCAGACAAACTCAGAAACAAGGCTTGAGACTGATCCATGGGTACTGTTGTGCTTTGTGTAGAGATATGAAACTGGTACACCTCCAAATTCTGGTCAATGTAGTATGAAGTACGGTATAACAAAGGTTATGCATACACTGGATGCCATAGTGCACATTTTCTGAGACTCATACAGGTACATACAGAAGCATACAGGTACATGTACATGTATGTTGTAGAATTGAATTCACTAACTTCACTTGCCAAGATTTTCACCACTAAGTCTGATAAAATGTAGACGTCACTGATCGGTCTCATCAAGGAAGGAATGGATGTGTCATTTTTGCCTTTGATGAAGACATTGGTCATCATTTGGTTATATATCAAAGCCTCCCCTTCGCTGCACACTGCACAGTACTGGATTCAGTGCATACCATTCATTGGTATACATATGGTACATATATATAGCCAGGACTGTCACAAAGCAACAACTCACATTATGTCATGCATGGACGAATACCGATAACATCTAGATTACATGTATCCGTTACATGTACACCGAATAACATTTGAAATCCTTCCTCATCCAGTCTTGGACAGAATTAATAATATTGGTATCAAGTGTAATCATTATCTGCAAGAAACACTCAGGAAACATGATTCTATGATTGGTTATCAGATATCAGGCCTTGAATGAAATTTGTATGTCTCAATCCAATCAGGCAGCTCCTCCTGTCTGAAAAATAAGATTTGAATGCTTGTAATGACATCAGAAAAGCGGAATGACTAATCATGTACATATTATTAAGATGTACGGTCCAAATTAATCACCCGGGGGGGGCAGTTATAACAGTATTGTTATCCATTCAAACGCTGCATGTTGGTCAGAATCAGCTACAAATACATATATTTACATACTAAGTGTTGTCATCACTAAATCCAGCATACTGATTGGTCCGCGCCCACGTGGCTAGTTGCAGTTATTTCTCGGTGAATGCGCAACGGCTCATAACACCAAGCTCACAACACCATCCATACGTCATTGGGTTTGGAAAGACGAACGCGTAATGTTTTGGGCGCATTTGGACTCGCGCAGGATTGACTTAATACATCACCTGGTTGCAATATGAAGAGAAATTGTTCCTATTAACTTTTGCCAAGGGTGCTATTGGGTACTTTGGGCTGTTTTTGTCACGATACACTATTCAATTTAAATACATTTACAAAAGTGGCTTTTTCGCTAAATATATATAAATATAAGGATTAACTGTCATGTAGACTATTTTAATGGAGATGTAACCGTGAGGTAAGTGGTCATAACTTGTATGTAAAGGGTTTTACACAAGTTATGTCCACTTACCTCACGGTTACATCTCCATAAAAACAGTCCACATGACAGTTAATACTTATGTACATGTACTAGTAGCATATACCGTTGTAACAGGATACCTCCCCTTAAATATCTCCCCACTCACGATACCCACATGAATGACTAAAATAAAATTTCACTCATTTGATATGCTACTTGAACAAACAAAATTAAATAAAAAACAAACGTAAATCTCATAAAACATCTTTTTCGAGCCATTTCATGGTTAAACGATATCAAAACTTCAAAAGGGTGAATTTTCTTTTAGTCATATATTGGGGGAATGTCAGGGAATTACAGTAATGCCCAAAGTAAGTGACCACTTAACCTCAGGATTGTGGGTAATTTTTCAGGATTTATTCAGAAATATGGCTTGTGTGGTCTCACACCAGAAACTTCTAACACGGCAGTACTAGAAGGTTACCGCTTCAACACTGCACAAAATCGGTTGATATTTATGTAAAATATACTAAGCAGACTAGGTGTTATGTATTGCTCCGCGTACCTATTTTTCCATGTACCTAAGAATAAGTCAAGCCCTGTTCCATGTGTGAGGTATGGCTACATGTATACTCAAAGTAATTGGCCACCTCTTAGTATAGTACCCCCCCCCCGTTAATACTGCAGTATTAAAGATATAAAGCACAGTAACCTCCAACACCTCATTATGGTTACTAGTACAGTTTCAACGCTGCATATACCGCAGTTACACCCCATTATGTCCCCATATGCATGTTGTCATGTTACACCCTATATGCATGTTGTCATGTTACACCCCATATGCACGTTGTCATGTTACACCCCATATGCATGTTGTCATGTTACACCCCATATGCATGTTGTCATGTTTCGCATGCATGAAAATAAAATGCAGTGTTTTTCCTCATATCTGTGGAACGGATGGCCTTCGTTACATGTACATGTATATAGTACTCCAAATATAGGACATGGGAACGCTGATAGAAAAATTGTATTGTATATACGGGGGTTAAATGTAGCACATAATGAACTTTGAAGTTGCCAACATTGTTTCGGCTGTCAATTTATAAACTCCACCCATCCATGTTGTCAGGCTGCATTGATTGGCATTACACAAACAAGCATGAAAATATAATTTAGTGATTCATCTTATTCATGCATATATAAGTTCATTGAACAAGATCCATGTGGCTGTTTTAATTTTCAACTTTTGGTGTGATATTTGTTGGTGTATCATAACTGCATGGTGCTCCACAACAGTAATCGACTTGATACCGTGGTGGATATCATATACTGCGATCATTACCAGGTATCCCCCCCCTCACGGAAAAAAAATGCGGGACACAACGTACCGGGGGTGGGGGGGGGGGGTACCTGGGCGTAAAAAATTTACACGTAAATTTTGTCCTTATTCATTTAGGGGGGGTTGCATGTAAAAAAAATTCCAAATATGTATTTTCAGACTCACAACTTCAATTTTCTCTCATTTTATAGAATATGGATTAACCTTAATATCCAAATCATATATACATGAGTAGTACAATCCACATAAAACAATTTTGGATAACCACTGTCTTGGTTTACATGTGATATTGACCCCATTAACGCTCTTAATAATGCCAACTATGTCAGTGTCTACCAGTCGATTGCAGAATTCTACCCTGCGATCGATTATCTGGCAAATTTTTACTGCAGAACTATCCCATGTATTAAACAATTTCTCCTCCAATGGTATCAGAAAACAGTTATATGCTGGTATCTCACTCATCTCATTTGCATCAGATTTTTCAAAGTCGAGGTAATGACTAGTTGTCATTTTTTAAAGTGCATACATAGCGTTGCGATCACCAATATACATGTTTGTACATGTCATGACATCACGAGGTACAAATCTGCGTTCTACTGGTAGACAATGACCATTTTAGTCATAATAATCTAAACTAAGTTACCAAGCACCTTCTCGTGAATTGTATGCTCAGGTGTTTTTTTCGGTTTCCGGTCAAACCGAGTTGTTGTCCGGCTGGGGTAGATTTGATTTTTCTGGGGGGGGGGGGGGGCAAATGGTCAGTGAAAAAAACTGCAGTTTTTGCTGTTTGGGGGGGGGGGGGGGGGTACCCAAACCGAAGAAAACAGTTTTTTCCACCCTGTGTCTGCAGTTTTTTTACTGCCCCCCCATTTTTAAGGTCCATAATTTTGAGGATAGCGGTATATACATGTATTGGTGACAATGTACAAATATTCATCTGCATGGTAGCTATAGATATAAACTCACCACTGGTATTTTGGCGAACAGACTTCCAGTGATATTTCACCTGTCATTTGTTCATTGCCACGTGTCTAGCTAGACAGGACCGACGCTTAAGACTAATCATGGGCGAAATCAATCTTCATATGTTGAAGATGAGAGGGCATGATGCCGCATCCACCATGGCTAATGAATCTGGTATTTCTGTAATTGAAGAATAAATACATGTACATATATATGTGATATGGATGCATGTATTTTCATAATTTGCAAACATATTCAAAAAACAAGTGTAAAGTTCATTCTTCCAACAATATTAGCATTTTCGGCGATTCAGATGTCAGAAGACCATAATTCAATCGTAAGTGGGGGAATCGGGCCTGACAAAATCATGGATAGTTTGTTACGATGTCATCGCAGATGAGTATATTTAATATCGGTGGTTAACCACGTGATTAACTATCCTATGATATTTCCATTTACTTTGTACGATTTTTACGTACACGCAAATTTCACCAAGTGGAGGTAACCAAGGATACGTCACAATTTTGCAATTCTGCATTGATATAACTCGTGATCATGTCGTGAGCATGCGCAGTCCAACTATCGGTTATTACCCAAGATGGGAATCTGTCCACTTACAATTGAATCGTAGTCATATGAATCATGAATGTTCACTCAGTGAACGTACAGATGAAAGATACAATCTTAAGTGGAGGAACCGGGATCGACGAGATCGTGGATAGTTTGTTCACATGATTACGATGTCGTACATGATGAAATCACAGTTTTTTTGTAAAGCATGTGATTGACTATCATGCGATCCTTCAGGCCACAATTTTTACATACACATGACTGATTAGTGATTACGTCGCAAATGGGGATAACCAAGGATACGCCACAATTTCGCTTTTAAATAAAACAGTGCATGATATTATTTTTTACCTACGATTTTGAGGTGAGCATGCACAGTTGAGCGGTTACTTCCTACGACATAAATATTTCCACTTACGATTGTATCGTGGTAATCTGAACGTTCACTTAGTGTTAAATTGGCCATGGCATGACAATATTAAAGAGATTGTGGGAATTCTATCAGGTTGACATTTGTTAGAATAATGGTATGAAGTACCGGTATAACTGATCATAACTGACAATTTCCTTATAAGCTACATGTATATTTTCAATAACTGGGACCTTTTAATATTCCAACTATTGTCATATTAATGTCGACCGATAATACACTGCATTTATGGCAGAATTTGATTTTGCAGACGAAAATAGCCATTCCCGGACAGTTTTTCCTTTTATGAAGCATCAAATTTAGGCCAATTTATAATTCATTAAAAATCGTTTTTGCAGTTGGGAACACAGTTGGGAATATTGTGTAGGGCTACCTTTATATATGATTCATAAATGCCATATAATCATAGTCCGTCAGAAGTTACTATTTTGACCAAACAAATGTTCATTTATCAATGACGGATTCCATTTTCTGAAATATTTAACGGAAACAAAATTAGGCCGATTTACTATCAAATTTCATTTGAATAAAACAGGATAAGTCGTGCATTTTTAATTGTAGTTCGATTAAGTATTTTACTAGTAACAGTCTGTTCATAATGAGAAATCACTTCAATTGATTACTAATTAGTTTCACTTACCTAAAATCCGATCAATTTGTATCCTATGAAAACGTAAGATGGACGTCCAGCCTCGATCTGCGCCGGTAGGTTAAAAAAATAGGAATCATTGTGCCGCTGTTGTAAAGTGGAACGAAATTACACGCTTCAAGAACTATTACCTCAAATTTGCAATAATAAAAGTTCAACGAAGCAATAGATTGATAAGGCCACCACCAACATGAGCGTGAAGACAGGGTTATTGGGGTGTATATATCCCAAACAGTTCTAATAATTAAAAAATTCATGACTGCCACATTAGTTGTAAACTTCACACCATATAAGAGCACTCCACCCCCTGGAATGCGGAATAATACCACTTAACACAGAGGGTGGAATACGAAATACCAGTTAACAGCCATATGGATAAATTCTCTATTGCGTACGAACGCCGGTCATCATGTCCATGTCTAAATTGATATAAATTGATGATCGACGATCTGTATGTCAAACCGTGCATTTATTGTGACAAACATCGCATTTGTATTATTCTTATGATCGTTTTATTGGAAGGTTGGTATACGAATACCGGTATTTTTGGAATACCGAATACCTCCTAACAGAGGGGCCGGAATATGGCGTACCTCATAACAGGGCATGGAATACAGCGTACGAAATGGGGGGGGGGGGGCTCTTATACCGGATATGACATATATTACATAAAAAACACACTCACCGCGCTGTTGAAGGGGGATGTCTGTGTAACCTTTGTTTATTAATTTAACCCTTTCATAACGGGAGTTAGGCTGGTGCAGCATTAAGGACGCTGTTTGTATTAAACATTTACCATGGTCAGTGTATGCATTTTAAAACACAGGGCAAGTTAGATTACATCATTTAATTGATATTCTAGTTAAAATAGTGTGTGAAACTACTTTAAAACCACATGTTATGCACCCTGTTTTGCCAACTAAACTATGAAATATAGATATGTTATTTGTTTTATTATCAGAGAAAAGCATTATGCAAAGATATGGCCTTATACATGTTATAAACATGCAAATAGTGGCTTCATTTGCCCTTTCTTCCATCATTTAGAGAGTCAAATCTGAAGAAATTCCCTTAGTTTGATATTTATGATCCCATAATCCCATGAAATGGTATTTAAAACCTCAAATGTCAGTATTTCCTATCAGATGGACATATCAACTAATAAATTAAACATTTCCCATGGTCATTACATGCATTTTAATATACAAGGCAATGTAGAAAACATCATTTGATGGATATTTTACTTAAAATAATCAGTGGAAACTACATAAAAGCAATATTGTATGCATCCCTGTATAGCCAAATCAAATTAAACTATGGATGTTGTATTGTTTATTTCACCTGAGACATGTATTCTGTTCAGATATAGCCTTATATATGTTATAAACATGCCAATAATGGCATAATTTAGGCTTTTTTCCCATAATTTAGAGGGTCAAAGCTGAATAAATTCCCTTATTTCAAATTTGTAAGATGCCAAGCCAGCTGAAATGGTGTATCAAACCTCAAATGGCAGTATTTCTTATCAGATGGACATCTCTACCAATAAATTAAACATTTTTCATGGTCATTGCATGCATTTTAATATACAGGACAAGGCCGAAAACATCATTTGATGGATATTTTACTTAAAATAGTCTGGAAACAACCTAAAAGCCATGTTGTATGCATCCCTGTATAGCCAAATCAAATTAAACTATGGATGTTGTATTGTTTATTTCACCTGAGACATGTATTCTGTTCAGATATAGCCTTATATATGTTATAAACATGCCAATAATGGCATAATTTAGGCTTTTTTCCCATAATTTAGAGGGTCAAAGCTGAATAAATTCCCTTATTTCAAATTTGTAAGATGCCAAGCCAGCTGAAATGGTGTATCAAACCTCAAATGGCAGTATTTCTTATCAGATGGACATCTCTACCAATAAATTAAACATTTTTCATGGTCATTGCATGCATTTTAATATACAGGACAAGGCAGAACACATCATTTGATGGATATTTTACTTAAAATAGTCTGTGGAAACAACCTAAAAGCCATGTTGTATGCATCCCTGTATAGCCAAAACAAATTAAACTATGGATATTTTATTGTTGATTTCATCAGAGACATGTATTCTGTTCAGATATAGCCTTATATATGTTATAAACATGCCAATAATGGCATAATTTAGGCTTTTTTCCCATAATTTAGAGGGTCAAAGCTGAATAAATTCCCTTATTTCAAATTTGTAAGATGCCAAGCCAGCTGAAATGGTGTATCAAACCTCAAATGGCAGTATTTCTTATCAGATGGACATCTCTTCCAATAAATTAAACATTTCTCATGGTCACTGCGTGCATTATGCTATATAGGGCAAGGTAGAAAACATTATTTGATGGATATCTTACTTAAAATAGTCTGTGGAAACTACTTAAAAGCAATATTGTATGCATCCCTCTATAGCCAAATGCAATTAAACTATGGATATTTTATGGTGTATTTTATCAGCGACATGTATTCTGTTGAGATATAGCCTTATACATGTCATTAACATGCAAATAGTGGTTTCATTTGGGCTTTCTTCCATTATTTAGAGAGTCAAATCTGAAGAAATTCCCTTAGTTTGATATTTATGATCCCATAATCCCATGAAATGGTATTTTAAACCTCAATTGTCAGTATTTCTTATCAGATGGACATATCAACTAATGAATTAAACATTTCCCATGGTCATTACATGCATTTTAATATACAAGGCTATGTAGAAAACATCAATTGATGGATATTTTACTTAAAATAGTCTGTGGAAACTACATAAAACCAATATTGTATGCATCCCTCTATAGCCAAATGCAATTGAACTATTGATATTTTATTGTGCATTTTATCAGAGACATGTATTCTGTTGAGATATAGCCTTATACATGTTACTAACATGCAAATAGTGGCTTCATTTGGGCTTTCTTCCATAATTTAGAGAGTCAAAGCTGAATAAATTCCCTTAGGTTTCAAATTTAAAAGATGCCAAGCCAGCTGAAATGGTGTATCAAACCTAAAATGTCAGTATTTCTTATCTGATTGACATCTCTACCAATAAATTAAGCATTTCTCATGGCCATTGCATGCATTTTAATATATATGACAAGGCAGAATACATCACTTGATGGATATTTTACTTAAAATACTTTGTGGAAACTAAATAAAAGCCACATTGTATGCTTTCCTATATAGCCAAATGAAATTCAACTATGGATAAATTGGATATTTTATTGTTTGTATCATCAGAGACATGCATTCGGCTAAGATATAGTCTTTTGTGTGTTATAAACATACAATAGGTGCATGGTCTCATTGGGCTTGCTTTCATAATACAAGAGAGTCAACTCTGAAGAAATACCATCGGTTTGAAATTGGTAGCATCTTCCATCCTTATATAAGAGGGGTATATACCAGCTTGAAGTACCGGTTTAATTAATAGGTTCAATGCAAGGGGCCACCAGAGAGGTTTGTCTAGTTCGGGATGGTGCGGCAAACCACCAACTGGAGATTTCAAGGGAGGCCTCCGCAATGGCGACCCACTATATTGTGCAAACAAAATTTTATTAAAATTGTATAAAGGTCAGCATGCCCTAAGCGCATTGAGAAATAGATAAAAACACTTACTGACAGATTGCCAATAACAAAATTACAGCTGTTGAAACTATTGTTATGTAAACAAAACTGTTACAGTGATTTGTCAACAAATATATAATTCTAGCTGTATTATTAGTTCAAATATTTAACTATGAATAACATTTTCAGAATATTTAATCAACAGGTTGGACCTTTTCCAATGTTATGTAAACAAAACTGTTACAGTGAGTGACTTGTCAACAATTATATAATCCTATAGCTGTAGTATTACATGTAGTTCAAATATTTAAGTATGAATATGAATTTCAGAATATTTAATCAACAGGTTGGACCTTTTTCAATGTTTACCATAAAATTTTGATCACAATTTTGCTATCGTTGGACTTTTACAGTTATTCTATTACAGCAGTAATTTGTACATAACAATTAATTCTTGGTTTAGAAATATTTTCTTTAAGTATTTCTTAACTTAGAAAAAAAATCTTGAAACAAGAAATATATATTTAATTTTTGAAGCCATTTTCTTAGTAAGGAAATTTTTTCTTGTTTCAAGACTAAAATCTATCTTTTTTGAGAAAACTATCTTTTGTCTGGTGGGAGTTTCTTAAATTTTCTTGATGTAGCAGACTTTGGGGGTATATTTCTCAAAATAAGATTTATTTTCCTGTTTCAGGAAATAGTTTTTCTTGTTTCAAGATATTTTATCTTATTAAGAAATTATTTTTGGCAGTGTGGGCATCAGGCCTACATTCGCACAACCAATGGCAATATATATGGCATTATCTTTGGCAATAATTCACGGTCGTATGCTCTTTCTTAGCTTGGGTTTATTTTCTGAATATTTATTTATCTTCGCACAACATAACTAAATGTGTCATATACATGTATGTGGATATACAACATATTTTCGTGCAATTCACATATGTTCATATTAGACTTATTTGGTTCGGAATTATTAGCTCATAATTAATTTATACCCGTTATTCCGTTGATCGGCGCGGGCACAGAGATACACATTCATTGCAGTGGTAATTATGCCTGTATAATATGAATCGTACGTGACACGTAGTGGAGCAACCACACATGATGTGCGTCAAATTTTCCTTTTTTCGGCGACATAACGCTAAGAATAATTTATGTCACATCATGCAGTGGCCCCGACGGAGACGACATGCCAACTTGACAAGACATGTTGTGGATTGTAAAATCTTGTCTGGATTCTCGTCATGACTTCTTCATTTTTCGTTTTCATAAAGCGAACTAACGAAATTGGTCTAAATGAAATTAATAGACCTAAATCACATGTGAATTCTTCGTAAGTTGTGAAGTAGTTACTTTCATTTTTATCGCGATGCTTCATTTCCAATTCCGCGTTTTTTGTAATCTCCACATGGTTGCTAACCGGAAGTCACGTGACAATTTCTCCAAAATCTATACCCGTGATCTTGAAAAATCACTGATGGATATAGAAACAAATATATTACGTCATTAACATGCCTTAGGTATTCATGTAAGCACCATTGATGGTTGCTATAACCTATTGCTCAAATAATGCCATATTTCATGAGTTGTTTCGTTTTGAAATACGTTCACATAGTACCTATTTCTATTAAGTTCATATTGAGCTTATTGTCAAGGAGAACAAGTTGGTGTACACGTATGAACCACAGACTTTTATATATGATACTCGCATTTGCTTAACTCCAGTTGACGGTTTGCGCTCCAAAATACACCTAATGATATTCGCTTGTGAATTATTCCGCGGTATTGGAATAGGTTGATACGTACTTCCGATACCTGGGCAGTATGTCACAGAAAGAAGCATTGAAGTTATAAAATACCACTTTGAACACTGTGTTTAGGTCACAACAAACAACAGCCAGGTGCACGACGTGGAACGAAAAAAAGCGTTTCGTGTTAATCTATTCGTGATATGGTGGAATCTTTATTTCAATTCAGTGGGGAAATATCGAGAACAGCTGGAAAATAGCTGTGACCATGGAAAATATTATTCATATGAGGCCGGTATATCAATATTTCGTGTAGTGGTCAAGTTAATGGTAAACTTACGTAGACAGAATTTTGAAGCTCCGATGTCCGTTTGAACTTAAAATTTACGCGTATATAATCCGGGGCGTTAGGATTAGTTAGGATTAGTTAGGGGATGATCACGTCGCATATATAAATGAACTTTGCACTGTTTGATGTCACTTGATAGATATCCTAGTTGTCCGTCATTTGACTTCGAGGGAAATACTTTTATATGACCGACGTGTGGCACTTGAATAGTCTTGCAGGTCATAGTTAGTGAAGTTTGACGCATGCGCGGCTAGAGGCATTAACGCCCTGCCAGACAAAGAAAGGTTCGGCTAATTGAAATGAAATGACTTCCGGTTATCCGTCATGTCTCTTTTAGACATCGTGGGGTCACCGGAAATTTAACACAGGGCTCAGAAAACACGCCTTCGATTGGGCGGCAGTATTCAATGGATAAAGCGGAAATGCGGATTGATATGGGTAGCTAGTATAGGCCACTAAACGTCATCAGTTGGTGAGGGCCTACATGTTTATTGTATACTAATGGTTTGCTATTTATGACGTATGCCGAAAACTTCGAGGCATTTGTGTGTTATGTCGGATACGTATTTTTATCACACAGTTAGTCGGGCATCACGCTTCAGAGTGGGGTAAATGTGGCAAGAAACGTGCATGGTCCAGATTTCAGTATTCGGTTTTATAGGCAAATGCACTTTATCATATGATTCAGCAAACACAAACTTGTGTACCGATATTGGTACCTCCATATATAGACCCCCTACATGAAGTTAAATCTGTTGTGAATGATACATTCATGTAAGAGTCTATATAAGGTTAATAGAGGACAAACATGAGTAAATTTCAGTGTAGGAAAAAAATTGCATTGCTCATTTTTTCGGCCCCGACAAACGCACCCACCCCCGCCTTGTGTCTGGGAAATATCTGAAGACCCCCCCCCGGTTGACACGGAATATATCTTTTAAGAGGGAGGTAAAGTGGCAACATTTAAATGGGGAATTCAGTGTTAATTTTCAAGACAAGATTACTCAATATTTACAAACCGTAGAATAATACTTCATGTCATGTTAAAATGTTTTAGCATATATCTGATGACAACGCGAAGCAGATTTCTAATTTTATGTTTTGTTTTGTGACATTTGATGGAAATATTATAAACAATGATAAACAATGGTGACCTACTTTTTTAATAAAGTTCAATAATATCCAACCTGGGATGAAAATCAAAATTCTGCTTCGCGTTGTTACTAGATAAGTCTTCATACTTTTCAAAAATGTATGATATGGTCACCTGCACTTTGTGAGGTTTGCTAAATCTTTTCTAAAAAATTAACACTGAATTCCCCATTCAAATGTTGCCACTTTACCTCCCTCATAAGTTTTCCACTTACCCCCGTGCCCGGGTCGAGTCCGTCGATCGTAGGGTATCGTTTAAGTTTCCCACTTACCCCCGCGCCCGGGTCGAATCCGTCGATCGTAGGATATCGTTTAAGTTTCCCCACTTACCCCCGTGCCCGGGTCGAATCCGTCGATCGTAGGGTATCGTTTAAGTTTCCCCCCTTACCCCCGTGCCCGGGTCGAATCCGTCGATCGTATGGTATGGTTTAAGTTTCCACACTTACACCCGTGCCCGGGTCGAATCCGTCGATCGTATGGTATCGTTTAAGTTTCCCCACTTACCCCCGTGCCCGGGTCGAATCCGTCGCTCGTAGGGTATCCTTTAAGTTTCCCACTTACCCCCGTGCCCGGGTCGAATCCGTCGATCGTAGGGTATCGTTTAAGTTTCCCCACTTACCCCCGTGCCGGGTCGAATCCGTCGATCGTAGGGTATCCTTTAAGTTTCCCCACTTACCCCCGTGCCCGGATCGAATCCGTCGATCGTATGATATCGTTTAAGTTTCCCCACTTACCCGCGTGCCCGGGTCGAATCCGTCGATCGTATGGTATCCTTTAAGTTTTCCCACTTACCCCCGTGCCCGGGTCGAGTCACTCGACCGTATGGTATCGTTTACGTTTCCCACTTAACCCCGTGCCCGGTTCGAATCCGTCGATCGTATGGTATTGTTTAAGTTTCCCCACTTACCCCGTGCCCGGGTCGAATCCGTCGATCGTAGGGTATCGTTTAAGTTTCCCCACTTACCCCAGTGCCCGGGTCGAATCCGTCGATCGTATGGTATCGTTTAAGTTTGCCCCACTTACCCCCGTGCCGGGGTCGAGTCCGTCGATCGTAGGGTATCCTTTAAGTTTCCCCACTTACCCCCGTGCCCGGGTCGAATCCGTCGATCGTAGGGTATCCTTTAAGTTTCCACACTTACCCCCGTGCCCGGGTCGAATCCGTCGATCGTATGGTATCCTTTAAGTTTCCCCACTTACCCACGTGCCCGGGTCGAATCCGTCGATCGTATGGTATCCTTTAAGTTTTCCACTTACCCCCGTGCCCGGGTCGAATTCGTCGATCGTATGGTATCCTTTAAGTTTCCCAACTTACCCCCGTGCCCGGGTCGAGTCCGTCGATCGTATGGTATCGTTTAAGTTTCCCCACTTACCCCCGTGCCCGGGTCGAATCCGTCGATCGTATGGTATCGTTTAAGTTTCCTCACTTACCCCCGTGCCCGGGTCGAATCCGTCGATCGTAGGGTATCGTTTAAGTTTCCCCACTTACCCCCGTGCCCGGGTCTAATCCGTCGATCGTAGGATATCGTTTAAGTTTCCCCACTTACCCCCGTGCCCGGGTCGAATCCGTCGATCGTAGGGTATCGTTTAAGTTTCTCCACTTACCCCCGTGCCCGGGTCGAATCCGTCGATCGTAGGATATCGTTTATGTTTCCCCACTTACCCCCGTGCCCAGGTCGAGTCCGTCGATCGTATGGTATCGTTTAAGTTTCCCCACTTACCCCCGTGCCGGGTCGAATCCGTCGATCGTAGGGTATCGTTTAAGTTTCCCCACTTACCCCCGTGCCCGGTTCGAATCCGTCGATCGTATGGTATCGTTTAAGTTTGCCCACTTGCCCCCGTGCCGGGTCGAATCCGTCGATCGTAGGGTATCGTTTAAGTTTCCCCACTTACCCCCGTGCCCGGGTCGAGTCCGTCGATCGTATGGTATCGTTTAAGTTTGCCCACTTACCCCCGTGCCGGGTCGAATCCGTCGATCGTAGGGTATCGTTTAAGTTTCCCCACTTACCCCCGTGCCCGGGTCGAATCCGTCGATCGTATGGTATCGTTTAAGTTTGCCCACTTACCCCCGTGCCGGGTCGAATCCGTCGATCGTATGGTATCGTTTAAGTTTCCCCACTTACCCCCGTGTCCGGGTCGAATCCGTCGATTGTAGGGTATCCTTTAAGTTTTCCCACTTACCCCCGTGCCCGGGTCGAATCCGTCGATCGTAGGGTATCGTTTAAGTTTCCCCACTTACCCCCGTGCCCGGGTAGAATCCGTAGATCGTATGGTATCGTTTAAGTTTCCCCACTTACCCCCGTGCCCGGGTTGAATCCGTCGATTGTAGGGTATCCTTTAAGTTTCCCCACTTACCCCCGTGCCCGGGTCGAATCCGTCGATCGTATGGTATCCTTTAAGTTTTCCCACTTACCCCCGTGCCCGGGTCGAGTCCGTCGATCGTAGGGTATCGTTTAAGTTTCCCCACTTACCCACGTGCCCGGGTCGAGTCCGTCGATCGTAGGGTATCGTTTAAGTTTCCCCACTTACCCCCGTGCCCGGGTCGAATCCGTCGATTGTAGGGTATCCTTTAAGTTTTCCCACTTACCCCCGTGCCCGGGTCGAATCCGTCGATCGTAGGGTATCGTTTAAGTTTCCCCACTTACCCCCGTGCCCGGGTAGAATCCGTAGATCGTATGGTATCGTTTAAGTTTCCCCACTTACCCCCGTGCCCGGGTTGAATCCGTCGATTGTAGGGTATCCTTTAAGTTTCCCCACTTACCCCCGTGCCCGGGTCGAATCCGTCGATCGTATGGTATCCTTTAAGTTTTCCCACTTACCCCCGTGCCCGGGTCGAGTCCGTCGATCGTAGGGTATCGTTTAAGTTTCCCCACTTACCCCCGTGCCCGGGTCGAGTCCGTCGATCGTAGGGTATCGTTTAAGTTTCCCCACTTACCCCCGTGCCCGGGTCGAATCCGTCGATCGTATGGTATCGTTGACGTTTCCCCACTTACCCCCGTGCCCGGGTCGAGTCCGTCGAACGTAGGGTATCGTTTAAGTTAACCAATTACACTCGTGCCCGGGTCGAATCCGTCGATCGTATGGTATCGTTTACGTTTCCCCACTTACCCCCGTGCCCGGGTCGAATCCGTCGATCGTAGGGTATCGTTTAAGTTTCCCCACTTACCCCCGTGCCCGGGTCGAATCCGTCGATCGTAGGGTATCGTTTAAGTTTCCCCACTTACCCCCGTGCCCGGGTCGAATCCGTCGATCGTATGGTATCGTTTAAGTTTCCCCACTTACCCCCGTGCCCGGGTCGAATCCGTCGATCGTATGGTATCGTTTAAGTTTCCCCACTTACCCCAGTGCCCGGGTCGAATCCGTCGATCGTAGGGTATCCTTTAAGTTTCCCCACTTACTCCCGTGCCCGGGTCGAATCCCTCGATCGTATGGTATCCTTTAAGTTACCCCACTTACCCCCATGCCCGGGTCGAATCCGTCGATCGTATGGTATCGTTTTAGTTTCCACACTTACCCTCGTGCCCGGGTCGAATCCGTCGATCGTATGGTATCCTTTAAGTTTCCCCACTTACCACCGTGCCCGGGTCGAATATTCGTCGATCGTAGGGTATTGTTTAAGTTTCCCCACTTACCCCCGTGCCCGGGTCGAATCCGTCGATAGTATGGTATCGTTTAAGTTTCCCCACTTACCCCCGTGCCCGGGTCGCATCCGTCGATCGTATGGTATCCTTGAAGTTTCCCCACTTACCCTCGTGCCCGGGTCGAATCCGTCGATCGTAGGGTATCGTTTAAGTTTCCCCACTTACCCCGGTGCCCGTGTCGAATCCGTCGATCGTATGGTATCGTTTATGTTTCCACACTTACCCCCGTGCCCGGGTCGAATCCGTCGATCGTATGGTATCGTTTAAGTTTCCCCACTTACCCCCGTGCCCGGGTCGAGTCCGTCGATCGTAGGGTATCCTTTAAGTTTCCACACTTACCCCCGTGCCCGGGTCGAATCCGTCGATCGTATGGTATCGTTTAAGTTTCCCCACTTACCCCCGTGCCCGGGTCGAGTCAGTCGATCGTAGGGTATCCTTTAAGTTTCTACACTTACCCCCGTGCCCGGGTCGAATCCGTCGATCGTAGGGTATCCTTTAAGTTTCCACACTTACCCCCGTGCCCGGGTCGAATCCGTCGATCGTATGTTATCCTTTAAGTTTCCCCACTTACCCCCGTGCCCGGGTCGTGTCCGTCGATCGTATGGTATCGTTTTAGTTTCCCACTTACCCCCGTGCCCGGGTCGAATCCGTCGATCGTATGTTATCCTTTAAGTTTCCCCACTTACCCCCGTGCCCGGGTCGAATCCGTCGATCGTATGGTATCGTTTAAGTTTCCCACTTACCCACGTGTCCGGGTCGAATCCGTCGATCGTAGGGTATCGTTTAAGTTTCCCACTTACCCCCGTGCCCGGATCGAGTCCGTCGATCGTATGGTATCGTTTAAGTTTCCCACTAACCCCCGTGTCCGGGTCGAATCCGTCGATCGTATGGTATCGTTTAAGTTTCCCCACTTACCCCCGTGCCCGGGTCGAATCCGTCGATCGTAGGGTATCGTTTTAGTTTCCCACTTACCCCCGTGCCCGCGTCGAATCCGTCGATCGTAGGGTATCCTTTAAGTTTCCACACTTACCCCCGTGCCCGGGTCGAGTCCGTCGATCGTATGGTATCGTTTAAGTTTCCCCACTTACCCCCGTGCCCGGGTCGAATCCGTCGATCGTATGGTATCCTTTAAGTTTCCACACTTACCCGCGTGCCCGGGTCGAATCCGTCGATCGTATGGTATCGTTTACGTTTCCACACTTACCCACGTGCCCGGGTCGAATCCGTCGATCGTATGGTATCGTTTAAGTTTCCACACTTACCCCCGTGCCCGGGTCGAATCCGTTGATCGTATGGTATCGTTTAAGTTTCCCCACTTACCCCCGGGCCCGGGTCGAATCCGTCGATCGTATGGTATCGTTTTAGTTTCCCCACTTACCCCCGTGCCCGGATCGAGCCCGTCGATCGTATGGTATCGTTTAAGTTTCCCCACTTACCACCGTGCCCGGGTCGAATCCGTTGATCGTATGGTATCCTTTAAGTTTCCCCACTTACCCCCGTGCCCGGGTCGAGTCCGTCGATCGTATGGTATCCTTTAAGTTTCCCACTTACCCCCGTGCCCGGGTCGAATCCGTCGATCGTATGGTATCCTTTAAGTTTCCCCACTTACCCCCGTGCCCGGGTCGAGTCCGTCGATCGTATGGTATCCTTTAAGTTTCCCCACTTACCCCCGTGCCCGGTCGAATCCGTCGATCGTATGGTATTGTTTAAGTTTCCACACTTACCCCCGTGCCCGGGTCGAGTCCGTCGATCGTAGGGTATCGTTTAAGTTTCCCACTTACCCCCGTGCCCGGGTCGAGTCCGTCGATCGTATGGTATCGTTTAAGTTTCCCCACTTACCCCCGTGCCCGGGTCGAATCCGTCGATCGTATGGTATCGTTTAAGTTTCCCCACTTACCCCCGGTGCCCGGGTCGAGTCCGTCGATCGTAGGGTATCGTTTAAGTTTCCCCACTTACCCCCGTGCCCGGGTCGAGTCCGTCGATCGTATGGTATCGCTTAAGTTTCCCCACTTACCCCCGTGCCCGGGTCGAATCCGTCGATCGTATGGTATCCTTTAAGTTTCCCCACTTACCCCCGTGCCCGGGTCGAATCCGTCGATCGTATGGTATCGTTTAAGTTTCCCACTTACCCACGTGTCCGGGTCGAATCCGTCGATCGTAGGGTATCGTTTAAGTTTCCCACTTACCCCCGTGCCCGGATCGAGTCCGTCGATCGTATGGTATCCTTTAAGTTTCCCACTAACCCCCGTGTCCGGGTCGAATCCGTCGATCGTATGGTATCGTTTAAGTTTCCCCACTTACCCCCGTGCCCGGGTCGAATCCGTCGATCGTAGGGTATCGTTTTAGTTTCCCACTTACCCCCGTGCCCGCGTCGAATCCGTCGATCGTAGGGTATCCTTTAAGTTTCCACACTTACCCCCGTGCCCGGGTCGAGTCCGTCGATCGTATGGTATCGTTTAAGTTTCCCCACTTACCCCCGTGCCCGGGTCGAATCCGTCGATCGTATGGTATCCTTTAAGTTTCCACAATTACCCCCGGGTCGAATCCGTCGATCGTAGGGTATCGTTTAAGTTTCCACTATTACCCCCGGGTCGAATCCGTCGATCGTAGGGTATCGTTTAAGTTTCCACACTTACCCCCCGTGCCCGGGTCGAATCCGTCGATCGTAGGGTATCCTTTAAGTTTCCCCACTTACCCCCGTGCCCGGGTCGAATCCGTCGATCGTTGGATATCGTTTAAGTTTCCCCACTTACCCCCGTGCCCGGGTCGAATCCGTCGATCGTAGGATATCGTTTAAGTTTCCCCACTTACCCCCGTGCCCGGGTCGAATCCGTCGATCGTAGGGTATCGTTTAAGTTTCACACTTACCCCCGTGCCCGGGTCGAATCCGTCGATCGTAGCCGTCGAGCAACCTGTCGAGGAGATCAGTCATATTCGCTTCCATTTGTCGGGTATGATTCGTTGCTACATGGTTGACGGTGGTTTCGTTGAAAGTTCTGTATCTCTCAGGAACCGACGCAGATTGGATCAGTCTGTATTGGAAAACGAGCATTTAATGTCATTATTTCATCGGGGTTTCATATAAAAAAGCAATTATCATATTTTATCGACATTTACTAATTTTGATTATAATTACCTTGTTGTTTTACATCATTCATAGAGTACAATCACTACATTAGTGTATTTTGACTCATATGAATTCGTTTATTGGATATTTTCTGTTGGATTGAGTAGGGGACATTGTCGCATATAAAACACTTCTAAAGGATCCCCAGTCTACACCAAAGCAAACAAGTGCCCATCATCAAGCATGTACAATCTACAACACAGTCTTCCTTCGGATATCGGAGGTAAAAATTAATGTATTCGTTCATGTATGGACTAGAAAAGCCGCCCGCTTTTCGGAATAGAGTGAGAATACATTTGGGTGAATTCGGGACCGGAAATTTGTTCGGTATGTAGGGGTATTTGGTTTATAAAAGGGTTTTACTGTATACACATATACATTCAAAACATAGACACAACAAGACAAACACTTACATTGTTATGTAGTATATCGGGGGGGGGGGGGGGGTTGGCCAAATACAACAGACTGCTTTCCTGCCATCTCTTTGAGGTGAGGGCCGAATAATAAATATGAGATGGATCAGTATAAGTCGTGTACATGTCAGGTATATGTATATGGGTATGCTGGTGGGCGTCAAAGTTGTGTAAGTAGGGTTACTACTCAACTAGATCATGCCATGAATCTCTACTTATAACTGCGCCCGTTGATATACTTCACCAGTTAAAAACGTGGGAATTTGTTGGTGTAAACAATATTTATTTTCAAAAAATCAAACATGTAACACAAACACAATACACATATAGGTACAGCGAGATTGAGAAAGATCTGTTGACAACAAGCAGGGCTTTTTAACCCTTTACCCAACAAAACGGCCAAAACCGGCCAAATAAAGCTTCAACAGCCTAAAATATCTTCGGTCTGTCTCAATAGAACCATACAAATATGGATGTCATTGGAACCGGCTCATTGACCACATTGTGATTGTTACAGTTATGCCATGTGCCAATGCATTCTCTTATATATGCGAGTCGACCATAGGTCGCCTCGCATATATAAGAGAATGCATTGGCCTAATTTTTTTTATTTATTTAACACTTTTTACCATTTTTTCTTACATTCTTTAACAATTTTATAATTTGTAATGTGTTAAGCCAATGCATTCTCTTATATATGCGAGGCGACCTATGGTCGACTCGCATATATAAGAGAATGCATTGGCACAGGGCCCTTCTGTTGGGTAAAGGGTTAAAAGTCCTCTCCTCGGAACTTGTTGATGTTGTGATAGGACAATTTATAATTTTGAGTATACAGTGCAGTTAATATATTTCTTACTTAATACCTATCCTTACTAATGTGTTTTCTGTAGGTTAAGGTTCAAACTCGAAATTGCACGATTTAATTGACTTTAATGTGCGATTTTGATTTGTGTCGCTTACAATGATATATAATTTATCCTGGTAAATTAATACAATGATTACTGCGATATCGGCTCAAAAAAGTCACAAAAAACATACAACCTCTAGCTGGGACCACCCACTACTGTGAAGTAGATTATCAAGGAACACGTTTCAACAAAGGAACGTAGTCCCTGTCTTGTTTGTTCGTTATAAAGTTCCCGGTCAGAACGTGTCAGAATGTTTTAACCACTATATGAACATTTTCTGGTTTTCCAATACCATTCAGAATTCGTTACTCATTTACATGATTTATCAGGAACATACACAGCTTACAACCTATGTATACTATGATATTTGATGATTTTGTAATCAATATTACCTATATTTTGAACAACATATACCTAACATTGTATATATTGGCTGAACACAATCGTATGTCTGTCTACTATTCGACGTAAACGATAGAATGATGATTACTTTTAGTTTTGTGATACCCATAATATATGAGCACACTCTTATAACTAATGTGTAGAAACGATTACACATCAAATGTGTAAACCCGGTTAATACACATAGCAATGTGTAGTTTTACATACAAATACATTGACCAAGTGCCGTTCTACACATAATGTGTATATTTTGTTACACACAATTGTGTAAGAACGTAGAGCATGCGCATTGCGGTGCCTTCAGTTTCATAGTCTGCTTCGTGACGGCCATATTGTTTGAGTATATTTTTTGGAATACAATCTACAGCGATCGTAGACAAGGATGTAAGTTCAGAATTCCAATTTGTGGGTTTAGTATTAATAGTATATGAGGATTTATTTGTTAAAACTTTCATGGCGATTACTGCCCTTAGACTCTTGTTATGATTGTTGTAATAATACTAATATTATGCAATCACGCCTCGACCCTGGTTTGTTCATTCAAAGCAAAAACTCACAGTACAGAACAAAATACTACATACCACTATGCGCCATGAAAGTTTTAACATATAAATCTGCATATATCTTTAATACTATACCCACAGGTCGGACTACTGAACTTGAATTTCTTGTCTACGAACTGTATGTGTAAGAACCTACACAAAATGTGTAAGGGATATGTGTTGATTTTATACACACAGTTGTGTATAAATGTGTAAAAATTTACCCATTTATGTGTAATTTTTTTTACACAATTTGTGTACGAATAGGAAACTACACATATACTACACAAATATGTTTAAGATCAAAATTGAATAATAATTGTGTAGCAGGGCTACACATTTTGTGTAGAAAACCTACACATTAGTCATAAGAGTGCAGGTGGATGCACGCACCCCGGTCCCACATATAGAGGCACCACTGTCTTGAACTTCGATAGTGGAAACTTCACTAGTTATGTCCAGAGCAGTCTACCTTGCGGCAGTTTACAAAATGTCAAGATAAGAGTAACACAGGTATAGAATATACGTCTAGACTTCCTTGGATTAACCGATCTTTTCATATTCCCGTGTAAAAACTAATAAATTAAACGTTTTTATATGGGCATCATATATTGACTCAGAAGTAATATCCCGATGTGATAACACATGTAAAACCCTCGGGTAGGACTCCAGGCTCGAACCCAACCTGCACACCGGGCCAGTAATCCCAGTAAAATCAGTTGGGACTTATCAATGCCGTACATAGAAGGAAATCCCAACACAAAGGGGGGGGGGGGGGTTTCCAGAACATGCAGTCCCGGCCTGCACTCTGTGTTAGAAAACCCAAACACTAGATTATAGTTTTTCCAGTTGATACTTATCTTAAGCCACCACACATAAACCAAGACCGAATGATGGATGGACAGACGGTCGGACAGATCAAAACCATAATGCGCACGCTCCGCTAGAAATTTGGGGTATATTCTATGATTACATATTGATTTTGATATGTAAATATATGTATGTCGCACGGGAGTTGGGGCGCCCGATAATATGTAAATATCTTCTGGTAGTCAAACAATACACATCCATGTATTAGCATACGTGTATATGGCCGCTTGGGTCCCAGATAATAATATTAACAATATGCTTAACACATCGCATGTAAACCGCCAAACAACCGCCATTTGAATGAATGTGTTTGGTAATGTGGCTAAGTTTCGGAGAGTAAACAACACATAGCATTGTTGAAATCCACACACTATTCTGGCAAGGTTTTATTGTTTTACTGAGCCATCGGAGGTACCGTTGTTTCCATCTTTTTGAAATGTGCATATATGGCACTTAAAGAAATGAGAACCATTTATATACAATATTATATGGGGAAAACCGAAGACAATAATATCAGTTCCAGGTGGGATATAAACAGTGGGGAAAAACCTACATAAACATAAAGTATTGTAAGGAGATATGCATATATAACACATAGTGTAACGCTCTTTATAAATGGGTTCTTTTTATATTGTATATTTTTATTGTATTCTATACAGAACCACACAGTAGGCCTATATTTCAAGTTACAGATTTTGTACAACCTCGTGATTTAGCCTAATGTTTGATTGTCGGCGTGGCTTGATAACATGGAGGAAACATAACATTTAATAATTTGGAAAAGGTTTACTACGATCATGCCGAAAATGGTATCTTAAAATGTTGGGAATCGATAAATAAATATAGCCAGGTCATCAGGGAGAGCATCTCTAGTTAAACGAACTTAAATCAGAACGTTTATTTGTGGTTTCGGTTCTTTATGCTCCCGACCTTATGTGATCACTAGAGAAAGAACCGTGCAGCTCAAAATTACCAAGCTACACCCCAGCTAAAAACGGGCCAAATGTAACCTCGAAATCAAGCACACGTAGATTTTCAAACGATTGATCGCGCGCGATGGTGCACCAAAACAGGTCGGTATTATCCTATTTGTTACGTGTATATACATATTATATATGTGAGTAGGTAATTGTTATTTTGTATTCCCTTGTTATATATGAATTGGATTTATCGTTAATCCGATATAATACCAAAATAGGTCGAGCATAGATATAAATATTAATGATAATAATGAATCGAGCTATAAAGTAAAAATAAATTGAGTTACCTTAATCTGTTGATCTGAAAGGTCGAATTGTTTCCAAAGTCCAATGTATACATAACACGTAAATTGGTAATTAGGCCGCCACCATGCCCACAAAAATGGAAAATGATCTGAGTGTTTTCAGACAAAATGGAACCCAATACATCTAATGCAGAAGTTTGTTTGTGGGAATGACGTTGGTGAGTCATCAGTATGACGTAATTGGCGCGCGACGTCTTAGTTAGGTGCTCGTTAACCCCTCCCGTCCCATCATGTCATACAAATAGTCAAAGTTAGTTACCCCCCTTGCCCATCATTTACGGGTTAAATTAAATATATTACTGCTGTATCCAGAACAAGGGTAGTGTTACTATGACATGGATTGTTATGTACATCAATATATTGTAGCCCAAGGTATGTCTAGGCAAAATAAGGAAAACCAAATAATAATTTTTTTTGGCATAAACTAAATCACATTTTAGGGGGTACGTTCAAAAACTTTTTTCAAAATTTCATTAAACCGCTCCAGGATCCAGCTTCCACTCCAAAAACTGATGTAATGAGAACGGAGAACAATTTGTCTGCAAGAAATTGGGACCTGGTCACCATTAAAATTACCCTTCTCTTTAATATGCCTAGCAGACATCCACTCCTTTCTTATAACATCCATACAATTATGAACACCTTCATTACATATGGGAAATTAAATCATGGAAAGTTGGTGAGCCATAATATCATTACAGCTAACAACGGTACCTTCTAAGACTACGTGAACAAAATAACCTTGCCACGATAGTGGTTGTATATATTATATTTTATTTACATGTATGTGCTTTACTTGTTATGTATACTCATGTACCGGTATATCTAAATTCATATATAAAGTGAATATGTATTAATCACACAATGAGTAAGTCGACATAACGCATCTGTCCACTAATGAGACAAATTAAGGTTACCCATAGCAAAAATACAAATTTAGGTGCATTTGAGGTTTATGGGTTATAAACAGACTAATTTAAAGGGACACATTCTGTCTAAAATTAAAATCCTCTAACAACAGCCAACAACGGTACCTTCTAAGACTACGTGAACAAAATAACCTTGCCACGATAGTGGTTGTTTATATTATATTTTATTTACATGTATGTGATTTACTTGTTAAATATACTCATGTACCGGTATATATAAATTCATATATAGAATGAATATGTATTAATCACACAATGAGTAAATCGACATAACCCATCTGTCGACTAATGAGACAAATTAAGATTACCCAGAGCAAAAATACAAATTCAGGTGCACCTGAGGTTTATGGTTTATAACCAGACTAATTTAAAGGGACACATTCTGTCAAAAATAAAAATCCTATAACAACAGCCTTATGCTAGCATCGGAGCTATAATGGAAATTACTTTGATGTGTGGAACAAAAACTACTATACGCAACAGAGTATACCTCAAAGATATCCCGAGTAAATAAATGGACTAATTGGGGTAGGGGTGTACAATGAACAGGTTAGACCATTAGATGGATCATGGGGGTAAAATACAATATACTAGGAAGGGGATAGCAACGAATTCATAAGGTCATTATAAGTATGACATGGATACAGGGACATGAGTATGTAAATAGAGGTGGGTGGAAGCACTTTAGTCAGACCATTATATGGATCACATGGATACGGAGACACGGTAACAGGGATAGGGATGAACATGGGATTGATCAGGCCTTTGGGCAGATCATGTGAGTGCGGGATTAAAAATAATAAAATAATATAATAAAAAAATAATAAAAAATATGAATTAAAAATAAATTGAAAAATAATTTAAAACAATCCAAGGAGATAATAAAAAATAAATTAAAAAATAATTTAAAACAATCCAAGAAGATAATAAAATTGAAAAATACCAAATAAAAAAAAAATAAATAAAAAAATAAAAAATAAAATTAACTCTAACTTTATTTGATTACACGACTTAAATATGCCCTTGTATACTATCTAAAATACTAGGATTATACTTATATTTTATTTATTACTATAAAGACAATTGAAAACTGCGCAAGGTAGACTGCTCTGGACATCATTAGTGAAATTTTTCCACTACCGACGTCCAAGACAGGGGTACCTCTACTGTAGGACCTGGATACGAGCATCCCCCTGCTCATATATTATGGGTATTATAAAACAATACCATTCAGAATTCGTTACTCATTTACATGATTTATCAGGAACATATACAGCTTATTACAACCTATGTACACTATTATATTTGATGATTTTGTAAAAAAAATACCTGTATTTTGAACAACATATACCTAACATTGTATATATGGGATAAACAAAATCGTATGTCTGTCTACTATTCGACGTAAGCCATAGAATGATGATTACTTTTAATTCTCGAGCAGTATGGTGCTGGATGAGGCTAATGGAATCAGGGAGCTAAATGTGTTCTAGAGTTGGGGAGCGAGTACACCATGGAATGCTAAAGGTGAAGGTAACTGAAGAATGACCTTCACCTGATACATGCGACACGTTATTAAAGGATGACATCGCGTTTATTTGATTTGTACATCATATCTAAATAATTTAAACTGGTGAATGAATGGGGGAATGGATTTTTGTGAGCGGGACATGTATTTAACTAGCTGCTGTAGGTCTGGGTTTTTCCAGATCAAATTTGGCTGTGGGGATTTATTTTAAAAAGTAAACACATGACCTATGATTTTTCATGCATTTTCGCGATCAACTGGTGTCAATCTAGCTAGGTAAACATCACTGGTATGGCCTGCAGGCTTCAATTCAGTGAAGTTGGCCGAAACGTTAACACTGTCGCCTATGGGAAACCATTTAGTTCAGTGATTCCTATAAGAAAAATTTGAATTTTACGAAATTTCACGTCTCGCAATGATAAGTTGTTAATTCCATATTTTCTTATTTTCAAATGATAATGACCACATTTTGGACAGATTTAAAGAAGAAACGCATGGATTCGCCTGTAGATAGTAAAGAAAATGATAAATCTGGGAGTTTTGCATGGACATCAGGTACCATTAGGGGGTTAGGGGGTCTAAAGCACCCCTCCCCACTATTTTGAGGAGTGTTAGCCCCCCCCCCATTGGGAAAAGGTGACAGTTTACCTAATTAAGCTTCCGGCACCCAGTAGCCTTATCGGGGACCGTAGCCCCACCCAAGTCGGGGGGGGGGGGGTGACGACATCACCACTAGAGTTACTGCCGTGCAAGACTGTCATGGCAGGTTTGTTAAACAGACAGTATACACTGCCATCTGGTACAATTTCATGCCTGAGGCTTTGTCTGATGTTGTATCATTGTGTTTAGATATTTCAATTGACTTATGGTTGCTTTATATTGCTATTAAAGTATTTTTAATTTAAATTTTCTGTTAATTTTGGTAAATGTTTATTATAAATTGCCAAATTCTGCATGAAAAGGGTTAAAATTGGACAAGATATCCCTCTCAAAATGTATATTAACATTTCCTCTTCAATTTAGTAATATTATGGTATATAAGGCCATACTTCAGTTATACGAGATGCATCAGCTAGTAAAATTGAAAAACAAATCAAAAAGTTTTGGCTTTATTTTGAGGATTGACACTAATTTTCATGATGCCTCATATTGACAAAATAAACAACTACTGCCCGATATAATCCATTTTTGGTTTCAGTAAGGACTATATTTGGATAACATACTATAAGAAATGCTGTGTTTTACACATATACATATATATAGGAATCAGGGAGCTAAATGTGTTCTAGAGTTGGGGAGCGAGTACACCGTGGAATGCTAAAGGTGAAGGTAACTGAAGAATGACCTTCACCTGATACATGCGACACGTTATTAAAGGATGACATCGCGTTTATTTGATTTGTACATCATATCTAAATAATTTAAACTGGTGAATGAATGGGGGAATGGATTTTTGTGAGCGGGACATGTATTTAACTAGCTGCTGTAGGTCTGGGTTTTTCCAGATCAAACTTGGCTGTGTGATAGCCCTGTCGCACACTTGGGGATTTATTTTAAAAAGTAAACACATGACCTATGATTTTTCATGCATTTTCGTGATCAACTGGTGTCAATCTAGCTAGGTAAACATCACTGGTATGGCCTGCAGGCTTTAATTCAGTGAATTTGGCCGAAACGTTAACACTGTCGCCTATGGGAAACCATTTAGTTCAGTGATTCCTAATGGGCTTTGTTCCAATGTAATAAGTTTAATGTCAGGTAGGGCATTGTGGGTAATCATGGCATCCTGTATTATTACACTTCACATTGCCAGCTTACCGGCTTATTGTATTTTCCTTAATACGTTTTTTAAGTGAGTGTCTGGTTCGATTCGATGTCATATCGTCTTCGAAGCTATGGAAATATGGAGTGCATGCATGGTAGTAAACGTTTGTGAGAACTGTGGTATTTAGTGGTAGTTTTAAAATTAACACGCGAAAGAATAATCAGTAATACACTAGATTGCGATAATTATATTATGAATTTGTCGCATGTGTTCTGTATTATAACATTTTCTGTGTTCACTGTGCGTGAAAATTGTCCACATCACATCGACCTCCGACCTCGCCATTTAAATATAACCAACCACGAAGCAGTGTTGGTAATTATCGGGTTTTATTTATAGATTTTGGATTTCGCCTTGGAATGATCTGTTACATCAATACCCAAGGAAATCGCGCATGGTCTGAGGCATAAGCAATGAAATGTCTGGGAATACCATCATTACATAATATGATCTCTATCACATATCGAGAGACGTAGATTTGATAGGATTTTCGTCTGCTTTTCAAAGATACTGATCTACAACCATCGATAAGGTCTAACAGTTGTTGTTCATACGTTTAGTATGACACGACTTAACAACTTGCAACTGATGAAGATCTTATTGGCTTTGTCTCTTTGCCTTATCTGGTGATTTCATTTATAAATTAAAATTTTTTTACTTTTGGGTGTTATTAATGGAGTTATTTTGGTTCGTACGTTCGAAATTCTTTTCCACATTTTGTAAAACCGCTCCGGGCCAATGCTGTCCACCCTAAATTTATGACAAGTGAGCGGGGATCAGGTATATGCACAAACTTGGGTCACTGTTCCATTATTGTTTTATCCTATTTTCATATGCTTTGCAGATTCCCTCTTCTTACTCTTATCATCCATACATTTGGTACCAACTTCACTTTGTGATAAAATGTTATATGACTAATTGGTTTTAGGCCATTTTTCATTCAGCTTATCCTAATTTGACATATCAAAAAGCTTTCGAGCAAGTAGCCAGCATTTCATTATGACTTTTGACTGTCATCCCGGGATGCTGGGTGTGATTTTCGCTAACACTACATGATCTGTTACCTGGTCAGACGCCCACTTATCACTTATTGGTGTGTTTGTAATTATTATCGGGTTTTAATAGATTTTGTATTTCGCCTTGAAATGATGTTATGTCACTAACCAATGAAATCGCGCATGATCTGAGACATAACCAATGACATGGAGGGAATCCCATTAATACAGATAAGGAATCTCTATTACAGATCGAGAGACGTAAATCTCATAGGATTTTCGTCAAATTTTCAAAGAATATATGCTGCTGTTCGTCTAAAACATACAAATTGTCCGCTAAATACTAGTTGGAATATCAAACTATGAGAACAAATTTAACCTATTTTGTAGGGTGAAATTTGCAACTGATGCTGTGTGGTGCATGAACATTCCAACTTCTGAATTTTGACAAAAAGTATGGGGGCGGTTGTGAGAGTGGACCCCACTACACTCTTGTCATCACGTCCCTGCGACAATACATACACAAAGGTGCGGTATAGGAACTGACTAATAAGGATGAATACGATGTAGGATAGGATGGTGAGAAGAAAATGATTCAGCCATATATCGAGGGACGTAAATCTGATATTTTCGTCGGCTTTTCAAACAGACTGATCTACAACGATCATATTTCTAAAGAATATATATGACATATCATAAATATACACCCATGTCGATAGTATAATCTTTCCAACGTTCGCATGTCAGCAGTGACTTGATATAGGTAACCGGTTAATATAGATTCAGTCATGCATTATGATATATGCTAGTAATACGGCTGGACGTATTTGAATAGCGAGGGAAAAAAACGAGAATGGCTCGCAAAATTGACAGAAGAGCAGATTGACGAAACATCATAGTCCTCCCACAGTGCAAACACAGACGAGAGGCTCCAGCACTGAAACCCATACAGATTTCCCACCAATGAATATAAATCATTCTACACTTGTGTTGAATGTCATCTGTTAAAATTTCATGAACATCCATGCAAATGAATAATAGACCTTCCAATGTATGCATCTATATCTAATGGAAGATTCCACTTAAATTGATCAAATATATCAACTTCATTTTTCAGCATTATCCAGTGGGCATTGCAGAATGCTCATGTTGTAGAAATATCAGGTGAAATGAAACCTTCTAAATTTAAAATAATGAAAAGCTTTATTACAGGCTGAGAATTAGCTTGAGCACATGGATATAGATGCAACTTAACCAGGGACAGGAGGTTTGGTCACAATTTTCAAAAGTTTGAAATTCCAACCCAAATATATTGGATCCCCTGGAGTGTCTTGTGTTATCCCCTGGAGTGTTGTCTGCGATACAAATAGTGACATTGCTACCTCATATGATGTATGTAGCGAGACAAGCGTTATTCTCAACTAGGTTGTGAAGGTGGTTTTATCATGCGCAATGTCAAGAAATGTAGATCAGAATGGTTGTCTTACGATTGTGATGAATTCCTAATCAAAACCAGCGAATGAGTGTATGACTTTGGCCTGATGGTCAGCACATTATTGGGCCTGATGATCACCACACTAGTGTGCGAATGTGACATAGCTGTGCGCAGTTAACCCTTTACCCAACAGAACGGCCCTGTGCCAATGCATTCTCTTATATATGCGAGTCGACCATAGGTCGCCTCGCATATATAAGAGAATGCATTGGCTTAACACATTAAAAATTCTAAAATTGTTAAAGAATGTAAGAAAAAAATGGTAAAAAGTGTTAAAAAAAGATTCGTTTTTTTTTAGGCCAATGCATTCTCTTATATTTAAGAGAATGCATTGACACAGGGCATAACTGTAACCATCACAATGTGGTCAATGAGCCGGTTCCAATGATATCCATATTTGTATGGTTTTATTGAGACAGACCCAAGATAATTTAGGCGGTTGCAGCTTTATTTGGCCGTTTTTGGCCGGTTTGTTGGGTTAAATACGAATATCACACAAGTTTTGTTTCAACATTGGCGACCATATTGGTAACTATTTAGGATATATTCGCGCGTACACTAGACTCTGGGGCATGAGAGTATTTTAAGAATATAATATAGTCTTTGTGTATGGATAAGTCCTGCGTAGTCTCTTCTAGTCACATTATGAATGTTTTCCCGACAAAAGCTAAGATTACCCACAGTGCAGCCTGTTCGCATAAAAACCCGCATATTATCTGCTTATACAGAACTTGATTTAGGTAGATAATCTGCTTAGAATTACCCCATTTTGAGTCGATACTATGCTGAAATTCAGAGCATTTTAGTCACATTATAGACTCAAAATGAGGCGATTCTAAGATTATTAGCACACAATGACACATATATGCCAACTCACGAATTTCAGGATTACACTCATTAACATGTGTTTTCACTGTGACCGATATGACCATTATCGGCTTATTTCACACTATAGGTAGATTATGTGCCTATTAACACGAGGATATGTTGCACAGTGTCAGCAGTTCGATAGAATGCAGTGTAGGATGATGATGATAATGACAAAGATAATGACTATATACATGCTGATGTTGAAACACTCACGACGATGACGGCGCTACTGATGATGATGATGGTGATGGTGATGATGATGATGACGACGTCGATGATGACGATGATGGCAATGATGGTGATGATGATTACGACGAAGACGAAGATGACGACGACGACAACGATGATGATGATGATGATGATATTGTGTACATAGCTCTGTATATACGTTTTTCACTCTGTATTGCATACACATTATGATTGAGTGAAATAAAGCAATTCAATTACACTGGGTCGAAACAGTTTTTTGGAAACATTTTTGGCCAACTATGATTTTTTTCGGGCCAAATACAGGGTGGGGGGGGGGGGGGCGGAAAAAAACTGCAGACACACGGTGGAAATTATTTTTTTCTTCGGTTTGGGTACCCCCCCCCCCAAAACAGAAAAACTGCAGTTTTTTTCCACTGACCGTTTGCCCCTCCCCATCCCCCCGGAAAAATCAAATCTACCCCAGCCGGACAACAACTCGGTTTGACCGGAAACCGAAAAAAACACCGGAGCATACAATTCACGAGAAGGTGCTTGGTAACTTAGTTTAGATTATTATGACTAAAATGGTCATTGTCTACCAGTAGAACGCAGATTTGTACCTCGTGATGTCATGACATGTACAATGTATACACAGAACGACACGATGTGTAAATGGGTTTGTCGATACGGCACGAGTGCTGTCGCGTAAGGATAGAACGAGAGGCGCATGCGCCTCGAGTTCTACCCCCCGCGACAGCACGAGTGCCGTATCGACAAACCAATTTACACATAGTATCGTTCTGTGTTTATTACACACTTCGCGTCCTAGAATCCGTGCATTAAAATACAGGATTAGAAGGTTTATTTAGGCTCATACAGGGCGTGTTTGTCATGTGTAATGATTCTTTTATTTAAATAGTTCCAGTTTCGAGGTTGAGGCGAACGTCATTTTACGTCAACGAGATGCGTATGGAACGTACGTTGCATACGGATTTGTGAATATGGAACGGCAATAACACTGTACTTCTAGGAACAAGCGTGTAATAAACATGTATATTGGTGATCGCAACGCTTTGTATGCACTTTAAAAAATGACAACTAGTCATTACCTCGACTTTGAAAAAGATGCAAATGAGATGAGGGAGTTACCAGCATATAACTGTTTTCTGATACCATTGGAGGAGAAATTGTTTAATACATGGGATAGTTCTGCAGTAAAAATTTGCCAGATAAGCGATCGCAGGGTAGAATTCTGCATTCGACTGGGCTAATGGGGTCAATATCACATATAAACAAAGACAGTGGTTATCCAAAATTGTTGTATGTGGATTGTACTACTCATGTATATTTGATTTGGATATTAAGGTTAATCCATATTCTATAAAATGAGAGAAAATTGAAGTTGTGAGTCTGAAAATACATATTTGGAAAAAAATTACATGCAAAGTTTTTACGACAACCCCCCCTAAATGAATAAGGAAAAATTTACGTGTAAATATTTGACGCCTATGTACCCCCCACCCCCGGTACGTTGTGTCCCGCAGCTTTTTTTCCGGCCCCCCCGTGCCAAATAGTTTTTTTTTTGGTCTCACAACTAATGAAAATTTGGTTTTATTTAACATCTAACATTCTATATAATAATGTCCATGACTTCTATAATGCTACCATTGTTACTTGACAATATACCACTACCCCAGCCTGTTCTCCCGAAAACACACACAAATAAATTATCTGCTTATAATAGAACTTGTTTTAGGTAGATATAATCTGCTTAGAATTGTCTAATTTTGAGTTGATAATGTGCTGAAATGAGAGTTTTAGTAACATTATTGACTCACAATGAGGCGAATCTAAGCAGCTTATATGTGTGGACAATGACACAAATAACCCAACTCGCGACTGTTCAGGTGTACACTTTTTAACATGTTTTCACTGGGGTCCGCTCCATAAAACGAAACAACGTGTATGAGTACATTACATGCTTAATTCATAATCAAATAATCACATTATGTACCTATTTAACATTATAGGTCGATTATGTGCGTACATATGCGAGGATATGTTGACTACCCACAATCTACCATTCAGCCTTGACAGTCCAAGTATTCGTTAGTGTTAATCCTCATTACATCTTTATTACATTGTTTGATAGTCCACTGCTATGAGTGCATTTTTGTCACCCATTCAGCTGTATCGCCTAATCAATTAGCAGATGGTCATACTATAAAATTGATTCTCATGTCGCTACCGTTACAAAATCATGTTGGGGTTTTGAATAACATTTCCGATATTGTGGTAAAAAAAAAAATTTGGTCAAAAGTTTGGCCAAACGAAATTTGTTTCCCATATTTAGTTTCAAAACAACTCATTTTAAAATGGTTTGTTTCATAAGTTAGTTTCCAAATTTTCACAACAGTGATATCGACTTTTCTTTCACATACACACTCTATTTATCTCTATTGCTCTACCTTTCTCTGTCTCGTATCCCTCGTCAATATACCCCTCTCCTTATTACATTACCTTCATAAGATTACTTAAACTTTCAACACATTGTAAACTCGTCTTTCCACCATAATGTTAATATACCATCATTTCTTAAACCTATTGTTTCTCGAACCCGGCCACTTGCCATTCGCTTTTTTTTTATTTCTACAATCTTTTTACTTCTTGGAGGAGATAGCTCAACAAAAGCAGATATCTGCTTGCTGCTAGATCCTCTCCCCCTTTTCTATTCTACTCATGTTTCCATCATCGAAATGTTGTTCATGATAAATGTAATATTAATTGGGGCAAATAAATATTGTTTAAAAATAAAATTTGTTTTGGTCATTTTCGAAAGAAAAAAAATGACCGTTCGCGAATTTGGCCTATGACATCGTATACCCTACTCATATATCGATCCAATCGATTAGGAGTGATTGATCAGTTATTGATCAGTTAGATGAGATTAATTCTAGCATGGATGGGTAATATAGTTTGATTTCAAAGGCTATCCCGATTCGTCTTTGTTAACATGCTATTTCAGACATGCCTTACATGTAGGTCAATCCTGATTCAATCTTCTACATCGTTCCATTCATAATTACAGTGAGTTTCCACTGTAAACAAACTATAAAGGATATCGGGTTCCCAATCAACACAATGAACAACTGCAAACAAATACTCGTGTCAAAGAAAATTAATAGCTCAATCTGGTCCCTGTTTGAAGATAGTGGACAGTGATCGATGTGCCGAGATGATGCTCCCTCAACTCAACAAACCCGTCGATAACTTAATTCGTCCGCACCAGATGGGGTCATATCCGGTCGGTCAATAGCCCTACTATAGTTCTATTATTAGAAAGTATAGTACGCAGAACGCAGTACTGACTTTTGATTTGTCGAAGTTATGACCATTGCCCGGTAGCGAACTATCAGCCGGAATATAGTCTTTGAACTATTATCCGCCTGCTGACATCTCCTTTGGCGAGATGCGACAATTGTGCCTGATGACGTCACGATTGTCGTGAGGTGAGAAATGTGATCGCTGACTGTCGCGATGTGAGAATTGTGGCAAGCGAAATATCGCCCGGGCTATAGTCTTCCAACAATGAATCCGCATGCTGGCTGATTGGCGCGCGGTGAGAACTGTGTCATCTACCTACATAAAAGCCAAATGTTCGTCTGTGTGTGTGTGTGTGTGTGTATGTGTGTGTGGGGGGGGGGGTGTGTATATATAACTCTGTCACGATTTCCGAGCGTCTTAAATATATCATCCTCATGTTGCGCCCAAATTCTGACCATGTCCTGCTGGATACGACACACATTTCAGGCAAATCTGTACAAGACGACCTGACAGATAACGTGCTTCCCAAATGCTATCAGGGCGACATTTTCACCGATATAATGCGTTTCTCCGAAGATGATTGTGTTTTCAGAGGCGTCCATCATTACAAAACACCAAGTCCAAATTCCGAACAAACTCCGCACACCGTTTGCCGGCTTTGTTTATATCGTTATCAGCGGTGCAGCGGTGACGATAATTTGTTGCATGTTAAGTTTGTCACCGGTCATTGGTGACCGTCAATCCCCTAGTATCTAATACAACCCACATTGCCTGCTTTGGTGTGGGATAGCTATTTTCCCTAGGTGGAGTAGTTTTTAAGATTAAAGCCACATGGCGATTTGCGCTCCAAATTAAACAATATTATTCGCTTTTGAATTGTTCTCAGTATCGAAATAGGTCGATAACTATCTGAACTACCTTTCTAAGAACAGTAAGAAACCCAAAAAGACAAATTTAAGTAATTAAAAATACAACTGTGAATACGGTGTTTGGGTCCCAAACTCTTTGCACGACATGGAACAGAAAAGAGCGTCCCGTGGTAGTCTATAAAGCAATAAGCAATAAAGAGCGTTTGTCTGACTTCTGGCGAAATGTTGAAAACGGCTGTGACTTTGGCAAGTGATTTTCATAGCATATGAAGCCATTATATATAAATAGTTCGTTTATTTATTGACCTATCGTATCCGTCGCTCCAAATTACGTAGAAAAAAATTTGGATGTTCGAATGAGCCAAGTCCGTTTAATTAAAGGCCGAAAAGATGTTGACTGAATGTAATGCACGTCTTTAAAAACAGGTGTTTGGTTGAAAATACAGCGTGAAAAATAAAATTTTAAATGATTTTTTTCATTTAATATACAATGTGACCATTTTCTGCATGGCATTTCAGGTTTATATAACCACATATATACTAGATAGTTGAACTATATAACAATGAAGCTTATATCCCATGAGTCTTCGCTACTTTGTCCTTGAATTGTGTGGAATCGCGTGGATACAAAAATGTCGCTTAACTCAAAATGCTCATCTCTGATGTTCGGGGACTTTTAGTATAGAGTATGTGATGTTATTTCGTATCAGCTGACAAAAAAAAGGTTCTTCAGTGGTATTTAGTTCCTTACTTTGCCTCTTTTTGACCTAATGTTCCGGGACTATATATCGGGTCGTCTGGCCTGCTAGCAGGACTCGGTCAATAGTCCCGATTAATGTCGAAAAGACATCACCTCAGGGAATAGTTCTGGCTAATCCACCCCGCGTAGGCTCGGGGTAGAATTGGCTTACCGCATACAATAGTATCGACGGGTAACTAATATATATGGTGGTGGTGCTTACTGATTTATCGTTTTGTTTCGATGTGCCCTTTTGGTGAAGCAACTCTTCTGTTATTGTATTGTTCGGTAATTGGTTTATTCTTGTATGACAAACCACAGTATATTTATAGAGAGGCGAAACGTTTTAATACTTTTTTTTTTTAAATGTTTATTACCCAAAGATATACATATATGTGCGGTCATTTTACATATAGATGTGCATTTAAACATTGATCAATGGGCCGTGTGGGGGTGTAACCAAACAAACTTACATTTATTCATGTCTACATGCGTGCAAGTTCCAGACGACCACAGGCACTGTACGTGTGGGTGTCTGCCACTGTCTGGCCTACTTTCGTATTTGATGTTGTCTGTGAATAGTTACTGTAATTGACCAGTTTCTGGTAACGTTTATCTTGATATCTACGTTGACATAAGTATGCTACATGTTCTTGCGCCACAGAAAGGTAAAATCGTTGGAGAACAGTCACCAATTACAAATGGCAATGCTTCAAGCTATATATTGTAAACTACTGAACCAATTCTTATGTCAATGGAATAACTACATATCGCAATCTTCATGTGGAGAATTCTACCATATGTACAAATAAATTAATCGTTATTATACTGAACTTCCCTTCAATGGTATTATTCCTAGACATATGCAGCGAATGCGTACATCGAATCACAGGTTGGACGTGGAAACTATGAATGAACGATGGAAGAGATCTAAAACGAAGGGAAGTTGCCGGATAGCTCAAGTAAAACATGCGATGCCACCATGTGCGACGAGTTTCAGTTTGTAATGGTCTGTCCATAATTGAGTGAGCTTAGAGCTAAATACTTCGGCGAATCACAATTGACAAATCCGTCTAGAGACCATTTCTACGATTTATTAAACTCTGGAGACATGCCAAAGCTCAGTAAAGTGTCAATGTTTTATCAAAACGAGATTGAACAAAATCCAAAAACAATTCTCTAAAAAAATGTTCTATACGTGGGACCTGCCTACATGTATACTAACAAATAATTGGACGATGTGAACATGAAATGCGTCCATTCAGCTTCCACATTCAGTAATGAGCAAAATAGCACTGATATGACACTCGGGTCATTATAAGACACTCATCCGTGTTTATATGAACATGTACATGGAATGCGTCCATTCGCGTCCACAGTAATGGACAAAATAGCACTGATATGACACTCGAGTCTTTTTAAGACACTCATCCGTGTTGATGTGAACATGTACATGTAGTGCTCACTTGTTAGTCTAGTTTCTTCTTTCTTTCCCTTAGAATGTCTCCCGAAAATGCGCACATTTTCTGCTTATAATAAAACTTGTTTTAGGTAGTTACTTTGCTGAGAATCGCCTCACTTTGGGTCGATAATGTGCTGAAAATGAGGAGATTCTAAGCAGATTATGTGCGCACAATGGCAACAACTAAGCCAACTCACGACTTTTCGGGGGTACGCTCTTTAACATGTGTTTTCACTGTGGCCCGCGCCATAAAACGAAATAACGGACACGACTCCATTATCTGCTTTTCAGAATACAATAATCACCTTATGTAACTATTTCACTTTATAGGTTGATTATGTACGTATTTGCGCGAGGATATATTGAGGATATACATGTAGACAGGTTAAGTATGTTATTTTATATAGCGTGTGCGTTGATTGTGTTCATTGCGTGTTTTATTTATGAACATGTATTTACAGTTTTAAGTCGGGATTTTTTTACCCTGTGCCAATGCATTCTCTTATATATGCGAGTCGACCATAGGTCGCCTCGCATATATAAGAGAATGCATTGGCCTAACAATTTTTTATCATTTTTTTTAAATAAATGTTTCTTACAATTTTTAGGACATAAACTAAAAAACATCCATTACCCTGCAGGGACACCCACACATTTATAGAAGTATAGAAGAGTGTCGTCTGCTCATGTTGTCTGGGGCTCTGAATGGGTGAAATTATAAAATTGTTAAAGAATACAAGAAAAAATTATTAAAATTGTAAAAAAAAGCCACCGGATCGTCCTCAGTTGTAAATAGTGTATATATTTGTTCTAATGCCGTCTGCATATTGGCTGAGAATAAAGCATTTTTTAATAAGATTATTTATTCATAAATCATTCATAGTATATGCAATTATCTATATATACAATGGAATATTATAACATGCAATGTGCTATTGATCACAGCAATAACAGAGAGTTTTCTACCCGCCGCCTCCGTTGAACAGTAATATAGCTATATATGTAAAATAATTTGATTTTATCTAGGTTTGTTTTGTTAACTCCAAACATTGGTGTATATAAAAGTTCATTTCTATAAATAAGGGTATTATTCGTTCGGCGTTCACCGCTCATCACTCAGTGTGTGATGTGATATATAAAGTACAATTATGTGGAATGTGAATATGTGGATGAGGCCAGCGGAAAACCATGATAATTGTTTATCGAATTGGTCGAATAAGGCGCCGAATAAGGTATTCGAATAAGGCAATCGAATAAGGCATTCGAATAAGACATTCCTGGGATTTCCTGAGATGGGGAGATTGTAATATATGCATTATTTTTCTATCTTATCATACAATGTCAATTATCGCGATACGAATAATATACTACTTACTGCACATCGTTGCAATCAGGACAATTGTTGTATTTACATTTAGGATTCAGTTGATAAGAAGATAGACTATTTCGATAGTAATGACTCTACTACTAATGAGTTTTGAACATTGTTCGTGTTGGAAGGCGTTTTACATGTAGTTTTTCGTCCAGGGAATTCCAGATCTTTGGAATATAGTGTTCTCACTGTTCTGGTAAGTTTTCCGAGAAGACACTTTTTGTTGTCCAAAATATGACCATACCATCTTGTCGCATTTTGGGAAATTGTGACGAAGTTTTCAAATGAATGTTGAGAATTATTTCTAACTGAATTTTACGCATTACTTACTAATTGTATCTGGACAAGTTCGTCGGTTACGTTACAGGGATCGGTAGTTGTCCCCCAAAATATAGGGAAATATATCAATGAGCGGTGTCCGTCAGTCCGTGTGTGTCGTATGAGAGTGCACTTGTGTTATGAGTTTGCGATTTTGCATTTGCGAGTCGCAGCTCACATATCATCACCTTAAATGCGTTCAAATTGTATTTGTGAGATACATAGGAATTTTCAAATCTTAAGGGGTGTCAACGTTACAATTGCCAACAGTTGGAATATGTTTGATGTGTCTGTTCGAATGAGTTTTGTCTGGTTGATGGGGAGGGGTGCAGTAGGCAATTTCAAAATGGACACCCGCCCAACGGAGACCCTCCAGCCACGTCTCTGTATGACACATAGTCTTGTGCACTGATAGAACGCTGAGCAATCTGCCTAAATAGAACCCCGATCCGACCAGCATCATATCGTTTTGATGAGATTAACCTATAATTTGTCGGACATCTCCCGTGAGGGTCAGTGATAATTCATTTCCGTCAGAGAGGAATATGAGACTCTTTTGATGATTACCAAATGATAAGGGTAGGCACAAGTCCGTAATCGATGAGCGATCAGTCACCGCGGAAGCGTCCATTTAGCTACCGTAAGAGACACCAGTGTAACACGATTATGCACTTTCGATAATAACGCCAGCGGACACAAGAGACCACGATGACAAATACAGGCGGTTTTCCAGAGAATCATGCCCAGTCATATGATAAGTTATCACATCAATTTATCATGGCACTTAGTTCAGTATGCGGTTTATCTGACCAGACAAATTTTAGTATCAATTATTCTTTTGTAGAAGATGACAAAAACTGTTTTTTATGAACCATGAACTGTAATACTCAGTATATGAATAGTTGGTTGCTTAACTTTCCTGTGTATTAAATATGCCCTATCCGATTTGACCCCCTCCCCAAATTACTACTTATTCGGCTTCCGGCTTAAGCATTGTTGAGCTACAAGACCCAGAACGCGTGCCGAATAGGCCCTTATCGAACCAGCCTGTTCTCTTGAAAATAATATATTGAATTTTTTTTTTTTTTAAACAACGAAGTCCATTATTATGCCCATTACTATTTTGTTTACGCCCGATATGAACCCAAATTTACCAGATGTACGCTCTCTATAATGTGTGTTAACTGTGACCAGGAATAAGGGAATAGGGGAGATAAGTCCACTATAGGCTTATTTCAAAATCAAATAAGTCCAATATGAACAGCAAGCTCCATGCAGAGTTCAGTCCCCTACGCAGGATTTACCGCTGCCAGCACCTACACGCAATGTGAAGAAATGTCCCCTACGCAGGACTAACCGCTGCCAGCACATACACACAATGTGAAGAAATGTCGCATTTATTTATTTGAGATTTTTGTAGGTTACAATTCATTCTGAGAAACAGAATTGTCCATATTCAATTCAAAATGGTCTAGATCAAGCCAGAATGAATTCTAACTGGCAAAGCACTTGACTAAACAATGTTAGATTTAATTTAAAAAATACAAGTGCCGGCAGCGTTCAGACATCGCTTAATGAGGGGACTGAACTCTGTTTTGCAGCTTGTATGAACCGATGTGAATATTTATTTCCAACATGAACCTATCTGCACGAGGATGTGTTGATCCAAAAATGATTAAAATCGTTCTAGAACATATCCTCGCGTATTTTAAAGAGTGGTGTACATCTGTTAAGACGTGAGTTGGTGTATTCGTGTTATTGTCCGCCCACAATGAACTGATAACACGTTATTTTGAGTCGATAATGGAACTAAAACACTCTCATTTATGGAGTAAAATGAGGCGATTTACACAGATTATGAACCTAAAACAAATCCTATTATTAGCCGACAATGTATTGATTACCGGGAGAACTAGAAGCACGAGCTACTGCGCCCTAGGAATTGTTGCTGCAACTATACAGAAGCCACCATACCACCAACTTCGTCGGAGAAATCTATACGAACGTAAAAAAAGAAAACAAAATTACAATTATATTAGTTGTTATGCCTGTTTGTTTGAATATCTCAATAAAGCCATACATATGATGGATTAAGGGATGAGCCCCTCCCCCCCCCGCAGTACAAATTCGCAAAAGGAAATGTTAGTGTTTTGTCGACGATGCCACCATTCACACGCAACGATATTATATTATGTATATTTCGATTATTGACATCCATTTGTTTTATCGACCTCGACTTATTGTTCATTATCTTCATATGTGACCCGCCATATCAAATCCAGTCGTAAGTCGGGTTTTTTTTACCCTGTGCCAATGCATTCTCTTATATATGCGAGTCGACCATAGGTCGCCTCGCATATATAAGAGAATGCATTGGCCTAACAATTTTTACAATTTTAATAATTTTTTCTTGTATTCTTTAACAATTTTATAATTTCACCCATACAGAGCCCCAGACAAATATGAGCAGACGACACTCTTCTATCTGCTTCTATATATGTGTGGGGCTCCCCGCAGGGTAATGGATGTTTTTTATGTTATGTCCTAAAAATTGTAAGAAACATTTATTTAAAATAAATTATAAAAAATTGTTATGCCAATGCATTCTCTTATATATGCGAGGCGATCTATTGTCGACTCGCATATATAAGAGAATGCATTGGCACAGGGTAAAAAAATCCCGACTTACGACTGGATTTGATATGGCGGGTCACATATTCTCAAATTGGTTTCTAAGAAAACAAGCAAGGAAAATATCGGTATCAGAGGCAACATACGTGTACTCAAGACGCGACTGAGCATAAACTGGGATGTTAGGGTTACCACATACCATCATAACCAAGATAATAAAATCGTGAGATGTAATGGGTATGATGAGGTAATTCCGATCGGAATATGGCACATAATTGCTCATGATTTTATTTTAGTTGTCTGAATAATTGCACCGATCTTGTCTGATTTGAAGCGATGAGCACCGCCATACAGTATCTCTATCGAACGCCAGATCTTCAATTACGTACTCCAATTCGACCAATTTCATGCCCGATGTCGTGAACATATGCTCGAATTAGCCCATTACACGATGGGTAAAACTGATACCAGAATCCAACTGCGTTCTTTTTTCTTCTTTTGTTTATGGTGCCCATATTCAGAATGAGCAATGGGTGATGCCACAGTGTCCTGGGCCCACAAACAAGGTACCCTGCCTTGCTCACCGGAAGCTTACATTCCGCTAATGATGAACAGACAGTCTGCCGTCAGAGCAGTTTTAGCCAGTCAAAAATAAAAATAGTATAAATAAAATTGTAGAGAACCCTGAATCTCATGAATTGCTTACAAAGCACAACATGTGCAACTTTTAATCCCATTCGCAGTCGTGGCCAGGTTATTTTGTTTATATATCTTCAATTACGTACTCCAATTCGACCAATTTCATGCACGATGTCGCGAACATATGCTCGAATTAGCACATTACACGATGGGTAAAACTGATACCAGGATCCCACTGCGTTCCGCTAAAACCGTTTCTAGATGGCGCCGATACAGAAAGTGTATGTGCAAAGAGTGGACATGAAGAACCGCACACGACTAACACTGGTACGTATCAATATCACATGCAATAGTAATGCATTCCACATGGTGCACTTTCATCAAAATGATTTCATCACGCTGTGATTGAATACTCGCACTAATACGCACATAATCGACCTATAATGTGAAGTAGGTACATAATGGAATTATTTGATTATGAAATAAGCAGATAATGGACTCTTACCGTTTTATGGCGCGGGCCACAGCGAAAACACACGTTAAAGAGCGTACACATAAAAAGGCGTGGGTTGACTTATTTGGGCCAGTGTCCGCACATAATCTGCTTAGAATCGCCTCATTATGAGTCGATAATGTTACTAATATGCTCTGATTTTTAGCACCTTACCGACTGAAAATTAGGCGATTGTAATCTGCCTAAAACAAGTTATTTATAAGCAGATAATATGCGGCTTTTCGGGAGAACAGACTGGATTGAACTGCATAATTCTGATTTAAATCTCTTCATTATGGAATTTGCGAATTATCCTATTCTCCAGATAACCCCTCAGTTAGAGTTCAGTGATGCATAAATCATATTTGCAATATTTAAAGTTTGGCGTACGTATTAACCAACTTGTATCCTCAGAAGTGTGATCGCATGAAAACAGACACTTAATAATAATACTAACTTCCCGATTGTCAGCCTCCCATAGCTATGCCACTGAATCAACGAACATAATGTATGCTAAGCATGTCATGTGTCCTTGCAACACCATCACATTTGATTTGGGTGATTCTGTATTTTATGTCCATTATCTTCTGAGTGTGCATGAAGGACCACACACGACTAACGTTATTACGTATCAATAGCACATGCAATATTAATGCATTCCACATGGTGCACTTTCATCATAAAAATGATTTCATCACGCTGCGATTAAACATAATACTCGCACGAATACGCACATAATCGACCTATAATGTGAAATAGGTACATAATGCGATTAATTGATTCTAAAATAAGCAGATAATGGACTCTTACGAGTTATTTCGTTTTATAGCGCGGGCCATGGTGAAAACACATGTTAAAGTGCGTACACATGAAAAGGCGCCGGTTGGCTTATTTTTGTCAGTGTCCGCTACTAATCTGCTTAGAATCGCCTAATTATGAGTCGATAATGTTACTAAAATGTTCTTATTTTCAGCACATTATCGACTGAAAATTAGGTGATTGTAAGCAGATTAACAGCCTAAAATAAATTCTTTGTAAGCAGATAATGAGCGGATTTTCTGGAGAACAGGCTGGATTGAACTGCATTAATCCGATTTAAATCTCTTCATTATGGAATTTGCGAATTATTCTATTCTCCAGATAACCCCTCAGTTGGTGTTCAGTGATGCATAAAATTTCCATAAATCATATTTGCAATATTTAAAGTTTGGCGTACGTATTAACCATCTTGTGTCCATGCAACACTAATACATTTGATCTGGGTGATTCTGTATTTTATCTCCATTATCTTCAGATTCGCAAGCTGATTTTTAAGACACAAGACAGGACAATGTTGGTGCCAGCGGAAACGCACGTGCACACAAGACGGGGCTGTTAGGATTACCACATACCACCATTACTAAGATAATAAAATCGTGATATGGGTATGATAAGGTAATCCCGAACTGGAATACCGCACATAATTGCTCATGATTTTATTTTAGTTGTCTGAATGAATACATCAATATTGTCTGGTTTGAAGCCTATTACCCGATGGGTAAAACTGATACCAGAAACAAACCGCGTTTCGCTAAAACCTTTTATAGATGGCGCAGATACATTACATTACATTTGTTCGACATTTACAGCAAGTGGGCACGGATGACACAGATGACTAACGCGATAACGTATCAATATATAGCACAGCACAGCACTACCACATTGCACACGATGCACTTTCATCGTGGAAGTGATTGCAGCACGCTGTGTGGTAGACGCGAATAATTCTGATTAAAATCTCTTCATTATGGTATTTTCGAATTATTCTATTCCCAAGGGAACGACTCAGGTGGAGTTTAGTGATGCATATATAGTTTTAAGCGAGCGCCCTTTGACAGATGTTTCCCTCGTTGACTTGAAATTTGTTTTTATACCTGTATTGATCGTATTGTTTGGAATACGTTTTGGAACCGACAAACAGCAAACTTGCATTTTCCTTGGTTGATTTGACAATACAACTGAACCGTTTTCAAAGTGTCACATTGATCACGGTCTAGTAGGCCCGCCAACGTGTATTTGCTTATTGTGTGCAGACACTATAAATGTGATTTGTTTGTGCAAATTATGATCGAAGTTGAACGTGTATATATGCTAGGTTTATATGCTAGAACATAATTATCACTGAAGCCACTATACTAATTACACATGCAGGATTTTGCTCAAGTGTCAAGAAGCCACTATTCCTTGTCAACACAAACCCATTGCGGTGGAGGGAAACTATTTCATACTGTGAAAACAAAGTGATGGCCATGCCACAGCAAATTAAGCAATAGAGTAGCCAGAGCATCTAAGTTTTATTATTCTACAATGAATTATACAATGAATTATCAAAATCAGTTAATATGTCTAATGAAACACTCTTAATTTAAGTTATTATGTATAATAACTAAAAAATTCAGGTATTATATATATTAACTGAGTGAATCAGGTATTACACATAATAACTGAACATTGCAGTTATTATACATAATAACTGATAATACGTATTAACTGTAACATATATATAACAAATGTCTTATATTGAATTGTGCTATATTGGATAGTGAATAATCCCTTTTATTATATGCTTCCCCATTAAATAGTGGGAAATTGCCGTGGCGTAGAGCGTTATATCCATCGCCTGGACCGACTCGATGGATAACACTGACCGACTCGATGGATAACACTGACCGACTCGATGGATAACACAATAGTATTACTTTTTCGGAGATTACTTCCGGTTTATAGCGGCGAATCACATTAAGTTTCAAAGCGTATCAATACCAGCCGGACTATTGTTTTAATTATTGATTTTCACGGTTCATAAACTGTTATTTAATTGTTATAATGTTAACTCATTTGTTTTAATATATTCTTATCACTAAATTATGTATACATTAATTTTCTCGCATCATTTCAGAATAAAACAATGGGGACTATTTCTTATGGCGGCTATGCTCGATATTTGTCATTCGGTGGTGAGCAAATCAATTGATGGAATGTAAACAAAATGCAAATGTCGAAGCTTTCTAACAATTTGAAGTGAACTGTAGGACAACATTAGCAGTTTTGGTGCGGTTTATAGCGCATATAATAAAAAGAAAACCTACGGGTTTTGGTTGAATACCCGGATTATCTCATTCGTGGGTGCAAGGAAGTACAGAATTTCCACTCGCGGCTTGCAGCCGCTCGTGGAAATTCTGTACTTCCTTGCACCCACTCATGAGATAATTCGGGTATTCAACCAAAACCCGTAGGTATTCTCTATGAACTCAACCCATGTGACCACATTGTGGGAAATTTATGCTGAATGACAGTCCTCCGTACTTCAAAAGATTATGAACATTCGTTCGTATGCGATTATCGAAGAATTACCTTTTCCACAATCAATGTCGAATGCCCTATATGTCGCAACTATAATGCCTTGTATGCGGTCCAGTTTAACATGTAAAATATTACTGCCTTTGTTCTCTATCCATCTATCATGTGGGAATTTGGTAGAGTGTATCACCCCCCTGCTACATTCCGAACACGGAGGAATTGGTAGAGTGCTTGTATCAACTCTACCTTATTCTGGTCATAAAGCTACCTTACTTTGTTTATAAAGCTACCTTACTTTGTTTATAAAGCTACCTTACTTTGTTTATAAAGATACCTTACTTTGGTCATAGAGCTACAATAGCCTCGCCATAAAACAACCGTCCTCTGGTCATAAAGCTACTCTGGCCATCAATCATCGAATGTAGATTATATGGAGTCAACTACAAGAAACTTCTTTCACATACTCAAACAGCGTTAAGCTTCCAGTGTGTTTTCTTGTCCGATTTTGAATAGTGGACGAATATTTAGACACAATTTGACACTAGATTAATGGCCAATACTGTTGCCTTATATGATAAACCAACAATGCACATTGAAGCGTCTTAACACAGTTAGTTGACATATGTTCGCGTTATCGCCGAATCAAGCTGAAACGGCCAAAATCGACTAATTGATGGTCGTATCGACACCCAAACAGGCAAACCGAAATTATTGAGCCAGCCTGACAGACATGTATTATATATGAGCAGAATTAACTGATATCGGTTAAAACTACTGTTTTTTCTAAAGCATTCGATACGATCGACCACGACTACTGATATCGAAACTTGGCCATTATGGCATCAGGTGTGTAGCAATGCCGTGTTCCATAGTTATTTGAATGAGAGGAGGCAATACGTTGAATATAGTGGGAGTACTTCCAACCTTATGAATACTGCCTGTGAAGTCCACCAAGGCTCTATTCTTGGGCCGATTATTTTTTTAATATATGTGAATGATATGGTAAATTCTACAACAATGGACATTCTATCGTATGCCGATGACACTACACTATTCACAGGCGGTAAAGATGGCGAACTAGTACAAAGTTATGTCAACAATGAATTAGCCAATGTATCCGATTGGTACTGCTGTAATAAACTCTCAATTAATATTATTAAAAGCAATTATAGGCTTTTATACCCCCAAAACAATGACAACAAATGGAATACGTTGACATTAAAGCTAAATAACATTCAATTGAACCGAATATGGAATCTTGAGCGTGAATCGTCGACAACATTTCTAGGTATCCACATTGATGAGAACTTGACATTCAAAAAGCACATATCCATAATCTGCTCCAAAATATCACATGCAATCTACTGCATCAATAAGGTGAAACATTTTTTTCCAAGTAAAGCATTGTAAACATTGTACTATGCACTGATTCAAAGCCACTTGGTTTATGGTATCCAAATATGGGGTCATATTCCGGAAGTCAAGAAAATATTCCTATTACAAACACGAGCATTGCGCATAATATGCAATAATAAGTACAGGAGTCACAAAGATCCACTCTTTAATGGAGAGAATATCTTGAAAATATATAACTTACACACTCTGAATTCCTCAATGTTCATGCATGACTGGTGTTACAACGCCTGTCCCCGTCTTTTCGAATGATGTACAACAAACGAGCAAAATCAACCACAAGACACCCGAATCCCGTACTGTTAGAACTACCTATAACTGACTGGCCAGGAAAACTACCCCACCACGCCTTCCCCACAACATGGAACAATATGAAAAAAGACTATACATCTTGCCAAGCAGGCACACATTGAAGAAGCGCTTACAGATAGCCATGTTGAGAAATTACTCAGAAAATGTACGCTGTAAAAACAAAGGATGTCCCGACTGTGCTCTATACATAATACGAAGGTGCACTGTATTCTTCTCACCAGTGTTGACACCATCGCATTATCGATCCTAAAAATGCCCATATACTACCATACATCATAATACAACCGTACATCATTATGATTTTTCTAACAATGACTATAACCTTATACCACTAGACATACATATTAACATTACATAAATGTAACACTGTTAATTTGAAATATCCCAAACCGCACTCAACATAAAGACTTTCCGGCGATCTAAATAGATTCCTCTTTTGTTAACTTAACTAAAGATGGCGGTATCTCTCGCCTGATGCATTTTAACAACAAAAAAATAAATATTTTGTTCTTAATTTACCCATGGAACTGGAACTGGAACTGTTCATATGAACAGTTCAAAACATTAGTATGGAGAGATAATACACCATCGATCTTATAACTCGTCTGGATTGTCTCACAACCACACCGATACTTGTTTGTGATATGCCCTAAATACTAGGTTCTAGATAATTTTATATATGATTATAGTCTGTACGTGTGCGTGGATATGAACTACAAGCCATCTATTCAATTATATATAGTGATACTTGTTTGTGATATGCCCTAAATACTAGGTTCTAGATAATTTTATATATGATTATAGTCTGTACGTGTGCGTGGATATGAACTACAAGCCATCTATTCAATTATATATAGTGATACTTGTTTGTGATATGCCCTAAATACTAGGTTCTAGATAAATTTATATATGATTATAGTCTGTACGTGTGCGTGGATATGAACTACAAGCCATCTATTCAATTATATATAGTGATACTTGTTTGTGATTTGCCCTAAATACTAGGTTCTAGATAATTTTATATATATGATTATAGTCTGTACGTGTGCGTGGAGATATGAACTACAAGCCATCTATTCAATTATATATATTGATACTTGTTTGTGATATGCCCTAAATACTAGGTTCTAGATAATTTTATATATATGATTATAGTCTGTACGTGTGCGTGGAGATATGAACTACAAGCCATCTATTCAACTATTCAATTATTTATAGTTATACTTGTTTTAGGGGATAGCAGGAAGACAGTCCAACAATATACAGCATTACTTATTATGTATTACTGCCATTGTATTATTCATGTGTGTATTATAAATAAATGATCCTATCCTATCCACCAATGCTAATGAGGGGCCTCGGTGGCTCAATCGGTTAGGGGTACCACTCCAAGCCGTTTCGCCCTCCAGCGCTGGCGATAAGGGTTCAAATCCACATGTTTCCATCGTGGACTTTGTAACTCGAAATTGTTATCTGGTGGAGTTTCCAGTTACTCGCCGAAGGCCGGTGGTTTGCCGCACATGGTTGACGAGTTTATCAGCCATTGAAATCACTGTTAGATTAGTCGCAAGTGTGCGGATTTCCTCCACCACTAAAACTGGCAATGTCGTGATATGGCCTTAGTGGCTAAAGCGACAATAAACCCCAATCAATCAATCAATCAACCAATGCTAATGAGAAGAACATTCAATAACGTGTCGCAACTCTGCGAACAATTTAACGACACCACCAAGGCGGAATTTATCTGAGGTTTAGTAATTGTAGAATTGCCATAGCTTCAAACGAAATGACTGAACAGAACCTGTCTTCCATGGATACTGGTCTTCCATGGATACACTGGTCTTCCATGGATACTGGTCTTCCATGGATATTGGTCTTCCATGGATGCTGGTCTTCCATTGATACTGGTCTCCCATGGATACTGGTCTTCCATGTTGCCGCATGAATTTACTGACTCATCATTTAAACAGAAATACAAAGGGTACATGTAGAAGACTTGAAAATAAACGACCGAAACGCGTTCCGTGTGCATATCATTTCGCCTACTCTGCTTCAGTGACTTGCTGTCACAGATCACTGAAATCCGACCTACATGTACATTGTATGTTGACTGAAATAGATATCTTACAGACGGACAGAAGGAAGGAATCCATTTCTATATCACACGCCGAACTTCGTTTGCGGGGGATAAAAACAGGCAAATGGAAATGTTTTACTAACTCTATCAAACAGCATTGAGCACGCGTGTCGTTGAATATTATAGATATATAAGGAACTGGATTAAACATTAAAACAAACTACCAGTGGACACCATTTTGAATTTCAAATGCAAAACATTTTCAATAAATTTATTCCGGGATCGAGAAATAACTCACACTTTTTAACTTCGCTCGACAGGAATGGAATATTGGGCTGCATAAATATGTCATATCAAGCCATCCGCATATCTGATGCAGACAAATACGCGCCTTTGCGTCATTGCGTGCGTTTGTACCGAAGATATATCTAAACATGTTCTTAACAAACCGAGACAAGCCTAATGGTACATCGGCACCGAAAAGTCGCCTATCACTCTTATCACTCATGTATATCAATTGCATAATGGACTATTTCAGGATATACGGGTCTGCGTCACTAACTGTATCGAACATATATCCGAATAGATTTCAATGGTAAGCCTAATGCTATTACCGTACCGATTGCAATCAATTGCATAATGACTTATTGGAGCATGCGCAGTGCACCTGCATCGATAAGCAAGGTAGCAGTACATGATTTATCGGCGTGTAGGGGGTCTGGAAAGTAGAACAATAAGAGTCTGGGGTGGGTGGGGGCCGGCACTACATCCAGTATAATATGTGTTAAATGTGACATTACTGTTTTGAACGTTCAGCTATTTTACAAAACTGGAAAGGTTAAAAAAAGTGAAAAAATTCGATTACGTATTTTTTCATCTTCATTGAAGGCGACCTCTGTGTCATTACATTGGTTACATGAAAATATCCCGATTTCTCTCACTGAATTCTGTCACCTGTGCTTGTAAGACATTTTTATATAAATTGCTATGATAACTTTTGTTCTATTTCAAATTGTCTCCGCTCTAACATTGCTGTATCAGTTTGAAGCTGCTTATTGTCTGATATCCGCTGTTATGGTTTGTTTTTGTATCGAAATGGTCATTTGTCGTAACATAATTGGTAAAATTGTGGGTGCAACCCAAGTGTCGTAACTCAGTGACAAATTTGACGAAGAACTTAAATGACAGAAATTTTATTACACCAATACCTTCTGTCGAAAATAAAACATGCTTGATGGGACCTATCCCACAACTAATGGCTCAGCATATATTTAAAGTACAGTACTCCTCTGAGGTTGTAAAAAATGCTAGAAATTGTGTATTGCTAACTTAGCAATAAAGATAGATTTAAATGACAGTGTGCGCTCACTTTAGTGAATCAAACTGGCCGGTGGATACCGGGGTACTTTACTAACAGACTGAATGCACGAATAAAGGTATACGGATAGCCTTCGCGGTGGGTACTGCTGTTAAAATAGTCATACCCGTTAAAACCGCCATTAAACAAAAATAATATAAGAGCCAAATATATCCAATACTGACAACAGTTGAAGACGCGATCCCCGAAACTGTTAACATGGACGTGGCTAGAGGGTGTTTGCGGTGGTGGTGGGGAGGGGGCAACTGTAGACCTTGGAATTTCCATATGCACTACTCCCCCTTCCCGTTATACAGGCTAAACTCCCAAGTTCGCGTAATTCCAATTGCACACCACCTTTTGTTTACCTGCTTCTTAAATCTTTGCTACCGGCCATTGTTGCCAATCAGCTGGTCACTAAACGACAAAACGCCCCCCTCGGCCAATCCGGCCAATATGTCTATAAATAGCAATACAGAGTGCATATGACTGCGGATGTCGGACTATTGTATCTGTATTCCATACTCCTATAGTTTGGTGGATGAATGATGAAATTGACCGTGGTAACATACCTGCGTTTGTTCAAAACGTTATGTTTTAGCTATGAAAGACTGACTAATGCAAAACAGTACTATTTCTGTCGTTTGATATACATTTAAAGGTTATCCCCATATAAGAACTTATTTGTATCTAATACGTGAAAGCCATTCATACTTAAGTTAGATTAAAGTCAATTCTCTTTTCTATAAATAAGGGCAGCCATGGAAGTAGTGATAAGCACCTTCAGTGGCTAAGTGTGTCATGAGACAATATATCCGCATGTGCATAGGTTCATTGTGGGCGTAGATATTCACATATGTTCATATTTGACGAAATTGATTCTGAATAAGCACATACTGCGCGTATGCCCGTTATTCCGTTGAATGGTGCGTGGTCGCAGAGAAAATACATTATACAGAGCATGTATCTGGTAAATCGTGTCAATGAAAACGGGAGATTAATATTCCCATATTGGAATGTTCTAAAAAAGGCGTTTGGCGTCCATTTAGAGCGTATTTTGTGGTTAAATAATGCCAATATGAGTGTAATTCGCTAATTAAAATACGCCCGTTATGTGTTTATTTCTACACAATTTCCACGAAGACAGGATGCATATTGAGGCGACCTTGCCCGTTGAACTAGTTTCACATATCCCGGACGAGAAAGGGCGTTATGATGGGCGATCCACCATGCTGAGTGAGCAACCATATGCACCCCCCTGCTACGTTCATTTGCTGGATGTGAAGACGCCTAATCCACCATGCTGAGTTAGCAACCAACCCCCTGATACGTACGTTTGCTGGATGTGAAGACGCCTAATCCACCATGCTGAGTTAGCAACTAACCCCCTGCTACGTACGTTTGCTGGATGTGAAGACGCCTGCTGGGGCCTTTTATTAATTAATCGCTCCACGATGATAGCCCAACCATTACCCATTGTAAGGCAGACAACGCTGCAGCTCAAACACGATTTAATCCTAATGGATGATGTCTGGCCTGTTGCATGACTCGTATTATTTGAGTTTGTTATCAGCTTCGTGTGTTCTATGACAAGTTTATTCCACCCATCCATAAAATCGCTTTGGCTCCTGTGCATCCCAAACCCAGAAGTTGATCAAAACAAGCCAGTTCTCCCGAATCGCGCACATTATCTGCTAATAAAGAACTGGTTTTAGGTAGAATATCTGCTTAGAATTGCATCATTTTTAGTCGATAATGTGCTGAAAATGAGAACGTTTTAGTCACTTTATCGACTGTAGTGTGGTGATTGCGTGCTTGCAATGAGACAAATAAGCCAAAACTTTTCAGCTGTTAGATCTTTAACATGTGTTTTCACTGTGGCCCGAGTCATAAAACTGTATAACGGCTATGACTCCATTATTTGCTTATATCAGAATAAAATAATCCCAGTTTGTACCTATTTCACATTACAGGTCGATTATGTGCGTATTTGCGCGAGGATATGTTGATCCACTGCGAGAGAAAGCATCCCCTAATGTGGCTTCCTGTTGACGCGGGGTGCATCCTATGAGGTGTGGTCTAGAATTCATGGTGGCACTAATGCAGCCGTTCCACGTGAGGCATCGGCGTGCTGTTACGGGTTAGCTCATGGTGCAATTTGGTTCTTTATCTCTTCAAGACGGGTGGTTGAGATGACACGGCTCAATCAGTCGACAAGTCACGCCTCTCCACAGTGGTTCAGATTATATTTGTGCTATATGTTGTATTGTTCGTCAGATGTTTGAAGTACTGTTTTCTGTTTCACGTGTGATGGTTCTGTTCTCTTCTGTCTCGTTGGTGTTCGTCCTGATGGCTGTTGTCTATATGGGTAACCAACATTGGTAACTGGGTGTCTACCAGGTAACACGAGTCCAGGGTGGATGTGCACCAAATATAGCACACCATAATGACAGAAACCAAATCAGAGTAATGCACTGGCAGGTTGACCGAAGCCTTTTACATATAACTCGTATATGTTATACATATTATTACATTACATGGTGGCTGACAAACTATGTGTCATAGATACACCACAAACTAATTTATATTAAGGGACCAGATAAACAATTATGGTCTATAATCTGCGCAACTACACTCCATATCGTATAAATGCAAAATGAAGAGCGTTATCTTGTTTCTTGCTTAGCTTTTTCGTGAAATAACGGGACATTTATACCCCGTGTTAAACTGATATACTTTACTCAGTATCCCATATATATGGTTGTGGCTAAATTTCGGTAGACTACACTTTATGGTATATACTAATATAGATATAGATATAAGAATTATAAAATAATATGGGAACTTAAAATACTGTGCTAAGCATAGTGTGTGCAAAGGAAACATTACAACATAGCCCGTGTATGTTGTGCCCAAGAGTATTGCGTGAACGATTCTTATGACAAATATGTTTTAAGCCGTTTTTGCTCTTCTCCTTATTTGACTTTCTAAAAGGCATCTGGTCAACCTGCCGGTGCATCACTCTGACTTGGTTTTTGTCAGTATGGTGTGCCAGGTTTGGTGTTCCCTTTGTTCGGCAGCGTGTTACCTGGTCAGACACCCACTTACCAATATTGGTTACACATACAAACAAGTATTTCCTATTTCACGTATGATGTATCTGTTCTCTTCTGTCTCGTTTGTGTCGTCATGATGGATGCTGAATGTTGAATCCTATATTGGTCACGTCTGTCTCACTGTTGGGAGGTACCGGGGATGTTAGTGCACGGCGGCAGCTGGGCTAGTTGTCGATTGTTTGCTTTCTGTATGACAACTCAAACCAAATAACCACGACCTGATCGTAAGAATGATGACTCACTTAGATCCAATGATGCTGGAGTATTCTCTCAGTAATGGGTTCTTGGCTCCGACCCGACTATTAATCGACATTCTGTATTTGTCATTGATAAGACACTTCTAAGTATTTCTGGACAATTGAAATATGTCAAACCGATCAGGACCGGACCAGTGATTGGCTCTCGATTGATTGAATGATTCTGATTGGCTGAGTTGACACAGTTGGTGATGTTCCCATCTTTTCTAAGACAGTTCATGGACTAAAAGTTCCTTTACATAGTTATCGTTTGACTTTAAATCGATGCGAACATCCGCCGCCATTGAAGGTTGGATATATAAAGATAGATGTGTCTACATATGATCCAAATCCCTTGTGATGATTAAGTGTCACGGGTATGGTCATGGTTAAGAACATTGTAAAAATAAAGAAATCACATGTGCACGCTGTTCTGTTTCTGGCCATGGTAATAAGGATTGTACTAAACCAAAAAGTGTTCAAATTGTCAAGTTTCACATGCGTCAATCGAGCGTTCGTGTCCGATGGACTATGAATTCAAAATTTAACGATGAAACGTTGAGAAACATATATCATATGTCGATGCAAAAATAGTTGGTGCTCGATCGTCAATTCAACCAGTCTGCTGTCGTTTCTGCAAAACGTGTGCTGATGCCAGCACTCATACAGACAAACACACATGGAAACGTCTATTAACGATGCACCCGTTGCTCACAAACAAGCCATTCAAATATAAAAACTAAACTGTAAAAACTCTAGTTATGTGTTCCCTTAACTGCAGTCGTTTGCTCAAGTCTGAGCAGATATACATGTTATATTCATGCCGCCATCTATATAAATTATAATTATGTATACTAAGGGGCAGCAGGAAGACGACCAGCCATGGTCATGCTGTTACTGTGCAGCATATCATTTTATAGGCATTTCATGTTCATTTTATAATGGTTATTGTACGAATAAAAAAGTCAGTCAAGTCGAGCCAGTTATGGAACACAGTCTATTCGTGTTGATGCTATTGCTCTGCAACACAAATCGCCTGTTGCTTCGAGAAAACAAAATCACCAAAGTCTATCAAACGTTGAGACTCTCAAAAAGAGGTTCATATTTGAACTATCAACATTTGACCAGATGCTTGATGAGAATCGATTAACACTAAAAGCCATCAAACAATATAAACACATCAAAAAAAGAAAGTCCCCCTAATATAATGTGTAATATCTTCGGAGATATTGGGTGGATTTTGATGAAACTTTTTACAAATGCATATTGGAGCTAGAGACAAAATCCACGCGAAGGACAGTCATGTGTGTGGTGTGACGGCTGACTGAGCATCGATTGAATGGGAGCGGGGTAGACTTTAAAAATGACAAAAAAGATAACAATGAGATTTTATTCAATGAATCAATATTGCGTGTAGCCACCGTGTCGTGGGATAACCTGATAGCATAGGGGTAGCATGCTGTTGATGTTGGCGATTCTACGTTTTAGAATGTTCCTCTATTCGTCCTGCAACAGACAGTGCATGTCACCGAGCATGGTGTGGTCATTGACACGATGATAAACAGCTTTCTTCAGTTGGCCCCATAAATGTTCTGGGCTCCTACATTCAGATTCCCATTAACAGGGACGAGGTAGTCTTTTGTGTGGTGATGATACATACCACGTCATCCTACGCAATGTAGCGTTTGTTAAATAACGATCTTGTCTAGCGGTTGTAACCCCCAATCTTCCAGTTATGGGGCTATCTGCGATATTGCCAATATGCTGGTTTCACTGTCTTAAATTCCGTATGTTTTTTTTGGCATTACCCCCTGCGGCGGGAAACATGTTTATGGAGAAATTCACCTCCAAAAGGCCAAAAGCCATGACTCTGTTTTGGGTTGGTATTCGACCTAACACTGGTTGATTCCCAGCTAAAGGGGTATGGAATGACCGAAGGAAATGAATATGGACCGGCTAAACTGTTCCCGTTGGTCTAAAGCATGCAGGGGACTCACAACATCATTTGCTGACAAAAAAAACTACAGGCAGTACACAATGTGTAATCAAGGAAACAATACTGTGCCCGAGATCACTCTATCTGTGTGTTTGTCATTTTTTAAAAGCACCCCTCGTGTGATTTCAGTTCCTGAATTGATAATTCTGACTCCAAGTGGACACATTCCTCGTTGGTGATTTATTTGTAAATATCTCATTGTTCTAAACTAATCCATTGACTGAGTTATCTACACAGTTGCCTCGCTGCGACCTTTTGTTTATACCTGATTCTCTTCTTTATCATGATATAGCCTAGTAGCTAAACCGACGTTAAACCCTCAATGGTTCAATCAGTCAATCTCAATGTATCTAAAATGTTACTCACTACGCTATGGTATTTCCCATGCAATGTATGCAAAGCTTTAGAAGTAATGTTGTATATCGTATGTAATAACAAGACAATAATGTAGAGAAGTCAAGTGCAGCCAATGCTGTTGAGCTTGATTTAATGAGAAAATAAGCAGCGCCTTGTAGGTTACACTGGTGTAAATATGGTTCGGAGTGACATCTAGCGGATGCGATAGGATAGAATAAAATATAAACTCGGCCCTGATTGGTCAATAGCATTGTGTGCTTTTTGCATAACAAATTTATCACACCTCTTCCCTATGATTTCCCATAAAATAGCCATTGGCACAGGAATTAACCCTCTGTAGTGAAGTTTGAATTTTTTGGTGTGGTCTAAAATATGACAGTATTTTTTATGCGGTTCTGACATTAGTAACGAAAACACAATATTTAAAGACGAATTCCCTGCTAGACGGACATGATTTTTTTGCGTAAAAAGTTTCCCCAAATGTAAATTTTTCAGATTTAAACAACATTTTGGCCCCAAAATAATATTTCCAACAGTATACGCTAAAACGTTAGCACTGAGGCCTATGGAAACATTTACACCAGTGTAACCTGTATCTGATCACAACCAACATTTGCTATACTTTAGAGTTATCTTTCGTTGCGGAGTACTGACAGCAGTGTTACACAATGAATGCTTACAGTCAATGGCTTCAACATGTGTAATCTCGTCATTATTGCTAAAGGAGTATTCCTAATGAAATTAAGAACTATATTTACTTCTATTGTTTCATGTTCTTCTCGGTAATAATAGTTTAAACGGACATGGCTCATTCCGTAGACAAAATTTGGAGGGATGGATACTGTAGGCCATAAATACAAGATCTATTGATATGCCGGCCCCATATTCTTTGAAGGCACTTGCTAAAGTCACAGCCATTGCCCAGCCTTTTTCAAGTTTTCGCCCGAAGTCAGACAAACGCTATTTATTGCTTCCATATCAGGAATACAATAACAAGGAACGATCTTTCCTGTTCCATGTCGTGGAAATGACTGTGTTTGTTTGGCACCCAGACACCTTGTTCATATTTGCATTTTTCATTACTTCAATGTGTCATTTTGGTTTACAGAATCCTCGTAGAAAGGTAGTTAATATATTTATCGGCCTATTTTGATACCTGGAAAAATTCAAAAGCTTATAATATGGTTTGTATTTTGGAGCGCAAACCGCCATGTGGATTTAACAAACTTTGTATGTTTTTTCAGCCTCAGTTTTCAGTCGCCAAATAGTTTTCCTGTGAGTAGAAACCAGGAGATTAACTTTGGTCAAAATTACATATTTGTTGGAATCTATGGCAAATACACCGCGAAACTAACAGGCGGACAGCAATGCGCGTCCACCAAACAGTACGTTGAGTTTTGTCATGCATGATGACAAGGTGTCGAATCTTACTGCAAACGTAAGATATTACACATATCTCCAGAATATTGGGGATGTATTGACTGGAGAACGGCAAAACTCCAAATTCCAAACCTCCCCATTACCTTATGTATAAGCGGAAGTACATCATACATGTGAATACAGGTGATAGGCGACAGTTAATGAGGATATGAGGGATATAGTTATGTCCTGCATTGAGGCATTGTACTCTATATCGGAAAGCAGACCGAAGGTCACTGGATGACAGGCAACTAATCCTGAGATCGAGTGTAGGGTTGTGAGCTCCAATAATATTCCCAGCCCCAATCAATCATCTAAAATCTGCAATGATCTATTAACCCAGTGATTCTTCAAACCTTGTCCCATATAGTGATAACATTATACATGGTGTAGTCTTTATCTTGGAATGCTCGGATTTGCAACTAACAAAGAAAATATATGTATGTATGCATTTGTAGTGATGTCCAGATAATAATTAAAAATACTACTGTCTAATTGAAATAACAAACATTTGTGTGACATTGTAAAAATGAAGGCAACTTTCTAATGAATACACACTGTTAAATAAATAGCCGTAATTTTACGGCATAATTTGTAAGTAAATTTGCTGCCATCACATTTGCTATAAAAATACGAATTGTCCGTAACAGATTTAATTGATATTTTCCGTAAAATAAAATGAAATTGATCTAAATTAGCGGAACCTCCGTTAAATTCAAATGACACATTGGATATTTTCTATCAAACTGTATAAATAAGGTATAATACTTACATATTATGCTACACTGTCAATTATAGGACATTAATTTACGACATTATACCGGTAGCAGAGTTGCCACAAATATACATTGAAATAAACAATGCACCTTATTTTCCTATACCGTATATTTAACGGTTATACCACCAAATACATTACACTGTATTTCCCTACACCATAGACTTGACATTTGCACCGCAAATAGTATGTCCGACTAATACAGAATGGCGCAAATGTGGACTTTTCCATAAATAATATGATGGGTGTATGGACGGAGTAAAATTCGACTTCATAAATAATATGATGGGTGTATGGACGAAGTAAGATTCGACTTCATAGATAATATGATGGGTGTATGGGCGAAGTAAGATTCGACTTCATAGATAATATGATGGGTGTATGGGCGAAGTAAGATTCTACTTCATAGATAATATGATGGGTGTATGGGCGAAGTAAGATTCGACATCATAGATAATATGATGGGTGTATGGGCGAAGTAAGATTCGACTTCATAAATAATATGATGGGTGCATGGGCGAAGTAAGATTCGACTTCATAGATAATATGATGGGTGTATGTGCGAAGTAAGATTCGACTTCATAAATAATATGATGGGTGTATGTGCGAAGTAAGATTCGACTTCATAAATAATATGATGGGTGGATGGGCGAAGTGAGATTCGACTTCATAGATAATATGATGGGTGTATGAGCGCAGTAAGATTCGACTTTTTAGATAATATGATGGGAGTATGGACGAAGTAAGATTCGACTGAATAAATAATATGATGGTGAATGGGCGAAGTAAGATTCGACTTCATAGATAATATGATGGGTGTATGGGCGAAGTAATATTCGACTTCATAGATAATATGATGGGTGTATGAGCGAAGTAAGATTCGACTTCATAGATAATATGATGGGTGTATGTGCGAAGTAAGATTCGACTTCATAGATAATGTGATGGGTGTATGGGCGAAGTAAGATTCGACTTCATAAATAATATGATGGGTGTATGGACGGAGTAAGATTCGACTTCATAGATAATATGATGGGTGTATGGGCGAAGTAAGATTCGACTTCATAAATAATATGATGGGTGTATGGACGGAGTAAGATTCGACTTCATAGATAATATGATGGGTGTATGTGCGAAGTAAGATTCGACTTCATAAATAATATGATGGGTGTATGGACGGAGTACGATTCGACTTCATAAATAATATGATGGGTGTATGGGCTAAGTAAGATTCGACTTCATAGATAATATGATGGGTGTATGGGCGAAGTAAGATTCGACTTCATAAATAATATGATGGGTGTATGGGCGAAGTAAGATTCGACATCATAAATAACATGATGGGTGTATGGGCGAAGTAAGATTCGACTTCATAGATAATATGATGGGTGTATGGGCGAATTAAGGTTCGACTTAAAAATAATATGATGGGTGTATGGGCGCAGTAAGATTCGACTTCAAAGATAATATGATGGGTGTATGGGCGAAGTAAGATTCGACTTCATAAATAATATGATGGGTGTATGGGCGCAGTAAGATTCGACTTCATAGATAATATGATGGATGTATGGGCGAAGTAAGATTAGACTGAATAAATAATATGATGGGTGTATGGACGAAGTAAGATTCGACTTCTTAGTTAATATGATGGGTGTATTGGCGCAGTAAGATTCGACTTCATAGATAATATGATGGGTGTATGGACGAAGTAAGATTCGACTTCATAAATAATATGATGGGTGTATGGGTGGAGTAAGATCCGAATTCATAGATAATATGATGGGTGTATGGGTGGAGTAAGATCCGACTTCATAGATAATATGATGGGTGTATGAGCGAAGTAAGATTCGACCTCATAAATAATATGATGGTGTATGGGCGAAGTAAGATTCGACTTCATAGATAATATGATGGGTGTATGAGCGAAGTAAGATTCGACTTCATAAATAATATGATGGGTGTATGGGCGAAGTAAGATTCGACTTCATAGATAATATGATGGGTGTATGAGCGAAGTAAGATTCGACTTCATAGATAATATGATGGGTGTATGAGCGAAGTAAGATTCGACTTCATAAATAATATGATGGGTGTATGGACGGAGTAAGATTCGACTTCATAAATAATATGATGGGTGTATGGACGGAGTAAGATTCGACTTCATAGATAATATGATGGGTGTATGGGCGAAGTAAGATTCGACTTCATAGATAATATGATGGGTGTATGGGCGAAGTAAGATTCGACTTCATAGATAATATGATGGGTGTATGGGCGAAGTAAGATTCGACCTCATAAATAATATGATGGTGAATGGACGGAGTAAGATTCGACTTCATAGATAATATGATGGTGTATGGGTGAAGTAAGATTCGACTTCATAAATAATATGATGGTGTATGGACGGAGTAAGATTCGACTTCATAGATAATATGATGGGTGTATGGGCGACGTAAGATTCGACCTCATAAATAATATCATGGGTGTATGGGCGAAGTAAGATTCGACTTCATAAATAATATGATGGGTGTATGGGCGCAGTGAGATTAGACTTCATAAATAATATGATGGGTGTATGGGCGGAGTAAGATTCGACTTCATAGATAATATGATGGGTGTATGGGCGATGTAAGATTCGACTTCATAGATAATATGATGGTGTATGGGCGAAGTAAGATTCGACTTCATAGATAATATGATGGGTGTATGGGCGACGTAAGATTCGACCTCATAAATAATATCATGGGTGTATGGGCGAAGTAAGATTCGACTTCATAGATAATATGATGGGTGTATGAGCGAAGTAAGATTCGACCTCATAAATAATATGATGGTGTATGGGCGAAGTAAGATTCGACTTCATAGATAATATGATGGTTGTATGAGCGAAGTAAGATTCGACTTCATAAATAATATGATGGGTGTATGGGTGGAGTAAGATTCGACTTCATAAATAATATGATGGGTGTATGGGCGACGTAAGATTCGACTTCATAAATAATATGATGGGTGTATGGGCGCAGTAAGATTAGACTTCTTAAATAATATCATGGGTGTATGGGCGAAGTAAGATTCGACTTCATAGATAATATGATGGGTGTATGAGCGAAGTAAGATTCGACCTCATAAATAATATGATGGTGTATGGGCGAAGTAAGATTCGACTTCAAAGATAATATGATGGGTGTATGAGCGAAGTAAGATTCGACCTCATAAATAATATCATGGGTGTATGGGCGAAGTAAGATTCGACTTCATAGATAATATGATGGGTGTATGAGCGAAGTAAGATTCGACCTCATAAATAATATGATGGTGTATGGGCGAAGTAAGATTCGACTTCATAGATAATATGATGGGTGTATGGGCGAAGTAAGATTCGACTTCATAGATAATATGATGGGTGTATGAGCGAAGTAAGATTCGACTTCATAAATAATATGATGGGTGTATGGGTGGAGTAAGATTCGACTTCATAAATAATATGATGGGTGTATGGGCGACGTAAGATTCGACCTCATAAATACTATGATGGTGTATGGGCGAAGTAAGATTCGACTTCATAGATAATATGATGGGTGTATGAGCGAAGTAAGATTCGACCTCATAAATAATATGGTGTATGGGCGAAGTAAGATTCGACTTCATAGATAATATGATGGGTGTGTGAGCGAAGTAAGATTCGACTTCATAAATAATATGATGGGTGTATGGGTGGAGTAAGATTCGACTTCATAAATAATATCATGGGTGTATGGGCGAAGTAAGATTCGACTTCATAGATAATATGATTGGTGGATGGGTGGAGTAAGATCCGTCTTCATAGATAATATGATGGGTGTATGGGCGAAGTAAGATTCGACTTCATAGATAATATGATGGGTGTATGAGCGAAGTAAGATTCGACCTCATAAATAATATGATGGGTGTATGGGTGGAATAAGATCCGACTTCATAGATAATATGATGGCTGTATGGGCGAAGTAAGATTCGACTTCATAGATAATATGATGGGTGTATGGGCGAAGTAAGATTCGACTTAATGAATAATATGATGGGTGTATGGGCGAAGTAAGATTCGACTTCATAAATGATATGATGGGTGTATGGGCGAAGTAAGATTCGACTTCATAAATAATATGATGGGTGTATGGGCGAAGTAAGATTCGACTTCATAAATAATATGATGGGTGTATGGGCGATGTAAGATTCGATTTCATAAATAATATCATGGGTGTATGGGCGAAGTAAGATTCGACTTCATAATTCTATGAACGAAGGTTCAGTTGTTTTCGGAAAGAAGGTTTGATCGAATTTCCAATTGATGGACAATACTATTTCACATGCAATTGTACATTGGTCAAATTGAGGTTACTCGCCATTACAAAGCTAACTGCAATTATGACAATTGTTCCGGTTGATGATTATATGTATTTGATCGTCGCTGAATACTGCATGATTGATTAAATCTTTAAATATGCTATTAATCTCAGGCAAACATGCAAGACAGCCAATCAGCCATTGACATACATAACAGTATACAGTAGGCCGACGCACACGCTGACTGATGGGACACGCATTATAAGGTTACAACCAATTTCAATAAATGTCCAAAATCTCAAGATATCCAATGAAATCCATGTGTGTATATCTATAAGAGTTAAATGAAAACAGATACATGTATACTGTTGTGCATGATTGAATGGTCAATTGACCACAGACCTACAAGCTGCATCAATTTCTAAATACAATTATGTCAAGTGTGCTTTTCAATTGTGAGTAATACTAATTTCGACCAATCTAAAGCATACGTATCGGGCCTATCGGTGTAAGAAATAAATGAACTCAGACAGTTTATAATGCAAGCACCGTACAATGAACGTATAACAACAAAAAAATGGTGAAAATAATTTTATTATATTTTCAGTAACTTTTTCTGCCAAAATAATAATCGTATCCCCACTCCCGGAAGGGCCACGATGTTATCCTACTCCCAGAGGTTTATCCTACTCCCAGCGATGACGGACTATTTATCCCAACCTCGCACGTTCCGATACGTAATTCGAAGTGCACGTTTTGGGTTACTCCCCTTACACCAAAATAATTGTCTCAGTTCCAGTGCATAGTCAGATAACACAAAATACATCACCAAAAACACATAACCACCAATGTGTTATCGACATCAAATTCCAACTCAGTGAATTTGCAGGATCAACACCAACTGGGAAACATTTTTGGTTACGCTACACTTCGGAATCCAAAGATCGAAATCGTGATAAACAATTGTTCCCACAAGTGCATTCGCACCAAGAAAATGAAAAGAGTGTTGAAATCCACTTCAGTATCTTCAAGCAGTTCCACTTCAAATTCCACTGATATTCGAGTGCATAATCCAAATGAAAGTGAACAGTATTATCTCATAGAACTAGGAAGGCTTATCCACACAATGACATTCCCAACAGTTACTAATTTAATCAATAAAGTTTGTTGTTTGTTAGAAAAATTCCTCCGAAAAATCCCCTTTGAAGTTGGTGGCAATAGAAGAAATCAGTCAATGAAATGACGTCACGTTCCTTATACGGGGTAAAATACTATGGCGCGCGCGGCTATAGTAAAAAATTCATGAATGAGTGACGTAATCGATTTACCTTATTTGGGTTGCTATCTTATCATTGCGCGTAATTTAACGGAAACATTTAGGTCAATATTCAGAATCGGAACATCTTCTCAATGCATTTTATTAGAGTTGTGTCGTGACAAACTGTTGTGGAAAATATAATAAACACAATAGTTAACTGTCATCAGCGACGAACGAAGTTTCTCCTCTCGTGAGATGCGAGGATTATTTTTCACTCGGCTAACGCCTCGTGAAAAATAATCCTGCGCATCTCACTCGAGGAGAAACTTCGTTCGTCGCTGATGACAGTTAACTATTGTCTATATATTCGTTCTATTCGTTCTAAACTCACATAAACGGCACACGCATGTATGCAGTGTAACATATTTCACAAATCAAAAGGATACATATTTAATTATGCAAACTAAAACTCTCAGTTATTTTTGGTCTGAGATGAGGATATTGATTCTGATTTTGATGGCAATAATCCGAAGTGTGACTCGAATAGGGAGGTCTTGTGGCTAGTTTTGAAACTAGTTAGATCACCAGAAGTGTTTACGTCTTTTGGTAGCCAAAAATATTTTAAAGACCTTCGACCGCACCATCAGTCACTGACAATCGGTTCCACGGTTTATCTCCGAAGTGAAGCAGGATAAACGTGTCAACATACAGACCGAGTGTCCACATACAGGCCGAGTGTAGACATACAGGCCGAGTGTAGACATACAGGCCTAGTGTAGACGGAGGAAACGGGATTTTCAGTTCATTGCGAAATGGACATATAGTGTAACAGACAATAACACGACTGCGTAGCATCTGCAAGATCAACATATTAGAAACACAAGATTAGGAACTATAAAATAACACAAATGTTATTCAGCAAAAACTAAACCAATGTTAGGTAAATGTCGACCACATGTGCTCCCAAACGATTATCCATTGAGTAGCCTACCGGAAACATTCTTAGTTTTACAATTATACGGTGGTAAGCCGGTCTAATATAGCAGGTTTGAGATTCCTTTGGACCGGAATATCTGGAATTTTCTGGCGAACTATCCTTCACAATATTCTTTATGGACTCGTCTCAAGATAAACTGTTCAAACTGTTCCTATGGCAATGCCTCCAACGTCACGTGAAATAGATCACATACCCACTAGCCTCCAATGTGAGCACTGCACGTGATACTCTATTAGTTATAATGACCGAGAGTGCTACCGAGTCTCTGGAAAGGGGCATTGTTCCGACTTCCTTCACGAATGCTATTGAGAGGACACTTTTGAAAAATGCAAACCTCGCGACCAGAACATACTTAAAGGCTCACTTAATGTTCAGATCACATTATATACAATATATTCCATAGTATATACCGTTTGAATAAGGAAGCTCCAAAAACACTGCATTATCAACTTATCCGGTGGAATAAACTGTGGACATGTTTTTATCAAGGTACCGACTTCTGCCACAACATCGCACGACTCGAAGCATGTCGAGGGTGTAGCGGGACAACCTTCGTAAATCGACCGACGAGTGCGACGCACAGCTACCTGGTTGATCCTGCCAGTAGTCATATACTTCTCTCAAAGATTAAGCCACGCTTGTCGAAGTACAGACTCTTGGCATAGCGAAAAAGCCCATTAAATCAGTCGATGTTCCTTAGATGGTGCATATCCTACTCGGATAACTGTGGCAATTCTAGAGCTGATACGTGCAAACAAGCTCCGACTCTCCCTTCGCGGGTCGGGGAAGGGCGCTATTATTAGAACAAAACCGACGCGGGTGTCCGGTCTCGCCGTTTCGGCGGCGCAGCAGCGGCCCAGTCTCAGCTTTGGTGAATCTGAATAGTTATCCGCAGATCTCACAGCCCTCGAGCCGGCGACCCATCTTTCAAGTTACTGTCGACGGTACGCGGCATGCCTACTGTGGTTGTAACGGGTAACGGGGAATTAGGGTTCGGTTCCGGAGAGGGAGCATGAGAAACGGATACCCAATCCAATGGAAACACCCGATAAACATATGTCTATCACTGTGAGACTCTGGAATTTGGTAAGATAGATAATGATTTATTGGCAAAAAACATCCACGCGAGGACAGTTTGCTAAAACAGTGGATAATGGTATATACAAAACATGTGATAATAGAGTATACAAGAACAAAATTAAATAATATTCTAAGATGTACAAGGAGTCTCGGGGTCATGTATCATATTTATGGTTTCATAACTGTTATTTGCTCAGCACGAGTATCGAAGAAGCGACGGATCAGTTTACATATTATTCGTGTTAGAATGGGACAGTCATTTGTCAATATAGTAGTAAATTGATCGTTGGCGTTATTGCGTGGAAAATTCGGATTATGGTTAACCACTGATTCGAGAAGTTCTCTTCGTAGTTGTGAATATGCATTGCATCCATAAGGTAATGTATTTCATCTTCTACGACATCATCGCAACAAAACACACACTTTCTATTTTCTAATTTTACTGGGGGCTGTACATGACGCCCCTTTTCTATAGCAAGTACATGGTTACTGATTCTAAATCTGGTGAAAGCTATTCTGTCTTCCAATGATTTCGTGTTGAGAAAATAGGGCTCAAGCCTATACTCTTTCTTGTAAAGCCGATATGTTCTGAGTTTGTTGCTGCCTGATTTTGAGCAGTTGTCACCCAGGCTAGCTTGGAAGTACTCGTTATAGCTATTTTGTAAAGATTTTCGGAAATTTTTCGTTACCATGTCGGTGGCGTGACCAGTCTCTGGTAAAGCTAACCCTAGAGATTCGACTGATTTGAAAATTGATTTTGAAGATAATACCGTCCGTTGTTCTTTAACCGCATTTTGTAGAAGTTCGCAGTCCGAACGCGCGGTGACACTGATAGCATAATTCGACATTCTGCAAGCTGCATCTATATACAGAGGATAGCTGCCTAGTTCTGCACGGACAGCATTATTTGATACATATTTTCCAGCACCTAATAAACGTTTACAAAATTTAATATGAACTGATTCACAGGCTAGTCGATCGTGATTGTTAGATGTTATTTCGACACCCCGCGGTTCACTGCCATATATAATTATTGGTTTGATCAGTTTATGGAACAGTTTGAGTGAAGTTAAGAATGGGAGAGGTGATGTATTGTTATACGTATTGAATAGTGAGTGCATCGCTTTAAGTCCTTTAGCGCTTAAGTTTGTGATAGCTTTTGTGAACTTGCCATTACTAGAAAAGGTTATACCAAGGTATGTATATTCCCTGACATTTTCGAGTTTTATCTCAGAGATATGAAAGGATGGAATTATTGCTGGTTGTCTCGCCCGAAAAATCATGCATTTAGTTTTTTCCGCGTTAACTTTTAGTTCATTCGCATCAGTGTAGAGTTTCAGTTTGTTTAGACAGTTTTGGAGTCCCGTGGAACTATCAGACAATTGAACGAGGTCGTCAGCAAAAAGAATATGATTGCACTGACTATCTCCGATCGTCACGGGATCACACGATTCGTCAAATATACTCCTAATGTCATCGATAAATATTTTGAATACATTCGGTGATAATATATATCCTTGCCTGACCCCAATGGTCGATAAGCAAGCAGGTCCAAGTCCTGTATTTGTCTTAGTTGTGTAACAACTTGAAGAATATAGTGAACGGATTATATGCAGTGTTTGGCCCTCCACCCCGATGTGTTGCATTTTATCGAAGAGCAGTTGCCTAGAGAGAGATAAGTTTAATAGGCAAAACATCCTTATAAGGACAGTATGCAAACATATTAATATATAGTTGTACATTGAACAATACAATAAATGATATAATAATAGATGGTAATATATAACCATTTAAGTACAGCTGAATGTGCATAGGGTCGTCTCGTCTTCATTTATTCATTGCTTATGAGGCGAAGCTCATCGCGTGCGGAAAATAATTTTCGGATTATATGACATATTGAAGTGCATGAATTTGAAATATTGTTGGATAGGATTTTGACAAGCTGTTCAGTTTGTGTCATGTTTTCAAAGTCTGGGAACTGTGTCTTCATAAGAGTTATTAGTTCGAGCCGCGGTGTGCGGTAAGCACTACATTCCAAAAGAAAGTGTTTTTCATCTTCAATAGCATCATCGGAACAAAATATACATAGTCTTTGTTCCAATGCCGTCGGTGGTTGGGTGTGGCGTCCCTTTTCAATAGCCAGTTTATGATTACTTATACGCAGTCTAGTAAAAACGATTCTATTTTCTATTGATGGTGTGTGAAGAAGATAAGGTTCTATTTCGTACTTAAGTTTGAAAAGTCGGTATGTTCGTAATTTATTACTTCCCGTTTTTGAGCATTCATCAGTGAGACTCTGTCTGAAATATATATAATAATCTTCAATAAGATTTCTTTTGAATTGACTCAGAACTGGACCCGGATTGTTTAGGTCTGCAATATTCCACCCCAGTGATTCTGCCGTTTTGAAGATTGATTTCTTAACCGATGCCACTTGTTGTTCCAACGCAGCATTACGGAGCAGATTACAGTCCGACCGTGAAATTATCTTAATTACATAAGATGAAAGTCTGCATGCCACGTCAATAAATAATGGATGGCTCCCTAACTCGGCGCGAACCGCGTTGTTCGAAGAAAATCTGCCGACTCCGAGTAACCGCTTACAATATTTTATGTGTACCTTCTCACATGGAAGGCGGTCGTGATTTTTAGTGGTTATTTCCACACCCCATATTTCGCTACCATATAACAATATCGGCTTAATTAATCTATCGAAGAGTTTTACAGAAGTCACTAGTGGAATCGGTGCGTCGTTTGTACATGCGTTAAATAAAGAATGCATTGCTTTGAGTCCTTTAGCACTCAATTCTTCCATTGCATGTGAGAATCTACCCGTATTACTAAATTTAATTCCAAGATAATTGTATTCATTAACAATTTCCAACTTTTGATTTCCAATGTGAAAGTCTGGTAAAGTTTTTGTTTTCCTACTTCTAAACACCACACATGCCTATGCACGGTATCAAATACCTTCGGAAGTCTATAAAGGCAGCATACGGCGGTCGCTTCAGTGACTTATATCGTTGAACTATGGCATGCAGCACAAACGCGCTATCAATTGTACTCTTTCCTTTAGAAAATCCGAATTGATTTTCACTAATACTTTTATTTTTTACAAGAAAATCGGTTAATCCACGGTTACAATTTTATTAAACAGTTTCCCAATTGTGGAGCTTATTGCTATAGCGCGGTAGTTATTCAGATCATCCTTGTCACTTTTTTTGTGGATTAAGCTTAGAATTGACTCGCTCCATGCAGTTGGGTAGTTCCCTGTGTGAAGAATTATGTTAAATATTTTGGCAAAGTCATCACTCATTAGAGGAACAATCACATTCAAAAGCTCATTCGAGACCTGGTCTGGTCCCACTGATTTATTCGATTTCAATTCTCTAGTGGCGGACAGAATTTCCTCTACCGTGATAACTTCATTGGTCATTTTTACAGCAGGCGAGATGCCCGAGGTGTTTTCGTCAATGTAAATATTAGGTGAACCTGTATAAAAAAGTGACCTGAAAAATTCTACGGACCTATCAGCGTCTAAGTTATTTTCGGTGACTTTATTTTTTCGCAATTTTGATATTATTTCCCAATATTTCTTGGGATTATCTGTTTCTAGGGTATCTAAACTATCATATAAGCATTCGTAAAAATCGCGTTTTTTCTTTTTCAAATCGCGTTTGTATGCCTTTCGATTTACGTGGTATTTTATCCGGAGTTTCCCGTCAAAGGGATATTTCTCATATCGATAATTATTTTTGCTAGGTCGCGTTTCAAATCTTTACATCTACCGTCAAACCATGGTCGTTTTCTGGCAGAAGTTTTTCGTTTGAGTGAATTTCGAGCGCATGCATGAACGTTTATGTCATGTATTAATTGCATGAAATCCACTGTAGCAAGTGTGGTTCCTTGTTGATCTTGAGAGTACTGATAACTGTTAAAGTCTATCTGTCGCTCGTGTATTGACTGTGTTTGCATTTAGTCGTATACTTTCTGCCGACTTAATTCAGTCCATTTTAAGCGGAGTTGTGGTTGTGTATATTGATATTTCGTAGATGTCTTGAACACCGTTTGCTTGGTTGTTTTAGATGTAGAACCAATTGACAATGGTCAGAAAATTATGTGGGTAATTTGACGCAAACATAATCAACCGACTTTAGAAAACAATCACTTATAATTATGTAATCAACAACACTGGCACCGTTGTACTGGTAGCTTGTAAAATGGCCCAAACGATCACCGGTAGTCCTACCATTAGCTATACGGAGGCCAGCACCCTGGCACGTTGCTAATAAACGTCTGCCAAATGAATTCGTCTGCTTATCCATACTCGAACGCGATTCACACGTGTCCATTATATAATCGACGGGCAACGGCATATGTTGGTCCGTGTCAGATATAACATGATCCGGAAGGTCTGAAGTGCGTGCATTTAAATCTCCACCAAGAATGACGAGTTCACCGTTTGTATATTTGGATAAAGCCTGTTCGATGTTACCAAAGATATCTTCGTCTCCATTTTTCGCTTTCCAGAGGCTTGAGTTACTGGGCGGTATATATGCCGATACAAATATAACATTGCAAGATAAATTAATTATTTATCCGCTAAACTTGACTGAGAGAGCTACCTCATTGATAAAATTGTGATTCTTCAGAAAAGGTTTATACTTTGACCGGAAATAAAAGGCTATTCCGCCTTTTTTAATTCTACCCTGCTTGCGACTCAGATTTAAACATTCATAGCCCGGAATATCAATATCAGAAGATTCGTCGTGCCAATTTTGCACTACAGTAATAAATTCATATTTGTCTATTTGTTGTCTGAACATATTGTCATTTAGTTTGTTAGAGATACCTTGTACATTCCAGCTAGTGTACCGAACTAATTCGGTGTAGCCTTCCATAATTAAGCTAAATATAATAATACATGTAAGAAGTCCAATGGAGCAATTAGCCTCTAATATTAATTAGTAGATAAAACGTGTTATAAATTGAATATGGGAACAAAGAATTCTGTATCACATTAGTGGTCTAATGTGAAATTGCGGGAATAGTACAAATACGTTGGCTATGATAACCAGTTTCAAGAATTGGTCAAGTGTGACAACGCACTACATGTATATATGGTTGCGAGATATACCCTCAATACGATCAAGAGGCAATGATAATGTCAAGAGTGGTGTCTGAAGTCTATGATAATGTGTTACTAATAATGAATGTCTATGAGTTCTCCCGTGACGATATTTATGGCGACGGGGTGAAAATTAAAGGCACGATAAGTGCCGTGTAAAAAATTGAATCATGTTTGAGGTAACCCGACGAAATTAAAATGGTAATTTGATCAGCTTTATGTAGCCTCTCTTATTTGATCACTCGGTATTGATAGGGTATCTCGCACATATTATACAACAACAATGTTGTTTGAATTATAGGGTCACAAGATAAGACCTCAGTTGGGAAAGCTCATTCTTCATATTTATGACGTCTTGCGCTATTTGAGAGGAGCCATTAATCTGTCTTGATGGCTCCTGGTTACGTTGCCATCTGGATGCATCACGCGGTGAAGCGGCATCTTTTTGTCGGCGTTCCGTACCGTGGCGAATGTTTCTCCCTAGGATTTCAACGCCATCGTTACTGGGGTGCCAAAAGTCATGAAATAGATGTGACATAACACGCGTGCTACTCACGCTAACATAACCACTTGCATTGTCAATGAATTGGCATCCCAGCTGTAAGCATACAGATTTATAACATTCGTTGGTTTGAAATATAATCCGATTAACCCCTGTCTTACTCGGTGAGGGTAGGACAGACGAAATCCGCATAGTCGCTCCTGGATATAAACGTTTTATTATTGTCACCACTTCACGAATTCTCCCTTCTTCTGTGTGTGAATTGTTTCTGCACGAATTTATTCCAACATGAAATGTGAATTTGGTAACATTCCCCTCTACTTTATTAGCAGGATCCTTTAACCAGTTTAGGAGACCCTCTAGCCGTAGCCCACCGATGGAGACTTTCTTCACGAATTCCATGTTCTCTCGCAACTATCCAGTACAGTACATACCCACCTAAAGTGAGTAGTGGAATCAACGACTTGCTTCATATGATACATTTTTACAATTGCTTTCAGTTACACACATGTTTATCGGTAAGCGATTCGAAGTGCAGGTTAATGTCTCCCAGAATGATGGGACAAATGAGACTGTAGTCACTCGAGAGATTATTGAAATCAGCAACAAACGTCTGGACCTCAGGTTTAATATTTACTGGGTGGGAGTCTATAAATGCAAACAAAAGTTGCAAGATCATTGGAAGCTTTAACGTGATGTGAAACACTCCGGTAGGGTGATAAAATAGAAATGGAGAGTAATCTTGCTCAAAGTAGTAATTCTTATATATCAATTAAATACAGTGACTCTCGATGGCGAAATCGTTTTCGTTAACCTATACCAGATAGTTGTGTCCCGAATCGAGAAGTAAATATTTACAATTGTGCGCAGTTCAGACGATGTTTTCTATGGATTGGTAAGGTCGATTTTTTTGAAATTTTCGGCGATGTTACTAGAATGCTATATTCCTTCAGTTGACATATTACGTGAATACTAACTTACTAGTTTCACGCACCAGAATAAGTACATAATAACGAACCAAAGACGCTTTGGGTCGTATATAGGCTATATCTGATTTTGTGACGTCACCAATTTTTAAGTAATACGACCCTTGGATTTTGAATTTTGGATAGCACGAATGTCGCACAGTAGATCGGTGGGCCTAAAGCATTATTGTCGTAAAATGCTGTCAATATGCCAACGCAAATCAGTCGATCTGCAAGGAGCCAGTTTATAATGTATTTCTAACAGGTCTATTCACTCTATTTGATTATAATTGGAAACAAATCAAACTAAAGCACAAGAGTTAAAACAAAGCGTGAATTAAATTGCATGAAAAAGTTTTGTTTACAAATTAAAAAAAAATATTAAAAATATTTGCCCAGAAAATGAATTCCAGCCGCATGAATGCACCTGTAAAGACTATTTTCAATTTTCTATCGGTAGTTTCGCCTGAAAGATAGATGCACTATTCACAAAGTTCAAACCGAAACTATAAGATTCGATTGAATGCTTCAGCCAGATTTTTATCGATACTAAATCGATATCAAAGTAAATCATAAAATTGGAAGATAACAAGATATAGTTCCAAACGTATTAAACATTTAAACCCATACTATTCTGTGATTGTATAAAACAAACGATTTATGTAGTTATAAGTATTGAAAATATTATGTATTTCTGCCAACAACGGCTGAACGAGCGAAGAGATATAAGTTTGTGCTATAAATTAGTACGCAATCACAAAAAGAAAAAAGTCCTGCCACACGGTCAGTTCTGGTGATTGTCGTGAACACAACAACTGAGATAAACTGAGCAGGTAAGCTATATGTGCATATTTGTGAACTCAATTCTTCTAAACATCTGTAGGCCTACATGTAGATACTTTTAGCGTGATGACAGGCAAAACTTTGAAAATGAAAACACAAAAATTGCATTCCGAAAATTCGATGCACCATGTGGTAATCATGTCAATGTCATTCTGAGCACAGCATCAAATTTCTACATGGTGATTTCACTTTGCTGATATTCATTCAACAACCATTGATCGGTGTCAACATAGGGACCTGCGAAAATTCAATTCGATGTCAATATTGGGGACCTGTTTCGACTTCGACACCAAATATTTTCAAATCGGTGTTACTTTGAGTCTTTGGTGTACCGGTAACCTTGTTAATTTTTTGGGTCCTACTAAACAACGAACACAAACGAACACAGGTCCAAAAAGCGGAGTAGAAGGGTGAAATTTGGTTTGTGGGTGCGCGTGGGTCCATTCTATGTGTATGTGGTGTTATTTCCAACTTTGATGATTTATTTTTTGAGTTATTAGCATTATTTGAATACAAAACTACTAAACAACGAACACAAACGAACATAAGATTAGTGGCAGTGCAGAGGCTACCATGCAGGTGTTAATTAACTACGGCTTACTCTGTCTCCTTGTTTTTATTGCAAGATGATTGTCAATTTTATCACTGATGGCAATAAAAACACGGGGAAACATCAGAGGTCGGCGTTTTAATGCATAGCTAACAAAACATTTGAGTGAATGTGAGTGAGTCATTGTTGTCAGTCTCTGAGATGACTATATATTTTTTCTCAGTCTCGGAGATCACTCTGGTAAATGCTATTTCTGCTTGCTTTCCCGATACACGCATACACTATGTACCAGCTGGCATCTTAAGGAAAATCTCAATCGTAATTTAAGTAAAACAGACAGTGATCAAACTGTCAATACGATGGAAAAATATTCAATAGCGAGAGCGGCTTGGTAACAATAGAAAACAAAATCATTTATGACGAATTACAGACAGACATAATTGACAAATATATGTGACAACAGACGATACCTTACATTTATGGAAAGACTAAAGGCGAAAGTTTTCAATGCTAGAAAACAAAATTCAACAATTCCGAAATGTTGGACAAATATCAATTATGAAAGCATTAAAGGTGCGGGAGTCCTTGGCAGTGGGTATATGCTGTGAAAATTTTCCAACGGTCAAAAACCGACACAAAAAGAACAATGTAGACAGACTTTGTCCGCATACAAATAAGAACTTATTATATATCGCATAAACAGTATGTTATTGTCATATGTTTGACCATTGTGTAAACAAAAGCATAAAAAGTTACTTTCCTGGTGTTTGTTTATATTATGATGGTAAACATAAAGAGCGTTCTTTGTTGCTGAATTCCTGATATGGAACTAATAAAGAGCGTTTATATCATTTGTGTGTGATTAGCCAGTAACACGTACGGTGCTGTCTTCTGTAACACAATCAGACTCTTGCTTAGGTAATATATAGTAGGTCTTTAAGATAAGATAAGATAAGATAGTTTATTACAATACACCAGTGCAGGCAGTTGCAAATAACATAAAGTACAAGTAAATTAAACATAATACATAATATATGTGCATATAACAGTAAACAAACCTATAACTACATCATACATACGATTCTTAATGAAATATAAATTTCCCATAATTTTCATTTCCCCATATTTATATTTGTTCTCCTTTGGAAGAATAACCGGATAATGTTGCACACGGAATTCATAATTACTTCGGCTTCATTTTTCATTATAAAAATGAATTTATCATCATCGTTCATGTTTGTAAAGTGTATGTTATTAGTGTTAGCAACATCAAATAATTCTTTCCTGAGGTCAGTGTACGCACTGCATTCCATTATGAAATGTTTTTCAGTTTCAACTTTTTTCCCATCACACATGAGACAAATTCTGTCTTTTAATAACGTCTTTGGTTGTGTGTGTCGGCCTTTTTCTATAGCTAATATATGATTGTTAACACGCAGTCGGGTGAACATTTCTCTTGCCGTTGGTGATCGGACGTGTTTGAGGTATGGTTCTATTTCATATTTGTCTTTGAACGTTCTATATGTTCGTAGTTTATTAGCACCATTCTTTTTGTCGTCATCGAATATATCTTTTTTGAAATTATTTACATGTTCTGATTTTAGTCTCTCAATTATAAGTTTGTCGGTGAATCCTATCGTTTTATTAGACTGTGATATATTGAATTTGATACCTCTTTTTGCAAGATGTGTGTCCCACGTTGGAAGATTACATAATAGAGATTCTGTGAACGAATCATGTATTATATTTCCCGGTTGTGCAAAACGAAGTTTATTTAGATATTTGAACATATTCCCGATGGCATTAACTGCTATGGGGTATCGACCTAGTTCAGCCCTCGAAGCATGATTTGACGCTTTTCTATTGAGTTGTAGTATATTTTTACAGAACTTTAAATGTGTCTGCTCAAGAGGGTAGTTATCAACAAACGGAAATTTCAATTCAGCAGCCCATATTTCGCAACCATACAACAGAATAGGCATTATTAATTTGTCAAACAATTTACATTTAGTACTGAGAGACAATTCTGTCTGTGAATTCAATGAATTCGTCATGAAATACATAGCCTTTGAAGCTCGCCCGCTCAAGTTTTCACAAGCTCTCTCCATTTTACCGTCAAAACTGAAAATGAGACCCAAGTATTTATATTCTTCAACTACTTCTAACGACTCACCATTTATATAAAACTTATTTATGATAGCATGCTGTTTACACGATGAACGAAACTGTATGCGTTTTAGTGTTTTTCTGTTTACGGTGATTGGAACAAATATGAATATTTTCGACAACTAAGGCCTCCCGTGTCTTTAATAATATAATTTTTTTTTTAAATTGACTGAGTTTACAGACAATTTAAATGAAACAGTGACTGACCAACTGCGTGACATTCGAGTGGAGGGGATTTCACATTACCAGGCATTGCATCATCTTTGGAAGTGAGACACGAAATTTAAACAAATATATGACGGCCGAACAACGAGACAGACTAATGCGAAGACTTCTTAATTTTGTGAGTGACAATTCCAAATTCCAAACTTCAACTGACGACAATTAACTATACCCAAAACTACCGCTTTCGCAAAAAAAAACTGGACAAAAAAAAGGAAAGAGTGAAGGCATCAAAAACCAAGACGATCACCAATAAACGACAGAAAGTTAGCATATAGTATGGAAATATACATAGAGGATCTCACATGAGTTTCTATTTTATACGGAATTTATCAACCGAGTTCACTAAATTCGATTTGAGTCGAGGTTTACCGAGTGCACTGACTTCAAGGAGAACAAACTCTGCCCATCGTTCCGCCGGGGCCGAGTCAGTGTAAAATAATATATAAATATTCGATTGTATATAAAACAAACTTTGATTCTAGTACCTGAAGCTCTACTGAAAGAGCAGTGTGATGTCAGGGAAGTTAAACGAAGTAATAATAAGACAAACTAACTAAGTCAAAACAACTCAGTGACAAAGAGACAGAGTATAAGCCATAGAGAATGCGGTAGTTAATTAACACCTTTATTAACACCTTTGCTAATCTCATGTTCGTTTGTGTTCGTTGTTTAGTAGCTTTGCATTCAAATAATGCTTATAACTCGAAAAATAAGTCATCAAAGTTGGAAATAACACCACATACACATATAATGGACCCACACGCACCCACAAACCAAATTTCACCCTTCTATTCCGCTTTTTAGACCTGTGTTCGTTTATGTTCGTTTGTGTTCGTTTGTGTTCGTTGTTTAGTAGGACCGAATTTTTTTTGCGTTAGATAACATATGGCAAATGACCTAAGATCACAAAAATTGAAACGCAAGGTTGCCAAGTTAGCAAACATAGGTCATTTTGAATGTATGCCGTTCAAAATAGACATGTATTATGCAAAGTAGGCACTTCGATCACAACCTGTGGCGGTACTAGTAATTAATCGCCGCATATATTTGTAATCTTTATCGACACTGTATAAATTGTCTACACAGTGCGTGATCGCTGGATGCAGAACGCAATTGATTACCTTATGTTTAGATCATGTCATGAATAAATGCTATCGACCATATTCCACCAGTACAAAACCCGGGAACTTTTTGTAAGTTTTGACAGGGAACGCGGGGAATGTACTTCTTTGTTCATACCTGTTGCTTAATGATTTATTCATCGGTACGTTAAGTTCCCAGCTCGAGATTAGGCCTGTAACGATACGCTTGGTCACGATACGTATCGCGATACGGGGCAAACGATACGATACGTGTCATGATACGCAAAATTTTATCGAGTAAATAGCTATTCAACACTCAAAATTTGCACAACTCTCAGATTGAGTTTTAATGATAGTTTTTCTAATAATACTGTGGAGTTTCATAATTGTTTAGTTCTACCGGTATGTGAATGTGTAGTATGCTCGTACAATACCAGTAAAAATGACATGTTGATACTGAAGTCAGTAAAAGAGTTGAAAAGTTTCTCACTCGTCTGTTTATATATCACATAATCACAACAGCTGGCTGAGAATGATGTCGTTTCAAATGGTGCGACATGTTGGTCGTAACACCAGTCTTGTAAGAGGTTGCCGTCGAACATGATTTGCAGATCGTTTTAGTTCTGTCTGTCTTAATGCATGGCTTTCCATCCTCTTCAACTGTGTACCGGTACGTCCCAAAACCGTAATACTGCCAGATTTTCGACCCATAGGCCGCTGTCGGATTGACAAGTTTTAAGCTTTCTTGAGCAGACATCTTTCCACGGTCCACGTGTTGTTGTTTTGCGCAGACAATATATCCAATATACTAGTATTTGATCGGTTCATCAAATTAAACCAATAGGAGCATGGTTTACAGTCTGAGGCTAGGTTACGGAGGTCAGTCATTTCACTTCCGCCAACGTTTGTGTCAAAGGTCAAAGTGCGAGCTCACGGAAACAAACAAAATTTACAGATTTCCTTCCGATAACACGTAGTAAGGATTCACAGCTTACGGAAACGAACGAGGGGACCCGATTGACTTTGTATGGTAACTGCATAATATGGAAGCGGAACTGTATGACGAATTGCGATAAATCGTTACAGGCCTACTCGAGATTACATTATTTACGTGACTTTTGAGACCCGATTCCATGATAAATATTTATTTTATTTCCTGTCACCAAATTCAGGACGTAAGCGACCGCACACGGACGCAGTTCTGATTGGTCGACTTCATGACCGAAAGTATAACTGAATTAAATACAACAGGTGATTGTTTGGGCTGACTTAGGGAAAGTTGGTAGCCGAGAGGTACCGGTAGCTAGAGATGGGTGGTTTTGAAATTTTAAGCTCGGTATCGGTGAATTTTCGTCAATTTACCGCGGTATCGGTACGGTAATCAGAATTGCTATTAAATCACAAAACCAGAGCAGAAATTCCCGGTAAATTGAAGTTTTTAACTGAACAATAAACATGGAAATATCATATGCCCACGGATATACTACATTCGCGACAATAGCTAAATGAGGCAACACAATGACTCAAACAATTATTCAATTAAGTGATATTTACACATCTTTTTGATCATTTATACGCAGGTCGTCGCACCGCTTTTGAAAAGAATAAGAGATTGCATGGCTACGATATCATCAATTTCGTCACATTTTCGCGAGTGAATAGAATTCACAAATCGTAATCAATAGATGGATCTGTACTATTTTTTAGAAATTGAAAGTAGATTCTGATTCACTGTATAAATGAAATCGGACCTTATTTCTGTTTATGCTGCTTGCATTTTCTAACAACTGCATTGATTGTTAGGTCCGTAACTAGGTCAGCCATCTGTGAGTTTTTATTCCTTTTGCTCGCCGCAAGGCCTGTCAAATTGATAAAAGGTCACGGTCTTTGTGATGGTTTGATGGATGTGTATAGTACTGAAATTAATTTTAATTAAAGTACCGAATCAAAACTGTTTACTGAGAAACTTTACTCAATACGAAGACACACAAGTTGGCAACACATGAATAATTTCAGTACCGAAAATTCGGTATTTTTAGGTCTGATTCGGTATGGTAAATCGGTATTACGCTGATACTGATACCGCACGGTAAATACCGAGTACCGCCCATCTCTACCGGTAGCATACTGGTCTTTCATGCCAGCGGACCTGGGATCACAACCTGGTCAGAGTATTCTGATAAAAAATCAGAAATCGGCCAGGTACCGGTACCAAGTTCGGTATCTGCAAATTACAGACTTCCCCCATTACAACATTTGTCCTGGTATAATGTCATGGGTGCATCTGTCCACAGATATACATGGACTTTTTTTTACAGTGACAACCGCCTTTCCCAAGCCCACCCACCCTGAGTTTATAATGTTTTACAACTTTTGTGGAGTTTGTGTCTTTGTGGTGGAACTCTTTAAACATGGCCGTTATTTCGTAAAAGTGATATTTAACAAAATGACAGGCATCTTAGAATAATCTCTCATTTTCAAAACATACCGGTAAGCATTGGGCACTGTCGTGTTGAATTCCATACTATGCCAACTACCTCGGACAAAATAAGTGTCCATTGGCACTGCAGTGTATTTGCCATTCGGCCGAAGTGTCAGAGTTTGTAATTGCATTTGAACACTGCTGCCGAACGGCAGGTACACCACGGCCAAACGACAACTAGACCCCGACTGAGCGGCATGTACACTGTGGTCAGATTTCTGGTTTGTATTGGTTTTTTTTTCAGTTTAATGAACGACACCGCGGCAACTACACCATGGCTGAACAGCAAGTACAGGTACACCGTGGCCCAACTGTAGTTAGCCGGTGCAACCGCGGTGTAGTTGCATTTTTGGCTGCGGTGGCAATACTAACAGCACCACGGTTACTACTAGTAGTAAGTGGACACTTGTTTTGTTCAGCAGGGTAGGTGACATAGTAATATTATTAATAACAAAATTTTCTAGAATCTACCGTAGATGAACAAATAGCATTGCGAATCTAAAAGCTCTAAATACGTTAATAGAAGCTACATGTCATGTACTGTGTGTGTTGAAAATCAAGATTCCTAACTTCGCCAAGTCGTGCACACATCTAGAACAGGCTACATAACTCATTTTGTTTATAGTTTGATGATAGCGCGATTGAGCTTCATGTTTAGCTCAACTTTACTATGTAAAGTTTGAGCTATTGCCATGGCTTTGTCGTCCGTCATCCATGTGTGCGTGTGTACTCTTCGGCTCCAAATAAAAGTGCAGGCCCAAATAATAGTGCAGGGGGGAAATTCCATTGAAAGTTAATAAACGTGCAGACCCAAATAATAGTGCAGAGGGAACTCTGAGCAAAACATCAACATATTAACGGTGGTTAAACAAAGTATTTTTATAATATAGGAATAAGTATCAAGTATAGGAATCAACATAATATGTGTCATGTGGTGTTTTATTCAATATTTAAATGTTCACATGTATGTCATATACCGGTACATGTATATGCATAAAGTTATACCCGTAAGCTCACCATTTTGATATCAGAGTCATAGAGAAATCTAGAGTTTGTGCTGCTTTCAATTTTTATAGCCTCAAAATTAATAAACGTGCAGACCCAAATAAGCACTGTGCAGGGGGGAAATTACCCAAGAAAATAATAAACGTGCATGCATGTTTTAGACCGGAACGATTCATTTTGGGCTCATTCGGAGAAAAAAAACATGGCCTCCAGCTGCCATCTTCGATTTCAAAATTCAATCCATTAGCACGGGCTACAGGTCGTACTGTTCGTCTGATCATCATGAAATTTGTCGTGGATATTAATATGGACATGACATGTACATGTAGATGGGAACAAGTCATTTTGGGGCCATTCGGCCAAAAATCATGGCTGCCAGCAGCCAACTTGGATTTTACTCTTTGTATGACTAAATCCTTTAGCACGGGCTACAGTTAGTACCTTTTGTCTGATCATCATAAAATTTTTCATGGCTGTTGAAATTGGAATGCAGATGGGAACGAGTAGTTTTGGGGTCATTCGGCCAAAAAACATGGCCGCCAGCAGCCATCTTGTATTTTACTTTTTGTATTGCTAAATCCTTTAGCACAGGCTACAGGTCTTACCTTTAGTCCACTGTCTGATCATTTTCAAATTTGTCACGGTTGTTCATATTGGAATTTAGATGGGAACGAGTCATTTTGGGGTCATTCCACAAAAAACATGGCCACCAGTGGCCATCTTGGATTTCAAAATTCAATCCATTAGCACGGGCTACAGGTCGTTTTGTACATCTTATCATCATGAAATTTGTCGTGGGTGTTAATATTGACTTGTAGATGGGAACGAGCAATTTTGAGGTCATTCGGCCAAAAAATATGGCCGCCAGCAGCCATCTTGGATTTTACTCTTTGTATGGCTAAATCATTTAGCACGGGCTAAAGGTCGTACCTTTAGTCTGATTAACATTAAATTTGTCACGGATGTTGAAATTGGAATGTAGATGGGAACGAGTCATTTTGGGGTCATTTGGACAAAAAACATGGCCACCAGTGGCCATCTTGGATTTCAAAATTCAATCCATTAGCACGCGCTACAGGTCGTACCTTTGGATTTTTCTCTTTGTACATGTATGACTAAATATTTCTTCAAAATCCATGCTAAGGGTTATAGACTGATCTGTTTGTTTGATCTTCATGAAATTTGTCATGAATGATGACATTGACATGTACCGGTAGATGGGAACGAGTCATTTCGGGGTCATTAGGCAAAAAAATGCCCGCCGGTTGCCATTTTAGGATTTACTCTAAAGTTGCATCACTAAATCCTTCGGCACATCCTACAGACCACATCCCTCCATTTACTGTCAAGCATTAAATTGTTCCCCTACCTAAGTTGAGCGACAGTGTCATTGACACTTTCATTTTTTCTATTTTAACATGTCTATTAATGTTGGGCATACCACGGAAAAGCACAAATAGAATTGATGTTTATTAGTTGTGTGCCAGTATACTGTCTAGGGGTGCCATGATTAATCGTGTAATCGATGAACTGTTGATAAAACAGATAATCGATTACCATTTCCGTTTTCGATTAATCTGCGTTATTTATTTCGGACGTTGAAAATACCAGTTATTGTTGAATACCCTGATTGTACACTTTTACAGTATAATCTACAACCGAGGGGGTTAACAACCTTTGATAATGTATCAGATATTTCGACAACATGAATACTAATATGACCATACACTATATACAGCTAGCATTATTAACGAACCACAGCTAATCCACTGGCATAAGCTATGATATATTAGTACCTGTATCTGTCTGTTTTAATCTTATAAAACAATAACTTCATAGATGTGTATTCCCATCAAATAGGATTCACTTAGGCATTATATCGTGGTATGATTATGATTCATTTCAATCCAGACATGCACAAGGGTTCATCGAAAGAGTGGGTCTTATAGCTAGCAACTCCGAGAATAAATTAGGTCAATCATACATCAGGGCATGTGAGAAATCAGAGTCTAAATGCAAACAGACTATGAGCTCACCACCTTCGACTTAAAACTTCAAACCAAAAAAAAAAATTTAAATGCCGTTCCTTTTGTACAAACTATTATACAATATAACTTCCCAACATCAAACTGAAACTAATCAAAAGTCATGACTGTTGGTTCTTGTCCTGAGGGGAGTATTTTACTGAAATGCACATATTGTCAATCCAATTAAAGGTACGGTTGGCCTTGGCGGTGGGTATCCTGTGAAAATATTTCCACCCGTCAAACACCGCCACAAACAGAAAGAACATCAAAATGTAGACAGACTTTGTCCGTATATAAATAAGAAATATCGCATAAACAGTATGTTATTCTCCTATATTTAACCATTGTTATGTAAACAAAAGCATAAAAAGTTACTTTTCTGGTGTTTGTTTATATTATGATGGTAAACATAAAGAGCGTTCTTTGTTGATGAATTCCTGATATGGAACTAATAAAGAGCGTTTATACCATTTGTGTGTGATTAGCCAGTAGCATTGTGCTGTCCTCTGTGACCCAACCAGGCTCTTGCTTAGGTAAAATATAGTAGGTATTTGTGATAACATGCTGTTTACGCGATGGTCATGGTATATATGAACGAAACTGTATGCGTTTTAATGTTTTTCTGTTTACGGTGTTTGGAACAAATATGAATATTTTCGACAATTAAGGCCTCACGTGCCTTTAAGATGTGTACTATACAAAGAAGCTTGTTGAAGAACCAACGCGTTCGATTTCCCGGGAAACAAACTGAAAGTGGGAAATTTATAGGAATTCTACCGGCGGTGTCAAGGGGCCTGCGAATCGGGTGTTTTCATTTCGAATCGAATTGAATCAGGCAAACGATTCGAAATCGAATCTCGAATCGAATCATTGTTACGGAACCAATAGAGTTCGATCACACCGCTTTTGAGAATGTCCGAGCACTCTTTCACCTTTCGCCCTGCCACTGTCGGAATTGATGGGTTAATGATTAAGGATTGTCCGCACATGTGGTGTTGTTTTTGAAGAGCGTTTATATACACAAGTATAAATACGGCTCAATCGGTGCGCTCACTCAGTTGTATTTCTGCGCACTCCGTATTCAGTTGTCAGCGGTGACATCGACTTAAAATGTATGTTATGTATGGTCACAGAGGCGGAATGGGCCAAATAACCGGCCCGGGGAATTAATATAATACTGGCCCATCTGTTCGGGGGGTGTCCACAGTCCACCTTGGGAACTTCCAACTGCACCCCCCCCCCTTGAATCAGATGCAGACAAAATACATGTTTTTACATACATGTAATTCCATTTGCACCTCTGGCCTAATATCCTATATATTCATAAACCATGGTTTTATATATTCCCGTTATGAGACCATTCAGATATTTTTACCTGAAAAAATTGCATAAATTCTAACATCTAGCAGTCTAACTCGAGACAAATGCACATGGCTACGGACAAGAGACCAGGACACACCGGTCTGTTCATGGTTGTTCGGCCCTGGGTGAGAAAATTATACAAGAAAATCGCGAATCCTTATTCAATCCTATAGCATCTAGACTGGCATCAACTGAAGCGTTCCTATTTTGTTGTAAATTTCAATTTGAGGAGGAGTGCGTGAGAATTTTTTCGGATTTACAGCTGGGAGTTACCGTTAAAATCTTGAGATTAACGGGGTCTTTACGTGGTGTTATATGATGCTGACAAGGTCATTTAATGACAAAATTACGATTAGCCATTTGATTCGGCTGGTTAAACAACACATGTGGCGGCCCACGTCTGGAATTTTCCCGGTCTCCTGATCGGCCAGTCCGCCTCTGCCCCACCCCCGAACGTCACATTATACTCACACAGGGAAGTTGCAAACTTCACAATTTAAGTAACTTCTGTCTTTCCTCGCTGGTTTTCCGCTTCTCGGGTGATATATATTTATATATATATATATATTGGCAGTGCACATTATCCGAAGTAAAACATTTTACATGTGGAATAATTTCCGAATCAATATATTCTTGTTTAGTGACGGTTCCAAATATGGTTACAATCCCAGACGCCGTTGTAAAATGGAATTCACTTCATGAATTTATGTGAGAAGAGTGCCATCTTATTGGATACACGGCTGGTTAAACAACGCATGTGGCGGCCCACGTCAGTTTCATTTGCGGCCCAAGTTGTGGTTGGTCAGCCCAACCACATATACTAGTACCCCCCGCCCCCAACCGTAAAAAAAAAAACATCGGATTCTCGCTTGATAGAAAATCACGTGGAATTATAATTTTTCCGGGCCTCCGCCCCATCAGCAAATTTCCCGGTCCCCCGATCAGCCAGTCCGCATCTGTATGGTCAACTCAGGACGGGGAATATTTTTGTAAGGTTATTTTGTCCACCCAACATGTTCTTGAAACAGGTACCCGCAAATGACTTTGGGCGATATTGCGGCATCAACGTAAAATTTGTTATGTTTGGTCAACTCGAGACGTGGAATATTTTTGTCCCGTCAGATTGTCCACCCGACTTGACCTTGAAATGGGTAGCCACAAATGATATTTCGGGCATCAGTATGCTGTCGGCGTGCATGTACGGGGTTACCTTGAAAAACTAAAATTAATCAATCAACCAAAGCCATAGGACCAGTGGCGGGCTAATATGCTAGTATTCATATAAACTTAATTGGATATATGAAGTTCTAAACATAAGGTAATCTATTGAGTTCCGCATCTAGCGATCACGAACCATGTAAAGAATTTGCATAGTGTCGATACAGATTACAGATACCCCGCTTGACAAAACAAGTGTCCATTGGCACCGTTGTGTATTTGCCGTTCGGCCGTGGTGTCAGCGTTTGTAGCTGCGGTTGAAAGGCAAGTACACTGCGGCCGAACTGCAAGTACAGGTACACCATGGCTGAAATGCAACTACAATGCGGCCAAATGGCATGTACACCGTGGTTATATTTCTGGTTTCAGTGGTTTGTATCATGAACGTACACTGCTGCAACTACACCATGGCTGAATGGCAAGTACCGGTACACTGCGGCCCAACTGTAGTTAGCCAGTGGAGACGCAGTGTTGTTGCATTTTGGCTGCGGTGGCAACGCTAACCGCACCGTGGTTAAGTGGATACTAGTTATTTAGACGCAAAAAAAACGAGACTATACTAAAGTAATACCGATTCAAAAATATCTGAATCAGTGGGTCGATTCGGTGTCGATCTTGAATCGGGTGCCCGATATCGACATCGAATCGATTCTCGAATATTCGCATGTCCCTAAGCCATTCAAAGTTTGAAAGAACTAGCTCAGACTGTGTAAAGTTAATAGTAAAGATACTACACTACTGCCCTGCATGTAAGTATTAAATCAACCAAGTACATGTAACTGGGATTATTTAATATGCGTTTATGACTGCAGTCAAACCATAACTCCAAAATAATTATATGCAGTTTAAAAAGAACCCTGATTATATTCATTGAGAAATGTCATGTCAATTTAAACGAAACTCGATGAACAACGTCATCATGTACATGTAGCTTTCACTCACCCGAACAAGTACATATTGGTAATATGTCTAAGCATGAAGTATTACCTGTATACCGGTATAACAGAACTGTATTATACAAAGCACAAAAAGAATGTATGGAATATTCACTATATTGATGTACATACAGCTATTCAAACAACCAGCTCAGACTATGTAAAGTTAATAGTAAACATACTACTAGTACTGTACTGCTGCTGTATGCGATACATGATCAGCGATACAATATGAATTTGCAAAACATGATCAACAATACGATACATGTCACTGTACACTAAATATCAGAACCAAGATGTACTGGAGATGCAGATGGAGTTCATGTTAAAATAAAATGCAGTTGTATACATGCACATGTAGTTATCTACATGTACATGTTAGATGAGTCAAATACACATACATGTACATGTAATTAAGGATGTGACCTATCCATGAATTTTCAAACAATCTCAATTTCTAAAAGTTAAACAAAATTGTAATGTACCATACCAGTACATGTACATTGTAGGTCACTAGATAGTTTGAAGGGAGGTATTTGTAAAAGAACATTGCATTATCCATCATTATCTACATGTACATGTACATGTAGCATATTCAGAGGCAGACTGGGCCAAAAACCCGACCCGGGAAATGAATATAATACCAGCCCATCTGCACCGGGCTCCCCCTGGAATCAGAATTACTAGTAGGGGTGCCACGATTAATCGTATAATCGATGAACCGTTGATAAAGCCGATAATCAATTACCATTTCCATAGTCGATTAATCTCTGTTATTTATTTCTGACGACGTGCTGGGTATTATTGAATACCGTGTTTGTTTTACAGTTTAACAACCTTTGATCATGCATCAGAAAGAGTCTGACAACCTGAGCATTCTAGTACTTAGATATTACTAGTACAGTCTATCACTTATCGTGTGGTGACTGCTAAATGAAACTCACTATTACTATCAGAATTACTTAACTTGTTCTGAGTTCTGAAATTTCTGGTGGGGGGGGGGGGGGTGGGCCACCTTTGTGACTGTTATCCACTCTGGAAGTTTGCTGAAACTTACATGGTTTTTGTGACATTAGATTCCATTTTTAGGAACCGCCGGCAGTCCGTCATGCATTCCTATTCTTATATTGTTTGTATGTTTTGCTATTCATAACATTGAAATTAATGGTTATGTTCGTTCTAATGAACGCACAATTATTATAACCTTGAAAATTTGACATCGCCGAGATATGTGGTGGTATTGAATACATGTACATTGTGCTCATTAGTCATTACCGGTGGTTTATGGTGGACATTATTAGCATAAAAAATGCATCAGCCAAGTATTTTAATCAACAGATTCAACACCCACCATATAGGCCATATTACGGAATACGGTACATCCACTGTTGATATTGGGTACGATTATCGATTAACAAAATAAATAATCGTGGCACCTCTAATCAGAATCTGTTCAGGGGATTCCAACTGCACCACCCCCCCCCTTGAATCAGAATAAGACCAAATACATGTTTTTGCATAATTCCATTTGGAGCCCCTTGCACCTCAGTGCTCTGGCCTAATAGCGCCCGCTCTCCCGCGGCAAAGCCGCAGAAGCGAAGCGACCAGGGTATACATGTACGTATGCGAATATGAGATATATACTAATCAACTTTTTCGGCCCAATCTAAAAATAAATTGAAATCACCTAAAATAGGATCAATTATTCATAACTGAAGGGTCAGCCAGGGTCAGCGGAGTCCAAAATTCTATTGTTGGCAACGGTCGCCATTTTGTATTGATTAATGCCACCTCGAAATGTGTATTTAGGCAAAATGCTCCAGGGCAAAAATATAAAAAACTTTGATCTACCAACTGTTAGCTATAATTCATCATATGTAGGAACATCATGCTCCTAAAGCCAAATATATTTTCAAAAAGTGAATGTAAATTGAACAAAAGCTCTGGTTAACAAAACAGTTAAATTGCATGAAAAAGTTTTGTTTACATATTTCATAAAATTATTAAAAATATTTACCCCGAAAGAGGAATCTAGCGACCTTGCTGGCCGTTTACATATTACATATTAACGGTATTTCCGCCTAAAAAAATTATGTAATATTCTCAAAGTTCAAGGCCGACAAACGGAAACTTTAAGTTCCGATTGAAAGATCGCACAGTCATTTTAAGATTGCTTCTTGGGAAACCAGTAAAGACGTCACTACATACACCGGCGCGCAAAATTCCAGACAGTACTGCGTCGATGGCCAGACAGCTGAGACTCGTATTACATGGCAGGCTAAATATCCACATTTACGTTATATGTGATTATTAACATACATTGTATATATCATTTTCTTGTGTCCCATTATAATTAGGGTGGATACACACATGCATGTAATTTATGTATGTAAAATATATGTATTTTACATGGCCACACCAATAATTGACAACATTAATCACCTGCGCACGAGCGGTTCGTTGTTAACAGGCCAGACAAGTGAGCAGTGCTAAGCGAAGTCAAATTGTCTTCTATCAGTACATTTAAGGCCAGTCCAAAACATGTCTTCTCTCACGGATGCGGAAATTAGTCAAGTCTGTGTGATATCTGGCATTTTATTAATGCACGACCACCAGAAGCCATACGTCTGGCATACCGGTACACCGCTGGACAAAACAAGTGTCCGTTGGCACCGCAGTGTATTTGCCGTTCGGCCGCGGTGTCAGAGTTTGTAACTGCAGTTGAGCACCGCGGCCGAACAACAAGTACACTGCGACCGAAAGGCAACTACACCGCGGCCAAACATGTACACCGTGGTTAGATTTCTGGTTTGTATCGTCTTTTTTCAGTTTAATGAACGTACACTACGGCAACTACACCATGGCTGAATGGCAAGTACACCGCGGCCCAACTGTAGTTAGCCGGTGGAGCCCCGTTGTAGTTGCATTTCAGCCGCAGTGGCAATGCTAACAGCACCACGGTTAAGTGGACACTTGTTTTGTCCAGCGGGGTATACAGGCTTGATGTAGAACATTTTCAACCATGATGCTTGTTTGGGTGGGGTCTCGAAAGCTTCAAATCGCTAAGGGACTTAGTTGAATGTATCGGTCAGAATAATCTGGGCAAGAAGGTACAATATGATATGTTTTACTTAAATAGCTCAGAGTTAGCCACCCCTGCCTGTAGTCCAAGTCTTCTTGTACTAAAACCAGCTAAGATATTGGGATGGCGATATGCTGCTTTTAGTCCAACCCCGTCCTATATGCTCTCTTATGACACGACTTACGCCCACGATCTGTGGCGGGAATTTGTGGTGTATTTTACTCTATTTACCTAGCAAATCAATACATGATGCTATATACATCGGAAAGGCTTACATCTTATGGTCATAATGGTGTATAATAATCTAACTTTAATGTTAAATTACACATAGAATATTCCGGTTGATTGCCACACACATCGATTTGTTTCTCTGTTTGTTTACGTTTAAACCGAAAGCCGAAGTGGTCCGAATAAGTTCGGCATAATCCGCTATTTGTTCTGGGAATTCTACTTTCCGTTTCTATATATAGCGCGGGTTTTCCGAACAAAAATGGCGAAAACCGATCGCCCGAAAGTCCAGTTTTCTATGTGCTTTCAGAACAATTCCCGCACTAAAAACTTAATGACATAATGGAGGATCAGAACGGTAGTTTTGTTGACAATTTTCGCAAGCAACTTGTCAAAATTGGAGCAAATTAGAACTCTTGTGTCTGACTTGCCATGCGTGTGATGTGCATTTTGACATATGTGTTGATAAAATAATCGGAGAACCGAATCACACAGTTTCGAAATATAGTTCTTCCGTTTTCGTGGGACTTTTCAAACTTAAGGTTCATTTATTTAGTGTATTACATTTATATCTCCAATGTTTAATTAATTAATTAATTATTTTATTTATTGACACACATAATTACGATTACAATGGAGAATTCATCGTAATTTGCGTTGTTGTCCAAAATCTACGGAATATTTTCAACGGAAAATGCCGAACACAGTTCGCGAGGTCAACCGAGTTCGCATACTTTAAAAAAATTGTAAACATTGAGGTAAATGTCTCTTTTCGCATTAAATTACCGTTTTAAATTCACAACTGATGTGGGTTTCAGATAAAATAGCATGTCTTCTGCGGAAAATATCCGTTTATTGTCGCAATTGTGATATTTTATTTCATATAATTGTGGTTTTATTTGAGCGGGTCACTAACGATTAATTCGTGTCAAAGGGGGCCTGGAACTCGGACTAAAGACCGGCACCTCCATCCCAATATCTTAGCCGGCTTTAGTACGAAAAGACTTGGACTACCCTGCCTGGTAGCTTTAGGGGTCATATATAGCCCCCGGATGCGTCGGGAAATCCTGATCTACCACTGCTATAAATAAGAGAGGACTGGTAATTATTTAAATAGAAAGTCTACCATATGTGTTATCCCACGAACAATTATTTTAAGTGGCCTGGCGACTCGGTCCAAGATAACGGCTTATCTACAGTCCGGCTTAATTGGAACTAGAACTCAGTGCGTTCAACACATAGGCAATGATTGGGTTGTCAGTGGACACATATTACATCGTCTGTATGATCCATGTAAAACGCGAAATACACGATAATTACAGAGATTACATGCATGATTGTGTGTATCCACCCTTAGGGTTTATCATCAAATCCTTCTATAAAGATAACAATTCATCCGATAATCCCATGAACAGTAACAAGCGGGCGCAAATTACGTTTACGTACATGATCATATTATCATATATATATTCATAAACCATGGTTCTATACATGTATATTGCCTGTATGAGACCATTCAGTTATTTTAAACTGAAAATTTGCATAAATTATAACATCTAGCGGTCTAACTCCAGACAAATGCACACGGCTACGGACAAGAGACCAGGACACATCGGGCTGTCCATGGTTTTTCGGCCCGGGCCCCGGGTGAGAAAATTTTGAAAACTGTAGGGGAAACCCGGGCAAAGCGGATTGCCCGGGCAAAGCCGATCACCTTTATTATACCCCCTTTTAAGAAAAAATGGAGGTATACTGTTTTGCACCTGTCCGTCCGTCTGTGTGTACCGTGCATACGTCCGTCCCATGTCTGTTCATGTCATAACTTTAACAGAAGTGCTCGGATCGGATCTCAATGAAATTAGGGTGGATGTTCACTACTATGAGCGCATTAAAATGTAGGGTTCCATCGTTTTGTTCGGATTTTCCATTCTAGAGTTATTCATCTTTGTTCGTCTGGTGTCTGTTCATATCGTAACTTCAACAGATGTGGTGGGATCTCAACCAAATTTGGTGTGGATGTTCACAACTACCCTGTATGAGGACATTAAATAGAGGGTTCCATTGTTTTGTTCGGATTTTCCATTCTAGAGTTATTCATCTTTGTTTACTAGTGTCTTGAAATGTTGGATTTTTGGTCCGTCTTGTGTCTGTTCATGTCATAACATGAACAATAGTGCTCGGATCTCACTGAAATTTTGTATGGATGTTCACTACTATCAGGGCATTCAATAGAGTGTTCCATCGTTTTGTTCGGATTTTCCATTCTAGAGTTATTCATCTTTGTTTATCTGGAAATGTTGGCTTTTTGGTCTGTCTGGTGACTATTCATGTCGTAATTTCAATAGTTGTGCTGGGATGTCAATGAAATTTGGTATGGATGTTTACAACTATGAGGACATTAAAATGAGGGTTCCATCGTTTTGTTCGGATTTTCCATTCTAGAGTTATACATCTTTGTTGATCTGGAAATGATGGCTTATTGGTCCATCTGGTGTCTGTTCATGTCGTAACTTCAACAGTTGTGCTGGGATCTCAATGGAATTTGGTATGGATGTTCACTGCTATGAGGACATTCAACAGGGGGTTCCATTGTTCTGTTCCGCTTTTCCATTATAGAGTTATTCATCTTTGTTTATCTGGAAATGTTGGCTGTTTGGTCCATCCAATGTCTGTTCAGCTCATAACTTGAACAGTAATGTTCGGATCTCAATGAAATTTTGTATGGATGTTCACCAATATGAGGACATATACATGTAGTGGCACATTCAAATGTTTGTTTCGGTTTTTTGTTCCATACCGGTAGTTATTCATCTTTGTTTATATGAAAATGCTGATTTCTGGGTCCATACATGTATGTCTGAGTATAACCATGATAAGTTATAGATGTGCCCACAATAGGCGGTATGCCACGAGGGGTTATGCACCGGACAACAGTCAATCTCTTGTTATTTCAATACTATCAAATTATTCCTTATCTATCGGTATTTTAGAATAAGGTCGTTTCGTATTGGGTTAGTTTTTATATATTTCCACAATACATGTACATGTGTGTAATATATGACAATTTGCTAAATTCGATAGGGCACCCACGTAATGCCCCAGACTGTAAAAAGATGTGCTGTGGGCAAAGTGGATCATTCATACCATGACTAACTTCCGGCACACATGCGTAGATTAAGTGAATTTGGACAAATCTAATAAGATGGTTCGACAAAACTCGTGCCTTGTCGGAGCATATCCATAATTGAAAACTTTGAACATTAGAAAAAACGCTATTTTAATTATTTGCAATTAATATGAGGTGTGCGTGATTTTTTTTCGGGATTTACAGCTGGGAGTTGCTGTAAAAATCTCGAGATTAACGGGGTCTTTACCTGGTGTTATATGATGCTGAAAAGTTCATTTAATGACAAAATTACGATTAGCCAATTAGGCTGGTTAAACAACACATGTGGCGGACCACATCAGTTTCATTTGCGGCCCAACCACATATACCCCACGGCCTGGGGCCCATCAGGAATTTTTCTGGTCTCCCGATCGGCCAGTCCGCCTCTGAGCTTATTATCCCAACTACCCGGTAGGGTCAGTACTCGGTCTAATAAATGACAATATTTTTAAATTAACTTGTAGGTTGCCTTCTTAACATGTATACAGTACTTGAGAAGTTGAGAGAACATTGCTGTATTTGCAGGTATTGCTCTTATGCACATGCTCATCTTCAGAACTTCTATTATTTCCCATATTGCGATAAATATGATGCAATACGATACATGTATTATTTGAAATGTGCATGTACATGTATAGCGGTACACTGGATTCACGATGAATCTTTACTGGCCGACAGTTGAGTAATGTACCGGTAGTACAGTAGATATGTTATTGATCAATCTGATGAATATCCTAATATGTAATTAGCCTCTTGGCACATTAGTTATTTTTATAAACTCTTACTGCTACATGTACATGTGTATGTGTGCAAATATTGTATTGTTCCGAATTTAGTCAAGCGATCAGATGGCATCGTTCAAATAGTTCAGTGTTTGAGTGACTGACATTACATGAAAATATAAAGGCAAAATACATTTAATATATTTTATTCCAATATGTATACGGCACAGTAACATGACGACTTATGTTATTGTGTACATTACACAAACCTTTCAAAGATACATGGTAACTGGATTTCAAATTTAATTTATAGAAGTTAATATATATATGCATCGCTGATTTGTCTTACATACATGTACATGTTACACTGACTTATTAACTCTCTTGATAAAATTACTATATATTTTGAGGACATACCGGTACTAGTATCACTGGTGTGAAGCCACAGGACATTTAATCTGCATGCACGACTCTCCATATAGCATACCGTATGGCCATGTTTATAGAGTATACTTGTGGGATGTACCCAGTCCTGGTGCAGCATTGGGAAGATTTTTTATCGCATTCCCTACCAATTACATGTATTTTCATTGTAAATTGGAAATTGCATTGGAAATTGATATGCGAATACATTTAAAATCTAGTCTTGATTGACAGCTCTCTTGTTTCAATAGACGTCTAATAACAGCTGCGGCCATCTTGATATAAGATTAAGCTGAATAAGCTCCACCCCTCGACCCGCGGTTTGTTAGGATGACATTAACTAACATGAACACTGACATGCGTGTTGATAGCACGTTTTTTGTAAACAATGGAACTAAATTGAAAATCAAGATTACCGGTAACTCTACTTGAAAACGAAATGATTCAAGGCTAAATCATAAAATTTAACCTCATTGAGTAAAAGCACAATAAAAGAGAGTCTGCGCGCTCCGTATATCAAGATAAATCGACCGAATTGATAGATGCACGATATTGGGCAATAAACTGATTGATCACAAAATCTACATACATGTACATGTAATGATAGGCCTATATACGTGTATATATATCTGTTGATTCGGTACGGTATTTAACTTACAAGTCATATTTATAGCTCTGTTAGTTGGGTTGTACATGTATGTGCACCGTTGGAAGGTATTTAATATCCTAAATATGTTAATGTTCTTGGGGTTGATGTTATTTCACAGTGTCTGTATCGTCCAGATGATCCATTCGATTATTGTCCTCACAGTCTTGAAAAAATGCATATTTCTATTGAGACGTATTTGCTCTTATTGCATAAATTATCAATTAAAAACAAATATACATTGGGTCATAAAATTAATTATGAGCATTGAGCAGAGCCTGGTTGAAATGCTACGGTGTGGCGATTCATACTCGTCTGCGAGCTACTGATGCCATATATGCATGGTTCTATTAATGGTTTGTATTTTGATGAGGTAAACTGCTCGTAACCTCCATTGTAGACAATTTCACACCAGGTTCTATTCATAAACAAATTAAAAATTTGGCATAAAGAACTGTATTAAACAAATGTCTGCGCGAATGACTGGATCATTGACGACTCGGGCAGACATATACTGGGTAATCCTTTTGACAGCGTGTTCTGGGCCACAAACAATAGATATAACAAAACTTCAAAAAATGATATCTGGTCACACTGAGCGTTGATGGGTAGGTTCCTCGACTCGAATAAATTATTTGTTAAACCCGAAGCCAAAGAAATAGTAATTTATGACGGTCTGATAAGATTGAGTACCTACCTTTAATGTTACACATATCTGCTGCACACATAACCACAAATAGCAGCATTGGGTGCGTTTTCATTGCTGAGATAACAGCTTTAAACGCCAATAACCTTACATGTATTTTTAGCACCCACTGGTGAGTGTTATTGACAATATATTGTGCATCTTAAAGGCATACATGTAATATGGTTTTATTGTTTAATAGCATTACTATTGGCAGTTAGTAATGTGATTGTGTTTAGTAGATTTTTTGGAATTTTGTTGGTTGCATGGGAAGACAACTTTGGATTTAAAAATTTTTTAAACTTGAAAGCTCTGTATCAGTCTATGAGAACAAAATAATTGTTCATAAAACTTTTAGAACTGTAGGTCTAGTTTGTTTTATTTATATATTATTGGAAAGCTTTTTCGAAATTGATTTCAATTGATTACAAATGTAAATAGAAATATTAAAGGGGCACACCAGGTTTGATATATTTTTCTTGTACTCTACATGAGATAAAAAGTTTATGTGTACCGGTACCTACATGTATACCATAGTATGGTACACTTAGTGTCAATGTTTGGTTACTCGTCGTTCGTCCTTCCATCTGTACCGGGTACGTCTGTCTGTCCCTCCGTAGACACTTTAGGCATAATGCGATAACTCTAACATTTTCTATTTGATCGAAACCAAATTTTGTACAGTATATACATGTATATACCGTAGGTTTCACATCCCAAAATACAGTTCGAGTTCGAATATGGGTTTGATCCAAGATTTTTTTTACAGAGTTATGGCCCTTTTTAGCTCAACTTTACTTTGTAAAGTTTGAGCTATTGCCATGGTTTGGTATCCGTCGTGCGTGTGTGTGCGTGATTCGTCAACAATTTCCTTTAGCACGGGCTACAGTTCGTACCTTTGGTCCGATTATTATGAAATTTGTCATGGATGTTGACATTGACATGTAGATGGGAACGAGTCATTTTGGGGTCATTCGAAAAAAAAACATGGCCACCAGCGGCCATCTTGGATTTCAAATTAAATCCATTAGCACGGACTACAGGCCGTACTGTTCGTTTTATTGTCATGAAATTTGTCATGGATGTTAATATAGACATGTAGATGGGAACGAGTAATTTTAGGGTCATTCGGCCCAAACACATGGCCGCCGGCAGCCATCTTAGATTTTACTCTTTGCATCACTAAATCCTTTGACACGGGCTACAGGTCGTACCTTTGGTCGGATCATCATAAAATTTGTCATGATGTTAACAATGACATGTAGATGGGAACGAGTCATTTTTGGGTCATTCGGCCAAAAAACATGAACGCCAGCTGCCATCTTGGAGTTTACTCTTTGTATGACTAAATCCTTTAGCACGGGCTACAGGTCGTACCTTTTGTCTGATCATCATAAAAATTGTCATGGTTGTTTAAATTGGAATGTAGATGGGAACGAGTCATTTTGGGGTCATTAGGACAAAAAACATGGCTGCCAGCGGCCATCTTGGATTTAATAATTCAACCCATTAGCACGGGCTACAGGTCGTACTGTTCATCTGATCATCATGACATTTGTCGTGGGTGTTAATATTGACTTGTAGATGGGAACGAGTTATTTTGGGGTCATTCGGCCAAAAAACATGGCCACCGGCAGCCATCTTAGATTTTACTCTTTGTATGACTAAATCCTTTAGCATGGGCTACAGGTCGTACCTTTAGTCTGATCATCATAAAATTTGTCATGGCTGTTGAAATTGACATGTAGATGGGATCGAGTCATTTTGGGGTTATTCGGCAATAAAACATGGCTGCCAGCGGCCATTTTGGATTCTACTCTTTGCATGACTAAAGCTATCAAATGTTTTTGAATTGTTGGAAAACATAGCCGCCAGCAACCATCTTAGATTTTACTTTTATATACATGTATATATATATATATATATATATATATATATATCCATGTTGATAAACTAGTATTAGACATTGAACTTTCCACATTCCTAATAACTCCATCGACAGTAACACATTAAATTATTCCCTTTCCAAGTTGAGCTACATTGCCATTGACACTTTCATTACTTAGAATTCACGCAAGCTGCCAAAACTCACACATTTTTTTTATCTGATTGACAACAAATTTGATATGTGAGATTGTCAGCCCAAAATACAGATCAAGTTCGAATATGGGTTTGATCCGATTTATTTTAAATGAGTTATGACCCCTTTATTTTTAATTCCAAATTTTAATTTTAAAAAAAATGCTTATCTTGAATTTCCTCGCTCAATTTAACAGAAAATATTAAAAAACTTTTATAATAATAACAAAATGATTTAATTAAAAATCAAATTGTCATTGACACTAATTTGTTTAATTGTATATCATTAATTAGGTATGATGTCCTGTTTTGAAAATAGGCAGATTGTATTGCAATAGTTGCATGTAATATAATGATATCAATATCCAATATCCAGACTATATGAGTGTACCTTTAATAGATGTCATTCCAAGCGAAATCTGATATTAATCGAGTGATGACATGTTACAAAGCTCTAGGGAGTGGTTGTATGAAGGTAAAGATACACAAACTGCTGGCTGGATAATTATTTATCCTATCTGTCAAATTGATTAATGGCTAAACCATTGGATCTCACAGTGAGAGGTCCTTGTGTGAATAGGGACAGAGTTATGAGATTTAAAACGACCCACCCCACCCCAAATACTTTAACCCCTTATTAAGACAAATTATATAATATGAGCTTTTGATTTTATGTTTAAGTACTGATATATGTATTACTGTGATCATATCTTTGACCAATTATCAGTTATATCTAATCGCTATCGCCAAGGTATGGGTTAAACATCTGCCCCATCGGCCTCTCGTTTTATATTTGATTCAAATAGGGGCAGAAATATGAGATTTACCCATATGTACCGTATATATGTGAACTGTTAACCTTGTGGGTTGATTTATGAGCTGGGTTTAGAACCACATAATTGGTGGGAGGGTTTCTGGGATTGACCCCCCTAACTTTGGTATTCAGTGGAAAATATGTTGTAACTAGACCAACAAATGGCCACATTTAGAATATTTCTAACTTTATGAACTTGAAGTACCAGTTGTAAAATTATTCAATCATGTGAGATTGAAGCCACATGGACATCCATGTTGGTCGGTTGATAGAGGTTTATCGTCGTTTCAGCTGCTATGCCATATCACAACATCAGTTTTACTGGTTGAATGACCACACTAAAAGTTAATTGCTCCATCCCACCAAACGGGCACCCATGTTAGTCAGCTTTGGTTCGTTAATTAAGCTAGCTTATGTTCATATTATAGATTTAACTACGAAGCTTCAAATGCTGTAAACTTCCTCTGGTGTTGCCATCATATCATGTCACAATGAAATAATTTCTACGAAATAGACCGATGCATCCACCCGTGGGAACGAAATGTATAACTATCATGTGGGGGTTATTTTGTATATAAGGGCCTCATCTCCCAGCTGAATGTTTTTTCGGTTCAGCCTCATATTAAACTTATTACAAAAACACAAACACGACCATATCGGCATTATTTGAATCTGAATGACGCTGTAAGTGAATTACGCTCTATGTGATAATCGACTTACCAAATGAACGCTCTTTGTGATGTGTATTTATTGTGGCCCGCGCCATATAAGGGAATACCGGGTATCAGATAATACATCCAATTTGTTCTTTGGTTACATAGATCATATCATATTTGCGATATAAGATCGTGAATTCCAACTGTTATATTTCCAACTGATCTGGACTTTTTGTAGGAACACATTGGTAAAACGCTCGGATATAATTCTGGAAAGGGATATATTGAAGGCGCGTCTGGTAGGTCGATTGAGGTTGTTAGTTTTACTCATGTTGCGTGGCCGAATCTCGTTTAGACCTGTTTTATGAGAGTTGATGTTGTGGGTTTGTTCAAGCAATTCCAGACGATGGTTAACATAAAATGACAATAATGACAGAATTATTGAATTTTAACGATATCGTTTTAAATTTCCCAGAATTTTGAATTGAGTTACAAGGCAGACATATTCAATAACACCACATCTCTGAGGAATAGGACTGTCGCCATAATGTCTGGTGCTCCAGTCGGTTCCCCCGAAAATCAGCACGTTATCGGCTTATAATATAATTTGTTTTAGGTTCATAATCGACGTAGAATCGCCTCATATTGAGTCGATACCGAACTGAACCTCGGAGTGTTAGTCCAATTATCGACTCATAATAGCTTATAAGTTCAATGTGGGCGGACATTAACACGAAAACACCAACTCACGACTAACCAGATATACGCTCTTTAAACTGTGTTTTGACTGGTCCGCTCCGTAAACCAGAATAACGGATGTAAGTCCACTATCCGCTTATTTCAGAACCAAATAATCCAGTAAAATAGATAAGTTTTAATTGGCAAAAACATCCTTATAAGGACAGTATGCATACATAATAACATATAATTGTACATTGTGTATTGAACAGTATAATAAATGATATTAATATAAGGTCAAGGTCAAGCTGACGTATGAACATATGTGAATATCAGAGGTCGATTATGCACCTATGTGAATAGTCTAGGTCGACTGTGAACCTATGTGAACATTGTAAGTCGATTATGATCATATTTGAGCGAGGATATGTTGAGTGCTCAGATTTTAGTGGAATTTATTTCATGCACGTAATGAAGCAATTTCTTTGAGCCTGAAACAAGTTTCAGAGGAACATAATGGACCTGTCCGTAAGTCCCGCACACCTGTATACTGCATGGTTACTGTTACTACGCACCACAAGCCATCGCAATTTCGCTATCTCTTCAGTGCTAAAATGGCTTCCGATGAGAAAGGACTGTGTTGTTAAACGCCACGTGACACGATAATATACCTTCATTCAAGATACCTTTGTGTGTATATATGCATCTTGTAGAAGTGATTGTCGTTAGATATAAACAAAAATAGAACCAGTTTTAAACAAAAAACCAGGTGTGATTGTTAGGCCACTTCCGATAACCAACTTAGATAGATGTTTAATTACGATGAATCAAACGGTGTAAGTGAAGCCATTATGAATCTTCAATATCAAATAGCAAATTTAATATCGAAGCTATGCTAATGGTTCACACCTTGATGAAATAAACCAAAAGGAGGTTTACATGTGGTAATTAATCTATAATCCCTCTTTTGTCGAAATAAATAGAACGATATCAGTTTACCATACCACGAGCGCCCTGAATGAACCCTGGTGACATCAGGCCGGATGCAAAGGATTATCAAATAATGGCCTTTTAAAATACCACATCCTATTTTGTCGTCAGTAAAGTACATTAAAGCAAACGCCGACTATCATGGAGTCAGTTACATGTTACCATGTCGAGGCAACAATGACACAAAGCAAAGTGAACTTGTTCGGTGAAAGTTGCGTGTACATACACAGCGAAGCACGTGCAATGTGTGAAATTTCGTGTAATTCTCTTGGAAAACATCTGTTGATTCTCATTTACACGTACATTGTCGGAGGCTTTAGATTCTCAAATGGATTCAGTAAAACGTTCGCAGAACTAGATCCTACAGGTTAGTGTGAATAGCACACATTTGAACTCAATATTACCACGATGTTATAACAGCAACAAATGTATACATTTATAACGAAAAACACTTCACATAAAACACATACTCGCGGCACAATTAATATTCATAACGCATCATCGATCGGAACTGCTATTTCCACGTTTTAGTTTGAAATATGTTATATATAAATATTGAAATTTAAATAACACTAGGATCCGAGTGTGGTCGTTATCATTGTTTAATCCAGCGTTTAATCTTAGTTACTTTATTTATTTAGGAAACCGAACTAAAACATGTATAAATATCATTCGTCACCGGACATGTTCCCCATGCCCATTTCAACACCATTGTAGCTTTTTAAGACATATTTTGCTCTCGTGTTCGTAAATTCCCAATAGCTTACAATGGTAGTTAGGGGCCGCTTGCGGTGCGTTTCATATCACTAGGCAGGCGTATGTCGCTTCCGGGTTTACGCTATCGGCTCATTGGCTATAATTGAAATTGGGGCGGTACCTACGGATAGGTACATTGGTGCAACAACAAAAAAAAGAGTCGGAGATGTATGAAAATTTCATGTAGTTAGTGAGCTACTGCGGTCTCCTTTACCCGACATATTACTGCATGTGCATGTCGTTCACGAGTCAGTTCCATGGCACTAGGTGCACCAATATAATGCATATTTAAATCACTGGTGTCGGTCTGAAATTAAGCTTGCCTTTGTTAAATATGTTATGTTCTCTAATACTGACTTAACGGATATAGCGCATTCTAAGCACACAAATACTTATTGTAGTGAAAACGTTATATGTCGGTAAATGCACGAAACAACGTTTCAAGGAATGTTACAACTCACCCAAGTAATCGAGAGTTACATGTCTCCGCAATTTCCAACTTTTCTTACAGATCACAGTAAGTGTTCTTTGTTGTTTCCTGGTAAAGAAACGTCGGGCGCTGATTTTTCGACATTCCATTATTTTGATTTCCGTAAGTGACCACTGCTAATTATAATTAGCGGCTTAACATCCAAATACATTTAATATTTAAAGAAGTTCTTTAATATTTAAGAATACACATTTATAGATTTTACCTTCCTGCGGGGAAAACAAATTAAGGCAAAATTATGTCAACGTCGAGATCAAGGCAACATTACCAGCAACTAATAATTCTTTACATCAACTATTCTTAGACAACATCATATGTCTTGCCGTTAGTGGTACGAACGTAGGCCAGACACTCACATACTCAATGTCTGTGGTCGTCTGGAACGCGCGCGCCAGTCACATGTATGCATGAGTGTAAGTTGGTTAGGTTACCCCTCCCCCACACATTCATTGATGTTTGAATGCAGATCTTTATGTAAAATGACCGCATATATGTGCATATCTTTGGGTAATAAACATTTAAAAAAAATGCAAATTGAGGTAAAAAAATTTACAAAATCGAGCACAGACTTCTCTTCAGGATGGTTTATTAAAGGGATTCCCGAATCTTTCCTGACATGGTTGATAAAGAGCGTTTATTTTACTTCTGTTTTTAATTTATTGCTGGAAATTGCGACTACGTTGACAAGTTTTTTCATCATATATAAATCCTTTATATCTATATTTAGTGTATTTATCGACATATCTGATCGTTGCTTACATATTACGTGGATATCATTTGGGGGGTTAAAATAAGCCACGATATTTTAAATCAATGACAACTGTCTGAGCAATTACTAGTTATCTTCGGCAAATCGGGGGCACATGGATATTTTATACCCGGATGTCGATTTTGAAACCAGACACCGAGGCAGCGCATTAAATCTCAATGTACCCCACGATGTTGACGCAGATAACGTTGCTGTCCCCACAAAGCCGCAATGTACCCCACGATGTTGCCGCAGATAACGATGTTGTCATAACAAAGCCGCAATAGCCACCCAGTCTCAATTGAAGTGCGGTTTTCTTAGTTTCTCACATTAAATCACATCCATAAGAATAATTCAGTAGCCGACCAATTTGTCAGGTGTCACGTGGCACACTGGAGTAACGTCGCTATTGGTGGGAAATATTATAATAATGATGGAGCTTATATAGCGCGTATCCCTGAGAGGGCCCTAAGCGCTTCACATTATTACCCCAGCTGTTGAGTAATGCCATGTTGATTAATCCTTAAACGCATGCTGCCACAATGGCGCTTCACAAGATTGCTCTTGGCTTACATTAACCCAACAACCAGGTCCCTATTTCTCGTCTAGGTACGATGACCTTGCCCAAGGGTCACAACCTGGCGCGAGATTTGAAACAGCGTGTGGCTATATATAGCAGACACACCGCTTAATCTGGCCATTGGGGTGAAGGAGAAGATCACTCGATCTTTTCGACCATCCCGGGCGCTTCGCGCCCATCTACTCACTTATATATAATCTGGCCAAGCCACTGTTGAGGAGACGAGAGTCCACCGACCGGGTGCGAACTCACGCCGGTGCATTGGGCTACCACTTCCACAAAGATAGTCCAAGGATCATTTCTATATCTTGGTTAAAAGTTTCTAATTGCTATGACTTTTAATAACTTTCTGCAGGATTTCAAATCCTAAATAAAAATAGCTCACATACCTGTATCTGTATACCTGTATATAACCTGTATACCTGTATACCTATATATAACCTGTATACCTGTATACCTGTATACCTATATATAACCTGTATACCTGTATACCTGTATACCTATATATAACCTGTATACCTGTATACCTATATATAACCTGTATACCTGTATACCTATATTGTACCTGTATACCTGTATACCTATATTGTACCTGTATACCTGTATACCTATATTAATATTTATTACATGATCTTACTCTTATTTCATTCAATAAACCCATTCTATAAATTGTGATATTAAACGTTCGTTTAATAATAGGAAATAGTGCGAGGTGACCATTGACTTAAAGTTATGTAGTTAAATATATGTCATTAAATACATTAAATACGACAAGGGGTCTTTATTTATATGAACTATTTGTTTACACGGGCAAACAGCGCATAGTTACGTGAAACCTCGTCGCTTACCTTATATAAGCCAATGTTGGTTTCGCGACCCATTTGTTGATTTAAATATGTTTTGACGAGGTTTTGGATCATGTAATAAATAAAATCTAAATCTCGTCCCCAATTTATAGCGGAGTTTACAAAACGAGTCCAGTAAATTAGGTCTGGACCTCGCCAAACGCTCGGGTATTTCTACGCATAATATGGGGCCACAATTCTCAATAATAACGAGGCAACGTTAAAGCTCGGGTTAAAACACAGGCTGAAAAGTTTAACATCAACTGCAGCTATACCACGCGACATCAACTGCAGCTATACCACGTGACATCAACACAGGCTATATATATACTATATATTTGGTGTATTGCAATAAATATTCTATTCTATTCTATTATATTCAACTGTAGTTATACCACATAACATCAAATGTAGCTATACCACATAACATCAAATGTAGCTATACCTCGTGACATCAAATGTAGCTGTACCACGTGCATTTTCAGATACAGGATTATGACTCACCTTATAAGTGATAATATAAGAGCGCATGTTGGTCCCGAGTGAGTTAAATCCATGCTGAGTTTTCAGCGACGAATTGGCAAACTTTCTAACTTAAAACAAATTGACACATGGAACGATCGAACCTCTCAACGCTAAATGCGAATGTGGAAACCCGACCTCGAATCTAAGAACATCACGCAATAAGTAACTTCGAGAGTTTTCTCCCATTAAACTTCTGACGCGCCGTGAAAATAACCCTGACCAAGATTGGATTTCTGTTCGTATATCCTGATTTATTAAAATCGTTTACGGAATCTCTCTTTCCATTTAGAAAACAATAGCGCATCATTCGCTGTCGTTATCGAACGGCTTATTATCTGCTCGGTTATCGGCAAATCATTTGAAGAGATCGCTGTTTCTGCATACGATGATAATGAAGCACGCGCCTTTCCCTATGAGTGGGATATTACTTCTGTTTATCTAATCGAAATGTCCGTTGCTGAGAAAACACAAGACGGCAAATTACGCACGGATACTTGTCAAGAAGATATTATATGAATCAGGATATGTTTAGCTGTGTTACAACTCGTCATTCAAAATTGCAATTGGGCACTCTCGGCAAATTCGAATTTCAGTCAATCAAAACTCATTTGTTTGTTGTGTCAACCAATACGGATCAAAACAAATTTGCTGATTATCTAACGATTTCAACGTGCAGCCTACACACACTCACACGTACTAAATATACACAAATGACTCAACGGATGTGGAAAATGCACACAAAATGCGGGGTAAAATCTTTTTCGCCTCTTATATTGACACACAAAATGGGTTTTGGAGGCCATGTTTAAAATACCGTGGCAACCACCGGAAAAGTTGAGCTTGGAACTTTTTTCTGTCTATTTTTTATGCATCACCGATCATATATACCAAGTTAAGCGCCTTTACCACAGAATGCACAACATTTGCACCTGATCGCTACACTAACTAATGGGATTTTGTTTGTGCGGGAAGTTGAAAGCAGCTGATAATTGTCTGACCTCTGCAAGTATTGTCATCATATCGTATATTGTTTTAAAACAAGTTAAGCCCCCCCCCCCCACTGAATCTGGCCCACATTATTTATGACCCATCCATGGTTATGTTCAAGTTTGCCATACAGTGTCAGTGAACGGATCATGAAGACAGGTTATATAGTGGAGTGTGATGGAGAGATGGTATGGGTGGGAATCTGTTATCGAGTCAAGCGTAAAATGTATAGCGACGACACATTACACCCAATTACTTTTCCGTATGGTTGTATATATATCTGGGAGTGATTTCAAATACATATACGACACTATTAGCCCACATATAACAATGCTATTCCGATAATATATGGTGCAGATGCAGGGTGTAACGGCGATGATGGGCTTTCCGTCAATGACCCCCTGACCGCAGCTCCATCGATCCTGTGTGGGACATGCTTGGCAGCATGATAGTCAGCAGACGACCACAACCAGACGACACTGATGATCTGCAACATGCTACGATGCAGGAGTTAATACATTAATGGAACAATATCGATATTTCAGACATTCGAAAGGTGAACAAATTTACACCAATAGTGGGATTGATGATTTACCACTCGAGTTTTAGCGAGTGCGGCAAATCATCAATCCCACGAGTGTTGTAAATTTGGTGTTCAGAATCACTACTTGTGTATTTTGTTTATACTATGATCCTACCGATATTAAAGACATACCATGGACTTGTTCGCGTGCGCGAAATTTATAAGTTAGAACCCAGGGGTATGCCAACCTGGTGAATGTAGCATTCTACTAACATTCCCGAAATTTTCAAAGAAATCGACCATACCACACCATAGAAAACTCGTTTGAACTACGGCCAATTGTAAATATTTATATCTCGATTCGGGACGCAACTATCGGCGATAATCTAACATAAATGATTTCGCCATCGAGAGTCATTGCATTTAATTAATATATAACAATGACAGTGTACATCGTCAATTTGGATTAATATTTGTAACAAATAACTACTTTGAGCAAGATTATTCTCAATTTCTATTTGATCACCCTACCGGAGTGTTTCACATCGCTTTAATAATATTATAAAGTTATAACTTAAAACATCGAAGAAATATGTGAACACTGTAACCCTCTGTGGACCCCACGGCAACTCAGTTCAATTGTACTGTTACCCGGCGAAGGTATATGCAACCTGAATGAATGGTATAAGAAGCTATTGGAATTTATGAAAGTTTTTGTTTGGTCACATAATATCACAGATGCCACACAATGTCACAGATTTATGAAAGTATAACTAACGTTGTGTTTACTAACGTGTCAAGTTGGAACTATATCTATTGAATAATCTGAATAAAAATTATCACCAAAAAATAGTACAGCTACCTGATTTTGTTCGAGATTCAGTCCTAGCTGGATTATGTTGATGAGAGTAACTGATATGGTGACATCAAAATCATAGACATAACATCATCTATAATCATCAGATACAATACAAACAAAACAAATTCGACCAATGGTGTCTATCAGATAACGCACTTTCCAGTTTCTCCCCAACTGATCATCAACGACCTAAGTAACTGGTCGATTGCAGACATGTTGGTGGGGCATAACATAATGCATGGCCGTTGTTCTAAAAAATGTTTCTCATATCGATGTCCGTCATCGATCTCAATGATTCAATGCGAGCATCATTACAAATGACAATGAAACTCCGTATATGATACCCATCAAACTGGCTCCTCCAGTTGTGTTGCAGAAACAAACAAGCCCAGCCAACGTTAACTACAGACATACACATCCGAGATAGTTTATGTTCATATTATATGTCATGTATATGTTATAACCTGTTTGACTACCTACATGTGATGTTCACGTTGTCAGTGCTATATGCACCATGACATATGTTTCTATTGTGGCAGACCCTATTGTTATACCAGAAACTAATTAATGCCAAGCAGAATAGATCAGACATGCTTACCAATGATTATCTGAAGACAGAGGATAAATACTTATATAGAAACCAACAAACCAATCAACCATGGCTGTATGAAATAATAATAATTTCGATGAGTGATTACATTAAAACTGATAACATAGATTTGGGTTGAAGGGGGATAGGCAATACTCAGCCTGTTCTCCCAAAAACTCGCACATTATCTGCTTAGAACTTGCTTTAGGAATATAATCTGCTTAGAATCGGTTCATTTTTAGTCGATAATGTGCTGAAATTATGATCGTTTGAGTCACATTATTGACTCATAATGACGAAATTCTAAGCAGATTATGTGCGGACACTGACATACGTAAGCCAACTCAAGACTGTTCAGGTGTACGCTCTTTAGCATGTGTTTTCAGTCTGGCCCGCGCCATAAAACGAAATAACGCGTATGAGTCCACTATCTGCTTATTTCAGAATAAAATTATCAAATGATGTACCTATTTGTCATTATAAGTCGATTATGTGCATATTTGTGCGAGGATATGTTGCACTAATACAAAACTGTTGTAGTGTTTTTATATATATGTGTATGCACTGATACCATGCTGCTATTTTAATGTTGCGTTGAGACATCCGGGAGAGGAGGTCCACCCAAGTGGTCAGAACTTATCCTCCTATCCCGTCGTTAATTTGATAAATAAATGTTTCTCCAGAACCAACCATGGCTTTGTCCCACAAACGTAATAAATATATCAGACGATCCATTAAACTATACAGTACTACATGTATGTACTCTATACTAAATACTCACGACTCAGTAAACCTTAATATACAATATTCTCTATACTAAATACGCATTCACGAGTTCAGAAAATACGCTTAACAATATTCGTTCAACCATATGTAGTTTCTGTATTAATCCTTCTGCACTTGTATTATCTGTTGTCCTGGTTGTCCCTTGATTGGAATCCGGTCATATTGGGAATGGCACTACAGGTAACTTCACCATCGCAGGGTGACTCATGTCGGACAGATGCCATATGCACATTCACCACCATCCACCAAACTTAGACGATATATTTTTACATACGAGGGTTACTGGTGATGGTACACCGTAAATCGAACGAATATTTTATGATAGGGAATAACACATATCATATACAGGTGATAACAATATCACATAGCAAAATGAACGCACGTGCCAATAAGGGTTATAAGTTACTTTAAACTGTTGTGCAAATTATGAAATAGAACTTCAACCCAAAAACTTGCAATCGATTTTAATTGTTTACTTTTAAAATTTTGCGATGGATAAAAACAATACCCATACAGTTTGACGAGATACTAGGTTTATTTCGCTCGTATGATTCAGTAAATGGGGAACCTCGCTAAAGCTCGGCCCCCATTTGCTGAATCATACTCGCGAAAATAAACCTTATATCTCGTCAAACTATATGGATATTCTATATGTATCTGTCTAATCCGTTTGTGTGTGGTTGAACAATATGTACGTTCTGGTAGTTATGTTGTATGTTCAGTGCTTACCGCACACCACGTATTGAACTCGTAAACCTTATGAAGACCCAGTTTGCCAAACTTTGAAATCATCACCCAAACTGAACAGCTTGTCAAAATCTTATCCAACAATGATCCGAAGATTATTCTCCGCAAGCGATGAGCATCGTATCACAAATCTACTATGTCAGTCATGGAAAGGTCAGGTTACAATGAATATTAAAATTAGGAACTGTGTGACTTGACAATTTGTTTTGTTAAAGTTGGAATTATCGACAGATTTCTCCTCTATATAAATTGTTTACTGACAATGTGTTGATTTGTATGAGTAAATAAATTATTAGCCGACAAGAAATCAGTAAGTTCCAGATATTTAGTTGATCGTTTGACCGATTTTTAATGATAGTAAACTGTATGGGTGGTGAATTTAGAGACACATGTCGGCCATTGCTACTGAGCCGGATCAATCCTGAAAAATACGCTCTCTGGAGACAATATTCGGTGGTTAAAATGTTATCGAATGCAACGTGTATGAATGTTTATGATGGGAGTTTGTGGTATTTATTGAAAGATGAATTCTTTGCCGATCCATCCGTGTATATATCGTTATCATTACTGGGGTGAATGGGCTAAATTTGTGCGACTCCCGAGCGATGGTGAAACGTTGAATTCTACAGTGCCCCTTGTCTATATAATGTTCCATTAACGCGAATAAGGCGCGTATATATAGGGGCGGCGTATATGGGCAGTGCAAAATGGGGCGGACAGCGGAGCGCGTTGCGGCCCCTGTGCTCAGAGGTTACACATTTATCTAGCATCAACTATTCCCGTCCAGTATATATGTGATAAACGTAAAGAGCCCCCACATACAGTAGAGCAGACGACACTCTCCAGTACATGCTGCTATCTGTGTGGGGCGCTTTATGGGGTACACCGTATCTGTAGCTCTATCTATAAAGTATTAGATGCATCACCATATCCCATAAAGAGCCCCCCACACAACAGAGCAGACGACACTCTCCAGTACATGCTGCTATCTGTGTGGGGCGCTTTATTGGGTACACCGTATCTGTAGCTCTATCTATAAAGCATTACATGTATCATCTTATCCCATAAAGAGCCCCCACATACAAATATCCCATAAAGATACTTATTTTCTGATCTAATGAATGAACACATTTTCTGCTTGCAGCGCTAACACAGAGCGTAATCTCATGCATACTCAAGCACAGAAGTTCACATGGTAACATAGAGCCCATCAATTATTAATTTTTAGCGATATGAACTGTCATATTAACGACGATAACGATGTATGTCCAACTGAGATACGGCCTTTAATATTTATAAAATGTCGTTGGATAAGTCAAAGTCTTCACATTTCGCGTGATTGCGCGCAGTTCTAGTGGATACATATGCTTGTTTTTTATCGAACTCACATGACCAATAATCTATTTCCTGATCATGCGCATTAATGCACACACCACCGCGCTATCTAAAAGCAAATGGAAAGACAAATTATCGCCCTCGTGAAATCGCATTATATACGATGCATTTATTATTTATGTATACATATGTATAAGTCATGTGTGCACAGAAACAAAACTTATACGTTAACGCACATGTTATTGGATGTCGTTAACTGATACGTTAACGCACATGTTATTGGATGTCGTAAAGCGATAAGCCAGTCCCGCGTTTCCCAATTGTCATTACTACACCTGACTACACGCGTTATTTAGTCAGGTCCGAAAATCTAAAAAAAAAGCTTCTAGAAACGAAGGTGCGGGCATTTTTCTTTCACAAGCTTTTGAGAATTGTTTCTTAAAGTATTTTTTATGCTGATTTCAAAAACCAATGTTGGCAAGTTGACAAATTATTATTTCTGGTCAAAAATGGCAATTCAAAATGGCCGCCATCAAAACAAAGTCTAACTTTACGTTTGTTGTTATGTGTTGCTCCAAGACGTTCAAATATTGAGTAATTCCGTACTTTCGAACGAATTGGAACAAGAAGAAGTATACACAAAACATATGTGGTAATTTAAAGATAACATGTTTGACATTTAACCCCATTTATGCCCCAAAAACGCGAATTTTATAAATTATTACGGCCTTAAATGGCAGAAAGTGAGATATGCTGGAAATATATCCTTCAAATGGTATAGAGAGTTGTGACTAAATGTAATTTGTAATCTGATTACTAAAAACAATCTTGGCAACTCGACAAATAATTATTTCTGACCTAAAATGACAATTCAAAATGGCCGCCATCAGAACAAATTCTAGATTTTCGTTTACTGTTATATGTTGTTCTTAGGCGTTTGCATATTATGCATCTCCGTACTTTCGAACGAATTGTGACAAGAGGCACTATACACAGAGCACAGTTTCGATGGCATAGTAGGTGCGCTGCCTTACAATGGTCAGTGGTGCAATTTTTTGACAATTTCCGGTAATATTCACGTTCTTCTTGGACGTACGAGTCCGTTACTTGGACGTACGAGTCCGTTACTTGGACGTACGAGTCCGTTACTTGGACGTACGAGTCCGTTTCTTGGACGTACGAGTCCGTTACTTGGACGTACGAGTCCGTTTCTTGGACGTACGAGTCCGTTACTTCCCGCGGGCGGTTGATTTCAGCTCAACACGTGTTGTATTTATCATGGTCACCAAAACGTGTACTTAACGGACATAGCCCATTCGAAATTATCAATTTTAACGACGTAATTTGGAAGAAAAAATATCTTGCAACCAAATCTATGTATACCATTATTGGGATATCAAGGTAGCACAAAAATACAAAACAAAAACAACTGGATGTGTTTGATTTGCATGTTATGCCAATACTTCTGTATGGATGTGAAACCTGGGGTTTTGGAAACAATGATGTTCTCGAGAGTCCATCGTTTATTTATTAAGCACATCCTCAACATCAGACCACCAACCCCTAATTGTATGTTATATGGCGAATGCGGAAGATTGCCAACTGACGGTCTTGTGAATACACGATTGATAAAATGTTGATTTAAAGTTACGGGTGGCGTTGGCGGTGGGTATGCTGTTAATATATTCAGCTCCGTCAAAGACCGTCATAAACAGAAATAATAGTAAAATATAGACATACCTTGTTCTTATACCACTCAGAAATATGGCATAAAGAGTATGGTATTGTCAAATGTTTTTCCTTTGTTATGTAATCAAAAGCAAACTAACGTTACGTTTCGTGGCCTTTGTTTCGATCCGGATATGGTAAATATAAAGAGCGTTATTTGTTACTGTTTTCCTGATATGGCTGGATACAAAATTGGAATAAAGTCTTAAAAATCCCTCCAAACTGAATAGGTTATGAAAATCATAATGGCTTGCCTCTACTAAAAAGTATACCGTATCTACATTTGCCCCCACACTATGTGGTACGAAGTTACGAACTGAGAACAAAAGAAAACAAAAACAGAAACGGAATGACAATAAACAATACCTATCGTTAGCCATGCACGGAGAAGTGGAGTCTCGATTCTTATTGCTGCGTTGTGCTTTGGGGGGGGGGGGGGGGTAGTGGAGTAGCATATGGGGACCCACTTGTCGGCGCATATCATAGGATTTAACAAACTGGTATATGCAAATGCATGATATGGCAGATTGACATGTGTGATATGACGAGTGATCGGAAGGATGGGGTGCTAATTTACTCAATGGATATCTCTTTTCATCGGAGTTCTCATGCTTCACCATGGTATAGAAGTACTGAGGAGATGATTTATGGAAGATTGTGTAAAATTGTTTGCAACTTGAATTGTTTGCGTCTGTCCGCCAAAGATTATCAGGCGAGGTAAGATATTATATTGACTCCCAATGCTTCGTGGTGCTCCTAAATATTATTTTAGCCGCTTCATATTGATTTGTTTTCGAGACGGCCACTCAATGTTTTGCGTTCGGTCTCAGGCTGATGTTAAGGTGCTGAGGGCTGATATCTCGGACGATATCAAACTAACCAAGTAATAACCTATAAATATATACTCATACAAATCACGTCGTGTGGTAGTGATTTTGTATTTTCCTTTGTGTGTGTGCACATGGTTGATTTGATCGGATGGTGCGTAGATATTTAACAGTGTCATCATCTACTGACCTGCACTGTTAGCATGTCGACGGGATTAGATGTTTATTTTGTAGGCGTTATTGTCGGGATAATACATGTATGTTCTGAAATTTGAACAATGGCTGAAATTGGCGCACTTTTTAATAGTGCGCATAAGGGACGTGAAGACTTTGCACATGGCTGATGTCTAATGGTTTTTAGTGAACAGTTAACATTGCCATACATATACACAGTAGTTGGAAACTTCAGACCGAAAATACATGTAGCTAGAAATTGTTGTGATAGTTAAATTTTCCAACCAACTCTAATATTTCCCACTTTCACCTGAAATGTTAGAATAGAAGGTCATAACTTGAACAAATAGGGGTGGGGTATAATCGACGCCGATTCGACTTCTGTAAAAGTGTGCCCCCATCCCACCTTCGTGTGCTGTGGGTTACCGAGTAATATTAACAGAAACTCGATCACCAGACATGAATCATGTTGTGCTGATTCAGTTTGATCAAGGTTGATTATGAATAAAAAGATAATTGTGTTGTTAACTGATACGAACGAACGATCTTCAACAAAACAACGGCACGAGGATACACCGGTAATGTATTGTTACAAACGAACCGTCGAGTTTTGCCTGTGTATATCCTCTGGATACACATGTGTATAATACACGATCTTCGTACATCTCGCCGTGTGTGTATCCACTGGATACACATGTTTATAATACACGATCTTCGTGCATCTCGCCGTGTGTGTATCCACCGGATACACATGTGTATAATACACGATCTTCGTGTATCTCGCCGTGTGTATATCCTCTGGATACACATGTGTATAATACACGATCTTCGTGCAACTCGCCGCGTGTATATCCTCTGGTTACACATGTGTATAATACACGATATTCGTGCATCTCGCCGCGTGTATATCCTCTGAATACACATGTGTATAATACACGATCTTCGTGCATCTCGCCATTAATGTGTTGTCGTGATTAACGGCACAATAATGAGATTTGCGCTTTGCACGATATAAAATATTAAAGGAAATCCATTTGACCAAACGGTCCCCATATCATCAAGATACAACAATAACATTTCTTTAAAATACGCTTTAGTTATCATAATCTATTAATTGCAACAAAATAATGCTAACCACTGTCAACTATATATATGGTATCAAATTTCCCAAAACTTTTATTTATCAACATTATGTTCAACGAAATATGGCCGTATTGTCACTTAAGTATCACGAAATTTGCCGGTATTACCACTTGATTTTAGAGTTATCTATCTTCATCCGCAATTTTGTCCGAGTTCATCCGTTCGACGATGTTTTTCTGGACCACAAACAATTGCACTTCTCGAGAAATAACAAACCTCACAAATCTATACCTGGACGCTCGGAGATTTAATGGGTGTGTTCCTCGACTGAATCAAATATTTTTACCCCCGCCCGAAGCCAAAGAAATAGTAATTTGGGAGCGTTAATTCGGATAATGCATCTGTAAGCACAACGCGTATAATAATCTCCCATTCGATCGGCTAATTGATACAACAGCACTAATTTACCGAGTCTGTATCTTGAAAGATACGGTATGCGTTGCCTGTGGGTATTGCTGTTAAAATAGTCACACCAGTTAAAACCGCCATATTATAGTATAGACATATTTTGTTCTATAAACCAATAATAAATGTCGCATATATTACATGTTATCGCCATGTAAGTACTCTGCGCTATGTAAACAAATGCCATGTTTTGTAAATACACAGTACGTACACAGTATCCGATAAGGCCCCACTAAGGTAATTTTGGTTAGAAATGCCACCACAGTTATTTACAATATAACGGTATACCGTTTGCTAATCCACGCCTCTCAATATTTCAGTGTTTAATGGGTCACCGTCAATCACTCCTAAAAATCGCGACGGTGTTTGGTGTTTTGCTTATCGTTCACTATTTACACGTTTTATATAAACAAACGCTCGGCTCGCAAAGTGTGTTTTGTATATATATATATATTTAATATCACATTCATACTATCATTATATTATACTATTATTATATTCTTCAGGAAATTCTAACAATTAGTAATTGTTATTTAAAATGTATAGCCTATAACGAAGGCTATCTATCCGTGACTTTAAATACAGGTTTTGGTACACATCGAAGAAACAGATACCCTACCGCTGTGACGATTAGAACGCCATTCTATAATTAGATCATTTGAATCGAACGTGTGAATAATTTCATGACGTAGTATCCTAAATAGTCGTCGATCTACCCGCGAGTTTTGCGAACACCTTCTGTTGATGACGATGATCACCGATTGCTACATCATGACACCGCACCGAGAGAGATGAAGGCGAGATAACTCTAAATGGAAATGTTCCGGAGAAACCGACGGCAAACACAATTCAACGCGTTGTTGAACTTAAGCTAGAAGGGCAACATATCATCGCGCATATACGCACACTCCATCTGTAATGTGAAATATTTACACAATGTGATTGTTTTATTATGAAATAAACAGATAATGGAGTCATATCGGTTATTTAGTTTTATGGTGCGGGCCACACTGAAAACACATGGTAAAGAGCGTACACTTGAAAAGTCGTGGGTTGGCTCATTTGTGTCATTGTCCGCTAATAATCTGCTTAGAATCGCCTCATTATGAGACGATAATATTACTAAAATGTTCTCATTTTCAGCACATTTTCGACTCATCATGAGGCGATTCTAAGCAGATTATCTACCTGCTGTGGGAACAGATGCAGATTTTAAACGAGGACTTGACGTTTAGCTACTTGTTTCTTTAATTGTCCTCTTCCCGGATAATGTGATATTAGAAAACCCGCATATTATCTGCGTATAATTAAACTTATATTTAGGTAGATAATCGTCTTAGAAACGCCTCATATTGAGTTGATAATATGCTGAAAATGACACAAATAGTCCAAATCAAGACTTTTCAGTGTGGCCAGCGCCACAAAACGAAATAACGGGTATGAGTCCACTATCTGCATATTTGAGAATCAAATGATCACATTATATACCTAATTCATATCATAGGTCCGTTATGTGCGTATTTGCGCGAGGATATTTTGGATATAAAGAACCTCGAACTCAAGACTTTTCAGCTGTACGCTCATTAATTGATGTTTTCATCGTGGCCCGCACCATAAAACGATATAACGTGTATGAGTCCCATTATCTGCTTATTTCGGAATCAAATAATAACACGATGTACCTATTTCATATTATATATCGATTATGTGCTTATTTGCGTAGGATATGTTGCACAATGGGGAACAATATACGGGTTATGGTTTTGTTATATAAGAAGATTGAGAATAAATTATGTTGAAGAAACAAAGATAAGATCGGGCAGTACGGGAGATATGTAAATATATGGAGCACCATTTATTACACGGTACACACCAACATAATTCATGTGAATGGGGGAGCACCATTTATTACACGGTACACACAAACATAATTCATGTGAATGGGGGAGCACCATTTATTACACGGTACACACAAACATAATTCGCGGGCTTCTCGTTATATTGTGTACATTTCAAGGAATGGCGATCACGAATTGACCGAACTGTGTTGAAATAAAATCACAATGTATGGCAGGTTTATACAAGAAAACCATTGTCAGAATTGGTAAATAGCTCAAGATCATATATTATATACCCATGATTGTAATTATAGAATATAAAATATATTGGTTTCACGAATGACCAACTCATAGAATTACTAGCCTTGCAGTTTTTGGCATACGAATAACAATTGAAATTGAAATTCCCCAACTACACCTTTTACCGGACTCAGCCTCCGGGTCACAGTTCGACTTTTAATCCGTCCAAAAACTCCCATTCTATAAATAAACCCCCCAGCGCCCATAGGATACAATAATCTCTACATTAGTATACACACGGAGCGCAGATTAACCCGTTTGGGTATTTACCTGGTTGATAGTTCGGGATGTAACCCCCGTTTAAAGCAGAACAATTGGGTGCACCAACTGCTAGAGGATAGGTAATATTAAACCTATATCTGTATTCTTGTGGCTTTTACGCAATTCATAGGTATAACTTGTAGACATTTTTGTAGTAAATGCATGAACATCAAACAATTCGATTCGTGATAACTACGCAATGGGCTCTGAATGCAGCATTGTCATTTTAAACAATGTTATATGGGAGTATATAGATTGGTGGGTTTTGCTACTGGGGATGTCACAACCTCCCCGAATGAGGACAATATTGTTATATAATGTTAAATGTGTGGGTGTAAAATACTAGTTTGTTTTAATTAATAATGTTGACTTGGTGTAATGTTATATGTCAAAAATGTAATTGTTCTGGAAATGTATTTGCTGAGGAAGACCAGCGGCCGATATCGTCGAGAAAGTGCGTTATTGCTTCAGCTATGTACCGAACATCACTGGCTTCCAGATGGAACAGCCACTTTGCATTGCGGTAACATGTTTAACCCTTTCTATTCCAGATACTCATTGTTCCCTTGGGAAATATTTAGATAATAACTTCAGCAAACGTTTGTTTTTCACCAATGAAGTTTAATTCTTCTGCTCTTGTATCATCTGATTTCGTTGTCTGTCGTCTGCTTTTTTTTAGCGGCCACCCCTCCAAATGAATAATAGACCGTTCCAATTTCACTTATTTAACTGAATGGGAGAATCCATTCAGCATTTACAAAGGCTGTCATATGGTGGTACATGTTATCACTGGATTCTCTCATTTAATGCCGATAATTGTCCCCGCTGATGCATCCGTAGTCCCGATGTACCCACCCATAAGAGGCGATTACTCATAGACCAAAGGCCTGCATACATTGTAGCGCTACCGATGATTTCCTACTCACCATCATACCATAATACATAGTTGCTTATCACCTACTGAGTATTATTTTGCATCTCAGTGGTGCTGCCCGTTTTCTACTAGGTTTGCATCACGGATTGCCTTGGCATTGTCATCGAAAGCACTCCTAGACAACACGTTTTTAAGTCAATTTAGCAGGGCCGTTCAATACTTGTCGCCTGTGTCTTCCAAGCATTACTCCTCGGGATGAGCCTTTCTAAACACGGAGCGATTCTGTGGATTGGGAATTTGGGCCTTACTCCTCGGGGGCGAGGCTTTCTAAACATGGGGCGATTATGCGGACTGCGCCTTACTCCTCGGGCGAGCCTTTCTATACATGGAGCGATTCTGTGCATCGCGCCTTACTTCTCGGGGGCGAGTCTTTCTAAACATGGGAGCGATTCTGTAGATTGGGAATTTGGGCATTGCTTCTCAGGCGTGAGCCTTTCTATACATGGGGCGATTATGCGGACTGCGTCTTACTTCTCAGGCGCGTGCGTTTCTAAACAAGCAGATATTCTGTGGATTCAGCCATAATTGTGATGAAAAATAATTCCACATTCGCGCCACTCAGCATGTGGTGTTTAGGGAATTCATTTCGATTTGAGCAAGCGTGTTTTATACCAGTATGTTGACAGTATGAGATCCTGTCGTAGATAATTACTTCCTCCAAGTAGTGATCGGTGATATATTATGGTAGCCGCTTTCGATCGGAGTTCATAAATATATATCGTTGCGGCCAGGGTAGCGCCCTTGGTCATTTTATCATTATGTTATTAACTAAATATCTCGTCAATTTTACTTCACGAGCTTTTATGTATTGCATTGATTGTGAATGTTTCTTATCGATAACCCCAGACTTTCTGGTTTGAACCCGATTTTTCTCTAATATGAACCAGTCGTGTGGCCAATTCTCTCATGACAGCAGAGCTCTCAATACAGGAAAAACGGGTATAGTAAGACACAAAGGCCCGATTCGTCATCTCCGGTTTAAACCTAGTCTACGTAAACATCTAGGTTTAAATCGCCGTGAGTCAGCAAAATCCGTGGTTTAAACCCGCGCCCGCATGTTCTAAGTGACGCATTCGTTATCTCTGGTTTAAACCTGGTCCAGCCAGACCAGTGGTTTAGCAGTAGTGTCGCTGTATCATCGAGGTAATTAATCGTACTTTCCTAATGCGGACCGCCTCGTTTTATTGATTGCGAATATCAATAATTACGACAGCGACCATGTTTTGATTGGAAATTTATAAGCGAGAAGCACTCACACCTATAAAGCGTATGGGGATAAATTTTTGTCAATTTCGATATATTGTTTACGTTTTATAAGCTTAAACCGGCAACTAAACCATCTAATTCGGCGGTCCAGCTAAACCAGCTTTACCGAGGCTAAACTTGAGATGACGAATCCGTCTTTTCTTCATCGCAGTTTAGAATTGTCAAACAATCAATCAAAGGGTGGAGCTGTAAATTATCTCGAGTGAGGGCGTGTGTAAGTGGCGGCTGCCGACTGGTGTTATCATGTCACAGTTGATTCATTCGCAAGCGAGCTTTGCTCAGATATGGACATGTTCCTAAATATATTATTTTTACAACTATCTTGTGGTTTTTTTGTTTGGATTGTGGCAATCACAAATACTGGAGTTTTCTACGAATTCATTTGAAGGGTTCAGATATGGACATGTTCCTTCAATATGATTTTTACAACTATCTTGTGTTTTTCTGTTTTTTGTTTTTTTTGCTTGGGGTAATCACAAATACTGGTGTTTCTACGAATTCATTTGAATGGTTCAACGTTTTCATTTTGACACAAAAACGATGCTACTGGATGACCAGATATGACATACACATAGTTTGCATTCCTAAACTTATATTGCTTTATGAGTCAAATTTGATAACTTATTTTGATGTAGATCGTGCCACAAATATCTACTCTTGCTACGCCCATAAATTTCCATAATATTATACCAGTTTAAAACTTGGTAATGTTTTGATTTTCTACATGACGGAAAATTTATTACATTGAAAAAAAGCAACGCATGTAATATATTTCTTTATTAAAAGCTGTGCCTTTGTATGGTTGCCCACTTCAAACAGTTCAGATGCCGCCTCTGGTGTGTACTCATAAGCAAATTGCTTTTACTTGACTGACCTCTTGGTCCAGGATTAACTCGATTATGGAGACTTTATTCAGCGGAGCCTGTGGCCCCTTCGTGCGAGAGCCTGCGTCACTTTTCGCACCTTTTGATTATTTGAACATTTTAATTAAAAAAAAATTTAATTAAATTTATAACAAACAAATATTAATATTAATTTTAAATATTGTTTCTTGTTAGAAACTCCTTATTCAATTTAACAACACAATTTATAAAAAAAATGTTAATAAATTTTTTCTTATTTCTTTGCGGGTAAAGTTTGATAGAGCTGATTTCGGGTTGAATCAAGGTTGAGTCTTTCTGGGGAATTAGCATTTATTTTCACAATAGGAATATACGGACATTCCGGTATAGCACACGAACAATTGGAACTCCAGTTGTAATATGTGAAATGACTGAACGATGGAGTTCCAAAACATAAAGTGCCATATCACAGTTTTACAAATTCTTATATACAAAGCATGAACAGGTGTGAATTAACGACGCATGATTAGATTAACATATTTGCATTATAAATTATCCGATCACCACAATGGCATTAACAGTTCGACAAATAAGTTATTATTAAAAGTAAAGCTAAGAATACGTGCGATGATTGGTAATTAATGAGCACATGCTTGGGCAAGAATTAACAAGTTGCATAAGAATAGCCAGCTGATTAATACAAAGAAATGTTGTAATTTCGAGAAAGCCTAATCTAACAAAGAAACGAACCTAACGCGAATACTATAGAAACGAATATCGGTAAAATCAATGTAGATAAACAAGGTAATAATAGTCCAAAAATTAGCACTCTGACAAAAGCATCTCGTAGAAAATCAATCACAAACAAAGTGATAAACAGCGCGTGAAGCTCGTGTTGAGAGACATGCCCTTTGTCAGATTGATTTGAACCCACAAAGAGATCGGATTAATATATATATATATATATCTTTATTTCCTCCATTCACGGAGAGTTATGGATAATGTAAATTGACAAAAGGAAATTCAAATAATACAAGAACAGTAAACATATATACAGTGGACATAACAACAAAGAATAGTCGCTAGGAGTTCAGCAAGCATACCCACACATGCATACACCATGTATATATTGATACGAACAGACACCCATCGTACATAATCGCACGCCATCATACATGCCTTCTCTGTACTGAGTGTACACAAGCTGCTGAAAAATAGGAGCTTCTTTTTTTCAATAAAACTTTGAGCGTTTCCGATACCCTTTAACCCTTCTGCGATGTTGGTACGTGTTTGATAATGAAGACCTTGCATCTTTTTAAGACAAAATCGGTGCGTTCTTTCCAGAGACAAAATATCAGAATCAGTTATACCACACAGCAGTTCGCAATCCGAAGAGGCCCCTTGGTAAAACGATGGATGTGTATAATTTCCTACTGCTTGTTGGGGTTATACCACCTGCATACATACCTATGTTCGACAGTGAGAAATAGCTTGATCTGAATTTTGTTTTTATTACGTCTATGGTGTTACCTTTGTGATTGAATTTGTGTATAGGGACGCCTAAGTGAACCAAACTCTCGACCTCAGAGAGTTGTTTTCCACAAAGAGTCCATGTCCTATTACAACTAGCCTTAGTGTGCTCGTTCTTGCTTTCATTGAAGACAATAACTACTGTCTTTTGTTCATTATATTTATATCTCCATTTGCGACTGTAGTTTGTGCATATATTCATTTGGTGCTGCAGGCCATTTTCCGAAACAGAGATCAAGGTCATATCATCGGCTTGTGTCGGGCATGAACAATTTATAGAGAACATATTTAGTCCTGCTCCAGAATTTGCAAGCTCTGTTAAGTGCTGATCAACGAAGATCATGTAGAACAAAGGTGAAATGACGCCCCCTTGTTTTGATCCCTGCTCTATCTGAAATTTTCTTGACTGAAAATGCCCATATTTTACATGACAAGAAGTACCTGTAAGCATTTGATGAAACAGTAGCCATATTTTCTCATCAAAACCGAGGAGATGAAGTTTATAGAGAAGACCATTTATCCATACGGTATAAAATGCCTTCTGGACATCAAGGACACATGTGAACAACTTACTGTCGTTTTCTGATGCAAATTCTTTAGATTCGTAAATAAGAAACGAGTTCATGAGACAGTTGATACCCTTCTGAAAACCGTGTTGCAATGCATGTACTTTGATCATATCAGGAACACGATACTCTAGTCTTAATAAAATTATTTTTTCGAGCAATTTGTAAATGGCAGGGAGCAGGGTTATCGCGCGATAGCTGTCAAATAACTTTCGAGGTTTGTTGCCTCCTTTGTACAGAGGAACGATTATCCCAATCTTAGCCGGTTCTGGTATATGAGAAAACATTTTGATACCCGTCAATAGTGCAGTTAGGCATTTGATCAATGCTGTACCACCAAGGACCAAGTGTTCATTATAAACATTATCCCACCCCGAAGCTTTGTTCAAGTTGAGTGTTTTGAGCGTGTTCTCGACTTCATCTTCAAGTACAGGTTCAGTGACATATTTAGAGTTACTCCCCGTTTTACAGTATTGGCCATTTGCGAGGTCTGCGACGGTGTCGTTCACAATTTGAAGGTGGTTCTCGTCAAAGCTATCATGTACCAATGGTTTGTATAGTGACTCAAAGTAGTCGGCCCATCCATCTGATATTTCTGAGGAATTTCTTAAAGTTGCCCCGTTGTATTCAAAAATCTTGTTTGGTCTATTCTCATAATTTCGCCTGGAATTTATTATTTTAAAGAATGACCCTTGATCTACTTCAGCAGCGGTGTCTAGCTCATAGTTACGATCACTCAAAATCAATGTAGATAAACAAGGTAATAATAGTCCAAAAATTAGCACTCTGACAAAAGCATCTCGTAGAAAATCAATCACAAACAAAGTGATAAACAGCGCGTGAAGCTCGTATTGAGAGACATGCCCTTTGTCAGATTGATTTAAACCCACAAAGAGATCGGATTAATGGTCCGTGAGCGATACTCATTGCTCAATGAATAAATCGTGCACGCGTTCGCGATAATTTATTACATGTCAATAACCATTATAGCGGCTTGTCTTTTGGTCCGATAGGAAAGAGGGCAGTTTGACTGTATGTTCATATCATCAAATCGAGTTGTCAATTAGTTGGTAACTGAACGACAAAAACGCCCCCTTAGACGCCCCGGTTTGGCTGGACAGCCAATGTAGGTTTAAACCAGGTTTAAACTCGGAGGTTTAAACCGGAGATGACGAATCCGGCCAATATGTCCTTATAATATTAGCTTAATCCGACATAATCTCCCTTTTGTTTCGGGTAGAAAAAAAGCTCTAGCAAGTCATGGTTAGTATAAAAACCGGGTCTATTGCAACCCAATTGTCCCAAGAATGAACAAAAACAAACTAAGAAGTTTGAATCTAATCTTATCAAATGTACCGTCCACAACATATGACTCCAGGTCATAAAGCAAACATATGTGCGGTTTCTTTACCAAACAATATTAGAGAGTACCTAAAAGCCAGTTTGCATGAGGTTTTTATTTGATTAAGACATATTTGAAATATAATTATGTATAAAGAATATATTAGATATAAATGCCACGATAAAGACATGAATATAACATTATATTTTGGATTTATATTAGGTTTTAGTAGGACGGGTAGAATTATTGTTCCTGAGCTTCAATGCTTTCTTTTCACCGATTAGTTGGTAAAGAGCGTTTTTATGTTTTGTAACGTTTTCAACGTGGGACTGATAGATTTTCGTGAAGCCTGTTTCATACATATTCACTTTTCATTTGCATGTTAAGTTGAAAATGAACAATTTGACTTATTTGTCGAATTGGACCGCGCATGCAGTAGAGTTTGATCCATATCATATTTGCATTTAAATTCAGTCGTCGATTACAAAGTATGAGCAATCATATTAGTATGAGTACATCACAACGACAAGATTGTTTGGTAACATCGTGAATATCTATGTTATCACATAAGACAGGCGAGGAATGTTACGGAGTGAATATCTATGTCATCGCATAAGACTGGCGAGGAATTGTGAATATCTATGTCATCGCATAAGACTGGCGAGGAATGTTGAATATCTATGTCATCACATAAGACTGGCGAGGAATGTTGCGGAACTCGATCCACGTGAATGACTGACGCGCAAACAAATGTGTATAAAACAATATGGCCAAATTCATCATCTCCAGTTTAAAATGTGTATAAAACATTATGGCCGAATTCATCATCTCGTTTAAACATGACGCGCAAACAAATGTGTCTAAAACAATATGGCCGAATTCATCATACCCAGTTTAAACCTGAAGCGCAAACAAATGTGTATAAAACAATATGGCCGAATTCATCATCTCCAGTTTAAACCTGACGCGCAAACAAATGTGTCTGAAACAATATGGCCGAATTCATCATACCCAGTTTAAACCTGACGCGCAAACTAATGTGTATAAAACAATATGGCCGAATTCATCATCTCCAGTTTAAACCTGACGCGTAAACAAATGTGTATAAAACAATATGGCCGATTTCATCATACACAGTCTAAACCTGACGCGCAAATAAATGTGTCTAAAACAATATGGCCGAGTTCATCATACCCAGTTTAAACCTGACGCGCAAACTAATGTGTATAAAACAATACTCACTTCAATGTGTGGAGCTGTAAATAATCTCAATGTGTGGAGCTGTAAATAATCTCAATGTGTGGAGCTGTAAATAATCTCAATGTGTGGAGCTGTAAATAATCACAATGTGTGGAGCTGTAAATAGTCTCAATGTGTGGAGCTGTAAATAATCTCAATGTGTGGAGCTGTAAATAATCTCGATTGACGGCGTGGTCAGGAGGGTACCGGCTTTGGTGTTATCATGTCACAATTAAAGGGGCACTGTACACTAAATCCGGCCATTTATGGGACCATCTAGTTTTATACACAATATAATATATGCAACGAATGAATGAATTTGAGCAATGGGTTAGCGCAAAGTCAACTCATGTGCTCTCCGAACGATGCAAACAACATGGTAATTATAATGAAAATTAATTTATGGCTGGAGTCATAAAATCATTTTCATTATAATTACCATGTTGTTTCATTTGTTGCATATATTCTGTTGAGTATAAAAGGAGATGGTCCCACAAATGGCCGGATTTAGTGTACAGTCCCCCTTTGAATCACGCGAAAATTGTTAAAAACTTGCACTTGAACTCGGCGGTTTAAACTGGAGATGACGAATCCGGCCTTCATGTCTACGATATACTCTGACGGTTCTTAAAGACTTGTTCGGGTGTGTGAAACTGATAAGTTAGTATTCAGGTGCTATGTCAACGGGAGAAATGTAGCATTCTACTAACATCGCCGAAAATTTCAACTAAATCGACCGTAACACTCCATAGAAAATATCGTCTGAACTATGCTCAATTGTAAATATTTACTACTCGATTCGGGACGCGTCTATCGGCGATAAACTAACGAAAACGATTTCGCCATCGACAGTCATTGCATTTAATTAAAATATAAGTATAACGGTGTGTGTTGTCAATTTACATATATTATTTATAAAACAACTACTTTGAACAAGATTATTCTCCAATTCTATTTGATCACCCGACCGGAGTGTTTCACTTTAAGAGAAGATAGGCTTTACAAGGGTAATAAATCTCGTACGCCCCTTGAAAAATTGATATTGCCCTTGAACAAAAATTTCCGTCGAAAGTCAATGTGCAAATCCACGTTGATTCCTGGTGTGTTGTTTTATCATGAAATATTGCCTGATTAATGGAGGTTGTCCGATTCGTTTACCATTAATATATTTTTTAAGTATATGGCTCTTTTTTATATCCAATTAGGAGATAAACGTACCTGTTGAGTTGTACATTCTGGGATTCGAGCAAGCCGGCTCGTTCACAAACTGTTTTATACTCGAATCCCAGAATGTACAACGAAACAGGATACGTTTATCTCCATTGTAATTCAATCTAGCAAGGAATTTGCAAAAATACTGTATAAAAAGTATCATTTAGTCATTTTCATGACACGAATCTAGACTTTCATTTTGCCGTTGTCACCGTGCACAAATTGTTGGGTTTGTTCATTGCGTTACTCGGAACCATTTTCTGTGGGGCGAGTCGACCCATAGCGGAGAGGTCGGGTATGATATGGGCCGAATTCGATTCACTATTTAGTCCATGTTGCAGTCGAAAAAACTGCTTGTTGTGTTTGTCGAAACGTTATTCAGATTTTCAATAAATAAACGCCTTTGTCCACCAAGAAGGACAGAACAAAGCAATTAAAACTGACAAGAATAAAAAGAAGGAAACTGATAACGTTGTAAAGTGTGGGATATTCGACGGAAACTTCAACAGAATTTTAATTTTGAAACTGAAAGTGAAACTTGATTTTTTTTCCGTGATCAGGTGATGTATTTGAATCTTGAAGAAACTATACAAATTACAATACACCTTCCAATATTCCTTTATTTGAAACCAATTGAAATCGTGTGGCCATGGTGAATACTCTTTTCCATAACTTCATAAATTGTCGAAAATGGACAAAATAACAAATTGGTCTACACAACTTTAATTTCAGAAGACGTTAGTTCAAAATCATGTCCAAATTGTTTACATATGTTGTTAGAAACAACAGAAATTTGAGCTAATATTCATTGTCCAGGTGGCCATAATAGTTGTAAATGGCCACTTCACAATTATTGAAAGAAAACTGGCTAGCTTGTTTGGTACTGGGAGTTGATTGAACTGTTATAGTTCTACTGCTAGTAGCGCATGTAGTGTTATTTATTTATATGTTGCTTCTTCTCACTGGCACAATCTGTGAACTTACATGCTGCATCTGATTGGTCATGTGGACATCGGTTGCCACAATTGGGACAATATGTTCATTTTGTAGATTTTCATCTATTCTCTGCAAAACTCTTGAGTAATGGTGCTTTTGGACATCCGAACTGTCAGTATTGTAGCTTTTGATAGAGGTTTCATTACGATGACCAGGCACTTTCATGATCTCGCGTGCGACAACAGTGTTATTGCTGTTTCCCTGACCGAGTGGTTAGTATATCTGGTCGATAAATTGGCTTCTTTGGATATTCTCGGCATTATTTCAGAAATTTTGTTCACTCCAGCTGCCTTCTTTTCAAACCATACATCACTATCCATGCTGACTGATGCTTTGGGTTTCTGAAATAAACATTGCACTCCAGGATGTAGCTTTGATAAAAAAAGTTTGAACGATTTCACTGGGCATTGCTCATTACCTGAGGCATACATTCTTGGTTTCGGCGTGGAATTCTCCCAAGATGATGTTCCAGGGTGGTTTTTAGTGAATTCATTAAAAGTCAATTCATAATACTGTCGTTCGGAGCCATCTGATTTCAATTGAAAAGAATCCTTCATGAGCAGTCGCATGTTCTCTCGTCCTCTCCTAGCAAAATTGAGTGCAACATCAAACAAAACTTTATTAAATAAACCACTTGGATTGTTCAGATCAAACACACCATTTCGCATGATGGCTGATTCTGAGAATAATAAACTCAGGCCATTCTCTGCTATTGGAGGATAATGCTTGGACTGATGTTGGCTATCGCGCTTCAACTTCCTTATTATACTGATATACATGTTATTTGCACTCCTGAATATTATTTCCTGTGAAATATTTATTTTCCGTTCATATGGAGGATTTTGGAGATGTCTATTTATGGAAGAACTGATGCCAACGAAGGCTGATTTGCTATAGCTGTCGCCTTTATTGGTTCTAGCTTCAGTGTAGAATCTATGGAGACAGACGTCGAGTGTTGTTCATCCTTCCTCAAGAGCTTCAAAGTTTGGGTCCATTCCTCTGTCGGATAACCAGCCTGAAAAAATGAAATAATATATATATATATCTCTGTTTGAACATGTACCTCTTATTTTAGTCACAAATTGAGTGTTCATATCTCAAATTATTTTCTATAATGATTACTAGTATATGTGATTTATTTGTCTAAATTAGTTTGTATTGAATTACCAAGTCGATATTTGGAAATAAGTTCCAATTTTCAAATAACATTCACACTTTAGATACCCAATAATTTAGGGATCCTCAAATAAATGAATGGGAATAAGGACATTATAGTACTACCGATAGCGACCAATAATACCAACCACTGATAATTAAAAAAAATATTTTTGTTCTCAACATATTTTCAATTTATATATTTATAAATTACTTACGTTTGAAGAGATCAACACCCCATTTGGTGTTTTCTTTGTGTTTTTGTAGTCTTTGTTATCTAGCAGCGAATCAATTTCTTGCTCCGATAACCCGGCAAATCTATCATCAGCCTATGGCATGTCTTCGTTTTCATCACCACCCTAAAATGAATGAACTATGATATTTTAACTAATTACCGGTATTTAATTATTCTTCAATACGATTAGGAGATAAACATACGGTACCCTGTTTCGTTGTGCATTCTGGGATTCGAGCACGAAAAAAGTTTGTGAACGAGCCGAGATAACCATATTTTAAAGATTATGACATACATGTAATCCTCCTCCCGCATCAAGACATTAGTATTAATAAATTATGTATGCACCTCAAGAAGTGGATCTAGAATGGACCCATTGGCATTGACATCAATATCATCTGTTTGCTCTTCCTCTGTGGGTGTTGTACCAGTAGCTGCTTCAATGCCTTCATTGCCTTCCAATTCAACATCACTAGTTCTAGTAGTAGGGTCAGCATCAATCAGTTCATCGCTTAACCCAATGCCATGTTGATCAAGGAAGCTTGTTATTGATGGGTCCAGTAAATCCAAATCAACATCTTGAACCTGGGAATTACATAAGTTTGCATAATAATTAGTACTTACTAAAAGTTACTTCTATTAATTTAATGTAGACAATATATAACGTTGAATGATCGAAAATTGGAACCACAAATGCACTATCATAATAATGGATAATTCAAGTTTAATTTATTTAGTTAATATTAATATTATTTGTGATCTCTTTTAATTTCAATATGTTGATCAATTAAATAACTTTGTTTTGTTTCATTTCCATTTCGTTCGTTCCTTTGCCTTGGCTTTGTAAATTGTATATAATAATATTAGTTATTTGGAATGGAAAAGCAAAATGGATATTAATATCACAACTTTTTGAATTTAATTTGAGCTATACTATATTATGAAAACCATCTAGGTCTAAAAGTAAAATATTTTTCTGATCACAATCAAAAATCAGAATGGAGTTATTTGTGTTCAACTTCAACTTCAAACTAGATAACCTACTGACCTAATTACCTGTAAAACTAGGCTGTCGCACCTGATCTTCCGGTAGAAGTACATTTGTAAACATTGCTATTGCAATAAACTTACCGTCATCTCTATCTGTGACGCAAAATCAATCATCTCATCGTCCGATATTAGATCATTATCGTTATCTGACTCTTCGATTATTATAAACGACGCCATCGTTGCAATTAGATGATCTGCAACGGAATTTTCGCAGGTGAAATTCAAAGATGCCGCCGATGGCAACGGTGTCTATAGGAATAACTGAACTAAATGGTTTCCCATAGGCGACAGTGTTAACGTTTCGGCCAAATTCACTGAATTGAAGCCTGCAGGCCATACCAGTGATATTTACCCAGCTAGATTGACACCAGTTGATCACGAAAATGCAAGAAAAATCATAGGTCATGTGTTTACTTTTTTGGACCCCCCGACTGTACAATATAACTTTTTTATTGGGACTCCGTGACGTCACGAATTAACTCTGTTGCGAAATGAATCGGTGAAACTCTGATGCGCGCGCAACACTGATGGATTTTAGCAGACGTTTCACTTCCGATTTGAGTTTTCTTTCTCACTTCCGTGTTTACTTTTCCAAATCATGCTTTCTGATGATCAATATACAGGCTTTTATAGAGAATTAAGTGCCGACAAATACCAAAAATAACCACAAAAGTTTTATTCCCAAAATTTGGATAAACATACAGATGGATAATAAAAAATGTCATTATACAATGTTGTGTACAGTATGCGTTTTTCTTGTACTCGTCCAGGTTGTGGTGAAAAGCCATATTGGACTCGACACTGGCGTGTCTCGTCCAATATGACTTTTCACCACAACCTGGACTCGTACAAGAAAAACACATACTGTACACAACATTGTATAATAACTTTATATTATAGCATGCATGTACATGGAATACCATAAACTGTTCTTTTTTATCGTATATGGTTTTTGTGAACAAATATATACCAGACATTAAATGGTGCATCATAACGTACATCAAGGTATTCAGATTCTCGGCTGCACATATATGAACGGCATCGATTGCAAAGTGACATGTCGACACTGTATCTTCTCGGCTTTCATGCCACTGAACCTCGCCTTTACGTTTTGTTTAGAGACACGCTCCAAATCGAATACATTTGTCAGCGTTTGGTCGGGCTGTGATGCGCACAATTCCTCAGGCGTTTACAACCACATGATCGTATCGGCAACATAGAGTTATATAAATCTGAAATGGCTATGATAGTGTACAGCTGGTTCAAGTCTGTATCCGTTTTACTCATTTTGCCAATAGCTGCCTGTTCTGTGTCCTTGGTTGAGAACCACTTCATTCCGTATTCTCTCTTGCGTTATCCCACACAACAGGCCATTATCTCCACCGAGACTGTAAAGTTTGCACGAAGTAAAATACAATGTGCATCTGTGTGCCGGAAGGACATGCAATGTTCTACGTTCTCGTTCGACACCTCAGATGGAACTTGCAAGACATCAAGAGGAATAGTCAGCCACGCAGGTGTGCGTAGATTCATGATGATTGGTGAGTAAACACAATCTATACAACAACCCGTACATTAATCAGGTGTGTGTTGATTCCTGATGATTGGCGAGTAAACACAATCTATATAACAGCCCCGTACATTAATCAGGTGTGTGTAGATTCCTGATGATTGGCGAGTAAACGCAATCTATTTAACAACCCCGTAAATTAATCAGGTGAGCGTAGATTCCTGATGATTTGTGAGTAAACACAATCTATTTAACAACCCAGTACATTAATTAGGTGTGCGTATCTTCCTGATGATTGGTGAGTAAACGGAATCTATATAACAACCCTGTACATTAATCAGGTGTGTGTAGATTCCTGATGATTGGTGAGTAAACGCAATCTATATAACAACCCGTACATTAATAAGGTTTGCGTAGATTCCCGATGATTGGTGAGTAAACGCAATCTATTTAACAACCCAGTACATTATACAGGTGTGTGTTGATTCCTAATGATTGGTGAGTAAACACAATCTATATAACAACCCCTACACTAGGCTGGTTGAAATCAACAAGTTCACTCTTAATTGTTTCATGGCATAATTTCAGGCTGGATGTGCAATCAATGGATATATTAATATTGCATATACTATTATACAGTTATGTACCTGTTAAATGTGCTTATTTCATATATTAGTATTTAAGTTCGTATATCTCACATACCATATTTATTGGTTTATTGAGCTTAAAGAATTGAACTGAAAAAAAAAGAGTTTCCGTTCGAAATGGTAAGACCAATCACTGCAAAATCACATTCGTCGTGATGTATGTCACGTGATGTATGTCACGTGATGTATGTCACAATATATTGTTTGTTTTGGATCGTCTTACCGGTTGTATTGACTTGACGTATACATATTAATACATATTAATATTATATACATATTAATCCCAAAATGCCAGTATACGGGTACCTTTAGAACTGGAATGGGGTCTTAACTAGTGTATAAATTGACCACGCATAAGTTTAACACATTTATCGGACCATTATCAGGTTTTTGAAATATGTTTCGTGCGAGGCGATCTCCACAATAAAAAAGTATGAAAGATTGAAATTGTAATTTTTTCTTGTATCTCAAACATTATATAGAAGGATATCTATATCCCTGAGACACAAATTGTTAAAAATAACTGAGCATGTTGATGAATATGATATTCGCGCTGCCACTTGCCAAACTTTGCCAATGTCAAAAATTATTCATATTTGCCAAAAAATAATTTCATTTGGAAAAGGTTTTGGCAAGTCACTTTTTAATTCCTCAAGAAAGTTGCAAAATATTGGTCAATCAGTACCATTCATTTAAGGAAACTCTTACAACATAATTATATCAGTGGTTACCACCTCTGTTAAGATGCAGTTAATCTCATAGCCTTACAGAAAGATCATAGTAAATCTATCAATATATCTAAAAAAGGCCCAAACACTAATGAACCACTCCTGAAGCTCAATGAAAAACAAAAAAAAAACAAAAAAAAACAACAACAAATGCCCACCCTCATACAACATATGTACAGGGAATCGGCCCACATACATTATATACCCCCAATAATTATAAGATAACATTATCACATTATAATATAGTATACCCTCAATCAATATACCATGTACATGTAGTACGTGGTAGTAGGAGGGCGTGAAGCGCCCAGGATGGTCGCAAAGATCGAGAGATCTTCTCCTTCACCCTCAATTTGATGTTTTGGTGTTGTTTTGCATGACAAAAGCCCACCAAAAGTCTCACCATGTCTGACCGTGGCAAATTATTGATTGGGTTGGGCCCACGAGCTTTAATAAGGGGTGGAGGGTGCCCAGGGAGTCCCTGACGAGGTTGATATCGTTGATGATGATGCTGCTGAGCGAGCCTGGAGTGGTGCGCTGAAATGGAGAACGGGGCCCCCGATGTTAGTATGTATATATATATATATATGTATAAACTCATGTGTACAAAAGCAAGCAGTTTTTTGTTGTCAGGAAAACAAGGGGAGGGCGGGCGCGACACCCGCATATAAAAGAGAGAGCCCGACAAGTAATGGTATGTTGTTACGTAATTATGACCCACCCTACCTCCCCATACCGTAGCACGGGCATAGGTGAAAACATATTTTGACAATTTCATATACAGTGTTAATTAAGGATTTTATTAGCTGAAATAAATCTGAACAGCGATGACTATTGTATTGCACTGAAAGAGATTTTAATTCCAATTGCATGTTTGAACACTGCTGTATTGAATGGCATGTGATGTTGAGCAGAATAGTAGAAGGGCGCGAACACCCGAGATGATCGATGTGATATAGAGAGAGAGAGAGAGAGAGAGAGAGAGAGAGCGAGAGAGAGAGAGAGAGAGAGAGAGAGAAGTGAGGAGATTGGAGTTGGTGAGTTACCCGGAAATGTTGATGCATTTTTCTATCCCATCCTTCTTCCCCATATCGAGCACGGGCGTAGGTGAAAGCATATTCTTAACAATCATATACAGTGTTTATTCAGATTTTTATTCGCTGAAGTAATTTTGAACGATAATGAACAGGACATGATATACATCTATATATAATTATTGTACAGTGAACATATATTTTCTTTTGGTTTATATGATTTTTTTTTTTTATTTTATTTGTATTATGTAAAATTATGAATGTACAAATTGATAATTACAATGTGTTCTTGAAGGGCCGTTCCTGGCCTCCCGAAGAAAAACGCAGAGCAGCAAGCGAGCCGAACATATGTAGGTATATGTCCGGCCTTAACTCGATGAGAGCTTTGATGACCACTTATGGGTCTGAAGTTTCCTTGCACCCCACCCCAAGCTAAGTGCTGGGTCGGTTTTTATGCCGGGTCCCGCTCGATAGGTGTTGTCGGGTGAGTGGAATGTGTTAGACACGAGCGCTAGTTTCTGTAAATGTTACAAGATTGGCAGTTAGTTAGTTGGTTTAGAGGAGATAATTGTAGTACACTAATAACTCCAACCTATATTGTGTATGTATATTATGTCACCTCACATTTATATTATGTAATATGTACACTGTTTGAAATTGAATCGCCTGCTATGTCAAATGCGACGAAAGGCGTAATAAACATCTGATCTGATCTGAGATTAGCCGTATTGCAAAGGTGTTAATAAAGGTGTTAATAAAGGTGTTAAAGGTGTTAGTACCGATGGTTGGAGGGATTACTAGTATTTAGTGTGGTGGTGGGGTGGTGTTTACATAGCTAATCCTCCTGTGATGTGCCTTTCTCATGAAGCAACCCTTATACCATTGTATTATTAGGGGATTGGCTTATTGTTGTATTATAAACCACAATAGAGATGCGAGTTTAATTAATTATTAACTAACTGCTTTTCTATCGATACTGTCATGGATAGCATTTGGCAAATGCTAAATTAATTTGGAAAAAAATATTTTCATTTGCCAAATTATTTGGCAAAATTGAATTTCGGTTCCGCGCGGACCCTGTGTTCGGTTTACGGAAACCTATCTCATTGAGAGTTTCGCAAGCGAAAAACATGTTATTAATTATTAAGGGCCGCTCGGACTGGATTTAAGGAATTGGCTAACCCCCAATTTTCCCCAAATTTGATGGAGTCAACATAAAGGATTATGTTCACCTTTATTAGTAATCACAGTAACCAAACCCATTGGTGCAACATGTTAAGAGTCTAATTCATGGTGGATTATGTCAGAAATACTAAATGTGAAATTTATAGAACCAAATTCAACAAACAAAGTCCATATCTAAGAAAAATATATGGCAACTAGCAGGTGACCCGACTTCGTCCGGGCTTTGACCTTGAATTGACCATTTTGAAGGTCAAGGTCAGGTCATGGTAACGATTCGACTAGTCCAAAACACTCCCCCGACACTCCCCCTTAGGTATCAAATTTCGTCGAAATCCGTTAATATTTTTATTTAATTTGAGTTAACTCTGCCTTTTTAATGAAGAGAAATGATGGTACCCGTCCGTGATGGTACCCGTCCCTAAAAGAGGTACGTTTGTGGGTACCCGTTTCAAGGTGAAGATCACCTCGGGCGGAACAAACTTACCCGATGAAAATCTCCCCCGTTCCTTGGAACCCCTAAGTACGAAGACAGACCTAAGAATCACACAACACGTTGATGTCTGGATACAGACACACTCACGTCTGGCCCAGACATACGAATCACACTACACGCATATGCTCTTTATCAACGACACTGTGGATACGAACGCTCTTTAACTATCAACTCGATTAATCACAGTGCCAATGACGGTAATTTTGGTGACTGGGATTGGAGAAGGGGTGCTGGGAGCTTCTCCAAAACGGCGGTAAACACTGCCCGTGAGTTTTTAACCTTAGATTGGAAGTTTGAGCTCAATCGGTCCAGCCGTTTTCCCGGCCATAGCTAACAGACAAACAAACAGAAGTCCCAAAATATATATTATATGTGTACTGGACACTGTGCAGAATTATGAACAATACAATAATATTCATATTTATCAGGCGTTTTTTGATAAAATTACTAAGAACCAATTGTTTACAAATGATATAGTAACTTACATAACACTGCTTGTTGGGAGGTGACAGTTAAGTGTTAATATCTGTGAACAGTGGTTTGTTGTGAATCTCTTGACAAAATAATTGTGTAATCCTCATCTAGGCATACCCTGTAGCCCAGAAACTAGGTCACCAATCAGGAGATAATATTCTCACGAGTCAACACATGCATGTCATAATCCCAGCTGTCTTGAGTGAACATTAGGTTGACCCATCGAATTAAGTTCCCAAATAGCATTACTGAGCAATGAAATCAACCATTTGTAAACAACTGCTTCCAAGCCAAAAATCCAAAGGAACACTCAGGAAATGTGAGTATATTTTGATTGTTCATCATTCTTCACAGTATTCAGTACTCATGCCAATATTTTTTCTTTGATATAGACTGTGTTTGTTGAATTTGGATTCGAAAAAATAGATTTTAAAAACTTCTATAAATTTTACATTTTGTAACATTTGTTTGTTGAATTTGGGTTCGAAAAAATAGATTTTAAAAACTCTTAAAATGTGGCATCAATGGGGTTGGTTGCTTTGATTACTAATAAAAGTGAACATACTTAATTTTGACTCCATCAAATATTGGTTGAAAATGGGTTAGCAAAGTCCCTAAATGAACCGGAGACTGTCAACCGATTTATTTTACTGTCAGATTTGCATTTAAAGCCACATGGCCCACGAGCTTTAATAAGGGGTGGAGGGTGCCCAGGGAGTCCCTGACGAGGTTGATATCGTTGATGATGATGCTGCTGAGCGAGCCTGGAGTGGTGCGCTGAAATGGAGAACGGGGCCCCCGATGTTAGTATGTATATATATATATATATGTATAAACTCATGTGTACAAAAGCAAGCAGTTTTTTGTTGTCAGGAAAACAAGGGGAGGGCGGGCGCGACACCCGCATATAAAAGAGAGAGCCCGACAAGTAATGGTATGTTGTTACGTAATTATGACCCACCCTACCTCCCCATACCGTAGCACGGGCATAGGTGAAAACATATTTTGACAATTTCATATACAGTGTTAATTAAGGATTTTATTAGCTGAAATAAATCTGAACAGCGATGACTATTGTATTGCACTGAAAGAGATTTTAATTCCAATTGCATGTTTGAACACTGCTGTATTGAATGGCATGTGATGTTGAGCAGAATAGTAGAAGGGCGCGAACACCCGAGATGATCGATGTGATATAGAGAGAGAGAGAGAGAGAGAGAGAGAGAGAGAGCGAGAGAGAGAGAGAGAGAAGTGAGGAGATTGGAGTTGGTGAGTTACCCGGAAATGTTGATGCATTTTTCTATCACATCCTTCTTCCCCATATCGAGCACGGGCGTAGGTGAAAGCATATTCTTAACAATCATATACAGTGTTTATTCAGATTTTTATTCGCTGAAGTAATTTTGAACGATAATGAACAGGACATGATATACATCTATATATAATTATTGTACAGTGAACATATATTTTTTTTTGGTTTATATGATTTTTTTTTTGTTATTTTATTTGTATTATGTAAAATTATGAATGTACAAATTGATAATTACAATGTGTTCTTGAAGGGCCGTTCCTGGCCTCCCGAAGAAAAACGCAGAGCAGCAAGCGAGCCGAACATATGTAGGTATATGTCCGGCCTTAACTCGATGAGAGCTTTGATGACCACTTATGGGTCTGAAGTTTCCTTGCACCCCACCCCAAGCTAAGTGCTGGGTCGGTTTTTATGCCGGGTCCCGCTCGATAGGTGTTGTCGGGTGAGTGGAATGTGTTAGACACGAGCGCTAGTTTCTGTAAATGTTACAAGATTGGCAGTTAGTTAGTTGGTTTAGAGGAGATAATTGTAGTACACTAATAACTCCAACCTATATTGTGTATGTATATTATGTCACCTCACATTTATATTATGTAATATGTACACTGTTTGAAATTGAATCGCCTGCTATGTCAAATGCGACGAAAGGCGTAATAAACATCTGATCTGATCTGAGATTAGCCGTATTGCAAAGGTGTTAATAAAGGTGTTAATAAAGGTGTTAAAGGTGTTAGTACCGATGGTTGGAGGGATTACTAGTATTTAGTGTGGTGGTGGGGTGGTGTTTACATAGCTAATCCTCCTGTGATGTGCCTTTCTCATGAAGCAACCCTTATACCATTGTATTATTATGGGATTGGCTTATTGTTGTATTATAAACCACAATAGAGATGCGAGTTTAATTAATTATTAACTAACTGCTTTTCTATCGATACTGTCATGGATAGCATTTGGCAAATGCTAAATTAATTTGGAAAAAAATATTTTCATTTGCCAAATTATTTGGCAAAATTGAATTTCGGTTCCGCGCGGACCCTGTGTTCGGTTTACGGAAACCTATCTCATTGAGAGTTTCGCAAGCGAAAAACATGTTATTAATTATTAAGGGCCGCTCGGACTGGATTTAAGGAATTGGCTAACCCCCAATTTTCCCCAAATTTGATGGAGTCAACATAAAGGATTATGTTCACCTTTATTAGTAATCACAGTAACCAAACCCATTGGTGCAACATGTTAAGAGTCTAATTCATGGTGGATTATGTCAGAAATACTAAATGTGAAATTTATAGAACCAAATTCAACAAACAAAGTCCATATCTAAGAAAAATATATGGCAACTAGCAGGTGACCCGACTTCGTCCGGGCTTTGACCTTGAATTGACCATTTTGAAGGTCAAGGTCAGGTCATGGTAACGATTCGACTAGTCCAAAACACTCCCCCGACACTCCCCCTTATGTATCAAATTTCGTCGAAATCCGTTAATATTTTTATTTAATTTGAGTTAACTCTGCCTTTTTAATGAAGAGAAATGATGGTACCCGTCCGTGATGGTACCCGTCCCTAAAAGAGGTACGTTTGTGGGTACCCGTTTCAAGGTGAAGATCACCTCGGGCGGAAAAAACTTACCCGATGAAAATCTCCCCCGTTCCTTGGAACCCCTAAGTACGAAGACAGACCTAAGAATCACACAACACGTTGATGTCTGGATACAGACACACTCACGTCTGGCCCAGACATACGAATCACACTACACGCATATGCTCTTTATCAACGACACTGTGGATACGAACGCTCTTTAACTATCAACTCGATTAATCACAGTGCCAATGACGGTAATTTTGGTGACTGGGATTGGAGAAGGGGTGCTGGGAGCTTCTCCAAAACGGCGGTAAACACTGCCCGTGAGTTTTTAACCTTAGATTGGAAGTTTGAGCTCAATCGGTCCAGCCGTTTTCCCGGCCATAGCTAACAGACAAACAAACAGAAGTCCCAAAATATATATTATATGTGTACTGGACACTGTGCAGAATTATGAACAATACAATAATATTCATATTTATCAGGCGTTTTTTGATAAAATTACTAAGAACCAATTGTTTACAAATGATATAGTAACTTACATAACACTGCTTGTTGGGAGGTGACAGTTAAGTGTTAATATCTGTGAACAGTGGTTTGTTGTGAATCTCTTGACAAAATAATTGTGTAATCCTCATCTAGGCATACCCTGTAGCCCAGAAACTAGGTCACCAATCAGGAGATAATATTCTCACGAGTCAACACATGCATGTCATAATCCCAGCTGTCTTGAGTGAACATTAGGTTGACCCATCGAATTAAGTTCCCAAATAGCATTACTGAGCAATGAAATCAACCATTTGTAAACAACTGCTTCCAAGCCAAAAATCCAAAGGAACACTCAGGAAATGTGAGTATATTTTGATTGTTCATCATTCTTCACAGTATTCAGTACTCATGCCAATATTTTTTCTTTGATATAGACTGTGTTTGTTGAATTTGGATTCGAAAAAAGAGATTTTAAAAACTTCTATAAATTTTACATTTTGTAACATTTGTTTGTTGAATTTGGGTTCGAAAAAATAGATTTTAAAAACTCTTAAAATGTGGCATCAATGGGGTTGGTTGCTTTGATTACTAATAAAAGTGAACATACTTAATTTTGACTCCATCAAATATTGGTTGAAAATGGGTTAGCAAAGTCCCTAAATGAACCGGAGACTGTCAACCGATTTATTTTACTGTCAGATTTGCATTTAAAGCCACATGGCCGTATCCAAAAATATTCGCCTTTGAATTGTTCCCGGTATCGAAATAGGTAGATACATACTTGCACTACCTTTCTACGAGCATTATACGTCCCAGAAAGACGCTATGAAGTAATAAACAATACAACTTTGAACAAGATGTCTGGGTCCCAAACAAAAACAGCCAATTGCACGGAATGGAACAGAACAGATCGTTTCGTGTTAATCTAATTCCCGATATGGTAGAAATAAAGAGCGTTTCTGTGCCAAAAATTGAAAACAGCTGGAAATTGGCTTTTATGGCAAGTATTAATTAGAGGAAATGACGCCTGTATATCAAACTGTCGTGTATTTTTCAACCTATCGTATAGCTCCTTCCAAATTACGTAGAAGAAATTTGGAAGCTCGAATGAGCCATGTCCGTTTTAGCGTACCCACCTCAACTCGATTTCTATGATGAAATACCATGGTTCCAAATTGGCCCAAAAACAAAGTTTTGCTATGCGAAACCTTCGATCTGAGAAAGAATTAGAGAACCATAATTCGAAGACATGGAAACTTCCATCGAACACGCTCTTCCAATATGAACTTTCACAGGACAGGAATTATTTACATAAATGCGAATGAAGATATTATTGCTACAAATTGGAAAGCTAACTTACACCACAAACATCAATTTAAAGGCATGGATGGCCTTCGTGTGGGTATACTGTTAAAATAGTCACACCCAGTAATACTGCCGTAAACAGAAATAATATATAATATAGTCACACCCAGTAATACTGCCATAAACAGAAATAATATATAATATAGTCACGCCCAGTAATACTACCGTAAACAGAAATAATATATAATATAGTCACGCCCAGTAATACTGCCATAAACAGAAATAGTATATAATATAGTCACACCCAGTAATACTGCCACAAACATAAATAATATATAATATAGTTACACCCAGTAATACTGCCATAAACAGAAATAATATATCATATAGTCGCACCCAGTAATACTGCCATAAACAGAAATAATATATAATATAGTCACACCCAGTAATACTGCCACAAACAGAAATAATATATAATATAGTCACACCCAGTAATACTGCCATAAACAGAAATAATATATAATAGTCACACCCAGTAATACTGCCATAAACAGAAATAATATATAATATAGTCGCACCCAGTAATACTGCCACAAACAGAAATAATATATAATATAGTCACACCCAGTAATACTGCCATAAACAGAAATAATATATAATATAGTCACACCCAGTAATACTGCCACAAACAGAAATAATATATAATATAGTCACACCCAGTAATACTGCCATAAACAGAAATAATATATAATATAGTCGCACCCAGTAATACTGCCATAAACAGAAATAATATATAATATAGTCACACCCAGTAATACTGCCACAAACAGAAATAATATATAATATAGTCACACCCAGTAATACTGCCATAAACAGAAATAATATATAATAGTCACACCCAGTAATACTGCCATAAACAGAAATAATATATAATATAGTCGCACCCAGTAATACTGCCACAAACAGAAACAATACATAATATAGTCACACCCAGTAATACTGCCATAAACAGAAATAATATATAATATAGTCACACCCAGTAATACTGCCACAAACAGAAATAATATATAATATAGTCACACCCAGTAATACTGCCATAAACAGAAATAATATATAATATAGTCACACCCAGTAATACTGCCACAAACAGAAACAATATATAATAGTCACATCCAGTAATACTGCCACAAACATAAATAATATATAATATAGTCACGCCCAGTAATACTGCCGTAAACAGAAATAATATATAATATAGTCACACCCAGTAATACTGCCACAAACAGAAATAATATATAATATAGTTACACCCAGTAATACTGCCATAAACAGAAATAATATATAATATAGTCGCACCCAGTAATACTGCCACAAACAGAAATAATATATAATATAGTCACACCCAGTAATACTGCCACAAACAGAAATAATATATAATATAGTCACACCCAGTAATACTGCCATAAACAGAAATAATATATAATATAGTCACACCCAGTAATACTGCCACAAACAAAAATAATATACAATATAGTTACACCCAGTAATACTGCCATAAACAGAAATAATATATAATATAGTCGCACCCAGTAATACTGCCACAAACAGAAATAATATATAATACAGTCGCACCCAGTAATACTGCCACAAACAGAAATAATATATAATATAGTTACACCCAGTAATACTGCCATAAACAGAAATAATATATAATATAGTCGCACCCAGTAATACTGCCACAAACAGAAATAATATATAATATAGTCACACCCAGTAATACTGCCATAAACAGAAATAATATATAATATAGTCACGCCCAGTAATACTGCCGTAAACAGAAATAATATATAATATAGTCACACCCAGTAATACTGCCATAAACAGAAATAATATATAATATAGTCACACCCAGTAATACTGCCATAAACAGAAATAATATATAATATAGTCACGCCCAGTAATACTCCCATAAACAGAAATAATATATAATATAGTCACACCCAGTAATACTGCCATAAACAGAAATAATATATAATAGTCACATCCAGTAATACTGCCATAAACAGAAATAATATATAATATAGTCACACCCAGTAATACTGCCACAAACAGAAATAATATATAATATAGTCACACCCAGTAATACTGCCATAATCAGAAATAATATATAATATAGTCACACCCAGTAATACTGCCATAAACAGAAATAATATATAATATAGTCACGCCCAGTAATACTGCCATAAACAGAAATAATATATAATATAGTCACACCCAGTAATACTGCCATAAACAGAAATCTCATATATATTTTGAAGACCTCTGTCTGTCTGTATGTCTGTCTGTCTGTATGTCATTTATACAAATCTACGATTCTCGACCGATCGGGACGAAACTTGGTACGTGTGTGTAGTTTGACCGGGCGGTGGACGTTGTCGTATTGGCGAGCCAATTTTATCGGGTCGCCGAGCCCGTGCGACGCCAGCTTCGCGCATGCGCAGACCAGATCTCGGAAACGGGTGGAGCTGTCGACTTGAAATTTGGTATGTGAATGTATCTTGCCCCGGATACGAATTTTATTGGGTCGCCGAGCACGTGCGACGCCAGCTTCGCGCATGCGCAGACGATATCTCGGAAACGGGTGGAGCTGTCGACTTGAAATTTGGTATGTGAATGTATCTTGCCCCGGATACGAATTTTATCGGGTCGCTGAGCGCGTGCGACGCCAGCTTCGCGCATGCGCAGACAAGATCTCGGAAACGGGTAGAGCTATCGAATTGAAATTTGGTTTTTGAATAGCCCGGACAACGTCGGCTAGTCTCATATATATTTTGAAGACCTCTGTCTGTCTGTCTGTCTGTCTGTATGTATGTTTGTTTGTCTGTCATTTATACAAATCTACGATTCTTGGCCGATCGGGACGAAACTTGGTACGTGTGTGTAGTTTGACCAGGCGGTCGACGTTGTCGTATTGGCGAGCCCGTGCGGCGCCCGCTTCGCGCATGCGCAGACGAGATATCGGAAACGGGTGGAGCTATCGACTTGAGATTTTGTACGTGAATGTATCTTGCCCCGGATACGAATGTTATCGGGTCGCCGAGCACGTGCGACGCCAGCTTCGCGCATGCGCAGACCAGATCTCGGGAACGGGTGGAGATATCGACTTGAAATTTGGTAAGTGAATGTATCTTGCCCCGGATACGACTTTTATCGGGTCGCCGAGCCCGTGCGACGCCAGCTTCGCACATTCGCAGATCATATATCGGAAACGGGTAGAGCTATCGACTTGAAATTTGGTTTTTGAATAGCCCGGACAACGTCGGGCTCATCGGCTAGTCTCATATATATTTTGAAGACCTCTGTTTGTTTGTCTGTCTGTTTGTCTGTATGTTTGTCTGTCATTTATACAAATCTACGATTCTCGACCGATCGGGAAGAAACTTGGTACGTGCGTGTAGTTTGACCAGGCGGTCGACGTTGTCGTATTGGCGAGCCCGTGCGGCACCCGCTTCGCGCATGCGCAGACAGATCTCGGAAACGGGTGGAGCTATCGACTTGAAATTTGCTATGTGAATTTATCTTGCCCCGGATACGAATTTTATCGGGTCACCGAGCCCGTGCGACGCCAGCTTCGCGCATGTGCAGACCAGATCTCGGAAACGGGTGGAGCTATCGACTTGAAATTTGGTATGTGAATGTATCTTGCCCCGGATACGAATTTTATCGGGTCGCCGAGCCCTTGCGACGCCAGCTTCGCGCATGCGCAGACCAGATCTCGGAAATGGATGGAGCTATCGACTTGAAATTTGGTATGTGAATGTATCTTGCCCCGGATACGAATTTTATCGGGTCGCCGAGCCCGTGCGACGCCAGCTTCGCGTATGCGCAGACCAGATATCGAAAACGGGTAGAGCTATCGACTTGAAATTTGGTTTTTGAATAGCCCGGACAACTTCGGGCTGTGTAGAGCTATCGACTTGTAATTTGGTTTTTAATAGCCCGGACAACGTCGGGCACATCAGCTAGTCTCATATATATTTTGAAGACCTCTGTCTGTATGTATGTCATTTATAGAATCGAAAACGGCTGCACCGATCGAGACCAAATTTCGTATATAAGTGTAAAAACCCACGGGGATCGTCGACGTCCCATTTTGGACAAGCTCTGAACACCGATTGTCCAATCCCAATCATCAAAATCACCGCAAACGCAACTTCGGGGGTTAAAGCATCAACGATCTTTATATTGACCATATTCGGAGGTGTTAAGGTTCAACGCTCTTTATTACAATCGAAGCTGCTAAACGGCTACCCATGGGTCAGTCTTTGCGGGACGGGTACCATGAATTAATTCATGAAAAACAAAATATGCGTGTTGTGCTGTCTTTCATAGGAAGGGAAGGGGGGATTTAATCGAAGCTGCTAAACGGCTACCCATGCGTAAAATACGGATGCAAAACGAAACGCGGAATGCAATTATCTCGATTAAAAAGGCAGAATGGGTTGTTGTGTCATATATGTCCTAGGAACAGGGGATTTTTTCATCGGGTCAGTCTTTGATGGACGGGTACCATGAATTAATTCATGAAAAACAAAAAATGCGTGTTGTGCTGTCGTTCATAGGAAGGGAAGGGGGATTTCATCGGGTCAGTTTTTCCGCCCGAAAAAAACAAAATTAAATACAAACAAAATAATTTTTAAAATGTCATGTTTCTGACCAACCACGCCAGTGGCGGGCTAACCTGCTATATATTATATATTATGGAACTTCTGTAAATATGTATGTTATAGACTCAAAAACAGCTTGACTGATGTGACTCAAATTTGATATGTAGACCTACTTTCATCCTGAGATCATAATGGGTGGGTCTAATTTAATGATCGACCGTCTCCTTGACCTTGCACATATACACTCATATAGGCATGTATCTGGACCAATCAAAGCCAATATATATCCTACCCAGACGGAGGTGCTCACAAAGAAATCCCTAAATAGCCTGGACGAAGTCGGGCACATCAGCTAGTCTATTATATATTTTGGGAAATCTCTGTGTGTGTGTCTGTCTGTCTGTGTGTTCGCGATGAAACTTGGTATGTGGTGATACTTTCGGCCGGGGAGTGGCATGGGCCTGTTAATTTGCCCGTGCGACGTGACATTGACCTTGAAATCGGGTCATTTCGAGGTCAAACGAACGAGTATCACGGGATTTCCATGAAAATTAGTGTCTAGGGATACTTTCGTATGGGAAGTGTCGTAAGCCTATTCATTTGCCCGTGCGACGTGACCTTGACCTTGAACTCGGGTCAATTCAAGGTCAAATCGCGAATTTTTATGGGATTTCAACGAAATTTGATACATATGGTTACTTTTGTCCACTGAGTGTTTTGGACGGGTCAAATCGTGACCCCGACCTGCCCTTGACCTTCAAAATGATAAATTCGAGGTCAAATCGCACAATTCGCCGAAAAGGAGAGGGGAAACAACCCGGACGAAGTCGGGTCCACCTGCTAGTCTATTATATATTCTGGAAGATCTCTGTGTGTGTGTGTCTGTCTGTCTGTCTGTGTGTTCGCGATGGACTCGAAAACGGCCGAGCCGATTTCGATGAAACTTGGTACATGGGGGTGCTTTCGGCCGTGGAGTGGCATGGGCATGTTAATTTACCCGTGCGACGTGACCTTAACCTTGAAATCGTGTCATTTCAAGGTCAAACGCCCGAGTATCACGCGATTTCGATGAAAATTAGTGTCTAGTGATACTTTCGTATGGAGAGTGTCGTAAGCCTGTTATTTTGCCCGTGCGACGTGACCTTGACCTTGAAATCGGGTCAATTCAAGGTTAAATCGCGAATTTTGATGGGATTTCGACGAAATCTGATACGTGGGGTTACCTTTGTCCACTGAGTGTTTTGGACGGGTCGAGTCGTGACCCCGACCTGACTTTGATCTTCAAAATGATACATTCAAGGTCAAATCTGGTAAAACCGGATGGATTTCGACGGTCGAATCGGGTAAAACCGAATGGATTTCGACGGGTACTTTTGTCGGGTACCTTTGTCCGGACAGTGTTTTGGACGGGCCAAATCGTGACCCCACCTGACCTTGACCTTCAAAATGGACAATTCAAGGTCAAATCGCGCAATTCACCGAAAAGCAGAGGGGAAACAGCCCGGAAGTCGGGTCCAATCGTGACCCCGACCTGACCTTGACCTTCAAAATTATCAATTCGAGGTCAAATCGGGTAAAACCGGATGGATTTCGACGGGTACCTTTGTCGGGTACTTTTGTCTGTGCAGTGTTCTGGACGGGTCAAATCGTTACCCCACCCGACCTTGACCCTGACAAAATGGACAATTCAAGGTCAAATTGCACACTTCGCCGAAAAGCAGAGGGGAAACAGTCCGGACGAAGTCGGGTCCACCTGCTAGTCTCATATATATTTTGAAGACCTCTGTTTGTCAGTCTGTATGTCCTTTATAGAATCGAAAACGTGTTGACCGATCGAGACCAAACTTCCTATCCAAAGGTAAAATCCCACGGGAATCGTCGATGTCGCAGTTTGGAGAAACCCAGAGCACCCATTCTCCACTCTCAGTCACAAAAAATTGCACTGCGGTGGTTAATCAAGTGATAATTTAATGAGCGTTTGTTTTTGACGCATCACTATAAAGAGCGTTTGTTTACCATTCAACGTTATTAGCATCTGCAGAGAGCTATCGACTTGAAATTTGGTTTTTGAATAGCCCTGACAACGTCGGGCTCATCGGATAGTCTATTATATATTTTGGGAAATCTGTGTGTGTGTGTCTGTCTGTTCCCGATGGACTCGAGAACGGCCGAGCCGATTTCGATGAAAGTTGGTATGTGGGGGTACTTTCGGCCGGGGACTGGCATGCGACGTGGTTTGACCTTGAAATCTGGTCATTTCGATGTCGAACGCCTGAGTATCACGGGATTTCGATGAAAATTATTGTCTGGGGATACTTTCGAATGGGGAGTGTCGTAAGCCTATTCGCTTGCCCGTGCGACGTGACATTCACCTTGAAATCGGGTCAATTCAAGGTCAAATCGCGAATTTTGATAGGATTTCGGCGAAATTTGATACGTGGGGTTACCTTTGTCCACTGAGTGTTTTGGACGGGTCGAGTCGTGACCCCGACCTGACCATGACCTTCAAAATGATCAATTCGAGGTAAAATCGGGTAAAACCGGATGGATTTCGACGGGTACTTTTGTCGGGTACTTTTGTTTGGGCAGTGTTTTGGACGGGTCAAATCGTGACCCACCTGAACTTGACCTTCAAAATGGACAATTCAAGGTCAAATCGCCGAAAAACAGAGGGCAACAGCCCGGACGAAGTCGGGTCCACCTGCTAGTAATATATAATATAGACATATTTTGTTCTTATACAATTCGTAAATATCGCCTAAATAGTATGTTAATGTCAAGTTCATACGCTTTGTTATGTAAACAAAAGCCAGCTTCTGTAACTTTTTTTTGCCTTTGTTTACATAACAAACATCCTAATCTGACAATATAACCCTATTTACGCGATGTATATGATTTGTATAAGAAAGAACAAAGTTGCTTACTATATATTCATGGCATATCAACATTGATTCAACTTGCGCCTCCTACAACATTTTTTTGTCACGCACGACATGTTATTACTTACCGACTCCGGAAGTTTATAACTCACTTCGTCTTACCAATGCATCGTGAGTATTTCCGTATACACTCTGATGCATAGGTAATATTCATGTTAATTCTCTAAGAAACGATATCACTATATAAATTGTAAATATATATAACTATATATACTGTCATCTGTACATATTAGTGTCATATATTCAATATCTCCATAGGAGGAGGCAATACATATATACTGTATAGCAAATAAGTATATACAATTCAAACAATAACAATTAGCACTGATGCCAGGCCATGATTGGATTGCATTATGCGACTGAATATAAGGAAAAAAAGAGGTCGTTCGAGGAAGAAAGTTTAAAGTCAAATACAAAATCGCACTGGGACAAGTATCAAACAGTCGAAATTAAAGACATATTATGGATTTGCTCGGGTGCATGAAACTGTAAGTTAGTATTCAGGTGCTATGCCAACTGGAGGAATGTAGCATTCAACTAACATCACCGAAAATCGCAAGCAAATCGACCGTGCCACTGCATAGAAACATTTTCTGAACTACGCTAAATTGTAAATATTTACTACTCGAATCGGGACGCTTCTATCGGCGATAAACTAACGAAAACGATTTCGACACCGACAGTCAATGCATTTAATTAATATATAAGAATGATGGTGTGTGTTGTCAATTTAGATATATTTGTAAAAATAACTACTTTGAACAAGATAATTCTCCTTTTCAATTTGATCACCCTACCGGTGTGTTTAAACAACCTGAAACATTATTCTACCAACAACAATACATGACCAACTCTCGAGTACGATAACTCATTTATTATTTGGATGTTGAAAAGGCTGGATTAAGGTGCAACAATTCCCAAAAGCATTGTCCACATATCAAGCAATATAGCACGTCGAAGGAAAGTCATAGTTCAGTATATATGAAATCATTATACTGTGTTTTAATAAATCGGTTAAGATCCGTTACATTCCGGAAGCGTGTAAATTAGCTAATATTAATTTAGCATTGTTCAGAACAGAGAACACAAGATCCAAATAACTACTGATCCATATTACTATTTAGTTGTGTTGGGGAAGGTTCTGGAGAAAATTATTTACAACAAAATGTTTACTCACTTTTAAAACAGGGTTGATGGTTGTGGTGGTAGATTTCAACATGGCATGGTGGTAATTAGGTTAAACATTTGGCGGGCCATATACAATATCACCCCGTCAATGAAAATAATTGGAAAAACATATTAAGCATTTTTATTTTAGTTATAATTAATTTATTCTGGATATCAAAATCAAAAAATTTGCTCGCGTCCGTGGCCAATATGCGATACAACACTATTTAAATGGGTATGCAACTTTTGACAGTTTCTAGTGACGTCAATAAAATTGTTTACACACAACCACTCAACTTCTCAACAATTGACGTATGTGGAAATGCATTCATTAAGTATGCTGATATTGCAAGTGTGTGTGTGCGAAAATATGACAGTATCATAAAACTATTGCAAATTACATAAATGACGTTTCAGCCGCCAACCATATGATATATATGTCGTTTTTACCAACCAAAGGGTTAATGTTGTTACCGGTGAAGGACATAATCAATTGTTTGTCATGCTACACTTACTATGGAAGTGGTAGCTGAGTGGTTGGTGTGTGGGACTTGTAATGGTGTCAACGCACCGGCAGGAGTTCGCGCCCTGCCGGTGGACTATCGTCTCCACAACAGTGGCTTGGCCAGATTAAGCGGTGTGTGTGCTATATATAGCCACACGCTGTTTAAAATCTCGCGCCAGGTTGTGACCATTGGGCAAGGTCGCTTGTACTGTGCTCGCTTCGTCGTACCTAGACGATAAATAGGTACCTGTTTGTTGGATATCCGTAAGCCGCTCTAGTGAAGCGCCTGTAAAATGGCAGCAGGCACAAGACTCGGCATTACTCATAAAAAACAGCTGGGGTAATAATGTAAGCGCTTAGAGCTACACCAGGGATTAAGCGCTATATAAATGATATACATTATTATTATTCACAGGGTCGCCGCTGGAACTTGGTTATGACCTGTTCGGTAACCAAGGGTCACAATTCTATGCGATCATCGAAGGCGCAATGAAAACTCATTCTGAAGCAACAAACGCGTGCGCCAAGGTAAAAGGTCACCTCATCAAGATAGAGAATGGAGATATGTGGGAAACAACAATACAAATTATGGTTGATAACCAAATGAGTAAGTCAGTCTATTCATTCCTTACTTACCTTAATCAAAATTTTTTTTCGTTGGGCTGGAATATGTGTGACTGCTTTATACTTCGTTATAATGCATGGGGTATGGTGGTATATAAAGCAATTACAAATTTAACTAAAAATTGTGATACAAATGACAATAGGCTATTTCGTGATTGGATTGTCGTGTGAAATTACTAATTAGTTTAGCAGTTCTTGGTATCGTGATATGCTAAACTAAAGATGTTTTGCCAGATAGATCAAGAGAAATTATTGGTTTAAATTATCTTGCAATATTTGCTGTATTTATGCAAATCGTGCGTCTGGCCCGTGATATATGCACATATAATGAACCATGTCCGCTCCCTTTACAGCAAACATGTGGATTGACGCTATGAGAATGAACAAAGCAGGTCCGTGGGTAAACTCCGATGGCACATCGCTCACTTACCGCACACCAAACCACAGCTTGGATCTGGACGAGGAATACGTCGCATGCATGGACAAAAGCAACAACTACAACTTCATTGATCGCGACGAGGGGGAGTTGTATAACTTCATTTGTCAGATTGGACACTTGTTTTGATCAGAAACCCAATTCAATTCCATGTTTTCTTTCATGAATCTGATTAAAATTGTCCTGGATGCAGTCTCCACTATTTCAAGATGAGTTAAACATCCAGATTCACCTGTCATATTCATCACCGGAGTTTATTGTATGAAATAGCAGGCAATGGTTGTAACCGTTTACTCTATACTGATAACCGTACAGACAGCGGAGATATTCTGATAGCCCGTTTACTCTATATATATACAACTTACAAACGTCAAAAAAAATAACAGCGGTGAAATGCTGGATAGCCTGTTCACTATGTACACGTGTATTCACAATTTACAAACATAGAAAAACATCGGTGAGATGCTGGATAGCCCGTGTACTCTACTATACACGTGTATTCACAACACATAATCGTAGAAAAACGCTGGATATATTCTGGTAGCTCGTTTACTTTCTACACACGTGCTCACAACATATATTCATACACCCAAAAAAACAGCGGCCATATGCTGGATAGCCTGATTACACTGTACACGAGTATTTACAACTTATAACGAGTATTTACAACTTATAACCATCACAATAGCGGTGTGATGCTGTATAGCCCGTGTACTCTATACACGTGTATTCGCAACACATACTCGTACAAAAACGGCGGAGATATTCTGGTATAGCTCGTGTACTTTCTACACGCGTATTCATAACATATAATCGTAACACAAAAACAGCACTTTGAATTCGAGCACGGTGCTGAGAGAATTCGAAACTGGCAAAAAATATTTTCTTAAAAGTCTTGTATCCGATGAGAATTTCATTTCTTATTCGGTCGTGAATATACGTGTTAATATTAAAGACAATCACGTCGAAAATGTATATCTTCTAGAACAATCATCATTTTGTTGTGAAGTTGGCTACAAATAATCATTCTGATATTTAAATAGTTGAGGACATCATTGACATAAATTCCAAACTATTAAAACCACACCGTGTGCTGATTGCTGAGTTCCACAAAATCAATAATTGTTAGTGTGTATTTTATACATTTGGGTTGACATACATTTACTTAACATAATCAAAAATTGCTGTGGACATGGAGGCGTTCTGTCTTGCATTTTTCGGTTGAAATATCTGTATTTCTTACAAGTATTGCAAAATTAAATAGTTTACCATTATTGCTTTACATACTGGTGCTGAGATAGGTTGCCCGCATAGTAATATAATTGTTTATTCAACATGAACATAGCCACTTTTATTTTCCTCGTGGTTGGTAAGAACTCAGGAGTCGTACAACTTGTGTTCAGTTTTAAATACACCGATAATGCGCGAAAAATAGTAAAAACGCTAATTTAAATACGAGTAATGTATAACCATGTTGTTATGTTAATTTATTCACATGATACAGATGGCACCACATGCCCATGGGAAAAATACCACATATACCAATATATACCATGGCAGTGACTGGTATAATATATTGCTATATCTGGTATTTTTCCCAAGGGGCTCTGGGTAGCACACACTATGCAAGTCGAATGCCGAAAATAAATTTATCAAGAAAAAGGGGAGATTGACTTAAAAACAAAAGGCAAGAGGAATAGTAAGGTCATGGACACAATTTAGAGCAGACAAATTGTTCTCCGTTCCCAGGGCAAGGAATTTTGTGTTTGATTACAGGACTCTGGTTTCAAAATATATCAGAAAAAAAGTTTGAACGCACAATCGAAAAGGAAGTTAAATGTATTTATACCACGATCGCCTATCTTACTATATAAATAAAGCCATCTGTTTAAATTTTACATTTAATCAAAACCTGTTGATTAAACGTGCATACTGTTGATTAAACTTCGCAGAGTGGATTAAAATTTCTCCATACAATTTGAACGGAAAAGTGTTTATCCATCGCATTGTAAAGATCGTGGCATAAACAAAATATACGCATAGTGTTTCTGAATAACAAATTTAATCCACTCGTGGGATTGGCGATTTACACCACTCGTCGAAATCGTGCATGGTGTAAATCGCCAATCCCACTCGTGGATTAAATTTGTTATTCAGAAACACTATGCGTATATTCTATATATACTTTAAGAAAACGCAAAAGAAAAAACAGTTTAACAAGCCAAATAATCAGTATGATCACCATGGGTTGCAAGTTGCTGATCCTGCAATATTCTAAGCATATGATACAAGTTGTCGACCCTTTATATGGAGCGCGTGTTCTTGTTTATATCTCGCATAAAACTATGTGTAAAATACACATGCTACCGACACCTAGCCGCTTGTGTATATCTCGCATATAGCCATGTGTAAAATACATAGGTTACCGCCAGCTCACATGGCGGTTTGCGCTCCAAAATACACATAATATTATTCGCTTTTGAATTGTTCTCAGTATAGAAATAGCACGATAAATATATGAACTACCTTTCTACAAGCCAAAACGACGCATTGAAGTAATGAAAAATACAACTGTGAATAGAGAATACGGTGTTTGGGTCCCAAACAAAAACCGCCATTTGCGTGACATGGAACAGAAAAGAGCGTTACGTGTTATTCTATTCCTGATATTGTAGCAATAAAGAGCGTTTATCTGGCTTCTGCCGAAAATTTGAAAGCGGGTGAAATGGCTGTGACATTGGCAAGTGTTTTTCAGAGCATAGGAAGCCGGTATATTAATATTTCGTTTATTTATCGACCTATCGTATCCGTCGCTCCAAATTACGTAGAAAAAATCTGGATGTTCGAATGAGCCATGTCCGTTTAAGATTGTGGTGTTGTAAATTATTTCATACAAATCTCCGTTGTATACGTTCTATATATAGATTTATCACCCTTCCGATTAAGTCAGGGTACTTATTTCGAAATATAACCCTAACCTCGCGTGCCGCCTGTTGCTGCGTTTGAACAATCGCTATCTAATCGTGAATCCGGATTAAGTATATTTTGCTATCTAATGGTGAATCCTGATTAACTATATTTTGCTATCTAATGGTGAACCCTTATTAAGTATATATTGCTATTTAATCGTGTGCGTATTATGTGGTGTATGCGGTCGTTGATCAGATAGACTATTATTCACAGTATTCTGTGAGTTGAGCCCCTACGAAGCAGCCACACGGTTTGTAAAATGGTCTATGTTGGAGTAGAAAATAACATACTTTTACTGGTCTCGCAGTGTGGTTACGGGCGTATGAAATTGCATCGTTACAGTCGCTTTCGTACTTGCAAATCTTCCCGGAATTCTTTAAAAGGCGACTGTACCCTAAATCCAGCCATTTTTGGGGCCATAAACTTAGTTTCATTATAATCACCACGTTGTTAAATCGTTCAGAGAGCACATACGTGTAGTTCGCACTCATCCCTGGCTAAAAGTAATTCATTTTTGTATATATTTTGTTGAGTATAATATGAGATACCCCATAAATGGCTGGATTAAGTGTACAGTCGGGTTTCCACTGCGGGAAATCAGTGCCTTAAAGCTGGCAAGGCGAGTTAAGACAACTTGTTGAACCGTCTAGCTACTGTGAAGCCTTTGCAAATCCCGATAAAATTTGTGATCCACGCATATGAACATGACCTGTTCGTTTGTCTGAGAAAGTTAGCCAGAAAGTTAATAAGCTTCTCAAGGGTCGGTGGGGTTTTTACATTTGAGCGTTCAGTGGTGTATTTCCAACTGATTGTCTCGATCGTGCAGGGCTGTGGCTAGAGAATCCTCGTTGTGGTGGCGGTGTCCGTATTGAAATTTCCAACGGCACATCCCTCTTGAACCGGATCTAAATCCGAGGTTCACGAAAATCCATTTGCACCCCACCCGTTCTGCTGGAACTTTCCAACTGTCTGTCACCCATTACCCTGCAGGGAGCCCCACACATATATAGAAGCATATAGAAGAGTGTCGTCTGCTCATGTTTGTCTGGGGCTTTGTATGGGTGAAATTATAAAATTATATAGAATACAAGAAAAAATTATTAAAATTGTAAAAGATTGTTAGGCCAATGCATTCTCTTATATATGCGAGGCGACCCATGGTCGACTCGCATATATAAGAGAATGCATTGGCACAGGGTAAAAAAATAACTCACTCGCTGATAAACGTGCCCTGATACCCGAATAATATAACCATTACATAGACTGGAATTCTGAGAAAAACACATTGGAAGTAGGTTTATGTTAGCATGCGTTTAATCAAACGTGCGTGTAAAGAGAAGCAATCACATTCAAATTAAAGCAGTCCTCGTTCTCGTCGATGTGCACTGCCTGGTCGCTGTAACTGTTATTGTCGTGCTTCACTGTCGAAATACCTTGTCCCATGTCCAACGAATAATTTAGTTGCGCTTGAAGATGTATCTATCCAACAACGTGGGCTTCAGACAAGCTGTAATAAAACATTAGTAACGTTCAAATGTGCATGGTATTAATATATGCAATAAATGGTTGTCACTTAAGTAACCATAAAGATTAGATGACTTTCAATTTAGTCGATGTCGGTCACGCGAGCAGAAACAATGGTGCGCAAACTCCAGCAGCCCGACACGTGTTTGATACATTCCAGCATTGTTTATTTCAATTAATTGACAACATAAAATAATGAAAATGAAATTCCTCTGCATCTGGAGGTTAACATGATTAACTTACGCGACTTGGCAGACGAAATTCATGGCGATATGACATGGGGCGTCGTTCCATTGGTAATTGGAAGGCGAGAATGCGGCCATACAATTCTCGCCAGTCCGTCCGTTTGGTTCTCCAGGTCCCCAGTCTAGGTAGTCGAATTCCTGTCCGCTTGTTGCCCAGACCCAGCGTCCATCGTGGCCTTCGTCGGTCGCTCCATACCAAACCTCCCACGACTGCACATGAACTGCGTTGACAAAAGGTGATATGACTTTTAAATTGCCCATCCCCAAATTTCAAACGTGTCTAATTAATTGCAACTGCATCAGTCCAAATCTTTTAGACAGTTGCCATGCACGAAATAACACTTAAATATGTATTTATATCAACGTGTTAATTGAACCACCACAATACTTTCCACAAATTTAAATTTTGAAGAAACGAATTAATATGGACGCAATTAAGTGTTGTAATCCATTTAACAAAACAAAAATGCACTTAAACCGGATGCGTTTGCCTTGGTAGACGGACATGTGAACAACAGGGTGGTGTTCAGGGTGATGTTCAGGGTGATGTTCGAATGACTTTAAGAACGCTGCTTCTCAAGTAACAATTATTGCGATATACGTATGTTCTAACAATTTACCATCTGCATCCTCGTTTTCGTTTGTCAGCTACCGCAAACTGTCATTGTGGCGGCCATCTTATATATTTTGTAGAAAATATCGAAGTGCTTAATATTGCCACTTTTCGGGTAAATATATTCTGCATGAGGACACGAGCAGCTACACAGCAAAGAACTTGATGAGCCGACAAATGGGCTTACTCTCACTTAACCGACAGGTAAATAGATGTGAAGGCACCCATGGGGCAGGTTATAGTATGATTGTGCAACGAGGGACTACTATATATAATGCTAATCAACGAAAAGAGGTCATAATATTCTCATGATAACGTTCAAACTATAGGAATCGGAGCTAAATGTGTTCCAGAGTCGGGGAGCGAGTGCATCGTGCACTAGAGGTGAAGGTAACTAAAACATGACCTTCACCTAATACACGTGGCACGTTATTAAAGGATGAAATCTTGTTTATTTGATTTGTACCTCATATCTAAATAATGAAACTGGTGAATTAATGGGGGAATGGATTTTGTGAGTGGGAAATTTAGTTGACTAGCTGCTGTAGTTTTCCAGATAAAATTTAGCTATGAGATAGCCCTGTCGTACACTTTGGGATTTATTTGAAAAAGTAAAAACATAACCTATGATTTTTCTTGAATGTTCGTGATCAAATGGTGTCAATATAGCTTGGTAAAACAACATTGGAGTGGCCTACAAGCTTAATTTCAGTGAATTTGGCCGAAACGTTAACACTGTCGTCAATGGGAAACCATTTAGTTCAGTGATTCCTATAGATGCTACCAAAGGCACATATCAAAATGGCGAAGGCTCAAATTAATGTTAATTTCATCATTAATCATCGCGGTGGCAGATGTCTCATCTTCAAAGCCACATGGCGGTTTGAGCTCCAAAATATACAATATAATTCACTTTTAATTTGTTCTCAGTATCGAAATAGGTCGATAAATATATGAACCTCATTTCAACGAGCATTATATAACCTAAAAAGACGCATTGAAGTAATGAATAATACAACTGTGAGTACCGTGTTTGTGTCCAAAACACAAAACGGCCATTTGCACGACATGGAACAGAAAAGAGCGTTTCGTGGTAGTCTATTCCTTTTATGGTAGCAATAAAGAGCGTTTGTCTGACTTCTGTCGAAAAGTTGAAAACGGCCTAAAAATGACTGTGACTTTGGCAAGTGTTTTTCAGAGCATATGAAGCCGGTATATCAATATTTCATGTATTTATCGACCTATCGTATCCGTCCCTCCAAATTATCAAGGGAGGTGAACAACATTCTGCGCGGAAGATATAAAAGAGCGTGGACAACAGTATGCGCCACTATCAAGAAATCAATGGGGTGAAGGAGAAGATCACTCGATCTTTTCGACCATCCCGGGCGCTTCACGCCCATCTACTCACTGTATATGCGCCACTATAAGAGAGTATAGAGAGCAGGGCAAATGGGAAAGACATCATATCTTGATTCGGTCGCATATTGTTCTGGCTATTGACGACTATGCCTGTATTTGAATACGTATATAGCTTTATGGAAATGTTAAATAGTATTGATCGTATAACTGCATTTTGTTATATTGTAATAAATCGTTCAGTTGAAGTACGTTTAAATAAGCCCAAATCAGCCCAACTGTTGTTAAAATGAAAACAATAATGTAACTGCCGATACTGACTATAAACGGCAACTATTTCATGTCGGGAATTATAACACCTACATGTACCTCAGAAACAATACCTGCCGGATAGGTGAGGTCAAAATACTACTATGTCAACCTAGACACAATTGGTACCGAATTTATTTTATGCTTCTGGTGTTCTGGTGACTCTTCCAAATAAGATTCAATGACAAGCCGGTATGAATCACGACAGATATTTTGTGGCTATTTGTCGTCAATACCGATACAGTCAAAATAATATGCATGCTTTTATGACAGATTGTAATTTGATAATGGCGTAACAATATTAAGTTATTAGTTTCCAGATGTCATTTTCGCAAGGATAAATATTTAATGATTTAAAAAAAGATATTGATATAAAACAAAAAAATAATGACATTAAGAAGGACAATCCCGGTTTACCCCCCCCCCTTATTGTGTACGATTGTGTATTAAACATAGTAATGGTATGGATATGCTATACGACATTAAAGGCAGCGAAAACTAAAAACGATGTTAGAATATGTATATTTAAAGAGTGTGGACATATTATACACCAAACAAAATATCATAAATTTTGTCTAAATATAAAGAGATGAGCGATTATGAATGTCTTGCCAGTAGATTACAAGGGTCAAACGTTGACAGAGTAGAATATCGATAAACATCATCAGGGTTTCTTCCCGTGACCAGTAGTATATCTATACCCAATATCACAATCATGGGCGATAGTAAATGTGAAATAATAAATTAATTAATTAATATCATTTATGGCGTGTCAATAAGCATTATATCGGCCTGCATTTTGGTCCCATAGGTAACAGGGCAGTTTGACTACATGCTCACATCACCGAATAGAGTTGTCAATTAGCTGGCAACTGAACGACAAAAACGCCCCCCCCCCCCCATTAGACCCGGTTTGTCTGGACCGCCAATGTAGGTTTAAATCGACTTTAGGTGACGTGAATTTCCTCAAGATTGATGCTTGGTGACAACGGGTATATCGTTCTCATGCGAACCTTGCATATACCTTCGTATTATATATACCTCACTATGTGTTAAAAATCCATCAGTGTGGCTACTGATGAAACACAACTTTATGCAAATAGGTTCATATTGAATGTATTTAAAAAAAACAAATACGCCCATATTGGCGTTATTTGAATTTGAATTACTGAACGTAAATGGGCACGAAAACGGTAGATTCTGAAATAAGACCACAATGAGCGTGTACCCGTTGTTCCGTTGAATGGCGCGGGCCGCAGCGAACCCACATTATATAAAGAGCGTGAATCTGGTAAGTCGTGTCGATGAACAATTTATATTAAATAATGCCAAATGCGGCTTGTTTCGTATGGGTTTTGATCAAATACGCCCGATATGGACGTATGTGTAATACGAATACGCTCATATACGACTGTTTTCATGCCACATTTACGTACATATACATGTAGAGCGTGATTCAATTCAAATGCCGATATTGGCGTATTTGGGCTATTTAAATACGTTCAATGTGGCCGTATTTTCAAGAGAACAGGCTGACTGCCGCACTAACCTGTTCCGGTGAAAAACATTTTCTTCAGCCAGAAATCCGTGGCATCGTCGTGTATCTCCACCAAATGAACCCTATTACCAGAGCCTAGTGAATTGCAATATTTCTGTTGGAAAAATAAAACAGCTGTAAGATGTAAACAATATGGTATAACATCACATAGTCCAGGAGATATTGGTCAACCTCTGCACCCCCCCCCCCCCCCCCCCAGGACTCAACTTCACCCCACTAATTTTCTTTCTTAATGTCTCCTCTAATTTTTTTCACTTGTTAACAAGAAAAAAAGTGGCCGCAGAGACTCCAGACAAGATGGCGTCCATCATGGCGGCCATTTTGTTTATATGCACCAGGTATCTTTGATCGCCGTTATAGTAAAGATGATATCACAAGCGGTCTTGCTTTCCGCTCGATTCGTTATGGTAATATACAACCCTTACAAATTAGTCAAAAATCCGACACCAGAATCCAATATAGCGGCCAAGATGGCCGCCGAAATGTGAAAATATGCTATTTTTCTGACATTTCACCACATTTTGTTTGTCTCTGTGGGAAAATATTGGCATCTTGGCGTGATGTTATGCATTTATCGTATAGAAGAATCATTGGCGAAGACATGGGGACCATAATATACATTCATTGTGGGATATTTTTGTCCGATATCACGTTTTCCCAAATGCCGGTATAATAGGTCAAAGCCGAATCGACGTTAATAAAGCGATGTAATGTTTCGAATCAATGAATGTTACTGCTATCATAACAACACCCATGCATATATATGTGCAGGAGATACTCGAGCTAGGATTCCTCTTATACCTGAGTTGAGGAATATTTACCCAAATCCAAGATGGCGGCCAAAATGGCCACCAGAAATAGAAAAATGCCGAAAATCGCTGATTTTAACATCAGTGAGCATTATTGTCATGACAACTCCACATCTGCTTACTATTATGAATTGGGAACATTTAGGCGAAGAACTTTCCTTGTACCATATCCAAATAAAAAAGTCACCCAAATTAAAAATGGCCCCCACAATGGCGGACAGATTTTGAAAAATCAACGAAATTCCCTCATATTCACATTATTGGGCATTATTGTCGAGACAACTCCACCCATGCTTACAGTTGAATTGGAAATACTGAAGTGAAGTAATTACCTTACATCTCATGCAAGAAATGGTTTTCCAAATCGAAGATGGCGGCCAAAATGGCGACCGAAATTTGAAAACACGTCTACATTTCTTTACTTTCTTACGATGGGCGTTATTGTTTCGCGATTTCTACCCACCATTACATGTTGATATGGAATATTGATATTAAGTATTCATTAGGGTTTGACAATTGATACTCGCAGTCAAGATGGCGGCCAAACTGGTGGCCAGAAATTGAAAAGAAGTGGATATTATCACATACTAATTTCAACTTTTTGTCATAATACCGATCTGTATAGACGAAACGGTACATAATATAAGCCATCTATTAGTTCCAATATAAGTCGTAGCCTTTTGGAAGGATGAAAACCCACAATCGCCATGTGACATTTCAAAATCCATCCTTGACTATAAAGGGCCCATACTGGTCGTAACCGTATATAGGTGCGCCGAATAATCAAATTATGACTTCCAAGAATCAAAACAACAGTACCTGAGCTTATTCTGATTTGCAACATTAAGCATTATCTGGACCAGTTTCCGTCTCTTCGTCAGATTAATCTATCTCGCTCACAACAATACAGTTTTTTACACTTCCTCGTAGAAGGGTCCCACTAATCGGAATGTTTCAAACAATATATATGCCGGTGTCCAGCTCACGTGTTTGTTTCGAAAGCTTTGAATTCTTATTCTTGGCGAGCTTCATTCGTGGTATAGCTTATGGTATAATTCATATGCTACATATGGGGTATGGGCGTCATATTGTGCGATAAACTAGACAGGTATTCGTATACTAGCTTTCAGAAGGACCTATCTATCTGCGTATTTTCAGCTTTGGTGCGCTAATGGGGATAACAACATGTACACCTGGTGATCTTCGCAAACAGCCACTTCTCAATATATGGTTCATCAATTCACATACTCATCTAATGCACTGACGTACCCGGACAACTTCTGTATATGGCTTCGAATATTGAAAGCCTGATATTTGACGGATGCCTTTCTGCTAAGGCGCAGGAGACCATAATACATACTATGCCCACACTTCTTGAACATGATCATAAGAACAATCTTGTTGGCTTCCAGCAATCGTCTCACCAAACAGATCCAAGCAGATGATAACGATACACACAGTGCTAATTTGCGGGAATGTGTCATGATAGTGGAAATTAAATTGGACCATGACTGCACCGTATGTTTTAGATTCAGACAGGATCTCATGTGTGGCTTTGCTTTCCTTATATGCTAAGATTGTATGTTCTTCGAATAAGTGTTCCCAACACACAATAGTAAGTAGGTGTGGATTTATCATGACAATAATGCTCACTGATGTTAAAATCAGCGATTTTCGGCATTTTTCTATTTCTGGTGGCCATTTTGGCCGCCATCTTGGATTAGGGTAAATATTTCTCAACTCAGGTATAAGAGGAATCCTAGTTCGACTATCTCCTGTACATATGTATGCATGGGTGTTGTTATGATAGCAATAACATTCATTGATTCGAAACATTACATCACGTTATTTGCGTTGATTCCGCTTTGACCTATTATACCGGCATTTGGGAAAACGTGATAACGGACAAAAATATCCCACAATGAATGTATATTATGGTCCTCATGTCTTCGCCAATGACTCTTCTATACGGTAAATGTATAACATCATGCCAAAATGCCAACATTTTCCCACAGAGACAAACTAAAGGTTGTGAAATGTCAGAAAAATAGCATATTTTCACATTTCGGCGGCCATCTTGGCCGCCATATTGGATTCTGGTGTCGGATGTTTGGCTAATTTGTAAGGGTTTTATATTAGCATAACGAATCGAGCGAAAAACAAGACCGCATGTGATATCATCTTTACTATAACGGCGAGCAATAGACCTGGTGCATATACAAAAAATGGCCGCCATGATGGACGCCATCTTGTCTGGAGTCTCTGCGGCCACTTTTTTTTCTTGTTAACAAGTGAAAAAAATTAGAGGAGACATTAAGAAAGAAAATTAGTGGGGTGAAGTTGAGTCCTGGGGGGGGGGGGGTGCAGAGGTTGACCAATATCTCCTGGACTAACACACGTGTTAATAGAAACCCAGGTTGACAATTCCTCCCCGTGATATTTCCGCGGGTAATCTTTAGCTGGTACCATCGACGACCACTTTGAAATACATAAATTATATTACCTGCGTTATTGTGTCATTGGCATAAAGTACCCCGCCAGAAATTCAACAAATTCTCAGGTTTGAAACATTGCAGACAGATATGCGCATGCATATTCACAAGGAAATACATTACACGTTGATAGACATACTCTTGGACCGGGTGTTAGTAAGTATCAATCATTTTTAACATAATCCTTATTATAGACTTTTTATCTCATTATACCAACACATAATGTTAAAATCAACATAGGAAGGCAATACGTGAGCGTACGATACGTGCGCGTCATGCCATGACTTGGTTTGAATGAGAATACCATACCTGCGAGTCATGCCATGGTTTGGTTTTAATGAGCATACGATACATGTGCGTCGTGCAATGGTTTGGTTTTAATGAGCATAAGATACCTGCGCGTCATGCCATGGTTTGATTTTAATGAGCATACGATACATGTGCGTCGTGCCATGGTTTGGTTTTAATGAGCATACGATACATGTGCGTCATGCCATGGTTTGGTTTTAATGAGCATACGATACCTGTGCGGCATGCAATCGTTTGGTTTGAATGAGCATACCATACCTGCGCGTCATGCCATGACTTGGTTTGGTCCACTACGATCAGGTAACACTGATTTCCGTGGCCACGGAAATTTGGCGGACATCCACACCATGCTGCAAGGTACATATACGTTCATAATCCACCCATCCCTAAGTCATAACATGATCATCCGATACCGTTTTAAAGGGCCACAATGCAGATAACAGGGGTACATGTGAACAATCATGGAATCTATAGAGCCAATATATCATCAACCAGTACATGTACAATTTGATCGTTGTTGTTCTTATTTGCATTACTAATAATTATCCAACAACAAGGTTTCGCGTCTCGAGACCATTGTTATGTAAACAATACTGTTATGCTATATATATATATCTTTAATTCCTCCTTGGTAGAAGATTATTACAAGAATACATTGAAACAAATTAAAGAAACATAAGCAAAACATGAACATACCATAACCCCAAAAAAAAATGTTGGAGAACAAAGATATAGAAATATATACTAAAGCAGTTATTCATCACCGCACATGTATACATTCGCGCCATACAAACACAAAACCACAATCGAGCACAGTCACACCAATTCGCTCACAGATTAATGAACATTATGTACAAGACTACGGGAAACCACACACTGTCAGCACATACATGTACACATACACACACGCACGCATGTACAAACTCTCACATACACACATATATCCACATGACTCACAAATGCGAACAAAACTGAAACCCACTCATTTAGTGGCGGCCACAACCCCCCCCCCCCCCCCCTACCCACACGGACTGAATCAGCTGTATAGACTCATAGTTGTATTATCTTGTTAGAAAGCTCCAAGAGAGCTAAGACAACACCATTCAATTATTGTATTAACTAAAGAACATATTTACACTAAAGGATGTAATCCATGCAAGAGAGCAGAGTACAGCGCCATCGAGCACATAGCGCATTATTCTGTACAAAATTTGAAGTAAGAGTGCGTTAACAATTACAAGGGGGATAATTAACTTTGATAGAATATCATTTTTGAAGGAGATTCCAGAAACGAACTCCATTCATACCAGAAGATTTTTGTTGCTTGGATGAAAAATCGCAGTAAATGTGTTACAGGTATTTGACTAACACGGACAAGACCCGGTGGTAAATGACCTAAGAAAAGTGCAGTTTGTTGTTCTATCGGGAGATTGTAAACAAACTGATATGCTGTAACTGGCAAGCGGTCGATGAACAAATACCAGAATTTATTACGGGTGACTGCCAGTGCTGGGCAGAATATTAAGAAATGTTGAACCATGTCAGTATATGTCATCTGGCATGCAGTACATTTGGTTTCGTCTCCAGATGTCGGAGCACACAGTAACTGCAATGCAATGTGGAAGCCTTCTTTCTCTTTGGGATAATATTTACAAACACGCCACATTAATGCGATATCTGGACTACTATGCACTAAACGAAATCGTTCAAAAGAAGGGTCACTGTGAATTCGAACCAACCAATCATCTTTCCAAAACAAAGATCCTTGTTTCACAAGAAGCTTCCAACTACCTTTATTAGGGGAGGTGGCAGTTACCGTGTACTCAGACAAATACTGAGTCAAACCAAATTGATGAAGGATATCTCGTAAGTCCCTGAAAAAGATATTTATTATGTAAACAATACTGTTATGCTATATGACTACTAGAAGTCCATTTAGTCCGACAAAAAACTAAACGTGAAGTAAGCGAAGGTCTCAGCTCGAGATTGCATGATTTAGGAGGATTTTCACCGGCTTCGATCTGCGTCACTTACACTTACATGTATTAAATTACCATGGGTTCAATGTTTATTGGGAAATGGGCGGACAAATTCGCCTAAATCATGCAATCTTTAGCTGGGACCATCGGCCACTGTGCAATACATCTTTAAGGGAACTGTATTTACCAAGAAATATATAACCTGCGTTGTTGTGTTATTGGCATGAAGTTCCCAGTCACAACTTAACACAATTATCAGCCAGAGTAGATATTCATAACATGATCAATGCGCATGTAAATTCGTTAAGGGCGTCAGACGCACTTTGTGTACCAAATTTCCCGATATTACAAAATGGATTTTCTCAAAATCTCAGGAATTTCTTTGTGAAAGTTGGTACAAGCCATTATTGTGACACACTATTTTAGAACCATCGACCCATTGGGTATTATTTAAGAAATAACTTACAACCGAACAGTTTGAAGATAAATTATATAACACGCGTAGCGCAGTTATAGAAACATTATCTTCAAACTTTTCGGTTAAAACTAATAACTTTAATCGAAACAAGAGTTGTTTATAATGAGAACCACCAAAAGTAGAAGTTGGAAGAAGTATAACGAGCGTACAACATTGAGACTATTTCCGAGGAAAAAGACACGCATAGTTTAAAGAGACACCTGTCACTCAAAACTTCGTTGCGTCGGTAATTCATCGTTTTTGATTGGCCTGTTGCAACTGATCACGCATCGCGTTGCACCGGACAGCTGTAGTTGCACGTGGGGATTGATATTCGACCGCGGTGGCACAAACCATTGTTAGTTTTAATTTCCGTGTTTCATTTCTTTGCAAATGTTCCATCTTGTTGTTTCTGGTTACTTGTACACTGGATATTAGCATCTATAGTATCGTTATTGTCAATACAGTCATCCCCGAAGGAATTATGGTACAGAAATGTCATGTTAAATGGTAGGAAGTATCGAACATTTTCCATTTAAAATCTTTAGGCACGCGAAATAGGCGTGGTCACTGGGCGATGCTGTTATTTCTGTAGCGGGGAATGTAGTCAAGAGATTTTGGTTATCGAGAAACAAACTAAACAGCAGAGTGTGTGTCAGCCAATTGTTTTACAATATTCCGTGTATTGACACCTTATTATTAAATTATATTGTCATAAATTATTTCTAAATTCATGAAATTTAATGACTATTATCAGTTAGAAAGGCAACCACCCATAATTAATTGTCTATATTTGATAATGTTCGTGGCATGCCTGTTGATCAATGAAACATTGGGCTCTGATGAGTTCTGGGTCATGCGTTCGATCATAACCAAGTTAAAGCTGACCACCATATCTCTTAACACTGTTGCCTAAATGTAGTTGATTGGTTCCTGCTTGCGTGGACCACACTGCATATCAACAATTTGTTTTCATTGGGCTGGATTATAAGTGACTACTCTATTCTTCATTATAATATATGGGGGTATGATTCTATATTATGAAATAACAAATGTAACTCAACATTATGATTCAAATGAAGCCACCTCTCATTGAGCCAAAACAAATAAGCTATTTGGTTATAGTAAAATTGTGTGAAATTATTAATTATTCTGGCAGTTCTTTATAGCGAAAGAGATACAAACAGAGAATAATATTTTCAACTTCTCAGATGTATTAAATCCATTGTTTTATCGTCTCTTAATAAATGCTCAGATTATATATCCGATGACGATGAAATTCAAGATGTTTTGCCATACAGATCCAGAGTAATTCTTTGTTGAATATTTTCTTGCCATTTTTGGCTGGATTATTCAAAACGTGCATCTCCCCCTTAAACAATGTCGACAGTATTACACATATGCATCATGTTTCAAAGTGTTGTCATGTTTGTGTTCAAAATGTATACACATAACATTTGAGGCTACGGTAATATATTATGTTGTATGTTCTGGTTATTATAAATATGAATGTACAGCCGATTGTTTATGTATTTATGTTGCAAGTCACGACGCCCGCTTGGGTTCGGAATACAGGGTGTCGATTGATATAAATTGGACTTGTAGAGAACGATGTTACAGTACATATAAGACATGGGAGATTACCTCGATGGGAAAGGAAAATCCACAACACAAGGCGAAGTCCATTTGAAATCACGAAGGTTCCCATTGTATTCAGCCTTATCTCTACATAAACGGAGTATGTATGTATATAGATAACGCTTTCGGCGCCGGTAACTACCTGGCACTATACAGTAGCGTTTTAGCGCCACGGTCCGATTTGATACCATTAAATGGGGACTGTACACTAAATCCAGCCATTTATGGGACCATATTCTTTTAAACTCAACATAATATATCTAACAAATGACTGAATTTGAGCCAAGGATTGGTGCAAAATACACCCGTGCGCTCCACGGACGATGCAAATAACATGGTAATTATAATGAAAATGAATTTATGACTCCAGTCGTTAATTCATTTTCACTATATTCACCATGTTGTTCGCATCATTTGTAGAGCACATGGTTGTATTTTCCGCTAATCCATGGCTCAAATTCATTCATTTGTTTCATATATTCTGTTGAGTACAAAAGGAGATGGTCCCAAAAATGGCCAGAGTTAGTGTACAGTCCCCCTTTAAACTACCATTGGTATATTTCAATACCAGACAATAGTTAGATCGTGCCAACGAGCCCACGAATAGATGGTTCCGATTGGGCAGATATCCATTTTCAAAAGGATAAATTTTAACAAGTTTCTATTTCAACATATCCTCATGCAAATAGGTCCATGTCGGACCTAAATATTCACATAGGTTCACATGGAACTTATTTTATTCTAAAATAAGCTCATATGGGACTTAAACCCGTTATTTCGTTGCATGGCCGCAGTGGACACACATCATCGGGTACATCTCGTACATCTTGTCGATGAAAAAGTAGATTAAATAGTGCCTATTTGAACTTACTTCGAGTTGAAATAAGCTGCTCATATACGATTGTTTTGTTCGTGTCCAATTAATCTACCAATTAATAGAATTCAGTTTGAGACTCTTTTTTTTACTATTTTCATTCCTTAGCAGTTTAGCAGCATAGCACCGCTAGAGTTGAGTCTGAAACTCTCGTTTTTAATATTTTCATTCCTTAGCAGTTTAGCAGCATAGCACTGCTAGAATTCAGTTTGAAACTTTCTTTTTTAATATTTTCATTCCTTAGCGGTTTAGCAGCATAGCACTGCTAGAATTGAGTTTGAAACTCTCTTTTTTAATATTTTCATTCCTTAGCAGATTAGCACCGCTATAATTCAGTTTGAAACTCTCCTTTTTAATGTGTTCATTCGTTAGCAGTTTAGCAGCATAGCACTGCTAGAATTCAGTTTGAAACTCTTTTTTCACTATTTTCATTCCTTAGCAGTTTAGCAGCATAGCACCGCTAGAATTCAGTTTGAAACTATCTTTTTTAATATTTTCATTCCTTATCGGTTTAGCGGCATAGCATTGCCAGAATCGAGTTTAAAACTCCCTTTTCTCCAGACTTCGCGTTCGGAAACCAAAAAAGGAAACCGCTTTTCCGGCAATAAATATCTTTGACTTTACTTTGATATAGCAGTTAGCACCTAAAAATACGAATACCCAACAAAATTTGACCACGTTTCTTGCCATATATTTATAGCCATATATTATGCCAATTAAGTTCACGTTGAGCTGAATTCATATTCAAATAGTACCTATATGGGCTTATTCTGTGTTTTAAACAAATTTTATATGAGCTTATTGAAGGGACAACAGGCACACACATTCCAATGACCGTTTCTTACGAAGAGCGTCCACGTCGTTTCCAAAAAAAGTATTAAATAATAAAAAGCGTTCTCAATTCTTATCTTTTACACACGTTTTCAACGTAAAAATGATGGATGCAATTCTTATTTTTCAGAAGCAGTGCCATGCAAATGGTGGTATTGTTATTTTGTATTTCGAATGGCAAGCTGAACATTACCTTATGAAAGTTTGAGAGCCCAAAAGCACCCTGAAGTCTGATCATCTCTTGTAGGCACTACATATTTATATCGTGAAAACTTACCACCATATAAATACGTTTGTACATCCTCTTTACATGTGTCTTATTTTGTTGTGTTGGGAGAGCGGCTTAATGCATTCATGTTGCAAAATATTGTACCCCAATCCCTGTTGTAAATTATGCGAATACATCCATTACATTTTTGCTCCGCCAATATTATGTGGGTAAAATGACGAATATGTTTGAGGCGTTTTTCTTTCTTACTAAAACCTATTTTGACTAACAAATAGGCCATTTATGGTCTACCTGCCAGTGCCTCACTTTGACTTATTTTCTGTCATTCTGGTGTGCTAGGTTTGGTGTTGCTTACCCTGGAACTCGTGTTACCTGGTCTGACACCCACTTACCTGATTGGTTACACATAAAAACAAAATATTGTACCCCAATCCCTGTTGTAAAATATGCAAATACAATATGTTTCAGGTAAAGTCAAAGATTTACTAAATTTTGTGTTTTAATCGGACAGTTGATCTTTAAAATATAACAGTAGAAATGTGATCCGCGTTTCACGCCATTGTGCTAAGTCATCCCCGTTCAGTGTATCTGATTGCTCCTGTCATTTCAGTTCGTCACGTGGGACCACAATATGTTAACCATCCAATCAGCGTATGGTGCTATTCTCGTGTAGATTCCCGGGAAGTCGGCCGAGCCACACTTGTATCCAGTTGAAACCAATCCCGCGAACGCTGTTTGTCCATTCACATAACACATGAGTGGTCCACCGGAGTCACCCTACAATTAAATAGTAATTAAATTATAATACCATATATACAAATTATAATACCATATATACAAATTATAATACCATATATACAAATTATAATAACATATATACAAATTATAATACCCATATATACGAATTATAATACCATATATACAAATTATAATACCATATATACAAATTATAATACCATATATACGAATTATAATACCATATATACGAATTATAATACCATATATACAAATTATAATACCATATATACAAATTATAATACCATATATACAAATTATAATACCATATATACGAATTATAATACCATATATACGAATTATAATACCATATATACAAATTATAATACCATATATACAAATTATAATACCATATATACAAATTATAATACCATATATACAAATTATAATACCATATATACGAATTATAATACCATATATACGAATTATAATACCATATATACAAATTATAATACCATATATACAAATTATAATACCATATATCAAACTTATAATACCATATATACAAATTATAATACCTATACAAATTATAATACCTATACAAATTATAATACCATATATACAAATTATAATACCATATATACAAATTTGAATATATCCGATTTAGCCATTATTGTTTTTCAAACAATGTGAGTGGTAAACAATGTGAGTGGTAAACAATGTGAGTGGTAAACAGTGTGAGTGGTAAACAATGTGAGTGGTAAACAATGTGAGTGGTAATCATGAATTGTGATCAACATGTAGCATGATATTTGACGTTTGTTTGCGTTATAGTTACAGCCAATGTGCAATGGTGTTGGTATGTTCTGCTAATGTGCAGTGATGTTGGTGGGTCCTGCCAATGTGCAATGATGCTGGTGGGTCTTGCTAATGTGCAATGATGTTGGTGGATCCTGCTAATGTGCTATGATGTTGATAGGTCCTGCTGAATTTACATGATGCTTGTGAGTACTGCTAATGTGATATGATGCTAGTGGGTCCCCTGAATTGAGTTGATGCTGGTGAGTCCTGCTAATGTACTATGATGTTGGTGGGTCCTGCTAATTTGTTATGATGTTGATGGGTCCTGTTAATGTGCTATGATGCTGATGGGTCCTGCTAATGTGCTATGATGCTGATGGGTCCTGCTAATGTACTATGGTGCTGATGGGTCCTTCTAATGTACTATGATGCTGGTGAGTCCTTCTAATTTGCTATGATGCTGGTGGGTCCTGCTAATGTGCTATGATGCTGATGGGTCCTGCTAATGTACTATGATGCTGGTGGGTCCTTCTAATGTACTATGATGCTGGTGGGTCCTTCTAATTTGCTATGATGCTGTTCGGGAAAGCTGATGCTGTTAAGAAAAACTGCCGTTTGTTTTTAAAACTCATTTTCGCGGTGATGGGAAAGCCATTATGTATCAAATTAAAAAAAAGATATGTATTACGAAATATTTTAATACTGGTTTTATTATTTGTTGCAGATCTACTATACTCCAGAGAGTATATATCATGTCGTTATGCAAACATCAGCGCAGCCACTATTAAATTGTTCAAATATATATATATATATGTTCTTGAATGTTTCATACCGATACTGACTTTTTCTGAAATCGCTGTGATTAGCCAAATACCGAGAAAATGACAACAATAATGGTATTCTTTCGTAACTGCATCAGTTTGCCATAGCAGCATCATACAATTCAGCAGGACCCATCAGCATCATATCATATTATCAGAGCCACTCGTTCCAGTAACATCTCTCAATACCTTATATTCTACCAAACTGTCCTGTCCAAGCACATTTCCCTGAATTAATATTTTTCAACAATTGCGTTAATGGCACGGGCGGCGTTCGTTGCAGAAAAATTCATATCTGTTCAAATTGCCATCAACAGAAGGAATATTAAAATATATATAGTTTTGTTCATATGCCAAACATAATCAGCGCGTAGATAGTATATTGTCGTCAAGACGTACGATGGTGTACGTAAACAAGCGCCTGCTCGTGTTACAGAAGTTTTGCTTCTGTTCACATAACACAGCGAAATTCTATTGGTTGATCACACACAAATGATATAAACGCTCTTTATTATTTCCATATCAGGAAAACAGTAACAAATAACGCTCTTTGTGTTAACCATATACGGATCTAAACAAAAGCCAGGTTCTGTAACCATATTTGCTTTTAATTACTTAACAAAGGAAAAACATTTGACAATAACATACTGTTTATGCCATATTTCTGATTGGTATAAGAACAAGGTATGTCTATATTTGACTATTCCTTCTGTTTATGGCGGTTTTTGACGGAGGTGAATATTTTAACAGCATACCCACCGCCAACGCCGCCCGTATCTTTAAAGTATATTATTTATTTAGTACATTTATTCAGAAAATTGCGTTATCTGCTGTTTCGATGTAGGCAGTCTAACATTGTAAATTTATAGCATTATTTGAGCTATTTACGACAACATACAAAACATGACTAAAACTGTAATTGTTAAACTGGGACTGTTAACGTGTTACCCCCCCCCCCCCCAACCGTATAATGCGTTAAGAACCATTAACCTATGTGCTGGTCCAGTTCAAACATGTGTATGTGCTTACCGCGCATGCGTCGTGTCCACCATTAATTGGCGACCCTGCGCACATGTTCTCGTCTCGGACAACCAGTTCCTCCTTCAGAGGATCGCCTTCGGGGACATACCCGTAATCTAGGTTACACACGCTGTTGTCGATGACCGTGACGTTGGTAATGACCGGAATGTGCATCGGGTAACCAAACGGTTCTGTAAAAACAATAAACACACGCTGTTATCGGTGACGTTAGTAATAACAGGAATATGCACCGGGTAACCAAACGGTTCTGTAAAAACAATAAACACACGCTGTTATCGGTGACGTTAGTAATAACAGGAATATGCACCGGGTAACCAAACGGTTCTGTAAAAACAATAAACACACGCTGTTATCGGTGACGTTAGTAATAACAGGAATATGCACCGGGTAACCAAACGGTTCTGTAAAAACAATAAACACACGCTGTTATCGGTGACGTTAGTAATAACAGGAATATGCACCGGGTAACCAAACGGTTCTGTAAAAACAATAAACACACTCTGTTATCGGTGACGTTAGTAATAACAGGAATATGCACCGGGTAACCAAACGGTTCTGTAAAAACAATAAACACACGCTGCTATCGGTGACGTTAGTAATAACAGGAATGTGCATCGGGTAACCAAACAGTTCTGTACAAAAATACACACAAGCTGTTATATGTGAAGTTGGTAATAACTGGAAATGGAGTGTAACAGAACATAAACACACGCTTTTATCGGTGACCGTGACGTCGGTAATAACTGGAAGGTGCATCGGGTAACCAAGCGGTTCTGTGAAAAAAAAGAAACACGTTAAGTGGGCCAAGGAACGCAGCCGGTAAATGTGCACAAAATATAAAATCTTTAAATAATTCACCATTAAGGGACCCAGGGCACTCGCAGCGGGTAAATGTGCACACATTATAAAAGTATGTAACACAGCACCGCTAAGAATAACGTGGAGAAATAGACCAACATGGTTCTTATATTAATTATTGATGGCTCTCCAATAACGAAGTTTAGCGTGTTGCAACCATTGCTATGTAAACAACGATGTTACAGTGATTTGTCAACAGACATCGCTAGTCGTGTAGTAAGTTAAAGTAGTTCGAACGTCGACAGCTGGAATACACGACCGTTCTGTATATCTTTACCGAATAAGAGGCGTAGCCTACTCCAACTTGGCCCGACATATATATTCTCAATCGACAAATCTGTGAAACATCTGTTCACCGAATTAACGACTATGAGTCCGTTTGTTGGAAATAGTGCCGTTCAAACTTATTGCCACTTGCGACTAGCAAGAAGTGATATGGTTCTGTTTGCCGTGATTATGTTATACTTAAAGTCATGTGTGATGTTGGGTTTATTCTCCGTTTCTCATTGAATATGCATGAAATTTCCAATATATGTCTGGATTGGAATAATAAATACATTTTAATAACATAATGTTTCAAATTTTTTTAGTATTAATTTTTGTGTTTATTTGATTGAATGGTGCTCTTAGTTATAGCCACATGGAGCAGAAAAGAGCGTTCCGTGGTAGCCTATTCCTGATATGGTAGCAATAAAGAGCGTCTGTCTGACTTCTGGCGAAAAGTTGAAAACGGATGAGAAATGGCTGTGACGTTGGCATGTGTTTATCAGAGCATATGAAGCGGTAAATCAATAGTTCGTTTATTTATCGACCTATCGTATCCGTCGCTCCAAATTATGTAGAACAAAATCTGTAGGTTCGAATGAGCCATGTCCGTGTAATTATGTTATCAGATCATAGTCATGTTTGGCTCGACGATTGCATGCAAAGTCGCATACCCATTCAACGATTTCACCAATGACTTCTCAATATGGTAAATTGTAACACGCCATGATGTCCACAGTCCCTGTATGCATGCATTACTGCCGTATACATATTTATACCACAGTGGTACCATGACGGTTGTTCGAGGTGCATACACGGTATGTTAGAAGGCCTGTATAGTCCTTTAGCAAATTCAAGAGCTTTTTGAAATCAGTGAGCATTTAAAAACATTTTGTTGTTTGAAATATTAGTTTCGGATCATCTAAACCATCTCATACTTGACCATTATACCGGGTATCGAGTTTAAAACTGTGTCACTCTTGTGATCTTACTTTTTCAGAACCATGGACGCTATATTTAGCATCAAGGGGGACTCTACACTAAATCAGACCATTTATGGGACCATCTCCTTTTATACTCAACTGGAGTGGCTGGAGAAATAAATTCGTTTTTATTATAATTACCATGTTGTTTGCATCGTTCATAGAGCACATGGGTGTATTTTGCACTAATCCATGGCTCAAATTTATTCATTTGTTGCATATATTCTGTTAAGTGTAAAAGGAGATGATCCCATAAATGGCCGGATTTATCGTACAGTACCACTTTAACAATATTTATCTAAATGGAAATAAACATATGTGATACAATGGAAGGCTACATTCGCGTATTAGTGAACATTCTTCGAAAGAGGGGTTGTGTCTATAACAGAAGGAGTGACAATTTAATTGATTAATATAAAGGGGTGGTTACCTAAACATGTAGCAACAAATTATAAAATACTAGATAACTGGGAAGATGGCCAAAAATGAAAAAAAAATGCCTATCTGTCTTTATGTGGATATCATACCGTCAGATATTTGTCCCCATCCAGCCACAGCACAGCGTGTTCCGGCCGGAAATTCATCCGTAAAATCAAACCCAGAAATCAAAGTAACGAATGCGTCTCTGGGACCTGCTGCGTCAATAACAACCAAGGCAATATCATTGGTCAACGGCTTAGCTGAAAATGTAAATAAAACATCCAGTCATCATACAACGCAATAAGAGACGTCCAGTATCAAGGATAATGAATTTAAGGGACCAATGTAATTTTAATTGAGACGTGGTTTACACGATATTATTCAATCACTTTTTCAATAATCTGACAGACGTGAACAGACATTATGTTGTTTTTTGGTGAGTTTTCCTATAACGAAATTGTTCTGCAAATGGCTACCAAAATACTATAATATGCAATGAAAAATGCTTGATTTATTTTCTTGCAGACCTTCATTGTCATTTAATATGAATCGTACGTGACACGTAGTGGAGTAACCACAAATGCTGTGCCTCAAAGTTGCCTTTTATCGGCGATATAGCGTTAAGAATAATTTATGCAACATTACGCAGCGATCACGACGGAGATGACATGCCAATTCGACAAGACGTGTCGTGGATTGTGCAATCTTGTCTGGATTCTGGCCCACAAATCCAAAATGACATCAGAAACCGTGTCATGACGTCTTTATTTTTCGTTTTCATTAAGCTAACCAAAGAAATTGGTCTAATTGAAATTAATAGACCTAAATCAGATGTGAATTAGTAAGTTTCATTTTCATCGCGATGCTTTATTCCCAATTCCGCGTTTTTTGCAATCTCCACACTGTTGCTAACCGGAAGTCACGTGATAATTTCTCCAAAATCTATACCCGCGATCTTGAAAAATCACTGATGGATGTAGAAAAAAATATATGACGCCATTCACCTGCCTTAGGTATAAGCACCCTTGGTGCTACAACCAATGGATGCTGTAGTAATATAACCACACATGTTTACCCTCACAATATGTAAGATATTTGCTCATTAATTAAACACTTGTTTTAAAAAAACCTAAACATTTTGAGGCAATCATTTGAAAGTTTGACATGAAATATTTGCAAAATACGCACTGTATTATCTAGCTTAGGAATCCAACTGCAGTCTTCACACGAAGTCTAACAAATGTTTTAAGTTTTGGACCCTCACACGATTTTAAAATATAGTTCTGCAAATATCTACCAAAAAAACCAAACATACGCAATGAAAACTGTTTGATTTATTTTCTCCCAGACAGTAATTATTGCAAACAGTAGACCGAGCACATCCACTAGTTGGGTTCATAAGCTAGACAATGCAGTGTTTTTTTGTTGCAAATATATCCTGTCAATCTCTCAACATAACTCAAAAATAGTTGTTTTTATGTTTGTATGCTGCTTTTTGTTATATAATTAGAACATATCTATCATACAGTTAGGATGAACATGTTTTGTAGCACTATGTCATACACTGGTTATAGAGGATCATGATTTACCCTTCAAATTGATAGTTTGAATTTGAGATTTTGTTTATAATTCACGAATATCTTTTACAATTATGCTTTAGTACAATTGATTTGTGCTTTACTTTGAAAATCGCAATTAATTGCAATTTATTGAAATTGTGCTTCAGCGCTTCTGTCCAATTATTAATAGATGTGAATTTTTATACAAAGAGGCCTAGACATCCTGTTATGTAACATAATGTAAAATGTAAAATGTTGACGGCATTGTCACGTTTAGTAATTTATAGTTTCTGTCACGTTTAGTAATTTATAGTTTCTGTCACGTTTAGTAATTTATAGTTTCTGTCACGTTTAGATATTTATAGTTTCTGTTCCGTTTAGTAATTTGTAGTTTCTGTGTCCTTTCGGTAAACATATGTGTAACACTACAACACACATCGTTATTCTTTTCCTGATACCGTAAGATAAGGAGAGCTTGTCTCACTTCTGTGCTCATACTAAAACAACTCATAATTCTGTTTGACATCAGTGATGACATCGATCATTTCCTTCATAGTACAGTCTGTATGTCGGTATTTGGTGTAGTCATTGGCCTTTATGTTCCCAAAGACAAACTACATATACATCAGCTAAACTCACCAGTGTAGCCCTCGTGGACATAGACTTTCTTTATTCTCCGAATCTCTTCTCCTTCATCATGTTGGTATTGGTTATACTCTCCGACATGAACCTCCCAGTTATCAAGCTGATCTAAGCCGGGCAGGACATTAGGACTGCAACAATATATGTAAATTATGTAACCATAAATGCACATGCAAATCATGTATTGGTAAGCAACAAACTATGAACGATAGCAGATGATTTAAATGCATTTACCCTGTTTAATAATGTAAACGCAATGTATATACTATAAAATAAAGGAAACGACCAAATTTTATTACACGGGCTTGGCTCATTTGAAAATCCTAATTACATGTATGTCTATATAATTACACCCACTTCATTATCGATAGTATTTTAACATTGATTTGCAGAAGGCTAATATATTTAAAAAGGAAAATTACACTGGGGTCGGACGTGAGCGTTCAACATATCCTCGCACAAAAACGCACATACATGTCCTATAGTGTGAAACAAGTGCATATGTGATTATTTTATTCTGAAAGCAGATAATGGATGTATACCGTTATTCTTTTTATGGCGCGGGCCACAGTGAAAAACGTGTTAAAGAGCGTACACCTGAAAAGTCGTGAGTTGGCTTCTTTGTGTCATTGTCTGCGCATAATATGCTTAGAATGGCCTCATTATGAGTCGAAAATGTGACTAAAATGCTCTCATTTTCGGAACATATTATCGACTCAAATTGAGGCGATTCTAAGCACATTATGTACCTAAAACAATTTATATCATACGCAGTTAATGTGAGGGTTTTCTGAACCAATGATACTAATTCATTCTTGAATAAGTTTGCGTGGGATATAACATGGCATAAAGTAATAGCAAATTATTTAACATATTTATCGACCAAAATGTATTTTGATAATCGGGGGCAAAAACAGCGAGCATGAAGTCAGATTTCAAATCGTGATGGGTCGTTAAATAGAGGATTTCTAATGAATCGTAATTATATACGAAATGTATTAACCGAGTGACTAAATTCGATTTGCGACCAGCTTTAGCAATGCTCGAATCGAATTTAGTGTACGAGGCGACGAACTTGAATTTGAGAGCATTTTATCACATAATGACATTGCAGCAAGGAAAACAGATCTAGCAACGGCTAGGGTTGAACGAAATTAATATTTATGTCCTTATCACAACCAAAGAGGAAATAAAGTCACCTTCAACAACAAGCATAGTTCAATTTTAAATTTGACTTTTCATGTTGACAAACTTGTACAACCACCCATATATCACCCATGTTGCCGACAATACAAGTGTGTCTTACTAACATATATAAGGCCGGGTGTATGGGATAATTATGTGATAAATGTTTTTTTCATGTCAAACACAAACTCTCTAGTTTTACTTAAGAATGGACATCCTGCATTAATAAGTATGACGAGCCAGAGTGACACAAATTACCAATCGCCCAGTGATATATATTGGTACATGCAACATATATAGATCCAGAATCGGTTTTATATATTTCGTCGGCGTCCTCTAAATGTACATATATTTCAGCATGGGAACGCAACGGTAACGCTGAGTAATTATTACGTTAACCCTTTACCCAATAGAAGGGCCCTGTGCCAATGCATTCTCTTATATATGCGAGTCGACCATAGGTCGCCTCGCATATATAAGAGAATGCATTGGCTTAACACATTAAATATTATAAAATTGTTAAAGAATGTAAGATGAAATGGTAAAAAGTGTTAAAACAAGATTTTTTTTAGGCCAATGCATTCTCTTATATATGCGAGGCGACCTATGGTCGACTCGCATATATAAGAGAATGCATTGGCACAGGGCATAACTGTAACTATCACAATGTGGTCAAGGAGCCGGTTCCAATGATATCCATATTTGTATGGTTCTATTGAGACAGACCGAAGATATTTTAGGCTGTTGAAGCTTTATTTGGCCGGTTTTGGCCGGTTTGTTGGGTAAAGGGTTAAGATGAGGATCGATGATTTTGTGTTACCAGAAGCGCGAATTTGCCTTCCATGCTCCAGTTCCAACACTGGCGTACTATCAATTCATAGATTCCGAATGCGCGTTGGGTTATTCCTCTTTGTCCTGATCACTCATTAACTAACGGTATTCAGGTTCACCCAGGTGCGTATGAGTGAAAAAGATAGTGTTATTGCGATGATCAGATATAATTTAATTTTAAAGACGTCCGCCATGGGAATAATGTTTCGACATGCATGGGGCAACCCAATGTTTTCCGAACTGTGCAATCAAAATCGGGGATATTTGTATGTCGTACCACCAAACACACATCTGGAATTTGGGCCAAAGATGAATACATCCGGTGACCACGGTAAACGATCATGCTGAAAGTCTTCACTGATGATGTTCAACGAATAACACGAGTATTAGCTATTTGAACATAGAGTCAGAACGCAGTTTTCGTCACACCACATGTCTTGACGAAGGGTAATAACTATCCAAGACTATAGTATACCCCACCGCTCACCTCACTTATGACATCTTGTGATCCCCTGAACCGGCCGAAATGTACGAACATTTATCAATGTCAGAATACACCAGCTCTGGTAATCAGAATTATGAATAATAAACGACCACAATGTTATTGATTTGTAGACAAAGTGTGTTGTTTATTTGAACATTCCTCAATGAAAGCAGTTTCAAGTGAGCGGAAATCATTAACATTACTGAGTGCCGACAACAGTGGTGAGTTCTTCTCGCGTTCATTGTGTTGTGTACATGTACATCATGAAATGTAAGACAGAAATTTAGTCTAAATTGCGAGTCACCAACAAGAGTACGCATATACAGCTATGGGTGTGTAACGTATTGGGTTAATACTAATTTATGGTTTGAGTATTTTGACTCAATATAATCGGTGCAATAATATAACTGACAAAACACAACATCCTTATAGATGTGCACACTATAAGGTTCATATATTACATGCACAAACATAAGGACATGTACACGTAACCACCCATCATATCATAGAGAGTGGATCCTTGTGGTGGTCTCTGAGGGTCTTCACATACTGAAGATAAATTACATGATTAACTGTGTGTATGCGTAACCACCCATCATATTATAGAGAGTGGATCCTTGTGGAGGTCTCGGAGGATCTTCGCATACTGAAGATAAATTACATGATTAACTGTGTGTATGCGTAACCACCCATCATATTATAGAGAGTGGGTCATTGTGGAGGTCTCGGAGGATCTTCACATACTGGAGATAAATTACATGATTAACTGTGTGTATTCGTAACCACCCATATATATTATAGAGAGTGGATCATTGTGGAGGTATCGGAGGATCTTCACATATACTGAAGATAAATTACATGATTAACTGTGTATTTAATTTCGGGAGAACAGGCTGCACTCGCAATTCGTAGCCGCTAGGCTGGTTGCTGACATCGGATCTAAATTGAACTTACTCGAAGCAATGCCCTGCAGTCACAATGACGTCTCTGGCCACCATAGTCCCGGCACAGAGGTGATGAATCCCTGTATTCCTGCTGAACGCATTATCCGGAGTGAAGTGGAGCGAGACGAGGAACCCCCATTCACCGGCCTTCATTGGTCGGCCACCAACAACCCTCTTCGACATTCCGAGAGATATGCCATGGCCACCACTGACGACGAACACTGCCAACATACCTGGGCAAAGTATAATATTGTAAATCGTTGCAGGTTATATACATGTACAGATGTTAGAAGATATACAATCAATGGATACAGAGCGTGATGCAATTTCGCTATCTGCGGCTAGTTGTGTGCGGGTAAATCATGAATGGGTGCGTCTTATGTCGTTGCTTGAAGATGCCAAGATAATGTGAACGACGAATGTCGAGAGGGATGGAGTTCCAAATATTAATTAATATTAATTAATAGTTTAATGTAATTAATAGTTTAATGTTATTAATAGTTTAATGTAATTGAAATACAACCTATTGTTATTTACAACATCTTGGTTTCAAACAAAATGACAAAAGAGCAATCTAGCGTCTATATATTGATCATGATGTATACCCAATGTAATCTCTTTTTTTGGTTCGCTTGGAATCTTTAGATAGGTCTATCGAAATTTTATTTTTCTATTCAGGACATAATAATGCAATATTTGATCATAACTGATTATTGTCTCCATTGTATTTTATGTATGTAAACTTGTAATTACAGTAAGTTCCAATATTCGGAACAAATCCCGGAAAGTTCTAATTTGTATATATTGTATATACGTTTTCTCATGTACCATGTATACTGGCTGAGAATATCCCGTTAGATAAACGTTTATATATGTCTTTAACTAATTTAAATTTAAACCACTTTTGGTTAGTGACGTGATTGGTGACGTATGTTCGTGACCCTGTATACGCAAGCCTCTGACGTATACGTTGACTCTATCTAACCATGACCGCTCTAGATTGGCAAATGTTAGTGGACTAATTTGACAACCGGACACTGGGATGGGTAGGTGTTAAACTGTTAACCCTTTACCCAACAGAAGGGCCCTGTGCCAATGCATTCTCTTATATATGCGAGTCGACCATAGGTCGCCTCGCATATATAAGAGAATACATTGGCTTAACACATTAAAAATTATAAAATTGTTAAAGAATGTAAGAAAAAATGGTAAAAAGTGTTAAAAAAAGATTTTTTTTAGGCCAATGAATTCTCTTATATATGCGAGGCGACAAATGGTCGACTCGCATATATAAGAGAATGCATTGGCACAGTGCATAACTGTAACTATCACAATGTGGTCAAGGAGCCGGTTCCAATGATATCCATATTTGTATGGTTCTATTGAGACAGACCGAAGATATTTTAGGCTGTTGAAGCTTTATTTGGCCGGTTTTGGCCGGTTTGTTGGGTAAAGGGTTAACGACTAGCCGATTCCTGACTCAACATATATCGATGATGGTAATAATTATTGTGCCTGCATAACTATAACACATTAACACTTGTGTACATCAACCGGGTTTTATGTTATAGTCCATATGGTTTATTTCCTATAACAAGTGTGTCTCACTGGCCATGTCCGCGACCTGTGCCATCATATTATTATGAAATCTCCTTGGACCGTTAAGCGTCTCGCTACTTTCCGTAGGCGCGCTGGCTGGAGATTCTCCGTTATATTGGCCCACACAATTCACAAAAAATCATGCAATGATGAGTTGGGACCACCCCTACTGTGAAATGGATGATTATACAGAACTAGCTTTAGCAATACAGTATATTCACTTCGTTGTCTGGTCAATGTTATAACGTTCCCAGCCAGAACATGTCGGAATATCAACAATTTCCCTACCAGCAGCATTGTAATTATGCAGGGCCCACCAGCACCCTATCACATTAACAGGACCACTTAACCAGGGGAAATGCCCCTTAACAACACTAATTATCTGATTTTGCTGCCGTACTTACATGTAGGTGCTTGGTCACATAGTCTGCTATATGCAAATAGTACTTTTGACATATGTGCTTACAGGATTTAGTTTGTTGGAAGCACACCAAATATAGTTTTAGGTATCCAATTTCAGAGGTACCCAGATTTATTGCTGTAGCATATGGTAAAAGGTCCTTCAAATATGCTGCCCCCACCCTCTGCAACATATCAGGATCTAATCAAATTTTAATAATTTTTAAATCTTTGGATATGTCCTGGGATGGCCCGGAGTGCCGCTGCAGTGCGTGGCATATTTGTTATTTTCTGACATACTATATGCTAGCAGGGAGGCTGGGGAGTCTTTGGACTACTGGATTGGATTATGTGGCTAAGATTACAGTGAAAACATTTCCGAGCCCATAGACACCCCAAAGCAGCCCATTTTAACTATTAATGACCAAATAAAGGCACTAATATTTTATCTATATTATTATTACAGGAAATCATTTTTGAAAGCATTCCAAACCCTCAAAAAAATAAATTCAAGCAAATCGTAACAACAACACTAATTATCCGTTCTTGCTGCCGTAGTGACATGTACATGTAAGTGCTTGGTCACATAGTCGGCTATATACAAATGGTACTTTTGACCTATGTGCTTACATGATATAGTTTGTTGGAAAAACACAAAAATTATAGTTTTAGGTATCCACTTTCAGAGGTACCCAGATTCAATCTTGTGACATATCGTAAAATGTCCTTCAAATATGCTGCCACACCCTCTGGAACGACCTTCCTGGACCTATCAGGAAGCAATTCAATTTTGAATATTTTTATATCATTGGTTATATCCTGTGATTGCCCGGAGTGCCGATGCACTGTGTGTCGGTAGTGGCATATTGGTTATTTTTCTGACATGTACTATATCCTGTGATTGCCCGGAGTGCCGATGCACTGCGTGTCGGTAGTGGCATATTGGTTATTTTTCTGACATGTACTATATCCTGTGAATGCCCGGAGTGCCGATGCACTGCGTGTCGGTAGTGGCATATTGGTTATTTTTCTGACATGTAATATATCCTAGCAGTTTGGGGATCTCTGGACTACTGGATTGGACTAGGTTGCCAAGAATACAGTGAAAACATTTGAGAGCCCATGGACACATCAAAACCAGCCCATTTTAATCATTTTAACTGTTAATTATCAAATAAAGGTAAATAACACACGCAGTAATATTTTAAGCAGTAATATTTTATCAATATTATTATTATCACAGGAGATCATTTTTGGCTAACGGTATGTTGAAAGCATTCCAAAACCTCAGAAACTTGAAATTCAAGCAATTTCTAATTTCCTTTTCTCTTTTATTGCTGGAAGTGGCAAATTAAATTATACTGATTGTTTTTTTTGTTTTTTTTTAATTAAAATATTAATTTTATTGCTCGATAATCAAAATTTTAACTGTTACAACTTACAGTTAGGCGTTCTAACTAGGATAACTTATTTTAACTTGTATAAAATTTATATGATAATGTGTATGTGTTCGATTTATATATGTATTTGTTTTACAGTCTGTCAAAAGCTCTTCAGAACCTGTGTTTGTATAATATGTTTACCTCCGACTTTAATTTGTTTATAATTTATCTATCGTACGAGTGTACAAGTTCATCAACAAGTGTCCAGAACCACGCAAACAACATTCTGCACAAAAAAAGCATATACGTTTGCTCGGGGCTGTGTTGACCATATTTCAGAATCCAATTGGCCATAGAGGACATATCCGTAGCACAGACTTATGTCGACACAATTTCTCCTCATCTGATCCGTGTATCTAGCCGGAAAGGATATACATATGAAAATTTTACGAAAACAAGTACATATAAGTAAACGCTAATAACAGCAGTCTGAACATTGTATATTTACCTGTTACGTTATACATATATAGTCTGTCCACGATGCCGTGAAGTTTTCCGCCATTTATATAAATTATTTCAGATGAAAACTGTATAGTTTAAACATCTGCCGTGCATGCACGAGTGTAGAAAATGCTACAAAACCTTAAAGTAGACCACACGGTTACATAACATATACTAACAACTATATAGATGATCTACAACGAGTCCCCAATTTATAGCGGAATTTACAAAACGAGTCCAGTAAATTAGGTCTGGACCGAGCCTTTGGCGATGTTCAGACCTAATTTACTGGACAAGTTTTGTAATTTCCGCTATAAACAGGGGACGAGTTGTAGATTATATTTATTACATGATACAAAACATCGACAAAACATACTTAAATCAACAAACGGGACGCGAAACTAACATCGGTTTCTATAAGTCAGGCGATGACGTTTCACGTAACTATTCGCGTTTACCCGCGCAAAGAAATAGTCCCATATAAATAAAGACTCTTTGGCGCATTTAATGGCGTATATTTAACAGTGGCGGTTGTTCGTTAAATTTTAATCGACTTTATCATATCAATAATTAAATCAATACACAATGCTATATTTATCGCAAAGAGTGACACCTTACGGTCATAATGATTACTTATAACCCCTACGTGGTGTTATTATATTCTAACATTTACGTTAAATCGTGCCATTTGATTATGAATAACTCTTGAGTTCAAAACAAATATCATGTTTTCTATAGAATAGACCGACTTACGTTCACAATTGTGACATTTTATTAACCATCATTTTTGGTGATTTTTGATGAGCGTCAGCTATATAGATGAGTAAGGCATCCGTACTTCGACGTGAATCAGTATTATCCCTACCGGTATTTACGCTGGTTTAAACGGACATGGCTCATTCGAACCTCCAAATATTTTTCTACGTAATTTGGAGCGACGGATACGATAGGTCAATACATAAACGAACTATTTATATAATGGCTTCATACGCTCTGAAAAACACTTGCCAAAATCACTGCCATTTCTCATCCGTTTTCAACTTTTCGCCAGAAGTAAGAAAAACGCTCTTTATTGCTACCATATCAGGAATAGACTACCACGGGACGCTATTTTCTGTTCCATGTCTTGCAAAGTGTTTGGGACACAAACAACGTATTCACAGTTGTAGTTTTAATTACTTAAATCCCTTATTTTGAGTTACTTACTGTTCGTAGAAAGGAAGTTCAGATATGTATCGACCTACTAGTATTCGATACTGAGAAAAATTCAAAAGCGAATAATATTATGTGTATTTTGGAGCGAAAACCGCCATGTGGCTTTAAGTCGAAGGAAACTTGGACGATGGCACGGGAGCATATTGTTATTAGTTACATATAACAGCATCTCTTCATGATTCATTTCTATAAATACGTCATTAGCGAAAACATTTTGGCGAACTTTTAGAAAACGGAATGGAAGTTATAAATAACGTCTACTGGCAATACAACATTAGGACTGGTCGCTTGTCAACTAAACGGATAAACTACTAAATAAATTGGATAGCTATGCTCGGACATTTGTAAGATCATTACAATTCACCAATAAATATAATGACATGCTGATATTGCAACAAGTATCGTACAAGGTACAGTTTCGATTAGCCGTATCTTCAGACGGCAACCCGATTTTGCGAAATGAGTTTGTTACTATAAATAGAAAAAGAATAGTAGACAATATAAGAATCCTACTGGGGTACTATAGTAAAATAGAACAGCAGTGTGCAGCCAATCCGAATGCGAGAGACTTGGATTACATCTACAGACGAAGAGAATACTCACATGCCAGCAACACAAATTCCATCCTGGACCAGAGAAGAATATTTACTACGAAGAATTTTGAAGCTGTTCCTCCACTGGCATGTCGGTTTTATTCAACATTTCAATTGACGGTCGGCCATAATTGACCTACGTACGTCCAATTATGGCTATAATCAAAATTAACAATAGTGTAATTGGTGTCAAACGACACTATTATCAAATCGTCGCCAGAATTGCATCAATTGTAGGTGATGGATTACATATTTATCTAGTATCTAAATAACGGTTACGGCCGCACGCCCCTCTGAAATGAAGTACCTAATCGACGGTTATGCCCTCGTGCCAGTTTGAACTGTAGTTTGTAACTATGTGAACCAGTCGACCTACATGCCATGCACAAAGTTCATAGACATAAGCACGGTACATTCTAGGAGGAGTGTATCGAATATATCGCAGAAGATGCACAATCAAATTATACTGTTACACCTTAACCACAGCAGAATTATGGGTAACTTTTCAGGATTTAGTCGGAAATCTGAAAGCTCTCACTATGGTTAAGGAGTCGATTATTTAGGGCATTACTGTATATGCAGACATTAGTGCAAGACAATAATGAGATCGAACCCATTCATGATAGATTGTGGTGACGTGGCATCGACTGGCAGCTTTTAAAGCGACTCATACATTTCAACCATAAGATCAGGCCTGTTCATTCCAATTTTATAAGAAAGAGAGCGCTTACAATTTATTGATAATCGCTCACACGTGATATAAACGTCTTTACTTTTAAACTAACTAACATGGGCTAACGAGGAATTTATTAAAACTGATCCGATACGACCCTGTGTAAAGTCGGATTCTGATTTGGCTTCGTCATAGAACAATAAAGACCCCTCTCTTAGTTCTGATATGGTAACATTAAAGAGCGTCTTCCTCACTTCTGAGCGAATAACTGAAACCCGACTTTTCTGACTTCTATGATTTGAATAAGTTTCCTGTGGAATATATAGTCTACATAGAAGTACACGTATCCACAATTATATCGCGACATATGTTAATAACAAAAACCGAACGGGATGAGAAAACGGAGCACAATTGTAACCTTTAACCGCCACTAAGTTTATGGGCAAGACACGCGTTTTACATAAATCCAGGGACAATTTCAAGATATTACAAACAATGAATTTCTCTGGATCTATAGGGCGAACAAGTCTGAATGTCACATATCATCTTCGTTGTAAATACAATCTGATTACTGATTCATAAAAGAAGAAAAAAACAGTGGATTTTAAGAAATTTGAGAGGTTGGACATTGATTTTCACACGACATTACAATCATCAAATAGCGTAGTGTATTGGCTGTATGAGAGGACACTTCATTTGTATCACCGTGTGAGTAAACATTTGTACCACATAATATAAATCATACCCCCGTATATCACAATGATGAATAACGTATCCACATTGATGTCAGCAAAATTGATCTCGCCTGGCACGTATTACTGCGATTGAATATCAATCGCTAGATAATAGTGGACCCCGATTAAGTATCTTTATAATCGAGTGCATATAGGCTGGTATGGTATCACACGCAATCAGTCAACAGGACATAGAGTACTAGAGTGGTCTAGTCTAGGGATTTGGCTCTGGACCTCATCTCAGACTACAGTTTTAATTACCAGCAGGCAGTACATGCACATTCAGACACGATATATCATGGATCTATGAATTGCACTTTTGAAGAAGTTCTATCTTACAAAAGTTTTTGTTACCGGCAAACAGTTACATATTGTTCATGCCATCAACATGTAGTAAATGGTGCTATAATGTCCAACTATTTGGTGCTTCTTTTGTCAGAATTCAACCCCCGTGTGGGTCCAGGGTAGAATAGGCCCACTGCCTCATTGCGAGGGCTAAACATCTTCTAAGATGGCACCCTGTTTGCCTTGGGGTGCATCCTGTCAGGTGTGGTGTGGGAATCCTGGATGTATATGGCGGTCGTATCACGTGAGGCATCTACCTGCGAATGCGGCTTAGCTCGCGGTCCTCTTTGGTCCTATGTCACTTCAAGACGGATGATTGAGTTGACCCGGCTCAATCAATCTGCTAGTGACACATCTCCACAGTACTCCAGATCCAATGTGTGTTATATGTTGTATTCCTCGTCTGATGTTTGAAGTATTGTTTTCTGTTTTTCACACATGATTTTCTGTTCTCTCCTGTCTCATTTGCGTTCATACCGATGATTGTTAAGTGTTGAATCCTGTATTGTTCATGCCTGTCTCGCAGTGGAGAGGTACCGGGAGGCTGCTACATGCTGTGGCTAAATGGGTCACCGCTTCAGCTATGTGCCAGTCTTTGGACCGATCAGAATTCCAAGGTAGTCCATGGCGGCTGCTGTCGATTATTTGCTTTTCCTATGCAACTCAAGTCAAAAAAATGACAGCGTATTGTTCGTAAGAATGATGACTCACCATGCTCCAATTATGCTGTGGTTTTCCTTCAGTACTTGGTTCTTTGTCATTGATAAAATGCTACAAAGCATTGCTGGACAATTGAAATATGATAAACCAATCAGGCCTGGTCAAATAAGTGGCTCTCTCTTGATTGAATGTTCAAAGAAAGTTCAATCTGATGCCATGCTACATTTAACAACTATTGTATAGACACAAGTGATGGTTACTAACCACAGGACATTGACTAGTAGCAGAGGTGTGTCGAGAACCCGCGATATAGCTGATTCTTCGGAATCAGAAATACTGGCGGCGTTGGCACCACATGGACCTACAAAGCCTGTTGGTGGATTGAAAGTTCCTCTAAATAGCTATCTACTGACTTGCAGCCGTGCGAACATCCACTGACATTGAAGGTTGGGTACATATGGATGTAGATATAAGTAAATATGTTCCAAATCCATTACGATGTTTTAACCCTTTACCCAACAAACCGGCCAAAACCGGCCAAATAAAACTTCAACAGCCTAAAATATCTTCGGTCTGTCTCAATAAAACCATACAAATATGGATATCATAGGAACCGGCTCATTGACCACATTGTGATGGTTACAGTTATGCCATGTGCCAATGCATTCTCTTATATATGCGAGTCGACCATAGGTCGCCTCGCATATATAAGAAAATGCATTGGCCTAAAAACAATCTGTTTTAAACACTTTTTACCATTTTTTCTTACATTCTATAACAATTTTTAGAATTTTTAATGTGTTAAGCCAATGCATTCTCTTATATATGCGAGGCGACCTATGGTCGACTCGCATATATAAGAGAATGCGTTGGCACAGGGCCCTTCTGTTGGGTAAAGGGTTAACTGTCAGGGCTATGGTCATGGCCAGAAACATTGTAAAAGTAAAGACAACATTTCTGCACGCTGTTCTGTTCCTGGTCTTGTACAAATCCTAAAAAAGATTCGAACTGTCAAGGTTCACATGCTTCAATGGATCGTTTATGTCCCATATGGGACAATGAATTCAAGATACAAAGATGTCAGGTTGAGAAGCAGTTACCGTATATATAGATGGTAAGAAAATAGTTGGTGCTAGACCATCAATTCCACAGGTCACGTACTGAGCGGCTGTTTCTAAGACAAAGATATGTTGATGCCAGCTCTCAAACATAGAGTCAAACAAAACTCGTCAGTATATAACTAGCAACACAAGTGTAAGGGAACGATATTACTCCTGTTCCAGAACCTGTATTGTATTTTATAATTTCACCCATACAGAGCCCCAGACAAACGTGAGCAGACGACACTCTTATATATGCTTCTATATATGTGTGGGGCTACCTGCATGGTAATGGATGTTTTTCATTTTATGTCCTAAAAATTGTAAGAAACATTTATTTAAAAAAAATGATAAAAAATTGTTAGGCCAATGCATTCTCTCTTATATATGTGAGGCGACCTATGGTCAACTCGCATATATAAGAGAATGCATTGGCACAGGGTAAAAATTGTTTCGGATTACAGCCACTGCAGTTTTTGCACATGCATCGAAACAAACAATGCAAGTTGTTCCCCCTGTTCCAAAACAGAAATTCCCAACATCGATCAAAAGATTTGATTCAGAAAAACAAGTTGATATTTGAATTTACAAAGATTGACACGATGCTCAAAGAGAAACAGTCAACTTTGAGGGAAAATCACTCCACGTATTTTATACGGGGGCAGGCTAGCTGTTTGGTGACACGTCACATACATAACCTACCACCCGAACGTCAACTTGACGAATTGACTCAGGCTCATACCAGATTGATTCATAAGATATTATAAATATCTTATGAATCATTCAGGAGTCGACAAAAGGAGTTCGACTTTGTTGACTACTTCACATATTTTAATGTGGACCCACCTTCTTAAATTAACTTATTTATATTTGCTGATTACATTCCATGCAGGTTTTATATGTTTGTTGTTTTCCAGAAGTATTTGTTGATATTCTGTTTATGCGTATTTGTACAATGGTCTGTTTCTTAATGGCTCCGACCCCAATCGAGCACTCTCGCTCTGTTTTTTTTCATTTTAGTCTAATTCACAGTTGCTTCACTCGATTGCGATCATCTGCTTCTTCTTGTCGTGATATGGCCTTGTTTCTAAAACGACGTTATATCCTAATCAAACAATCAATCAATTAACGAAATTTCCAAAAACATTATTCCCAACAGATTTTGATAAATCCATTTTGAAATATCAGGATATTTTGGCTAAACGTGGTGCTGACCCTTAGAATTAGTACTTAAACCAACAAGGGCGTATTCTTTTCAGAATTCTTTTCGGAATTGATTCCGTCAACTCGAGGGACATAACTCAATATAAGTTACCGCTGTGAAACAGTCAGTGCAAGAGAACTTACAGTTATATGAACACTGGTGCCCAGTCCGTGACAACCCATCATGTGTGATTATCCATAATACAATCATAACGCAATCAGTAAAACCGTCGTATTCTCTTGGGATTCTTAGATGGCAGCGGAGCAAACGCCACCATAATTACACGCGCAATTAGTATATACATATATGAGGTCGCAGTGGCATAGAGCTGCGTCCTCTTGGGCGAGATGTGGCAAGACTAGTCTAGACGAAAACAGGCTATAACGTTTCGCATTATTGAATATCATTCTATACTAAAGTTATCTGCTATACCACATTCATATGTGATGTTCAGGATCAGGAGCATGTTCTGCGTAAATCCAGGCAAAATTACATCATATTTTCAACACATGTATAATTTTTTGGGATCTGTCTCGTGCACAATCTTGAATTTCACATATCCCAGGGTTGGCAACAGGGGATGGGTCAGGGGCCAAAACGAAAGTCGGGAAGTGTTAGCTCAGCCCAAAATTGTATTGCTCTGCAGGCATGGCATGACAATTCTTAAATATAGGAAAATATTTGTGGGTGGTTGACTTTCTCCATGGCAATAATTCTGCAATTTCTTGAGTGAATGTGGTTATAATTTCGAATCAGTTAACATATCTGAAAAATTGTGTGACTGTAATCGCTTGTACCAACTTAAAAAAACTTCGGAAAATCTTACAAAAAAACATTTCTGATTATCAGTAAACGTTTTGCTGACCAAATGACTCGAGCCATAAACTCATTCTCATTATAATTTCCACGTGCTTTTGCTTCGTTTGTAGAACGTATTTTGCACTAATCAGTGGCTGAAATTCGTCATTTGTTGCATATATTATGTTTAGTATAAAAGGATATGGTCTCAGAAATTTGGTGTCCGGATTGTTTAGTGTACGGTTCCCTTTTAACCCTTTACCCAACAGAACGGCCCTGTGCCAATGCATTCTCTTATATATGCGAGTCGACCATAGGTCGCCTCGCATATATAAGAGAATGCATTGGCTTAACACATTAAAAATTATAAAATTGTTAAAGAATGTAAGAAAAAATGGTAAAAAGTGTTATTTTTTTTTTTTTTTTTAGGCCAATGCATTCTCTTATATATGCGAGGCGACCTATGGTCGACTCGCATATATAAGAGAATGCATTGGCACAGGGCATAACTGTAACTATCACAATGTGGTCAAGGAGCCGGTTCCAATGATATCCATATTTGTATGGTTCTATTGAGACAGACCGAAGATATTTTAGGCTGTTGAAGCTTTATTTGGCCGGTTTTGGCCGGTTTGTTGGGTAAAGGGTTAACTTGTAAGCCATAAATGTCGTCTGCAACAAACACAGGCGTTCATAGATGATACAAATTCAAATCGTGCATTCCATAATAACTCCCATGAGACACTCACATACCCACTGAAGAGAAAACGATATCAAGAACACGTAAACATGTTTTGACGTATGGGCTAATAATGTGTGAAGCGTTACCGATACGGAGGATGAGAATTATCCTTAGAGAATATGTGTCGCGATAGCAGCTGGCGATAGCGGAAAAATTGATTGGCGTCTTTTCGTGATTGTGATAATTTCGGAGATGAAACATATCCCCGATGATTACTTGATACCTTCTTAATAATTCGCGCCTCTGAAGACCGTTATAAGACTTTAATATCCACGGTCAGAATTGACGCCATAAACCACAAGACAATACTCCATCAGTCCATTAAAATGTGGTTTTATGGACAGATATCGTCTTTCAAAACAGGAAGTGTTATCAGGTATTGAATTGTTGTGAACATAGGAACAATTCCAATCGAGATCGTCCATGCTTTGAATGCGTTCGTGGCCAAAAAACTGCACATTATATAAAGAATGTTCTCAATTATGAGCTTTAGTACCGGTTTTCAACGTAAAGATGATTGACGTTTTTTATTTTCGTGGTGCCTGTTTCACACATTCAACGAAAATCATATATGTTGCAACATTTAATAGCAACCAGCAAGTGTGCTTATACCTTAGGCAGGTGAATGACGTCATCTATTTTTTTCTATATCCATCAGTGATTTTTTTTAGATCGCGGGTATGGATTTTGGAGAAATTATCACGTGACTTCCGGTTAGCAACAATGTGGAGATTGTAACAAAAACGCGGAATTGGGAATGAAGCATCGCGATGAAAATGAAAGTAAATAATTCACAACGTACGAAGAATTCACATGTGATTTAAGCTATTAATTTCAATTAGACCAATTTCTTTGGTTAGCTTAATAAAAATGAAGACGTCATGGCACGGTTTCTGACGTCATTTTGGATTTGCGGGCCAGAATCCAGACAAGATTGAACAATCCACGACACGTCTTGTCAAGTTGGCATGTCATCTCCGTCGTGATCACTAACAGATGTTACATACATTATTCTTAGCGCTATGTCGCCGATAAAATGCAAATTTGAGGCACAGCATGTGTGGTTGCTCCACTACGTGTCACGTACGATTCATATTAATAGAGCATGGCTTGGACTACGCGCGTATAGTGCCCAGTGCATTGATTTCACATTGTGATACAGTTTCGGGTTTTCGTGCATTCAAAACAAAACCTAAATACTGCACTTTTCGGTTTATTGAAGTATATTGCAACACATTCTTGCGACGATTATGTTTCTCTTAAAGGTACTCAATCCGAATTAACGCTCGCAAAATACTATTTCCTTGGCTTCGGGGGTAAACAATATTTGATTCGAGTCGAGGAACCCACCCATCAAAGCTAGGAGTGATTAGATATCGATGTTTGAAATTTATTATTTTAATTGTATGTGGCCAGTAAACTGTCGACGAGAAGAACTTATCTGACCAGATAACGGTTGAAGATCGATAACTCTCAAATCCAGTGTTTTTTTGTGTCAGATATTTGACAGCTGGCAAAATTTCGTTGAACAATACGTTGATAAATAACATGTTTTAGGCAATTTTATACAACAGTTGACTGTGGTTAGCATTATTTTTGAGCAATTAATCGATTCTGATAACTGAAGCGGCATTTCAAAAAATGTTGTTGTTGGAATCTGATGATATGGGGACCGTCGAATCGGATTGAGTACCTTTAACCTTTTTACCGGTAAGTGGATAATCATATTTGTTCTCAGTAAAACGACTTGAACGTGATTTCTATTAACGTCTTATGAAGTGAATTTGAACAGCAGCTGCATGGTGGTTGAATTATATGATACGGTATGGTGTATGGATGTTACAAGTTCGAATTTTTCGGTGAAATATAATAAATAGAGGATGTCTTGTTGACTACGCGGGTATAGTGCCCAATGGGGTGAGTATAGTTCACTCCGCTTCGCGTCATGAACTATACCCACCGCATATATGTTAATGTGGATCCCGAGCTTATCCCAATGAGGTACCGCATAGTACCAGTAAATGTTCCTGGAGAGGTTCTCCACATAGTACCTGGATATTCCAGTGTACACGGGCAGATGCTACTGAGTACCCATACATGTACTCCAGAATACTTGCTTGGACAGGCACTCCATAGTACCAATATGTTGGTGCTACACACGGAACAAATATAGTACATACGTAGGCACTCCAAGGTACCTGGTGTTTTAAGTGTGTGGGCAGAAATGAAGGTGGTAGAGGCCTGGTAGAAATAGAGAGGTCATGCAATAGTCGGGTTATATATATGCATCAGAACAAGCCAACATACATCACGTTTGTAGAATATCACATCAACAATAGAGTAAAACACTCCACCATAAAGGAAAATCAAAAGCTCAACCATATGACATTGACAACGTACACGCACAAAAGAGTGACAACCCAATCGAAGGGGCAAAACGCATGCAAAATGAAATGATAAAGTACACTCATACAACGAGCTGTAAACTGGGCATAAATTTACAGCTCTGAGCTGTAGAATTTCAACTGTTAGCACTCAGATTCCATCCATTACCAATTTACAGCTCCGAGCAGTGTTTTCACGGACAAAGCTATATAGCTGTCACCACTAATCAACATGGATTGCGACTATCTGTACACGAATGCCGGGTCGGCATATCCTGTTTACGGTGTCAATTACATCCGTTATATGCTATTATACAGGCAGGCTGTTGGATTTAAATTCCATCACATCGTTAAGAATTCAGATATAGTTTTAAACAGCCTGTTGATACGGTACCAGTTTATCATTTTCGCGCTTCGATCTTCCATAAAGTTGCTTTGTTTTGTTCTCGAACATATTTGATCAGCACTTCTCCTGTGTGTTGTGTGGCGATCTTCACAGAATTACCATAGGTAAGTACGTTATATTGTTCCATTCCCGGTATGAATATGATATTTGATTGGCAATAATGTCTCACCCTACCCAACATTTGGTAAAAGTTTCCAACGGTTGTAAATTTGGAAAACAGTGCAAAAGATAATTTTTTAACCATATTCTGTCACATATATGTTGAAATTGTTCTCATTGTTTGAGAAATTAGTGGGGAAAATGTTGTTTTTAGACAACAACAGCATATATGTTTCAGTCTGACATAATATTAGGTAAGATATTTCTAACACTTCGACAGTTCGATGTACATGGGAGTTCGGTCTGGTTCAATGGCAGGCCGCAGGGTTATCACTAAGTGGTGTACAGCTTAGTCATCTCCTCCTCGTCGTCGTGGAATTGTGCAATGGTAAGCCAGATAGCATTACGGTATAATAGCACCCCCAGCGGATATTATAGCCCCTGCGTCGGTGGAATACTGGTGCCATCCCTGTTCCGATGTCTAACTTACCACCGCTACAGAACCCCTCTATTCGCGTTCATATATATATGTTACACGTTGAATAAGAATGATCGGACATAATTATTACGATATGAAAATTTATTCCGGTGGATATGTGCAGTAGGAAGTCCCTCGTGTGTGTGGGGAACACCTCAAAATGTTGCCAAGTATCATTAAGAAAGAAAGAAATAACAAAATAATAAGTAGATGCTTAGCGTGATTGTTGTTAAAAATGCCAATATATACATAATTTGATCAAAGAGATAGGAATTGTTTTAAAAGTGAGTTTCTGTCTAGTACATGCAGATCACAATGCATCCGTTTTAAATTCTAACTATAACTACATCCTCGTCCACATCCGTGATTTTTAATATATTATCCATCTCGCCGTGTATTTGAGTATTCACGAATGGAACGCGGAAATGAAAATGTTCGTGAATTTTGAGATGCAAACGTCTTGAATATTAACCAATAACCACTTATAACCACATCTATATTGGTCTCAAATGTTTAAAAGTCCATCTTCCATGAGAAGGTAATTCAATTACTTACTATCATGTCTCATTTGAAGCGCATTGATGCTTTGTTTGGTTCAGTGAGAATAAATTGTTGTATAATTTTGGAAGACAGTTGTCTTTGAATTGGTAAGGTATTTTTCTTGCAATCAAGTTACATGTACTCTGGTAAAATACCATAATATGATTTTAAAGTCGAGAATCTTAGAAAAAAGTGCAGACAGGTAAGATGTCACCCTAATAACAATCATAATTGGGATGCAATTCAATGAGTCACTAATATATTAAATTATTCTTTCTTTCAGGGGCTATACACTGAGCTTGCACAGGTTAGCACCAACCGAGTATCTGCGAAAAAACATCGGACACAACATACGGATGGTACAATCTTCTCAAGTTGATGTGTAATAACCGAAGTACCAGTACCGGTACTAGGCCTAGGGTGTGTGTGTGTGTGTGCGAGTGTGACTGAAGAACAGATTCCTTGATTGGTTCAATGAAATCTAGTAACTACAATTATGGTCTATTACATGTAGTACCATCTCAAACATATTCTAGTGAATTATGGACTGTTCCGGTCTTGCTGGTGTCAGCTGGTTCCAATAAATCGAGAATGTTCAATAGGAACTGGCACAGAAATGCACTGAATATAATGTTACAAGATTTGTGGAAATTTAAGTGACTGAGATATTCTGATACACGAGACAGTTCCAAGATTAGAATATAGGACTCAGCGACGACAACCAACTTTCCCATAAGCACGCGATGGCAACTGATGCACTGTCTGATATATAAAGTTGACAGTTGCAGGACGGTGGTGTTTAATTTAGTTGTTCGATGATATTTCGGTTGTTCTTTTAAATGAACTGGATTTTCTTGAAGACATACTGTTGCCAATATATTGGCTGACCAACCGGACATGGAAATTTCTGGTTATGTATACTGTTACGGAGAAATCAAGTACATGGATATAGGAATATGTTGACTGTTGTGTCACTGATTCATCAGTTTATCAGGTTCATTAAATGTTATTTGTCTACATAGTATTTACATTGTACTATTAAGCGAAAGATGTTGTCTTTGTATGTTTTTTTCAAAGAGTTTTCTATCCTGGAAACGCGCTAACCTATATGCGATAACCGTCTGTGCATTTTATTTAATAGATTCCATTGACACACTATACTTACTCAAACGATACATGCATGTATATTAGCAGTGGAAATGGGACTCCATGATTTAGCATAGTTGCAGTTAAGCTAAATGTGCACAGAAAGTTATCTCATAAGTTGATGCATTTTCAGGTTAGATAACTCATGAAATACATACAAAGACACTTTCAGCTTGTACGAAACCACCCCAGTTGCATATGCATTTCACATAATACATGTGTCTGTCCGGAGTTGAATTTACAATATTGCTAAATATCTTTGAAATTATAAGGAATAGATTTTCAATTTTCAATCATCAGGCCTATATTAATGACCACAAAAGTCAATACGTGAACAGACTAATACTAAGAATTTTACGGTGTGACTGTAACTGATTAATGGGCAGACCGTGAAAATTCACGGTTTTGCTGTAAATTTTTAACGGCATAATGGATAATATCTTATGGGTTTTGTTAGGAGACCACAATCAGTAGCATCCACCGTAGCTACAGCAACGAGTACATGTACAATAATCAAAAGAACCCAAGCTTTATTGACGTGAGTGATATGGATGCACACAATTTCATCAATAGGGTGAAGAATCACAACACTGAAAGAAAAACGGGTTCCCAGAGTGAGAGTATTCTCGACATGCCACCCAATAAACTTGATAATCTAATAGGGCTATTCCTCTTGTCAATACGGAAGGCAAATGGCGAAGAATATGAGCCTGATATCCTCACATCCTACCATCGAGGGTTGAGCGATTTTTGAGGGAGAACAGGTATGGCTTTGACATTGTAGCAGACAGGGAATTTGAAACATCAAGACAAATATTGGAGAGTAAGAGAAAGGAATTAAAGCAAGTGGGGAAAGGTGGGAAGCCAAATAAATCGGAGGCTTTAACAGAAAGAGAAGAAGAAATTCTATTTGAATCGGATGAAGTGGGAACCCATAACCCCCAGTCATTATTAAATAACCATAATATGAGATGGGGGATGTGGAATTAAAATCCGGTGAAAATGGGCTGGAATACATAGAATTCACTGAACGGAGCACAACAACACGGAACGGAGTCACGCTTCACAGCCGACCTTTTAATCCAAAAGCTTATGCTGTGTCGGATCAACCAGAGAAGTGCCCAGTCTTTGTAAACAATTTAAAATTCATAGACCCACAAATGCAACACCCGGACGCCCCATTCTACATAGGAATATGTCACAACAGGAAGTCCGACGAGTACCCTTGGTATAAATGCCAACCTGTTGGAACTTGGAGAACACACCCTTAGAAGTGTGATGCCGAATATGGCTGTAAAAGCTGGTTTGAGTGTCAAAGCTGTCGGCGACAAAATTACAAAGAAGAAGATAACAAACAAGTATTCGCAAAACAACATGCACACGGCTTCTCCACTCTGGATTTGCACCAACAACTGTCCAGCAAATGTCAGGACATAAAAATACTGCAAGTCTAAATAACTACGCTGTTGCATCTAACCAAATGCAGCATCAAATGTCGAATGTTCTCCTTGGCGTTAATCACGATTCCAACATTTCGGGCCCTGCTTCGGAAATACGATCACTACATGCGTCCTCAGATCGCAATAAAAACAATAGCACTAATCTGACTAGTACGCACAGTCACTCACAAAGTTTCGCGTCATCGTCCTTCGTCCAAACTTCCAATTCCTCGAAGAATCGTGAATTAACATTTCCTCGACACTTGTTTCACATCAAAGGAGATTGCACAGTACAATATATCAATAACCATAATCCTCAAGCCGATCAACAAACACAGAGACAACGGAGACGAATAGCAGTAATAGAGAGCGACAGTGACTGAAATTGAAATTCGCAATGTGCGCGCCTCAAAACAACATTTATGAATGAACTGTGACGTCACATGGAATCGAGCGCAAACTAAACATTCCAACGTATATTCATGCGCACTATAAAAATATATTTCCTAGTTTGTATCATTATTTTATTGCCTCCCTTCGTATGTAATATGGTAAAACATATCAGAAGGTAACTAATATATATGTGTTGAGTATCTTTTATATTATTATATCAAAAATAGCAGGTGTGGGAGATTTTGTCCATTGAATTCAATTTCCGTTAAACATAATGCGCGTGCCATTGCAGGTTAGGAGAATTTAGCAAATCGAGGTAATCTGTGACATAGATACACTTGTAGGTTGGGAGAATTTACTCAAGAAAACTAATCGGCGGACTCAATTCCAACGATTTTGGCTTTAAAATAAACTCTTAAAATGAAATTGGTGTGGTGGATTCTGTCACACGAATGGTAGATACAAATGTTATATACACAATGTGTTTGTACCGACTCATGTACATGTACTCGACTGGTTTTCGTGGTCATATAGCGACTCGGCGACCAATGAGCCTCGTCGCTATATGACCACGAAAACCAGTCTCGTCGCGATACATGAGTCGGTACAAACACATTGTGTATATAACACAGATGTATTACAGTTGGATCAATCGTGTTTGTCCTACCCCTCCAGAAACAGTGCAATGTGCAAAAATAAAAACTTGACTAGCAGCGGCAGGAATGCGTTTCTCCACCGGGAGCCACAAATGCAAATGGAGTGTCAAAAACAATTGGCGGTAAGAAATTAGTATTAAACAGCTGAAAGAAATCAGTATTAAACAGCTGTGTGTTTGGCTTTCAATCGGTCTCAACACCCACCGGAGTTGAATGTTAAATACATGGAACCATCACTGGCTTTAAAATGAATTTGTATTAATACAAAATGCAATATCATATACCAGTATAATGTAAGACGATAGAAAGAATGTCTGTGGATTCTTGCGGTATAATTCTGCAGACATCCCATGCTATGTCATTCCTGATGTACGTTGTATTCTTATTGTTCCCGAGTGGTGTCAGGATGTCAAGTTAATTCATTGCTACAGAAACACAGCGTTATACGCGCTCAAGCCATAGTCTGGAATCACAAATGATAGTTCTGGCAAACACCTCAGGGGATGATTCGCTCGTCGGTACATGAATAGCGGCGACGGCGTGACCGGATTATTGGTCAGCAGATAAATAATTATATGGACGCACAACGACCTCTTGAATGATTTATTATCTATCAGATTTGCTATGTGTGCCATGAATATTATGCATAGCCGAGATGTGTACTATTTATTGAGGTGTTAATGTAACGATCAGTTAATGGCTTCTTGTTCACCCCCGTGTACGTGGTATCGCCAAAACCGAAGGTATCGCCAAAACCGAGAATATGGGAAAGTCATTTTAACGTATATGATATGGGGATATGTTTGTTTCGCACCGTAATACAGACATCGAGCATCGTATGTGTATGTCCACTCGAAGCATGAGTATTTATCCACCAGTTGTCAATCAGTTTTCCCAGATCAGACCATTAATTTTGTTTTGGCGAATGTTTTCAATGGTGTTTTTGCTTTTGCTCACTCAAATTTTCGAGAACAACCATTCACTAGTATAGTTCCTGGACTTCCACGCTTCCAAAACAAATGCCGGTATATAGTTGAATCTGTCAATGAAGCATAGGTTTTGACAGAATTTAATAAATCCTTGTCGTTCTCAATATCCGCGCGATATGAAGGGACCACTGTCGGTCCAGAAAGATGCGAACGGCACAGATGAAGATGCGCCAAACGCCGAGTTTCTGTGCAGTAAATATGCGTATTACTTAAGGAGTTCTGATGATTTTTCGAGTGTTTTATGTGTATCTGAGACTGATCAATTGGACTACGAATGTCAACTGAAATATGAATCCATAACATATTCGAAATAATGTGTGCATATTATATTATGAATGTATTTCAATTGAAATTAATTGAACATCCATCTCAGCATTCAGATTTGCGATCTCAATAACGTGAATGAATGATAACGCGATGCCTTGATCACACGCACGTGAATGCTGCCGTTCGCATGCATGCAGCTAACCGGATATTCGTTTACTATTAACATGCTTGGAGTTTGTATATAGACAACACATGCCGGACGACACGCTACGGCGTATCAACGATTTGTTATAATCATGTTTATTTTACAGACTTTATGACTCGTTGCCACTCGAGTAGACCGTTACGCGACAATGAAACCGAATCATTTTATCTAATATACATATATCGTATTGCTCCAAATTATGCATTCTGGCTTTTTTAAGAGTCATTAGATAAAATTGTAACGATTCTTGTAACATCCGAACATATATCATCACTACCAAGTACCAAGTACCATAAGTACCAAGATATTTCAACACGTGCATATTATTGAAATTGAAACCAACAACTCGTGATACAGTCGAAATAAACAAGACCACGTGTTGCAAATGTTGATAAATTGAACAGTGCGTGCATACAGGTCCACTGGCCAATCAACCTCGACGGACTTATGACGTTATTTGATTGAACGATAATGTGATTGTTTTGAGTGACAACGTGTCACAACGGATGTATATGACTTGGTTGTCGGAAATAATATCAAACTTTTGCGGTCGTTTTAATTGTACTGTCTACTTTGGCGGTTCTCTTGTGAAATAACGCGTGGCATTATAAGAAATAAATATTCATATTAAGGCTATGCAGTTATAAGACAAATTTACCATATAACCGGCTGTGCGTTGTATAATTTGTTTTCAAACTTTTCCGTCATAACTGCAGACCATTAATCGAAACAAGAGTCATTTCTGACCTCGTTAAACTAAGAATGATAACGTTAAAATATTGAATCTACCAAAACAATAACACATGTATATCCCGTACGATGACCTCATGTAATAGTTCCCAAGATGATGGAGATTTATGCATAATTTCATTTAGATTGTTGTGTGCAAATCTTAGCTATATTGCTTTTTTTCAAAATAAGTGAAAACGAATAATTCTAGAACTTAACAAGCCGAAAACTAAATCTGCGAACAATACGATTGAAAGTCATCGTGGCGCTGAACATCCATAACAATTTAGGGTAGAACCATAAACCAAACTCAGGACGGAGACCCTGATAAGATAAGATTCATTTCGGTTAACAATACATATCAATTACAGTATATGCAACCTATACGATAACATAATGAAGTCTTGTGTAAATATTATGCTCACAAAATATGTGGTCCTATGGGCTAAATTAGAAAAGTTATAAACTATTGTGTAATTTACATGTGCACATAACAATTATGGCAGTATACACATGTTCCACAGTGAAGTGTTTATTATAAATAGCAGTAACTTTGTTGTGTGTAGGTTCGTATATGTTCGGATGTTTAGTGTGTTAACATAGAATCGTTTCACAAGGCCTTAACATGTTAATCCAATACCGGTTTGTATTGCTCATTGTTATTTTTGTGTGCGTGTGTGTGTGCGTTTGTGGAACGAAAGCTTTTTCTTTTTGTCAAGAATGTATAATTATCACTAAATTCAATGGAATCAATAATGTTTGCTTGTTTTACAGGGACCTTAATATTCTTAACTATACTTACTATTGCTTTACTTCTTTTCGTTTCGGTTGTCTGCGTACTGCTGTCGTTAAATGTCTATAAAAATAGTATCTGCTAATTGTCGAGGGCTTAATCAAAAAGAAAAGCGCCGCGATGTGTTCAACTTCTTGCGAAATTCTAATGCCTCGCTATATTGTCTCCAAGATACACACTTTACGAACGACATGGAAAAATACATTGAATCTGAATGGGGTTTCAAAATTGAAGCATCTTCTTACAAGTCCCAATCGCGCGGAGTAGCAATTCTTTTCAAAAATAACTTTGACTATCATATACACAATGTATTAAAGGACGACAACGGAAACTTTATTATACTAGACATGACGATTGAACAAATGAGAATAACTCTTGCAAATATCTACGGACCAAACGAAGATAATCCAGATTTCTATGTTCGACTCAAAAATAAAATCCTTGATATTGGCAACACGCAAGTTATAATTTGTGGGGACTGGAATTTGGCTCGCGACCAGAACATGGATACTTATAATTATAAACATATAAATAATCCAAAAGCATTAAAAGCAGTGGAATCACTTGTCGACAGACTCGAACTTGTAGATGCATGGAGGCTTAATAATGAAAATGAGAAGCGATACACTTGGAGAAGGAAATCTCCAATTAAAATGGCAAGACTTGATTATTTCCTGATATCAAATGACCTAATTAGTATTACAAGAGCGGGCCCAGATATATTACCAGGTTATAGATCAGATCACTCTATTATTACTCTATCTTTATCGCTGAATAATATCAATAGAGGCCAGGGTTTCTGGAAATTCAATACTTCTCTCTTACACGAAGAATAATATATGGATTTGGTTAAATCTATCATAGAATCAAACAAATGTAGATACAAGTATATCCGACGCGTTGAAGCGGATTACACCTCAAGCAGATGCGAAATTGGCGATATCAGAGGTCAAACAATGGCGTTCAGCTAAACGCAAACGTGAGCGAAAAGAAAAAGAAGGCTCATTATTAAAAATTAAAAATGAACTCGAAATTTCCATCGACAAATGTTCAGTTGATTTAAATAAGAAGGCCAATATAATGGAACAAATTCAAAACATTGACACAGAACTCAATGAAATGAGAAAAGAAGCTACCCAAGGGGCAATGTTGAGATCGAAAGCAAAGTGGATTGAGCATGGAGAAAAACCAACAAAATACTTCCTGAATTTAGAAAAACGAAACTATATATCAAAAACCCTGGCACTCTTGGAGGATTCAAACGGAAAAAAGTTAACAAACCAAAATGAAATTTTAAATGAAACACGAAAATTCTACCAAACCTTGTACTCGTCAAAAAAAAACAATAGACTTTGATTACAAATCAATATTGGATCAAGGTGAATATTCAAGACTATCGCCCGAGGCAGCCCAAAGTATAGAAGGCCCCATAACTCTAGGTGAACTAACGATGGCAAGCGGATTTCTCAAAGGCCGATACATAGGCGATAACACTAGATTGGTTTATGATATTATATTCAGAAGTATATTGCAAAACAAACCGGGGCTTTTACTTTTAGTAGATTTTGAAAAAGCATTTGATTCCGTATCATGGAAATTCATCATGAAATGTTTAGATATGTTCAATTTTGGTGAATCACTAAAGAGATGGATTACAATTTTTTGCAACAATATTAATTCCTCAATTCTGATAAATGGCCACATCTCGAGGAGCTTCAGTCTTTCTCGAGGCTGTCGACAAGGTGACCCCGTCTCACCGTATATTTTTTTGATATGCGCAGAAATTTTATCTCTCTTGGTAAAGCAAAATGGAAATATGGCAGGAATAACCCTCGGCAATCAGGAATACAAAATAACACAGTACGCAGACGACACGACATTCATCTTAGATGGTAGTGAAAATAGTTTACGAGAAGCTTATAAAATACTAGACTTCTTTGCAGACATATCTGGCTTACGGATCAACCCTAGCAAATGTCAGGCGTCGTGGATAGGATCACATACATATCGGAAAGATTGTATTTGTCCCGATCTAAATCTAAACTTTTCTCCTACCTTCGATTTATTGCGTATTCAGTTCAATACAGACCTAGGCAAGATGAGTCACAACTATGATAAAAAATTAGTGGACATAAACCGTATGATCGAAACATGGAAACATAGACTATTAACACCAATCGGAAGAATAACAGTGATCAAATCTCTTATACTACTTAAACTTACGCACCTATTAATAGCACTACCAGATCCTGGAAACGCATTTATTAAACAGCTCGAATCACTTCTTTACAAATTTTTTTGGAACTCGAATAGGGACAGAATAAAAAGAAAACTCATTTGCCAAGACTATCAAAATGGCGGCTTGAAAATGGTAGATATCAGAAACTTTATAATGTCAATGAAAATAACTTGGGTTAGACGTCTTATGTCAATGAACTCGAAATGGATCCCTTTAACTGATCTCCCTGTTGCCAATGACTCACTATTTCTTTTGTATGACAGCATGTACTTGCGAAACTATTCCAAAAATATATTAAATCCATTCTGGCGTGATGTACTCACAGCATGGCGCTATTTCAGTGAGAAGAATGAGTCAAACGGAAATATATGTACATGGGTCTTATGGAAAAATCCAAACATAAAGCTGCACGACAAAATTATCAACTTCGCTACATGGAGAAGACATGGCATATTTTTTATCAATGACTTGATACATACAAATGGTAAATTCCACACACCCGAAAGTCTTTACGCTTCTTTTAATGTATCCACTGACTTCATCACCTTGAACGCAATTTGCAGACAAATTAATTCATTAGCCAAAACATATAAGAAAACTTTAACTCGTTGTACTAATCCCATACAACCCAGCAATATGGTTCCACTTTTGCGAAATTCAAAGGGTGGGCAAGACTTCTATAAAATTTTGAATGCTATGAAATTTTCCCCTAAACCCCAAAGCAAATGGACAATTGAAATTGGGGTGCCAGAAATGGACTGGACAATTTTCAACCGCCTACCTTTCTCCACGACGCCTGATACAAAGCTTCAGTGGTTACAGTTCAGGATTAATTCTAGGATATTATCAACAAATAGATTTCTTAAAATAATAAAAGTAAGATCTGATGACCAGTGCAATCGATGCAGAAATAATAATGAGAACATCTCACATATATTCTGGGACTGCGCATGCGTACAACAATTCCTAGGTGAGCTTAACGATTGGTCAAACAAAAATAACCTCAATCTCAAATATTCGAAAAAGATAATTATTCTTGGTTCTCCACCAACAGCAGGAAATTATACCACCAATTTGTTTTGGCTGCTTGTCAAACAATACATATATCGAACTAAATTCAATCCAGACATGCTATCCGTCAAATCTTTTATAGCAACCCTCAAATACAGGTATAGATGTGACAAATTCAATGCTCGTTGTAATATGAAAATTGCAGAATTTGAGAAAAACTGGTTTCAGATAGAAAGCGCTATAAATAAAAATGAAGCAAAGATGTCTTGATATATACTCATCAGACTCGCGGTTTTTCCTTTAAGAATTATGTTTCCGTTCTACCTCTTACTCTCTTCAATTATAATTATAGAAATTATAGTCACCCTTCAGTGAGTGTCGTGCTAAACCGAAACAAAAATAAAAATAACATGTTTTAACGTGAATTAAAACTCCAACTCATTGCCCGATCGCCTGTTTAGAGCCACAGAATGCCCGTTGATGTAAGTAAGAGTGCAAGCGTGAGCGAGTGAAGGAGTGTATGCCTGAATGTATGTATCAGATGAATATTATATATCTATATTTTGTATTTTGTACAACCATTCATTATGTATGTTAATCATCTGAAAGTTTCAATAAAAAATTAAAAAAAAGAAAAGAAAAAAGAATCGTTTCAATTTTATCTGATGATTCTTAAAAAAGCCAAAATTGCATAATTTGGAGCAATATGATATATGTATATATATATATATATATATAGCTATATATATATATATATATATATATATATATATATATATATTCGATACGATAAGATGATTCGGTTTCATTGTCGCGTAACGGTCTACTCGAGTGGGAACGAGTCATAAAGTCTGTAAAATAAACATGATTATAACAAATCGTTGATACGCCGTAGCGTGTCGTCTGGCATGTGTGGTCTATATACAAACTCCAAGCATGTTAATAGTAAACGAATATCCGATTAGCTGCATGCATGCGAACGGCAGCATTCAGCGTGTGACCAAGGCATCGCGTTATCATTCGTTCACGTTATTGAGATCGCAAATCTGAATGCTGAGATGGATGTTCAATTAATTACAATTGAAATACATTCATAATATAATATGCACACATTATTTCGAATATGTTATGGATTCATATTGCAGTTGACATTCGCAGTCCAATTGATCAGTCTCAGATACACATAAAAACACTCGAAAACTCATCAGAACTCCTTAAGTAATACATATATGGCAAGAAACTCGGCGTTTGGCGCATCTTCATCTGTGCCGTTCGCATCTTTCTGGACCAACAGTGGTCCCTTCATATCGCGCGGATATTGAGAACGACAAGGATTTATTAAATTCTGTCAAATCCTATGCTTCATTGACAGATTCAACTATATACCGGCATTTGTTTTGGAAGCGTGGAAGTCCAGGAACTATACTAGTGAATGGTTGTTCTCGAAAATTTGAGTGAGCAAAAGCAAAAACACCATTGAAAAAATTCGCCACAACAAAATTAATGGTCTGATCTGGGAAAACTGATTGACAACTGGTGGATAAATACTCATGCTTCGTGTGGACATACACATACGATGCTCGATGTCTGTATTACGGTGAGAAACAAACATATCCCCATATCATATACATGAAAATGACTTTCCCATATTCTCGGGTTTGGCGATACCCTCGGTTTTGGCGATACCACGTACACGGGGGTGTTGTTGTATCCAGTTTATAACATATAATTACGCTCGCGGTTAAAATCGTATAATTATATCGAATACATATGCCGAAGTAGTGGTCTAAACGCGAAACCTTTCCGGCTGAATTCTAGTCTCAGGTCTAGAGTCTGACCACCCTAATAATCACGGTGTTCCATGTCAGTATATGGTCTCGCGAAACCACCTGGTCCCAAGCTGGGATCGGCGCATTATTGTACAATCAACGACAATCAACAACAATCTAGGGACAAAAGCGTGCTGCGCGCTGCGTCGAGATTGGTGTGTTGGTGTCACCAAACCTGAGCACGTGAAAGTGGCTTATCTCCGTGTTTTCACGGTATCTGTATGCCATCGCTGTTCGACAGGGAGAAACCACCGGAAAAGTACCAACAAACTTGCCCAGATACACGATTATCCTAACTTAGAGTGTATCGCGAATCCGCGCTTGTCGGCATTCGAACCAGCTTCGTCAGCGCTAAACGGCAAATGGCGGCATAATACCCCGAGCATTCTATTGACGAGACCACCGGCGTCCTTTACAATCAATGTTTAGTGTAAAATATTGTTTGCTCCGATCAAGAACTATATATTGTTCAACTTTGAGTCAAAATATTACACAGAAATTACATTCAGCACTTGAAAACATTTCGAACCATTATTATAGGGGATATCAAGTGGGAATTTCCAACAACTGGAAATAGTGAGGTACCTGTTGGAAATGTTCAATTTATTGGGGTGAGGGGGTGAGGGGTGAGGGGGTGAGGGGGTGGCAGGTGCAATGTAATTTCGCGGACTTGGGAATTTGCAATAAATTGAAAATTTAGAAGATTCTAACTAACTATCGCCTCGAAATTTATTTTCCAGAAAATATAATGATCACAAGGGGGGAAGTATTATCAGTATTATCAGGATAATTTTTAATTTTTTCAGATTATGGGATAGGGACCCACCCCCTCCAAACTGCTTCAAATGACTATTTTACTCAGTTTTCCTGATCCTATCCGATTAATGTTTCGTATCGTGATTATAGAAGCATTCCTACTTTTTATTTACCAACAGGACTGTAAGGTTTCAAAATAATTCTCCAATAAATGTTGGCTGTATGGTATGCTGATGGATTGACATTTGAAATCCAAGATGGCTGCTGGTGGCCATGTTTGTTTTTAAAAACAATTGGGTAAAAAATGGAGGCTCCCATCTAGAGGTCACTTCGAAGATCCATTTGAAGTCTGTTGATGATTGGGTGAGAAATGGGACCTGTATGGTGTGCTAAAGGATTTGGTCTTACGAAGAGTAAAATCCAAGATGGCCGCTGGCAGCCCTATTTTTCTTACAAAATTCGCGGAAAAATGGTAGGCACCCATGGAGAAGTCACACCGAAGATCCATATAAAGGTTGGTGATGATATGATGAGGGATAACCTCTGCAGAGTGTGTTATAAAAGGATTTAGTGATGCAAAGAGTAATATCCAATATGGCTGCCAGCGGCCATATTTTTCATAAATAGAGGTGATTCTAGACCCATATACCGAATATCGTTGCAATCGGTCAGAGTTTGTTTTAACACTTTTGTTTTGTTTTATTATGGTTTTTTGTATGGTCTATATTTATTTGAAGAGTTCAGTGAAGTGTTTACATTTATTTGAAGAATCTATTATTGTGTTATGTTTTCATTTCTATCATGTTGAATAAATGATTTTTAATATAACTACTTAAATCTGAGCCTTTCCATGTCAATGTGCATTGATAGATCCTTGATGAAAACATTTAGCAAGCTGAACTTGTTATTACCCCTTGGTGTCATCCCTCTTTATTAACTGATGGTGAACTCAAACCCCACTACCAAGAGTTAAGTGCATACCTATTACATAATAGAAGCATTCTTAAAACATTATGTCCTATTATTTTGAAGATAAATTACTTTAGGACAAAATTTACAGGGCCAGAAAAAAATGTATAAGTCGGGCTGCTGAACACACCTACCCCGCCTAGTGTCTGGACAAAAATTACAACCCCCCCTGGTATTATCGAAAAAAATCCAAATGGGTGCGTCGTATAGCAGATATTTCCATTGCCATGTAATTGTGTTCCAAATCCATGTTTAAAGATAAATTATGACAAATAAACCAATTTCAAATGTCAAGGCTTAAGAAACTGGACCAAATAGATCATTAATCGAGAGCAGGTGTCCCATTTAATTTATCTAATTAAATTTAATCGGACATTTTCTTATTTTGAACCACAATTTTTCGTTTTGTCTCAATATATCATTTTGAGTGTTTTTGCTGTTATATTGTATATCCAGTCCAGCAATAATTTATTCTCAAATGACGAATTAGTACTTTCAAAACTAGCTCCGACCTCAATTAATTTCAGAAACACGGAACGAAAGTCACCCGCATCCAATGCGGAATACGTTCCGATTGCAAAACTACTACCATTCCCTATTTATCCGTGTCAACCACACCCATCGATAACATATTGTGCGTAGAAATAATAGCACGAAAATCTGACTTAATCCATCTAACGGTAATATGCTTTCAAACAAGGCAGGGATGTTATAAATAAAACTCCACTGTAAAGCCAGATAAACGCACGCATGATTTACAATCAAATTACCAATCTATTTCGTTACTGTGAAATCAGAAATAGGTATTCTCGTCTCAGGTTCAAGTCTCGGTTTATACAAAAAATTCAGACCGGGCGGGGGTACTAGTTCTCAGTTGTAGACTATTACCTATAACACACATAATTATTGATTATATTAAATTTTTTCCAGTTCATAAATAATTATAATCTTTCCTTCACACGGCATATCAATAAAACACAATTCCTATCTGGTTAACATAAAGATAAATGCTTCCAAAAAATACATATGTTTCTGTTACCAGAACTTGTACGTTACCACATGGTTCGAATTATGAACAGACCGACACAGGCTTGCATGACAATAAGAAGGCAAAACCTTGGTTTACGTAAACATGAGTTTCAAAAAGACGAGAATACGGACCAGTGCGGACCAATAATCCCAGCTTACTCACTCCGAAGCATGGTAACACATCGCGATCACAGTGGTTTGGGCCTGGTCTAGACTATAGTCTACGCGAAGCCTGGTCCAGACCAGAGATCAGAATTCGGCCGTTCAAGTCTGACCTCCATATACATTTTGGCGCTAACAGCACGGCAGAAACGGACGTTGTAGCGTTTCGAAAAGCGTGCTATGTACCAACATAACCATTCACAATACAACTAGAATGCACTCAGAGAAATGCCAACGCGCGCAAAAATGTAATAAACAATAATTTAAAAATAATTTCACTGTATTTTACTTAATTTATTTAATTTAATTTAATGTTAGCAAAAAAAGACAATTACCATTTCTCATTTCATCACAGATAAAAGGCAAATTACTATATTAATCATTTAAGTAATTAAAACCAATTCCATGTTGCCGAAAGGATGAGACTTTAATATCGATTACATTGTTTTCATTTTGATTTTCATTTTCCGATAGTCAAAGTTGACCAAAGGAGCAATTATAAGAAATAATTAATACTATTTGTGTAAATATTGATAGCAGCCAATATGCAACAATTAATATCAATAATTAATCAATAATTAATCAATAACGATCATTTTATGTAATAATAAACTCTTCAAACGGTGTTTGTGTCAACAAATGCGTTTTGTTTTGTGTTACGTCATTCGTCGTATTTGACCCGGAACTCGGCTGAAGGTTAGGCTATTCAGCCTATTGCGTCGAATTACGAAATCGCGTTTTGAATGTCTCTCTTTTCCCGCACGATAAAAAGAGGTCATCGCGCGAACCAAAAATGATAAAACTTCCCAATTATAAGTAAAAATACCCAAATGAAGGAGTCTATGTAGGTCCCGAATGAGTCTATAGACTCTTTGATGTAGAGTTCTGATGGAGAAAATGTAGGTCGATCTATTTTTGTCATAACTCTGACGTATTTTGACCTGGGAGAAAAAAAATCGAAATCGAGGCTCACTACGAGCATGCCAGTTTTAAATATAGAAACAGGGAATCCCGACAAATGGCGATATCGGCGGCAAACAAATAATCGAAAACAACACATAAAATAAACATAGCAAAAACGCTGCACAGTAAAAATGTCAGAACGCCACGAGGTTTTACGTCGTTTTTGGTTACGTCATGGAGTGAAACGGAGTAGGGTGACACCAACGTACGAATCTGTCTGATCGCCATACTGTTGCGCGAGCGCACGTAATTACAGATATTCATCCATGCTCGATGCATCGCGTGCCATCCTAAGAGATGACCATTATAGTACTACATTAGATCATGACTCGAATCTCTACCCTGCCTAACGACCGTAGAGATCATATTCCACCAGTACAAAACCTTTTGACAGAGTGTGACAGGGAACATTATACAGTTAAATAAAACGGCGAGAATATATTTCTTAGTTATACCTGACCTTTTCCATAATAATTTACTTCAATGTAGGCGAAGGTCCCAACTCGAAATTACACGATTTAAGTGACTTTGTGAGCGATATTGCTTTGCGTCGGTTACAATTATGGAATTTCTCATGGGTAATTAATTCAATGTTTATAATGCTATTAGCTCACAAAAATCACAGCAAAACATGCAATCTCAAGCTGGGACCACCCTGTAATGTGCAGTAGAATAATAATGACATATATACCCTGCCTTGTTTGTTTAATTGTATATATGTGACCCGCCATATCAAATCCAGTCGTAAGTCGGGATTTTTTTACCCTGTGCCAATGCATTATCTTATACATGCGAGTCGACCAGAGGTCGCCTCGCATATATAAGAGAATGCATTGACCTAACAAGTTTTTACAATATTAATAATTTTGTCTTGTATTCTTTAACAATTTTATAATTTTACCCATATAGAGCCCCAGACAAACATGAGCAGACGACACTCTTCTATATGCTTCTATATATGTGTGGGGCTCCCTGTAGGGTAATGGATGTTTTTTATTTTATGTCCTAAAAAATGTAAGAAACATTTATTTAAAAAAATGATACAAAATTGCAAAATTGCATTGGCACAGGGTAAAACAATTCCCGACTTACGACTGGATTTGATATGGCGGGTCACAAATATAGTTGCCTGTCAGAACTGGTCAGAACATCAAAAAGTTCCCAGGTTTTGTACTAGTGGAAAATGATAGCCAGACTAGATATTCATGCCATTATAGACTGCTATATTTGCCTTGCCAGGAATACAGACACACGGTTACACACACCAAGATGATGACTTTGATTAGTCGTTGTAATGAATAATTATGGAGGTAAACACAGTCCTGTCATCGATAAGTGAAGCGAATGAAGGCATTGGAACTACTCAAGCACCGATATGTCGGTCTGGTTTATAATCATAGACCATCCACAGTTCCGTCATCCATCATCGTTGGCTATAACTCTGGAATCGAGAGCTTCTGTCGATAACATTTCACTAAATTAGGGCCATAACATTGCAATTTAGATTGTCCAAACATGTCTAATACTTAGTGAAATTAAATCGGAAGACACTGGTCTGTCCATCAGTATCGCATCACTAAGCCATGTTAACCGTCAACAGCATATCGGTTAATATAAGTGCTATAGTTAAATCGGGATACATGAACGTCCTCGTTGGTGGTATGTTCGATACATCGGGTGCGTTATGGTGTTGCCGACCAGAATATCATGTTGATGTCTAAGGCTCTTCTGTTGTACCACTGTTTAATGCAAATGCGTTGTCCAAGATAAACTGACGTTGAACCGGCGAACTCGCGCGCATTAACACCGGCCAATTTTGTTATACCAGACACGAGACCGACTCGAACTTCCCAATGTAATCATTAACGGGACGAGAGGAATCCGTGGAAACGTCACTTTATACTGGCTGGTGTATCCGAAATCGTTCCCGAGTCAGATCAAATTAACTCACAGCCTCGAGAAACGCTCATACGATGTTCCCCGACTCCGAATGTCAATGGCGGCCCACTTCATTCGCTTCAAGTTCGCTTAGGGAGCAAGGTTTCATTCCGTGGGAAGCATTACATGTTACTCGTGGGATATTCCTTCATTATTATTTTCGGCATTTTCCTTTCTGTGTCTAGATGGTTAGTTTCAAGGAGTTGGCGACAAAGGGGTTGCGGTAATAGTCACATCAACTAGAAAGTTTTCAACACACCATTTGTTGGAAATTTAAAGCCATATATAGCTTGAAATTGTTCCAAACTGTAATTAGTGGGAAATGTGTTGGAGGGGTTCAAGTTGAAAACTGACAACAGTTGGAAGACTCGAGGTACAAGTTGGAAATGTATAAGCCAATGGGGTGCAGATGGAATTATGCGAACCTGGGAGATAGGTTAGGTTCAACGGCCAGTTAAAAGTTTAAATGGGGACACTCCCCAAACGGGGACCCTCTAGCGACGGACCTGTCCTCCTGTCCGTTGAATCAATGGATCCGATCATTCCGGGTAAGGTTAATGTAGCTTACAGGATCGTTCCAAATGTACATGTCGAGCAATTTAAAGGCACGGGCGGAGTTCGTTGCAGAAATATTCATATTTGTTCAAATCGCCATCAACAGAAGGAATATTAAAATATATATAATTTTGTTCATATGCCAAACATAATCAACGCGTAATAGTATATTGTCGTGAATACGCACGATGTTGTATGTAAAGCCCCTGTCACACTCAGGTCGGCGCTTGCATTGCGCTGCAAAAGTATCAAAGCGCCCACCTAAACGCACTAAGGTCTCCAAGAACCGATTGGTGACGCAGTGCATGGACACTGTCTACAACGGGCAAGGGTCCCCATGGTCGCCCAGAGGCTCGGTGTTCTGACCAAAGCGTAGTACTGTGGCCGTGACAGCGCAAAACAAAGCGCCAAGCGAGCGACACGAGCGTTGTGTGGACGTAGCAAGAGTTATACATGGCGTTCTTCCGGCGTTTACAGCAGGTTTACAGTACGATCCCACATTGAAATGCGGTCTGCTCATACCACTGTCACACTCCGCTGCGATCAGGCTGGCGTTTGCTTTGAGTTGAAAAAGTATCAAAATACGAGTAACACACAGGGGAAGCGCGCAAAATTGTCAGAAATTGTCAAACTGCTAAGCAAGCTATGCTCCTATCCCGCTCATCACGTTTTCGTTGCGCTCTTTGTACGACCCATTGCGTTCCTGCGTTGTCAAGTTTCCCGCTCTCACACGCTCTCACTGCGCTTACTCTACGCTGTAAACGCTCTTAATGCGTTCAAGTAGTTGTCATTGCGATGCTAGTAAGCACTCAATACGTTTGCAATACGTTCTCTGTGTGGGCGGGATAGTATAAATAGAGCCATCTGAGCTCCCCAGTCACCAGTATTCAGTCTGTTTTCTGCATCGTACAACGTATTTATTACAATGGTAAAAAGTATAGGAAAAGGTCCAGAACAAAAAGGCCTGGGGTAGGGAAGAGGACGGAGGTATCAAACACCACCACCACCTACGCCCATTGTTACGCCCACGCTACGTCCATTGTTGCTGATATTGAGGAAATTTCGCAACAAGAAGACACTCAAGACTCCTAACAAGTCCAAGGTATATTAATGTTTTGGCTAATTGGTTTCACTCGAACAAACATAATGATCTATATAATAACAACTACGATTTATAGAAACGAAGGTTTTAATCTAGAAAATCAGATTATCGTAATTTGCCTCCAATACATATCTTCGTTTGCGTTCAAGCACACTTTAGAACTATCGAGAAACCCGTGCTGAATCTATTCCATATCAACCAACGCTTATCACGTGTGAACCACCGTCGACGTACAATCACCCAGATATGCCCCCATCTATTTAACCCACGTCGATCTAATATATTCCTATAACACATTTAACTCCAAATAATTCTTCGCTGAACTTCAATAAAGTAATTTACCTGTTCTTTCAGGTTAAATGTATATTTAGTATATTATATATAGTAACATGGATAATAGCTTTGAGCTAATGTTTTTTATTGTACAATCGATTCAAATGAAGATATCTTATCTCATGTATCTTCGGGTCAAGAAGTCCAAGAAGACGGCAGCAGTGGGGATTCACCCATATATGTAAGTCCTGTTGCTGGCCAGCCCAAGACTAAGAAGGCAAAGAAGACCACTGACCTGAATGTGGAGGAGGATGAGGAGGTTATGGTTGTGTGGCTCCGGGAAAATGAGTACATGTACAATACAAGGTTGAACGCATGCAAGGACACGCACACAAAATAAATTGTCGGATGATCATGCAAATGTTATGCACATTTATAGTGAGATGATACAGACCTGGTATCGGTCCTTGTGGGCCAGGTATGGCCGCCTCCTGCATATGAAGTCTGGTGACTGGGCAGCTGAGGTCACCGAGAGGGACGATTGGATCCTGACAAAGTTCTCCTTCCTCCTGACCCATACATGATGTGAAGAAACGCACCACTGTCAATGTAAGATAAAATTAAATAACATTTTCTTGTCAGTATTAACATGCACTGTTATTGTATAACATTGTTATTACCTCCATATATGAAATACATGCAAAATACATATAAAATTAGTGTAAAATATTTCTTATATTAAAGTGATGTGAAACACTCCGTAGGGTGATCAAATAGAAAAGGAGAATAATCTTCTGCAAAGTAGTCCTGTTTACAAATATTATATCTAAATTGGAAACACACACCGTCATTCTTATATATTAATTAAAATAATTTTCGTTAGTTTAGCTCCGATAGATGCGTCCCGAATCACGTAGTAAACATGTACAATTGAGCGTAGTTCTGACGATGTTCTATGGACTGGTACGGTCGATTTGCTTAAGATTTTCGGCGATGTTAGTAGAATGCTAAATTCATCCAGTTGAAATAGCACCTGAATACTAACTTATCAGTTTCACGCACCCCAATAAGTACATAATATGTCTTTAAATAATTGTATATACATATTTGTATATAAATAATTGTATATAAATGTATATAAAATGTACTTACATTTTACTTACCCTATTCTTCAATTTTGTCTCTACAGATCAACGCCAAGATATCTGCAGTGCTGCCAATGGTACCGATGATGATGTCCAGCAGACGGTGACATCACTGGTTCTTCCACTGAGGCACCGGTCATCATAGATGTAAGGCCCGAGAGGCCCAAAAGGCCATCAGCCAGGAGGTTGGCAGAAGAAGACCGGATACTTGCTGGCATCGACGAGAGAGGGCGGCAGTCAATTGCGATACATGAGAAAATGTTGGACATGCTGAAGCCGACACAGAGAGTAACCGAGAGTGCAACTTATGCTAACTGGGCCAAATCCGTGATGGAGGATCTTGATCCCTCGTTGTGGCGGCAGTTTCAGATGGAGCACTCCCAACTCATCTACATGTATCTTGAGTTACATCTCATCAGTTACAGGCTACATCTCACCAGTACCATGCTCCCTCTTCATCATCTTCCATCTGTCAACCAGCATCTCAGTATTGGACACACACCATTCAGGTGGGTACTTCTGCATGCGGGTCAAAGTCTGCAGAGTGGTTACAGAGTCAGACACAGCCTACTCAGCCCCATCAGGTGACGACATTGCAGCCCATGGTAAAGCCATCTCCTGTGATGACCCGGCGGCCTCCTTCAGCTACAGCCAGCTCCGCCACTACCAGCTCTCATATGCATGCATCGCAAATATCATCATTCAACCTTAGCAGCATCCCAGGAACTTGTAGTCTGTGTCTACAAGGCCCATCAGAACAATGGAATAGAATCCTTTATAATTGTGATAAATGCTTCCACTGCTCTGTGGCTTTCTGCAGGCAACATGCTTTCCACCAAGGGCTGCACAGGCATGAGGGATGTTCCATCTACGTGCAAACTGTTCAGCAATGGGACGCCATTCTGCGGGGGTGGTTGGACAGGTGATGACTTCGTTCTTGTATTCCCCCACTATGGCATGACATACTTCTCGTACTAAGACAGACATGGTGTTATGGGGAACTCTGAAGTCAAACTTTCATACTGGAGTACTTGTCACCAGTTGCCATGTGGCGCACAGTTATTGCAATCTTTAACCCTGGTTCGATAGCCTTTCTATACCGGGTGTCTAGTTTGGTGCATCTTGGTCCAAGTCTGACAAGGAGCTCATCAAACATATCTGGTGGTATTCGCACGAAGTTGAAGAATGATGCAGGATCTTCATACCATAGCGCAGGCATCAACCGGTGGTATTGGCCAAACTGAACTCTTCCCCCAACGTCTAACCATGGTCGGACCCAGCATCTCCTCGGCCTTGCTCTCCTCCTCCGTCTCATTCTCACGATGTTGATAGTGGCCGCGTCATCCTCTGTCTGTTTTGCCTGCAAATTTAGCAACTGCTGCACAATTAACAAATTCTGACTCTCTACAGCCATGGCGAAGAGATGGAGACTGATTCTGAGCGATGGTCAGGCTCTATTTATACCAGTTTTGTGTGTGGGTAGGCACATCGCATTTCAAGGTGGGATCGTACTGTAAACCTTCTGCAAACGTCGGAAGAACGCCATTTGTCACGATTGGACGTAAAACGAGCGTCACAATCGCACTGGCAGCGCCAGAGTCGCAGTGGCAGCACAACGTGGACGTTCTTTGAGCGGGAACCAGTCCATAATGCCTCGTGGCAGCGCAGTAAGAGCGCACTAAGGTCGGAAGAGAGTCGCAATGATCGTAATAAGGACGAGAATGCACGTAGTGAGAGTCTGATTAAGTTTACTGCAGCTGCTTGTGAATGCACAAAACAAGCGCGGCGCTATGGCGCTCATGGGCGATCACGGGGACCCTCTCCCATCCTAGCCATGCAGTGTCAACTGCGTCACCAATCGGTTCTTGGATGCCTTGGTGCGTTTTGCTTGGCGCTTTGATAATTTTTCAGCGCAATGCAAGCGCCGGCCTCATCGCAGCAGAGTATGACAGTGGTTTAATCGGACAGCTAATCTATTGAGGATTGTTGGGTATATTCCCCACAACATAAAAACTGACTATGAACGCAGCCCGCACAGAAAACGTTTCGCAAACTTATTGAGAACATACTAGCAACACAATGACAGCGCCTTGAACGCAATAAGAGCGTGAGACTTGACAAAGTAGGAACGCAATAGGAGCATACTTCGTTTTAAAAGTTTGACAATTTTGGACAGTTTTCCGAGCTCCTCCTCATATTTTGGTACCTTTTCAGCGCAATCCAAGCGCCGGCCTGAGTGTGACATGGGTTTAAACAAGAGCCTGCTCGTGTCACACACGTTGTGCGTCTGTTTACATTAACACAGCGCAATTCTATTGGTTAATCACACACAAATGATATAAACGCTCTTTATTATTTCCATATCAGGAAAACAGTAACACATAATGCTCTTCATGTTTGACATATCCGAATCTAAACAAAAGTCAGGTAACGTAACGTTTTCTGCTTTTGTTTACATAACAAAGGAAACTAAATTGTCAATAACACACTATTTAAGCCATATTTCTGATTGGTGTAAGAACAAGGTATGTCTATATTTTACTGTTCTTTGTGTTTATTGCGGTTTTGGGCGGAGGTGGATATTTTAACAGCATACCCACCGCCAACGCCGCCCTTATCATTAACACGTCGAGCTTGCTATTCAATTTATCACCGGTTCCTAGAAGGCGGACTCAATTTCAAATTGAAATCAGAATAAAATCAGCCTGTTATACCAAAAACCAGCACATTATCTGCTTATAATATAACTTGTTTCAGATATACAATCTGCTTAGAATCGCCTCTTTTTGAGTCGATAATGTGCTTAAAATTAGAGAATTTTAGTCACAATATCGACTGATAATGAGGCGATTTTAAGCAGATTATGTGGACAATGATACAAATAAGCCAACTCACGGCTTTTCAGGTGTACGCTCTTAAATATGTGTTTTCACTGTGGCCCGTGCCAAAAAAATAATAAAAAAAATAACGGATATGACTCCATTATCTGTTTATTTCAGAATCAAATAATCACATTATGCACCTATTTCATATTACAGGTCGATTATCTGCCTATTATCGCGAAGACATGTTGATCAAATAGTGACAATGATTTTGATCCACGAAATCTCATTGTGGGAAAGTTAGTAATAATGAAAATAAGTTATATATTTTTAACTACTTGTTGATGATAGTTATTTTACAGAATTTTATGTTATTTCACATGAACCCACTTCGAATATATGGATGGTACATTAGAGGATTACCATAAATGTATCCTACAGTCCACGATGACATTGTTACAGAGAGGACATAGATGGACGGTACATTAGAGGATTACCATAAATGTATCCCCCAGTTCACGATGACATTGTTACAGAGAGGACATAGATGGACGGTACATTAGAGGATTACCATAAATGTATCCTCCAGTTCACGATGACATTGTTACAGAGAGGACATAGATGGACGGTACATTAGAGGATTACCATAAATGTATCATCCAGTTCACGGTGACATTGTTACAGAGAGGACATAGATGGACGGTACATTAGAGGATTACCATAAATGTATCATCCAGTTCACGGTGACATTGTTACAGAGAGGACATAGATGGACGGTACATTAGAGGATTACCATAAATGTATCATCCAGTTCACGGTGACATTGTTACAGAGAGGACATAGATGGACGGTACATTAGAGGATTGCCATAAACGTATCCTCCAGTTCACGATGACATTGCTGCTGGTGACTAAACAATATTATAGAGTATACAATGTATATACCGGGGATTGGAGGACGGGTTTCTTGAAACGTACACGAACGTATTTTACCAGCTTAAGAACCCCTGTCCGATTTTACTAGAAATTAGACGAAATATTGAAAGTCAATTTTCAGCTTATAGTATGAAAAGTGTTACGTTGAAAACGAATACCAGAGCTAATTTTGAAAATACTCTTCTTATCTACCGGTTTAGGGCGACAGAAGCATTGACGCTCTTTACAAGAGATGGTCACTGGAATTGTTGCTAGTCTGACACAAATTCAAAACTTGTTGAAGATGCAAAATCCGTATTAACGCTCGCAAATTATGTAGACGATATATCGTATATTAAGGGCGATGTCGTACACGTGTATTCATGCTTACCTAAATTGACAACAGGAAAGGAAATTAACGGAGTTGTAAGTTACCTGTCAACATATCCTCGCGCAAATACGCATATAATGTGAATTAGGTACATACTGTGATTGTTTGATTCTAAAGTGAGCAGGTAACGGATCATATCGATTATTTCGTTTTATGGCGCGGCCACAGGGAAACACTTGTTAAAGAGCGTCCGCTTAAAAAATAGTGAGCTGGCTTATTTGTGTCATTTCCCGCACACAACCTGCTTAGGTTCGCCTCAAAATGAGTCGATAGTGTGACTAAACCTATCTAATTTTCAGCATATTATCGACTCAAAACGGGGCGATTCTAGGCAGATTATCTACATGAAACAAGTTCTGTTATAAACAGATAATGTGCGGGTTTTCGAGAGAACAGGCTGGATATTTGGGTTAAAAGGGACTGTACCCTACATTTATGGGACCATCTCCTTTTATACTCAATAGAATATATGCAACAAATGAATTAATTTGAGCCACGGTTGAGTGCAAAGTACACTTGTGTGCTCTATGAACGATGCAAAGAACATGGTAAATTATAAAATTGTTAAAGAATGTAAGAAAAAATGGTAAAAAGTGTTAAAAAAAGATTGTTTTTAGGCCAATGTATTCTCTTATATATGCGAGGCGACCTATGGTCGACTCGCATATATAAGAGAATGCATTGGCACAGGGCATAACTGTAACTATCACAATGTGGTCAAGGAGCCGGTTCCAATGATATCCATATTTGTATGGTTCTATTGAGACAGACCGAAGATATTTTAGGCTGTTGAAGCTTTATTTGGCCGGTTTTGGCCGTTTTGTTGGGTAAAGGGTTAACATGCTTTTCACTGTGGCCCGCGCTATAAAACGAAATAGCGGATATGACTCCATTATCTTCAGAATCATAATCACATTATATATCTATTTCACTTTATAGGTCGATTATGTGCGTATTTGCGCGAGGATATGTTGGTATGCACGATATGTCACAGTACAGTTAGGCGATTGTATATATATATATGTTATTCCAAACAGTACGAGCGGTATGAAGATAATGTTTCGTTGGAAAACACATAACATTATGACAGTATTCGATGTATTCAACACAGACCAACGTGTTGCTATTGGGGGGCATGCATTAGTTGTCACGATAACTGACGACTTTGTTTTAATAAATTAATGTTAGTAATTGACTCTAACTTATTTACCTAGTGTTCACTTATGTTTCCGACTATAACAAACGTTATGACCTATACTTTATCAAGTGGAAGTGGTAGCCCAGTGGTTAGAGTGTCGGACTTGTAATGGTGTCAACGCATCGGCATTCGCCCCTGCCGGTGGACTATCGTCTCTGCAACAGTGGCTTGGCCGGATTAAGCGGTGTGTGTGTCCCGGTGTCTAGGGTTTAGATGTTGAATTGGCCGTGTCGGGAACATTGATAACAATAACTGTCCGTAGCTTTTGATAACTTTATATGTGTATAAGTCATAGTGATAAACACAGCAGGAGCATCGGTAAAAGAGGTCTAGTCTGATCGGCTGATGGAGAGAGAGTGGTTCTTCGTATCTCTCGACGCCAGTAGTTATTACAACGTATGGTGTATAATATCATGCATCCTAATAAGGTATGATGTATATGATACACCTAGCTACCATGTGACGTGTATCATGCCATCGGTATGGTGGAACGATCGTGGTCTGATACTTCCAACATATAAGATGGCAGTACATGTCACATCCAATTTAGAATATGATCTTGATAATTATGATTGTATCTATTCTATTAGTTATATCTCGATGTGCTGTGTTTATCTGTACAATACGTTATAGCAATAACTGGGAACATAATTATATATCAACCGATATCTTCTGTACTATCGGACAGAGTCCCCTCCTTTAAGAGTTCCCAAAACTATATATAGTATTGGGAACTAAAAAATTTATAAAATCCGAGGGTACAGAAGATAGTTGGATCTATGAGTATAATCGCGAGTGGCGAACCTAAAAAAAATCAACACATGGATATTCATACATAAAAACTCAACAGCAAACGAAACGAGAGTTATTTATCCATGGCGAGTCTGGTAAACAGTATGTCACTAGGTTACTGGATTAGCATCGAACAGTAAGTCACTGGAGCACTGGTTTATCAGCGAATAGTTAATTTATCCAGGAATTTGTAGAGAAGTTCTGGCTTGGCGGGTATAATGTGATATATGTGTCCAATATAAATATTCGGCAAACGATTATATCCAAGGTCGGATAATCAACACCATGTAGAACACTGGTGTGTGAAGTAGAGAATAATCACACATGCAGGATACAGTTAATTGACATCAACAATTAAGGATGATAAATGTTATTGTCCGTGCGGCGTGAGAATGTGTAGTAACCGATATATTCATCAGTTGGAAAGGTATATGTAGCTTCACAGGATATCGTCTTTGACATCTCTGGTCTTAGTCAGCAAGCGACGTGGAGTCAATGACGTAACGTGTAATGATCGGTGTACATGTAACAGCAGTGTACAGTTGCGATCAAATGTCAATTATTTTATGCCAATGTGTATCAAACGTATCAGCGATATTCATGAACGATCTGGCAGCATATGCGTCATTTAGTTATCACCTAAGGAGCTGTGGCGGCGTCAACGCAACGTTGAAACAACGACTGTATACAAGACGCCGAACGAGGAAATGCAGCAACGAGTGTTTATTTTGGACAGTCGGTGGAATAGCTATGTCCGATAATCTTGTGAGGACAGTGTCAGGAACGGTCGAAGGTCAGCAGCGGTGTCGCTAGATGTGGTTGAAACACCAATGTCTGGTCCGGTCTGTGTGTCTGGTATGTCAGCACGGTGTATATTGGATGGTCCATCGCGTGTGACGTCATTTGCCTGACTTACAGTACCAACCATTGATCGTGTTTGGCGAACCACATTTGTTCGACATAAATGACACGAATCTAATTAATGTGTTTGTAAAAAGAACACAATAAACCCATAATAGCTAATAAGCATCTTGAAACCAAAATATGCCAAAAATACGAATCATGAAACAAAATCAGTGACTCGCCGATGCAATTTGCATTTTCATAAATTTTGAACCTGTTCGTGGAGCATTTCCATAAAATGTAAAGAAAAATGGTCATGCAATAAATGAGGGATATGGACATTAAGGGAATTGGGTTTATGATCAATAAAAGGTGATCGTAGGAATTAAAAAATATGTCTTGAATCATGACATTAAAGGGAACCGCTAGATATATGTATATCACGCCATAAAATTTCATAAAAAATGTAATTGTCGCTGAAAACAATTGCTGTGCGATAACCAAACATGCCTGCCGCGACGATATGTATAATCAACAATCGTGTAACTTGTAATTATTTTAGTGTGAAATTATTGTTAAAATCGGGTGAATTAGCGTTCACCATTCCAGTAGAATTAGAACCAATCAGTAGATGATTGCGATTTCGTTAAACTATTCACAGCTATTTATGAACAATCACGTGGTAATGAAATACCACATACATGTACTTCTCGGCTATCTATATCATATTATATTATATTGTCATATTTATCATTGTAAACTAAACTCAATATGCGGTTTACAGAGTGAATAAAATAGTATTATACTTGTGCTTGGTATAATCCATCGAACGACCATTCTTATTTAATAACGCTTAGCATTCCATTACCAACACCAGGGTGTATATATCCCTGCATATCGCAAGTCAACCCAGGAAATCAAGGGTTGCGCATACCACTCGAAATTCCGCTATACCTATATTCAATCCATCTGGGTAATGCTTTGTGGATCCACAAATTGTATGCTAAGGATGCATGGTCAAAGACGATTAATGATAATCTATTTTTTATTAGTATTACGATTGAACGTTGCACTGTATGTATAGGCAATTGGCAACTCAACGCGGTGCTTACCCATACAATAACCTACATAACACGCATGTCAGCTGAGTTATGGGGTCTATGCAATACTCATGCTGGTCAGTTCAATTGTATGTGCAAATTTATCATCTCAATAGCTTTACACGATATTCCTGGACCCGTTGTCCAGATACATAAATCAAGGAAACCTCATGCTTTGTATACAGAAAAGTTTGCATGTGTTGTCGGCACTTTATTTAAGCGTGCAGTGGCACAATGTTGGATATATTTATGTTATACCCGCGTAGACTACGAATATTATGTTTGTGTTAATTAATTATATTGTTTATCAGTTCTATTCCTTTGTTATACGGAAAGTGAACATTCAGGATTTTGTTATACATTGTTTGTTATTCCGTCAGGACTACAATATATAATGATTTACGGATGCATAACTGTTGCACATTTATACTGGTAAGTATGACTTTAATGGAATCCTGATATTAATTCTGTCGGACAAATTGTCTATTTTGTTTCCCGTGTGCTTATAACACGAATGATATCATTCACGCCTGCTTGTGTAGATTCATCATATGAACGCGAATTTAAATCGATATCCATGTCAGAAACAGTTGTTTGTACATATGGGTTTATGTTATCAGAGGCAACATTTTCAATTTCTTCAGTTTCGGCCGCAAAAGCATCTGAATTATTATTGTTTTGATCATTTGCGCGCAATCTGTCTGCCCATTCCAATCGTGGTATTTCATCGTCGCTTGAAGAATTTTTCCGTCTCAATTGTTTGCGTTTCATTAATTGCGCAAGTGGAATTTCGTCACTAGACGACCATTCTGATGACGCAGGTTGTTCTGGGTCTTCGTTAGAACTATTTACAACAAATCGCTGTCTTCGCAATTGACGTATTGTATCTTTGGGAGGAATTTTCCATGCAGTGTCGGCTTTACGAATATTGTCGGCATGACAGCGGACTGTTCGGCCACTTAATTGATCTTTAATTAAGAATGAGACATTACTACGTTTTTCAATTATATTCCATTGACTTTGCCATGATAAACTCAGTTTACCCGTTTTTCGCCCCGATTTGTAATAAACTGGATCGCCTATTTCAAATGAAACCTCTTTCCGTTTTTCATTCTTTCTTTGTGTTCTGATTTGAGATCTTAAACGCGATAGAACTAAACGAAAGTTTCGATGCTGTTCCTGTAAAGCGATAGATGTAAAGTCCTCGCCTACATATTTCAATCTGGGTTTTAGAATATTATCAAGACTTAAAGTGGGTTCCCTATGATATAATAAATAAAATGGACTCAATTTTGTTGTATCATTTACGTGAACACGCATTGCAAATAAGGCTTGTGACAAATACATGTCCCAAGTGTGTGTGTTTTGTAATACCAATTTTGATATAACAGAATTTAGTACGGCGTGCGATCTCTCGACACAGCCCTGCGAATTTGGATGGTAGGGGCTTGAGTAAATATGGTGGATGTTTAGTTCTTTGCACACCTGATCCATCTTTTTATTTTTGAACTCGGAGCCATTATCACTCATTAGATTTAAACAGCAGCTATGTCTGCTAATGACCTCATCTAAAAATATCATTATCACCGTATCGGCTCGTTTGTCGGGAATCGCAAATGCCTCGACATATTTAGTCAGACAACAAATAAAAGTTAAAATATATTTGTTATTGGACATTGTTGTTTCAAACGGTCCTTGTATGTCAGTGCTTATTGTCGCAAACGGAAATGGAGGGCGGTCCATCTCTTGTATTGGGGCCTTTTGTTGTGATAAATTCCTCATTTTACAAATCATGCAAGCTTGACAATAATTATGTATATCTCTATACATATTTGGCCAGTAATATTTAAGTTTTGCTGTTGCAAAAGTCTTAACTGTGGAAAAATGTCCTGCTAAGTCATGGTATTGTTTGAGTACAGCTTGTCGAATATTTGCGGGAATAAATAGGCGTATATCTGGATCATCATCATGATTACTGATGAAATATAGCACATCTTTAATTACTATATATTTATCTGCTATTTGTCTGGGTGGTTTGGTGGAATTTAATTTTTGAACAATCTCTATTGCTTCGATATCGCGTTCTTGTTCAAATTGTATGTCAAACCCCTCTAACTGAATTGCTTCTTGATTTTCAGGTAGAATTTTGTCTATGCGACAATTTGCATATTGTTTTGTGTTTAATTTAGATGTGTCAATTATTTCAACATCCATTGGTACTTCTCGTTCAGGGCCGGTTACGTCGGACTGATCTGGCACCTCTGACATACCAGTTTGTAACTTTTCCGGTCGTGATAAATAATCTGCAAATATATTCTCTTTGCCGGGTATGTGGATTATCTGCGGCTTGTAGGCAGCTATGCACACAGCCCAACGTGCGACATTTTTATTGTCCATGGGAGCAGATAACATATGGGTTAATACCTTGTGGTCAGTCTTTATAATTAACGGAGACCCGCTGATATAAAATTGAAGTTTCTTTATTGCCCAATAAATAGCAAAGCATTCCCGTTCTAATGTACTCCATGAACGAATTTGAGATTTATTCAGCCGTGCGGAAATAAAATGTATAGGATTTTCCGTATTCGATCTTGATATACACGGGTCACCTGGGTCACGTGACTGTGTAATCACTGCTGCAATAGCATGCGCGCTGGCATCAGTATACATGATGAATGGTTTATTTTTATCTGGATATGCGAGATATGTGGCTTCTGTTAAATCAGATTTCAATTTTTGAAATGCCTTATCACATTCATCTGTCCATTCAAATTTTGTGTTTTTTTCTTTGTTAATTCTACCAAAGGTCCACAAATTTCACTAAATTTAGGAATAAATTTCCGGAACCACGAGAATGATCCTATAACACTTCTCACTTGTTTCACATTTGTTGGCGGAGCTAAATTTTGAATTGCTTTCACTTTATGAGCATCTGGTCTAACACCATGTTGGTCAACGATGTGCCCCAAAAATGAGCATTCTGTTTTAAAGAATGAACATTTCTTTAACTTTAATTTCACATTAAACTTCCTAAGGCGATCAAATACTTCTTGAAGAAGTCTTAAATGGGACTTCTTATCCACTGAGTACAAAATTAAATCGTCGACATAGGCGCGACATCCTTTAATCCCCTCCAACACACGATTCATGAGTTGAAGAAAAGCGCTAGAACTTCCAATGGCACCGAAGCAGGCGCGGTTAAACGAAAAATTCCCTCTAAAACACGTTATAGTTGCCTTACTTCGATCCGCGTGATGTATTGGAATGCAATTATATGCAGAAAAACAATCGAGAACTGTTATATATTTAACTCCCCTCATTTCGGCCAAGATATCCTCGATTTGATCGATTGGGAAGAATGTGGGTTTTGTGATAGCATTAAGTCTGCGAAGGTCGGCTATAAATCGATATGAATCATCTGATTTTCTTAGAACCATACACGGAAATGACCATTCATTTGCTGGGGCTGGTGAAATTATTTTTGCTTGTAATAATTCATCAATTTTTTCACTAAGAATTTCACGCTTTTTTAATGGGCATCGATAAGGCATTAACCTTATTGGTGGGTGGTCTCCCGTGGGAATCTTCATGGTCACAGCCGTGGTACATCCTAATTCGGTTAATTTTGTAGCGAAAATATCACTATTATTTCGAATTAGTGGTATTACATCGTCCCTAAATGAATCGGGAACTTGTACATCATCCAAATTAATCTGTTCTTTTATTTCATTGTTATTCGGATGAGGTGTTTCCACACACCTTACAGCAGACACCCTGCCGACAATACATCCACGTCGCAAATTAAAATGCTTATCTGTGTAATTGCTTATGAGTACAGGTATACTTTCGCTGTTAGTGCTTGCAGTATATTCCGCTGTCAACCCAGGTTCATTTCCCATAAACCCTTCGTCTATTGGTTCCACCTGCAGAAATTTCGTGGCAAACAATTTACTACCTCCAATTATACGCGCTTTCGTTAATATCGTTGTCTTTGGTGGAATAACATGGGCAGACTGTATTCTGACCAAGGTTGCAACGTGAATATCTTGTATAAGCGGAATGATTGTTCCGCGAATCTTCATTATTGGGCGGTCGAAGTATAGTCTGGCGCCGTTTCCACTGAGAAAATCTCTGCCGATCAATAAAGATCGATGCATGTTTGAGCACACATAGAATTTATGTGAGACCTTTAATTTATTAATGTGGAAATTTAATATGATGAAACCATTTATGGTTAGTGCATCTCCACTTGCAGATGTTGCATGAAACTGCGTTTCTTGCATTTGCGGTTTATATTTTAAATTGTTATAAAAATTTAATGAACATAAACTGATATCGGCTCCGCTATCCAGAATGGCTCGATATTTTTGTGTGCCTATGGTAATCAATATCGATGATGCCACTTGTGCATTTATGCCTTTCATTAAGTTTGAATTATTTTGATATTCCGGAATTGATAAATTTGATTTAATATTTTTCTGGTGTTGTATCACCGGTGGTGTTTGTTTATGATCGTAAGGCTTATTGTAAGGCTTATGCGATGTGTATGGAGCTCTTGTTTTCACGGGCGCGGATATTTTATTTTTATTTATATGCGGTAAGCTTTGATGAAATGGCCTGTGAACATTATTTTTACCATCTCTATGTGATTTATGCCAACATAATTCTTTCCCGTTTGTTCTGTGTGCATGCCATTTATTCCATGATGGAGCGTTAGCTTGATTATTATTCTTGCTTTTTACACGATTCCACTCAGATGCTCCGCTCTGGGTGGAATGTTTTAGTTTAAATAATGTTTATTCATTGCATCCAAACGTCTTCGACACCATGTGATATTATGACCAGATTTCCAACAATATCGGCATAATAATTGAAATGCGTGGGTCTGTGGATTAAACATAGAAGTTCGTGATTGTCGTATATGTTGAACATTAGGCCAACTTCGCGTGTTATCATATCTATTTTGTTTAGAATATAATCCAATCCGTGGGCGCTGATTATTATTCGAATAATATGAGCTAAATGAATTTCTACCCTGTAAATACCTTGGCCATCGTCTTTCTGGTGTGGCGGGCGCATTAAATGTATTACCAGTGTTCCGTCCATGAAATTTATTGCCTTCCCTACTAGAATAATTAATATCACGAAATGATCGATAATTACGATCAGTATTCTTATTATTCTGGCTATAATAAGACTGTAATCGGTGTTGAATAGTATATTCTCTTAAAGCGAGATCAGTTGCTTGATTTAAGGTCTGTGGATCTTCTCGCAAAAGTTTATCTCTCAATAATTTACTCTTTAATCCTGTGATGAATTGTTCACACATATATAATTGGGCAACTTTTTGTCGAATATTTACTAGCCCATACACATCGATCGCTAATGATTGTAATCTATCAGAAAAAACTTGTACAGATTCGTCAGGTGTTTGCTGTGCTGCCTGAAAAATAAGGAGCGCATCTCTGTTATCTTTTGCTTCGCTATATCGAACTTTTAATTCCTGCTTGATTTCTGCCCATGTACTTCTGATCACACCATCGGCATTTATGCGTTCTTGTGTGAACTGAGTTAAAAATTCGAAAACTGAACCTCTGCTGGTCTGCAGAGCAAATTTAATTAATGTTTGATCAGTCGCAGCAATTGCTTGGCCATAACGATATAATTCGTTGGTCCATTCAAGAAAAGATTTAGGGTCTCCCGAAAAAGGGGTGATAACATTTGTCACACCAGTTGCCATCTGAATTGCTGACGAAATGCGTGTGGCGTCCAACTGTTGGTCTATTGCACTATTAAAATGACCCAATTGTGTGGAAATGCGATCTAGTACGACGCTGTCATTTGCGTTTCGTACCTCGTGATTTTCATGGGTTTCATGCAAAATAGATCGCATTCGCTCTATCTCTCCATCAATATGGGCGCTACTATAATTAACGTCGTCCGAAAAGGAAGGACAGGAAAGGTGATTTTGTGTCATATTCATCTTGATTTTAATTACTAAAGTAATTGGGAATAGAAAAGGCAAAAGTGCAGGTATATAAGAAATGAATAATTTGAGTTGGGTTGGCACATGCACATTCTAATTGTGACATTACAGAATTGCTCTAGAACATAATGCGGGTATTGTGTTTATGTAATTTGAATTATTAGATCAAAAGAAACGTCCTGGTTGGTATAGTAAGTACTCACGTATGAACGAAAACACAAGTTCTGGTTCCAAGCTCACGAGCACCATTCCGTGACGAAACACAAGTTCTGGTATCCTGCTCACGGCACCATTGTCCCGGTGTCTAGGGTTTAGATGTTGAATTGGCCGTGTCGGGAACATTGATAACAATAACTGTCCGTAGCTTTTGATAACTTTATATGTGTATAAGTCATAGTGATAAACACAGCAGGAGCATCGGTAAAAGAGGTCTAGTCTGATCGGCTGATGGAGAGAGAGTGGTTCTTCGTATCTCTCGACGCCAGTAGTTATTACAACGTATGGTGTATAATATCATGCATCCTAATAAGGTATGATGTATATGATACACCTAGCTACCATGTGACGTGTATCATGCCATCGGTATGGTGGAACGATCGTGGTCTGATACTTCCAACATATAAGATGGCAGTACATGTCACATCCAATTTAGAATATGATCTTGATAATTATGATTGTATCTATTCTATTAGTTATATCTCGATGTGCTGTGTTTATCTGTACAATACGTTATAGCAATAACTGGGAACATAATTATATATCAACCGATATCTTCTGTACTATCGGACAGTGTGCGCTATACATGTATATAGCCACACGCTGTTTCAAATATCGCGCCATGTTGTGACCCTTGGGCAAGGTCGCTTGTACTGCGTTCGCTTCGTCGTACCTAGACGAGAAATAGGTACCTGGTTGTTGGGTATCCGTAAGCCGCTCTAGTGAAGTGCCTGTAAAATGGCAGCAGGCACAAGACTCGGCATTACTCATAAAAAACAGCTGGGGTAATAATGTAAGCGCTTAGAGCTACACCAGGGATTAAGCGCTATATAAATGATATACATTATTATTATTATTATATATTATCAACATACTAATATTCGGAAACTAAATTAACAGAAATCCATAATTTTCTGTTCTCCAGAAATCCGCACATTATATATCTGCTTACAATATAACTTGGTTTAGGTTGATAATCTGCTGATAATCGCCTCATTTGCTGAAAATGAGAGCGTTGTATTCAAAGTATCGACTGATAATGATGCGATTCTAAGCTGATTATGTGCGCGCAATGATACAAATAAGCCAACTCACGACTGTTCATGTATACGCTCTTTAACGGGTATTTCATTGTGGCCCGCGCCATAAAACGAAATAACAGACATGACTCATTTAATCACATTATGTACCTTTTCACTTTTATGTCAATTGTGTGCGTATTTGCGCTAGGATATGTTGCAATTAAAGAGGGAAATAGGGTTTTTGCTGTTACATTGTGATCATAATTTGCCGGTGTAGTCTGAAATGGGAATACCTCATTCCATTGTATCATACATGTAGTTACTTTATGTATATTACTTATAGTCATGGGTATGTGGCCAGTAATGCCGAAGACGGACGAGCAGTGCGTGAGAACTTTATATTCCCACACTCTATTTGAATTCAATGATTCACAACAGCTATATTGTGGAAAAGCACCCTTACGCGATTGTGAACTTCTGATTAAAACATTTAAAGAGTTAAATCGCTGCATAGTTTTCCAAATTTAGCTCGAAATTTGTAAGAATAAATATCGTAACGGATCGTGTTACATGTTACATGTATACCGACGGCAAGACTTGAGAGCGGTTATCACGTGGATGCCAATCGAGTCGTCAAATGTCATATAACATTGACTTACGACAACCTCTCTCGTATGATCATCAGTATAATCTGACCCGACACACATTTAGATGTACCGATGTCGATCACTGACGAACTACAGTTGCATATTATTCACATATTTCTGCTGCATGCATGTATCAATATTTAATAATTTTCCGTTCAGTCATTGTTTATGACACCTTGGTTTACCGTGTCACATATACTCATGTCGAAATGTGATATGTCTTTTATCAGAATCGACGTGAAACCACTTTTAAATTATTTGAAAAATAAAATACAATAAAATTGAGGGATCAGTTCGTTTATAACAGTCGTTCATCGAATAATCATCTTGTGAAGGCAATATCTATAAAAATCAATCAAAAACTGTTTATGGCGAAGAATCCAATAAGTGCATGGATCTGATACTAATATAGTTACCTTAACTGAAGTTGGTCGTTGGAATACAACATCATTATCAGAGCAAACGAACAAATATCGTCGGAGACGAATAACACTTTCTATTTGAGTGCCCCTATCTATTATAAGGACGGAAACTATACGCAAATAATATATATTGAAAGTACCTCAATCGTCGGAAAATGTCCATTATACTCTCCAGTCGACAGCCGTGTATCATACTGAACCTTTTAGTCTGGTCGCTTGATTAACAAGCTCTTTTGTTGTCATTTTGGCGGGCTGAATGGTGGGAACAATATATCTAAAATCCGCTAAAATCGGCCTTGGGGAAAATTGTCTATTCAAGATGGCATCCAGTGTGGCTGTTGGTATCGGCAATTGTTGAATTTCTGCGGTAGGTGCACAAATTAATGCCAAATTGGTGAAAAAAAATTAAATATTGACAAACAACGCTTGGTCGTAAACCATATTTGTTGAATGTCTGTCCCCAAAAATGGCCGCCAAAATGGACCCGAATGATGTTTACATTTTGTGCAAAATTTCATATTTAATAGCTAGTTCAAAAAGAGTGAATACACGCTCGGATCATTCGAGGAATAATCATCGCAAAGTATAAGAGAAAGTCTCAGTCAGAGATGTAAGAATTCGCTATAATGAATCTCACGAGAGATCAAACGAAAACAGGTCTCATGCAACGGTTAAATCTGGACTTTTGGTCGAATCGGAATCGGGAAAAATAATGGTTTTGTATGTACGTTTTATCTTGAATCGTGTGGTTATATGTGTAATTAAACAGTTTAAATGCGATTTAATATGGCTGTATTGAAGCATAAATATATGTAGTCAGAACTGTCTCACGAATGTGACCGATCATCATTTATTTTGATATCAACAACATCAATCATCAGAGCTGTGCATCTAGGAAAATGTAAAACGTGAAGATTCGATTGTCCTTGTCTCAAAATAGTAGTCATAGTTGCCTCCGATCAGGTGACGAAATACGAATAGTTCGTTTTTATCACAAGAATTCATGGTGGTATATTATGAACGAAATTTGTCAAAACGCAAAGAAGTACACTATACTATTTAAACTTCACCAATATTGTTTACATAGTCTGTGTTTATAGCTGGAAATTATATTTAGTTATATTCACTAAATCCACATATACGCCAAAAGTACTACCGTTTCTCCGTCGTTGTTGTTCAAAGCTTAAATAACAACTTTAAACGATGTTCACCTGTTATTTATAGCAATCGCGTAGATGGTACTGCTACGATATTGTCAAACAAAACGATACTGGAAACTACTATTGTGCATTGCGTGGTCGTACATTGCAGTTGTAAAGTTAGTGGCGACGGAAGTAATCTGAAGACAATTGTCTACGAATAAACCGGTTTGGTAGCAGCGTGAAAATTAGTCTTACATAACTCGTAATATGTATCGTCTCTTTCAGCTGTGAGATATGGCACTAATCCATTGAAGAGCTGAGTGTGTTGTTACAGTATGATAAGCATTGGGACATATGCGTATGGAATATTATCGCGGTGAATGTGGAACATTCCAGAAATGTAACTACATGTAGTCTTTATACTACAAGGGTATGCACAGTTTCTGAGTTACATTCAATTATTATTAACAATGCCGATTGAGACTACCATGCACTGTGTATGTACGCATGCCCAAATAATTATATTTTGGCCCGACATTTGGATGTTGGATAAGCAGAAAACCCGAACTTAAAAGACTTAAACTATTGGTGTTAATTATCTGTGTGCCATTTTAACAGCCATTTCATGGTCGCGATTGTATTAATTTCTGCCGTGTCACTGTATTCGCACCCGCGCTCTAATAGCACATATACATGTACTTGCATAACTGCGTAATTCCGATGCCATAATATATCGTATAGTTAACTTTATAATTTACGTCAGACCCGACCCCTATTCAGGGCGCTGTAGAACATTTTGGCAGATTTTGGATACGTTATACACGAAAGTCTCATTTTTCCAACGATACAACATTTTGCTTGTTAAGAATTGTTTTCGGTAGGCGCTAGATTTAAGCCCGACAGTTAGACGATTTGCAGAGTCATGCAAAATAGAAATGAATGAGCGAGTTGCTCTCCTAGTTGATCTGCTAAAGTCATCACAACCGTCGTCATATCGACCGCGTTTGTTTACATATTCTTATATATATATTACCATTATGTTGTTCTTAATACCATTGTTCTTTGGTGAAAGAACTAGATGACGGACGAACTCGCTAGCCATGCGTGTGTTAAACTAATACCGACACAATAAATTATGATAGTTTGTGCTAAGGTTTATTGCAACCTCATAACCGCTGTCTGTGGTATTAATGTTTAATGAGAACAATGTTATGATCAATGCCCGTCGAACACAATCGATCTCATATAAAAAAAAAGTCGTCATATCGTAAACTGATTGTCACAACGATAAATACACTTGTCTGCAGGACCTGCACGTTGCAATGATCCCATTAACATTAAACAATATGGTCACTAACTGTTAGCTTGTGGTGTCTGTTTACGTGTATGTTGAACATGCATGCATCTATAATGTATATTACCATCGACTAGAACGGCAAACATTTCGTTGATAGATTCGTTGAAATGCAAAGGTAGAGGCTGCCTTTGTGTAAACATATTTTATTTCTCAACATTACATTCCATAGTTAACAAATACATATAAATATGTATAGTGATGAACTAACGGATTTGGCAGGAAGTGGATGCTTATGACGGCCATCTCCGGGAGCAACACATCCTTGTCCAAGTAAATTCATATTGGACCTAAATATTCGCATACACATGTATGTTCATGTTAGACTCATTTGATAATGATAGCGAGCTTATATTCATTAATCAGTTAAAATGCCGCAGTGAAAACACATTGTAAAGAGCGTGAATCTGGTAAGATTGGTATTGATGAACAAATTAGATAACATAATGCCAATACTGTTTTGACGAAAAGGTTTATGTCCATATATAGCGTAGCGTATATTGAGGTAAATAATGCCAATATGAGCTTATTTCGCTCTTTAAAGTGATGTGAAGCACTCGGACAATTGATCAAATGTAAAGGGAGAATAATCATGCTCAAAGTAGTTCTTCTTACTAAAATTATATCCAAATTGACAGCACGCATTCTTATATCTTAATTAAATGTCATGACGCTCGATGGAGAACTCGTTTTCGTTAGTTTATCGCCGATAGTTGCGTCCCGAATCGAGAAGTAAACATTTACGATTGAGCGTAGTTCAGAGTTCAGACGATGCTTTCTATGGAGTACTCGAGTGGACGGTCGATTTGCAAGAGATTTCCGGCGATGTGAGTTGAATGTTGCATTCCTCCAGTTGGCATAGCGCCTGCGTACTAACTTATCAGTTTCACGCACCCGAACATGTATAATATGTCTTTAACATAAGCCCGTTATGTTCACAAAAAAAAAACACCGAGAGGTATCTAAATTTGGAGCTTCGTGGTTCAGCGGTTAGCGTGTCGGACTTATATTCGCTATAAACACACATCTCTGTGGGTTCGCAGCGCGTCCGCGGCCATTGAGTCTCCACACAGCAGTGGCTTGGCCCCTTGAGCGATGTGCAATTGTCGGATTGCTCGCTGTTTCAAAACCTGCGCCAAGTTGTGACCCTTGAGCAAGATCGCTCGTAGTGCGTCGGCTTCGCATCACTCAAACGAGTACCAGTCAGCTTGTCATACTGATGAGTATCAGAGCATGTTCTGATCAAACCAGAGCAGCGCCTGCAATGGCTGCAGCCAGTTCATTGGTTGGCTTGTACAATTGACTGGGGTAATATTGTACCAAGCGTGTTAGAGCAAGTAATTGGTTAATCGCTATATAAAACTGGTCATTATTATTTTATTATTTGTATTATTATTATATTAAATTCAGTTGGTAATATGTGATATATTGAAATGTATCGTCTGTATTTCGTATGAAGTAGTTTATGAAGGTACCTCGAAGTAGTTTATGAAGGTACCTCGAAGTAGTTTATGAAGGTACCTCGAAGTAGTTTATGAAGGTACCTCGAAGTAGTTTATGAAGGTACCTCGAAGTAGTTTATGAAGGTACATCGAAGTAGTTTATGAAGGTACCTCGAAGTAGTTTATGAAGGTACCTCGAAGTAGTTTATGAAGGTACCTCGAAGTAGTTTATGAAGGTACCTCGAAGTAGTTTATGAAGGTACCTCGAAGTAGTTTATGAAGGTACATCGAAGTAGTTTATGAAGGTACCTCGAAGTAGTTTATGAAGGTACCTCGAAGTAGTTTATGAAGGTACCTCGAAGTAGTTTATGAAGGTACCTCGAAGTAGTTTATGAAGGTACCTCGAAGTAGTTTATGAAGGTACCTCGAAGTAGTTTATGAAGGTACATCGAAGTAGTTTATGAAGGTACCTCGAAGTAGTTTATGAAGGTACCTCGAAGTAGTTTATGAAGGTACCTCGAAGTAGTTTATGAAGGTACCTCGAAGTAGTTTATGAAGGTACATCGAAGTAGTTTATGAAGGTACCTCGAAGTAGTTTATGAAGGTACCTCGAAGTAGTTTATGAAGGTACCTCGAAGTAGTTTATGAAGGTACCTCGAAGTAGTTTATGAAGGTACCTCGAAGTAGTTTATTAAGGTACCTCGAAGTTGACCTAAGCCGTGATAGATAGGATGGATGTACTTTCGGATCACGATCCATCGAAGTCCACTGTGTGTCTGTAAATTGCAGAATAAGGTTCACATGGTGTGAATTTAGTGATGTTATCCCGCCCATTGGGCTAGTATCATAAAACTCACCATCTTGGGACCTCATTCTGCTTAGGCCCCCACTGCTGTTGGAGATCATATTGAAGTTCCCCAGTTGAAGTTAGTGATGTTCCCACTTAAGTCAGCTCGATTATACATTTTATCTTCTGCATATTAGGGGATATAGCAACTGAAGAGAAGGAGGGAAAATTACTAAAAACAATGCTAATTTGAGACTATAGATACTTCCCAGCAGATGAGTCCTAAGCAGGATGATGTCCCAAGAGGGTGAGTTTGGTGCTGGTAGCCCGCTTTGCACGATAGCGTCACTAAACTCACCGTCTGGGGGAATGATGCCCTCATTCTGTAAATGATACCCATACCCCCATGATGAAGATGTGACCCCATACCCACATGTATCCTGAGAGGGGTGAATTATGGGCACCGATTAAGAAAATATATACTACAAATCAATGTTTTTTAACACTAATACAATACACTAATATACAATTGCACACATTTGTTGAACTAATGTCCATAACGCCAACACATCAAGATGCAAGAGACTGAAATATAAAAATATACAATTGTGCAGCATTTGGCTAAGACATAATCAACAATTGAACAGTATGATGCTATAATAGCTTTGTACTGGCTAGGGAATGCATTGGCCTAACATTTTATTATAATTTCTTCTTACATTCTTTATCGTTTTTGCTTACATTCTTTAACATTTTTTATCATTACTTCTTACATTCTTTACCAATATTGTATAATTAAAAAAAAAATTCTTACATTTTTGATCAATTATAAAAAATAATATAACAATTGTTAGGCCAATGGATTCTCTTATATATGTGAGGCGACCTATGGTCGACTCGCATATGTAAGAGGATGCATTGGCACTGGGTTTTCGAAAAAAATTGCAGGAAGCTCCAGTCTTGGAAAGTGTTAACAGATGGGTATGAATCCTGGGTACCACTTCAAAATCACAGAATCCCACGTACGGGAATGGGGGAAATGACACCTCATTTATGATACTTTGAACATTTATATGTGTTAATGGCACCTCTGATAGCCCATTCGCAGCCAAATACATATACAAGTTGGATTTAGTATTAAACGTGCGACACGAACAATCTATGTACTATCATAATTGGAACCAAAAAAACGGAAACATTTCCGACATTATTTTCAAAATCACCTCAATAAAGTACCTTAAATACATAAACGAAACACAAATCATGGAATTGGAAACTAAATATTTCCTAGGAATTAGCCTCGTTTTTATTAGATGTACTCTAAATTATGATCATCTCACGGCATTGATATTTTAATAATCATTTTTGTCGTGCACAGACACAATGCGCATGAACATGCGATTGTACGCCTTTCGCAAACAACTACGAATATAAGAGCAAGAAGTTAGGGAGTGTTGCTCCGCTGTGATTTATATGTACATTTGATGCATATTTATATTTTCCTAAGTGTTTATCTCAGATTGGTGAAATATTTTAAAATTATGAAGTACATTGGATTAAGGAACATGGAATCTCAAATTAAAAAAAATAATAAAAAAAACTTTTAGCTGTATCCAAGTGTGCCTACCTGCTAAACAAGCTAAATACAACGTCACAATTGATACTGTTGACACCCGAACGTATCCCAATTTTAAGACTTTTAAATTTTATGTTTCCCCAGATTCAATGTAAACATATGTCACAACTTGGCCCAATACAGCACCTCATGGATATTTTGCAACCAGACCAGATGGAAGGCAGATCACAACAGGGTTATCTTGCTTAGATTAGTCTGTCTGAAACAGGCAACCTTTCTTATTGGATTATGTGACTTGGCGAGCATGCCTGTCCACTTTCAATCAATTTGTCACATATGAAAATTGAGATTACATAGTCCTTAAATCAATGTATTTATTAAGTCTGTACAGACAATGAATTTCAATAGGAGTATCCCAAAGTAAAACGAGGTTGTCAGCGAATACAGTTTGATTAATTCTACAATTTCCTATATGCACATCATCGCAAAAACTATCAAACACATTGTTGATGTCATCAATAATGATTTTGAGGTTGGGCGATGATATACACACTTACATCTCGTGGCAGCATGGGGGACACAATCCTTTACTGCTTTTCTGTGATAAATCATACAAAATATTGTTGTTTCGAATATTTTGCAGAGCTATTTCGTTGAAATCGTTGTCAAGATAAAAAGTTTTCGTGTCAAAAGTACGCATCTCGCTATTTGTCATCGTATATCAACAATGGATAAAACACAATGTTCCGGTTGAGCTAGAGGTGCGACGTTTTGACATAATCTGAAGTTGACACGGGAAATTGTTTGCGAGTGTAAAACCGACTTTGCCCACAAACCGGCTTACGTCCTTTTGTTTGTAAGGCGACCATACAGCTTGTTCTCCAAAAAATCCGCACATTATCTGCTTATAAATAACTTATTTTGGTTAGTTAAGCTTGGAATCTCCACAATTTGAGTATATAATGTGCTGAAAATTAGAGCATGAGAAAATGAGACGATTCTAAGCAGATTATGTGCGGACAATGTCACAAATAAGCCAACCCAGCGGAGATATTTGAAGAAGATTTTTTTTATAGTGATTTTAGTGAGTTAGTGGACAATCCCAAGCTCGCGTGCCACGCGTGGTCGGATTGTCCATTTATTAACGACCATTTTAGGTACCGATTGTCCATATATAAGTGGACAATCTTATGCGCATTAGGTGGTTATTTCCCGCAGATCGTTTGTTGAACATATTATCTAAATATGTTCCCTCTGTAAATAGGACTCCGTCTGTACTTATGTATATGTCGCCTGTCTATATTACATGTACATCCCTGCAAATCAATAACATATATTCCGTTGTGCATTTTTAACTGACTAGGAGGCCTTCATTTTAGTATCTAAATGGTTAAAGTCATGTCTAGATTTGACACTACGACGAGAGAACTTTCTGGTCATTTGTTGAGCTTATTATCTAAACAGTTCCCTCTTTCTGTACACTTGTATTTATCTGCCACCTGTTTATATTACCTGTACATCCATGCAAATAAATAACAGGCCATTCCGATGTACATTTGTGAACTGTCGTGGAGGTCTTCATTTTAGTATCGAAATGGTTAAAGGCAATTCTAGTTCTGGACATCACAGCGGGGTTGGTCGGGGTGAGAGGTTGTAAGGATGTCGTATCGATGGAAGTGTCTTTGCGAAACCCCACGTTTACGGAATAACATGCATATATACAGACTGATAAATATTTCTGGATAGACCAATATTAAAACACAACTTTCGGAAAAAATTCGCCCTTTGTGTCTTTGAACTAAAACTGTTTGCATGTTCCCCTGGTAGCATATAGCAATGTAAGGACCAGGTCCCGCGATATATCTGCACTATTGCTTAGTAGTTTCCCGCACAATAACTCTATTGCCCATCTCACTGCGTCAGCTAAGAGCTCTGACTCTCAAGTTCTCAACAATCTAATGGGTTTCCGCACAAGAATCACCCATTATCCTTGCCTGAGCAATCACGCGTGGTCCGATATTATTATCAATCACAACAGAATAGAAACAGCTACTTAAAACTTCGACGATTCTCTATTATCGTCGACAGCGCTTTACTAGATTTTACTGTACCACATGGGAGACTGCGATGCTGTGTTGTAAAAGTGGAAGCGACGGCAGTGAATCTCAGGGAATAGCCTGACATATTCGACAGGCAGGCAGACTGGCGGTGGTCGCGATTTGCTCTTTTAATGGGTATCTAACAGTCAGACTTATCTGCTGTCGTTCCGATGACGTCGCGCTAATCGCGATGGTAACCCAGCGTGCCACCGGTTGATTGATTGTGTTGTGATATCCTTCGTGACTGCTCTATTCTATATGTCAGGTGTAACATTCCGTTGAAAGCGGTGCATTCTCTTTGATGCATTGCTTTTTCTCGTGCGATGTTGTAATTGGATTTATATCTCGACAGAATGGAATCGAGATCGATATATTTTCTTAACAATGAGTGGGACATGATTGATGTCCACACGTTTAGTATTTGAGTAGTGTAGTTTGATAAGAGTCGGGCTGTATTGGAACTTTACATTGTTCACTGTTCTGTTAGCGACTGAACTTTACATTGTTCACTGTTCTGTTAGCGACTGTTCACTGTTCACTGTTCACTGTTATGTTAGCGACTGTTCAATATGGCTAGTTCGATGAGAATAGAGAATGTTATTAAATATTATTTGTTGTGCGCTGCATTCTATTTAAGTGTGGATTCAACTTTCACAAAACACGTAGTATCAAGGTGAGTTAGTTACAGTACACATAATACGCACTTGATTAATAGGGAAATATACTTAATTGTGGTTCACGATTATATCGCAATTGGTATTCAATCTGAATGACAGGTACTACGCGATGTTCGGGGTTGTATTTCGAAATGAGTATCATGAGATCTTTAAAATTCTTTTTCGGTAAAAAAAAAAACGCTCTTTAAAAACACTATTTAAAATAACCCTCATTAAGAAACACTTCTCCGATACAAAAACGTTTAGAGGTACTCAATCCGATCAGACGGTCCCCATACCATCAAGATACAACAACAACAACAACAACATTTATTCAAAATACGTTTTAGTTATCAGAATCGATGTATTGCAACAAAATAATGCTAACCGCTGTCAACTGTGGTATCAAATTTTCCAAAACTTTTATTTATCAACATTTTGTTCAACAAAATATGGCCGTATTATCACTGAAGTATCACGAAATTTGACAGTATTACCACTTGACTTTAGAGTTATCCATCTTCATCCGCAATTTTGTCCGACATACTCCATTTGACCAAGTATTTCTGGGCCACATATTATTACACATCTCGAGAAATAACAAACTTTCAAAAATCGATATCTGACCACTCTGAGCTTTGATGGGTGGGTTCCTTGACTCGTATCAAATATATTTGGTTACTCCCGAAGCCAAAGCGATAGTAATTTAGGAGCGTCTGATCGGATTGAGGACATTTAATTTCTGTTTTATTTCTAAATATGTCCATTATTACAATATAATCAATATAATCAATATAATCAATATAATCAATATAATCAATCCAAAAGGAAGCATATTTACTAATGGCTAGTTGGCTCCGGTTATCGGGGTTCGATAAAATCGGGATACCCAGTTTGAATTAAAAACCTTACATCGTGTGCCATCGGATTGAATACCAAGCAATATCTAATCGTGACCACAGTTTAGCTAATGTTTGATATAACATCATTGGCGTATTGGCTGTGTCCATTGAGGCTGTGTATTTTGATAGGACGCCGCTAATTTAATTTATTTTTGTAATTCGTGTTCACAGTCTGTACCACGATTGTGGTTTATGTGAATAAACCATTTGACTTGAATTGATTTGATCCATTATGCTTAATTCCAGACTCGGCGATCACAACACAATGCGCTACGCTTAAAAGGTGCGATAAGCGTTGGTTGTGGGTATTGGTGTTAAAATGTTCACATCCGTTAAACCTCCATGAACAGAAAGAAAGAATATAATATTATAGACAAATTTTTCTTATACAAGTTATAAATATAGCGTAAATTGCATGTTATTGTCCTGTTAGTACTCTCCGTTTTGTAAACAAACAACATGTTATGTAAACAAGCAGTACGTAAAGAGTTTGTGATAACAAAACGCTCATCACGGGGAAAACCCACTAATGAACGTTGGCTAGAAATGCCACCCAGTTGTTTACAACATACCGTTAACCCTTTACCCAAACAAACCGGCCAAAACCGGCCAAATAAAGCTTCAACAGCCTAAAATATCTTCGGTCTGTCTCAATAAAACCATACAAATATGGATATCATTGGAACCGGCTCCTTGACCACATTGTGATAGTTACAGTTATGCCCTATGCCAATGCATTCTCTTATATATGCGAGTCGACCATAGGTCGCCTCGCATATATAAGAGAATGCATTGGCCTAAAAAAAATCTTTTTTTAACACTTTTTACCATTTTTTTCTTACATTCTTTAACAATTTTATAATTTTTAATTTGTTAAGCCAATGCATTCTCTTACATATGCGAGGCGACCTATGGTCGACTCGCATATATAAGAGAATGCATTGGCACAGGGCCCTTCTGTTGGGTAAAGGGTTAATTTCAGTGAATGGGTCACCGTGAATCACTTTCCTAAAAATCGACACGGTGTTGAGTCATTTGCTTATCGCTCACTATTTACGTGTTGTATATAAACAAACGCTCGGTTCACACAAAGTGTGTTTTGTGGGTAATATCGCATTAACACTATCATTACACTAAACTATTAGTATATTCTTGAGATAAAAATTCATAATTTGTAACTGTTATTTAAATTATAACATAAAACGAAGGCCATCCGTGCCTTCAAGTGCATACTTTGCGATCATTACACAATGCGTTATGATTAAAGATATATGATGTACTAATTCGGTTGCTTGGAACTAGTAAGTTAGTATTCAGACACTATGCCAATTGGAGGAATATAACATTCTAGTAACATCGCCGAAAATTTCAAACAAATCGACAAAACATTCTCTGAACTAAGTGCAGTTACTTCTCGATTCGGGACGCAACTATCTGCGATAAGTTAACGAAAACGATTTCGCCATCGAGAGTCATTGTATTTAATTAATATATAAGAATTGTCAATTTGGATATAATATTTGTAAATATTACTACTTTGAGCAAGACTATTCTCCATTTCTATTTGATCACCCTACTGGAGTGTTTCACATTACTTTAAGTCCAGACTTATGTGAAAGAAACCGATGTTGGTTAGTCGCGCACGATGGAAACAGAATGATGTTGGTCAGTCGCACTCGATGGTTCACACATTTCTGCAGCACTGACATTCCCACTCCAACATATCCTCATGTAAATAGGTTGTTATAGACGTAAATATGCACATATAGGTTCATGTTGGACGTATTTGATTCCGATATAGGCACACGATGGGGGTATACCCGAAATAGGCACATGGTGAGGGTATACCCGTAATAGGCACACGATGGGGGTATACCCGTAATAGGCACACGATGGGGGTATACCCGTAATAGGCACACGATGGGGGTATACCCGTAATAGGCACACGATGGGGGTATACCCGTAATAGACACACGATGAGGGTATACCCGTAATAGGCACACGATGAGGGTATACCCGTAATAGGCACACGATGGGGGATATATCCGTAATAGGCACACGATGGGGGTATACCCGTAATAGGCACACGATGGGGGTATACCCTTAATAGGCACACGATGAGGGTATACCCATAATAGGCACACGATGAGGGTATACCCGTAATAGGCACACGATGAGGGTATACCCGTAATAGGCACACGATGAGGGTATACCCGTAATAGGCACACGATGAGGGTATACCCGTAATAAGCACACGGTGAGGGTATACCCGTAATAGGCACACGGTGAGGGTATACCCGTAATAGGCACACGATGAGGGTATACCCGTAATAGGCACACGATGAGGGTATACCCGTAATAGGCACACGATGAGGGTATACCCGTAATAGGCACACGATGAGGGCATACCTGTAATAGGCACACGATGAGGGTATACCCGTAATAGACACACGATGAGGGCATACCCGTAATAGGCACACAATGAGGGTATACCCGTAATAGGCACACGATGGGGTATACCCGTAATAGGCACACGATGAGGGTATACCCGTAATAGGCACACGATGAGGGTATACCCGTAATAGGCACACGATGGGGGTATACCCGTAATAGGCACACGATGGGGGTATACCCGTAATAGGCACACGATGAGGGTATACCCGTAATAGGCACACGACGGGGGTATACCCGTAATAGGCACACGATGGGGGTATACCCGTAATAGGCACACGATGAGGGTATACCCGTAATAGGCACACGATGGGGGTATACCCGTAATAGGCACACGATGAGGGTATACCCGTAATATGCACACGATGAGGTTATACCCGTAATTCTGTTGAATGGCGCGGGCCGCAGTAAAAACACATTATAATGTGGTAAATTGTGTATAATGAAAAAAAGGTAGATTAAATAATGCCAATATGGGCGTATTTCTTATGGAACTAGTCCATAGAGAGCGTATGTTATGGTTAAATGATGCTAATATGAGCGTATTTCGCTTATTACCATACGCCATTGTTGTGCTTATTTTTCGAGAACAGCCTGGATATTCACATTATCAAATTAAATAAATGCAGAATTGGGATAGGGGCATCATAGGGCTTGCACTTTTGGGTTACAATAAAGGTAATAACGGTTAAGATATTGTGCAGGTAGTAGACACGAACATAAAGGGGACATTTTAAGATAACAACACGACAGTGTTCATGCACCCTTGCAACACTAAAGTTATAGTAGTGTTTATGTTTATTGAACATTTAAATTAAAATTCGGTCGATATATGATAATCATCGCCTAAAATATTGAACAGACTTGCATTTCTCACTTGTTGTTTCTTCTAGCTGAATTCGGCTTTATAGCTGCCAATGATTGGATTTTAATGCTTTTCCACTCGGACGTAATTAATAATATCTTAAATGTTTGAAGCAGCGAACATCATGTTGACCTTTTAAGAACATTAAATTCAACTGTTGTCGATACGTTGCCTTTACATTACATACAATCTACCCATTATATGGCAGAAAACAAGATACTTTATTCCACATATCCACTCATTCCACGATTATTACCTTCATAAATGTCTAAATTATATCAAAATAATACCATGTGTGGAGTTTGCAAATTTGCAAATTCCATCTGAATAAATCTGACCATAGATACCCCCATAATCCAGAGTTCATTGGGCATTATGTCTGGTGTAGAACATATCGAAATATGTTAAAGACATATTATGGACTTGTTCGGGTGCGTGAAATTGACAAGTTAGTGCAGGCGCTATATGCAAACTTGGGAATATAAGATTCTACAAACATCGCCGAAAATTTCAACGAAATCGGTCATACCACTCCATAGAAAACATCTTCTGAATTACGCTCAATTGTAAATATTTACATCTCGATTCGGAACGCAACGATTGGAGATAAACGAACACAACAATTTAACGCACGGATAGGACCATGGTATATGCAAGAGACCAACATTAATTTTTCCACCAAATATATGTGTAACTGAATATAGTGGGGCATATGCCGTCTCACCAATTTTAACCATCTTATGTAAGTTGTGATGGTGTCCACCTTACTAGGACAATATATCCTATCCGTAATCGTAATAGATATTTTGCGAAATGTCTCTATTATCACACGGGCGACGAACTGCGTGGTAACATCAATGAAGTTATACCACTGTGCTGCACTGAATGCCAACAGTCCATACTTAAAATAAGACAATAAATAAGAACTCACAGACTCACAAACGGGAGAATAACTATGCAACAATCTGACACTAATTATAAGACATATATCAGGTACACAAACACATAAGATATCATTCTACGTAATTATTTCATTCGTGTGTTGTATTGTGCCAAACAAAACCTGCCGCATTTATGCATTTCGAGTATTCGCGGCTACGCATATCGCTAATAGTCTTAGACGAGAGAAAAAATGCAACGCATAGGTCTAAGTGTTAGGAATGTTTCGACAATAGTGATGATATACGTATGCAATACAATAATGAAAGTGCAAACGGTTATTTATCTGGCCTCATACACAGCACACATCCATCTATACACTGCACACATAAACCCCATACACAACACACCTCCGCATTCATCCACCTCATACACAACATCATACATAACACACCCTCATACACAACACACCCTCATACACAACACACCCTCATACATAACACACCCTCATACACAACACACCCTCATTTACAACACACCCCATACAGAACACACCCTCGCACAGAACACACCCTCATTCACAACACACCCTCATACACAACACACCCTCATGCACAACACACCCTCATACACAACACACCCTCATACATAACACACCCTCATACACAACACACCCTCATACACAACACACCCTCATTTACAACACACCTTCATACACAACACACCCTCAAACGCAACACATCCTCATACACAACACATCCCATACAGAACACACCCTCGCACATAACACACCCTCATTCACAACACACCCTCATACACGACACACCCTCATCCACAACACACCCTCATTCACAACACACCATCACAACAACACACCATCCTACACAACACACCCTCATTCGCAACACACCCTCATATACAACAGACCCTCATATACAACACAACCTCATATCCACCCTCGTCTCTATCTCTATCGGGATCGAGATTCACGCTACCGAACTCACTGGACGCGTATCGCCGACATTAAGCTGCAATAAATTGTTGACGATGTTTTTGATTCGCAGGAAACAATTAGAGGCAATTATCCTTTTAAAATCGTATATATATTGCCGCGTGTGTTAAGGCTATTATAAAGTAATATGTTAAATCTGTCATCCGATATGACACCAAATTATTCATAATTAATTTTAATACGACCCTGCCTAAAGATGCTTAAATGCCTAAAGCCTTGTCCTGATTGGTCGGTACATCGATTTTACCATGGTTATCTCGATCCAGTTTGGTGGTGTAATTCTACTTTCTCTTAAGCTGAGTTTTTGTGGTACAACTTGACCGTACACACCTCTACATCGTGTATTTATATCTTTAATAATCATATATTCTCCTAACAAGTCGAATAACTCAGCAATTAATTAAATCAATAACATACACGAACCACGCATGCCTAACAGGAACAGGTATCAGCACACTATATACGATAGGAATAAAGCATAAGCATGTGTAAGAACGCTATTTAACCCTTTACCCAACAGAATGGCCCTGTGCCAATGCATTCTCTTATATATGCGAGTCGACCATAGGTCGCCTCGCATATATAAGAGAATGCATTGGCTTAACACATTAAAAATTATAAAATTGTTAAAGCATGTAAGAAAAAATGGTAAAAAGTGTTAAACAAGATTTTTTTTAGGCCAATGCATTCTCTTATATATGCGAGGCGACCTATGGTCGACTCGCATATATAAGAGAATGCATTGGCACAGGGCATAACTGTAACTATCACAATGTGGTCAAGGAGCCGGTTCCAATGATATCCATATTTGTATGGTTCTATTGAGACAGACCGAAGATATTTTAGGCTGTTGAAGCTTTATTTGATGATGATAAAGATCACCTATGATGATGATGATAATGATGATGACGACGACTATGATGGCACCGACGATTGATGCTGATGGCGATGATGAATATGGTGATGATGGCGATGAGAATGACGACGAAGACAACGACGATGGAAACTTATGGAACACGATCGCCAAACGCAACGGCCATACTAACACTTTGTACAGAGCTCCGTATATACATTTTCACCTTGTAGTTCATCACAATATGTGATAGAGTGGAATAAAGCAATTCAAATCAAAGTTTAAGATTCGTCATGGCGTGGCGGGAGCTCGTGCCACATCCTGTCGATAAACTCGGCACGAAACCGAGTGTGAATCTTACGCTTGAGTAGCGTCATATTTTAATGCTGTTTAATTCAATGCTTATGTTTAGCATGTCACGTTTCGTGTCCCATTGATATCTAAATAAATCGATATGTTGTGTCACCTAATACGCACACGATTTAACAGCGAAATATACTTAATCGGTCTTTTAAAAAACACTTCTCCGGTTAAAGACGCTCTTAAAAACATAAATCTGGATACTCATTGTGAAATACAATCATAACATCATAAACACTTTTTAAATGAACACTTCTCCAGTTAAAGACTCTCTTTTAGAAAAAAAAACATTTCACCGGTTAAAGACTCTTCTTAAAGTGATGTGAAACACTCGGACAGATTGTTGAAATAGAAATCGAGAATATTGTTCAAAGTAGTTCTTTTTGCAAAATTATATCCAAATTGACAACAGAGACCGTCATTCTTATATATTAATTAAATGCTATGACGCTCGAAGGCGAAATAATTTTCGTTAGTTTATCACCTATAATTGAGTCCCGAATCAAGAAGTAAATATTTACAATTGAGTTCAGTTCAAATGATGTTTCATATGGAGTGGTACGGCCGATCTGCTTGAGCTTTCCGGCGGTCTTTGTTGAATGCTACATGTCTGATACTAACTTATCAGTGACACGCATCCGAACAAGTCCATAATATGTCTTTAACCCTTTCAGTGCCAGGTCCGATTTTTCTATCAACCCATATACCCTGTGCCAATGCGTTTTCTTATATATTATAACAATTTTTCATCATTTGTTATTATTTTTTACAATTTTTTACAATTTTAATAATTTTTTCTTATATTCTTTAACAGACTTATTTTGTAGGTTTAGTGCCAGGGAATCTTACGTTTTTCATGGGCATAAAAATTATTACTATGAATACTTGGTGATACTTTTGAGTTATAACATGCCACTAAGGTTTTATCCAGTTTGTTTTTAAATTCGCTATAGCATGCTTAAGCATACCCAAAACAAATTCAACCCAAAACAAAAAAAACAGACCGTAAATTAGGGCCGACGAGATCGGCCCCTGGCACTGAAAGGGTTAAATACGCTCTTTACAAACATGTTAATCAGAGTACTCAATTTTAAATACAATCATAAGCTCGTGTGACACGTGCTTCTCAGATTGAGTATCAATCGCTATTTAATTAATCGTGAACCCGACATTGACATCTAACTAAATCTCTGTCTTGTGTCGCTGGGTGACTACTGGATAATATTGTCCAGTCTCAGACACAGATAATATCAACACTATTAAATGTAATCACATAGCTGTAACTATTGAGGTTACACTCTAAACTAAATAACAACTAAACACATGTTTGAGAAGATAGCCAGTGTCTTTAAGAATCGACACCAGGTAGGTACACAAGGAAACCACTGGATGGAACTTAATTTAGAAAAGCTTCCGCAAAACATAATACAACATAATATGCACCATACAGCTTAGCTTGCTTGAACTTTCTATTTTGCACGTCGATGTATGATTATCTCGTTTAAATATTATATTCATATACTGTAGTTATGATATTTACATATAATAACTGCACGTAATGTAACATTTCATTCTACAATTCTACACAAATCTCCAGCGGTATTCGGTTTAGCATTCCTGCTATAAACCAGAGATAAAACTACATTTTGTGTGGGAAACTCTGGAAGCATTGAATGCAGTGAACATAACATTTATTATGTATTTATTAGCATATATATGTAAAATTTCCGCTCGATACGTATGTATGTTTCATCTGTTTCGTGATCAGATATCACATTTCGTTAATCAATTTGTCATACATGTACATTTGTTATTCATTGCTATTCAATACGCCGTCACTAACTCGCGGCATATTGGATCAACCAGGTCCGGTTCCGTGGTTTTACTTAGCTTTCCATATATGGAAGTCGTGAATAATTCAAAAGCTCCATATATGGAAATGCTACTCCAAAACGTTGTGACCTGTAGCACTAAAACCACTGAACCGGGGCTGTGTGAATCTATGAAAGCGCGGTACGAACCAGGTGGATCCACTATGGCCGCGAGTTAGTGACCGGGCGTATTATACCGGTATATGTCTAAATAACCGGGTACTTGTCTAAATACCCGTGTACTTGTCTAAATACCTCGTACTTGTATAATATATATATATATATAACCGCGTATATATAACCGCGTACGTGTCTAAATAACCGGGTACTTGTCTAAATAACCGCGTACTTGTATAAATAACCGCGTACTTGTATAAATATATATATAACCGCGTACGTGTCTACATAACCGCGTACTGGTATAAATAACCGGGTATTTGTCTAAATAACCGCGTACTTGTATAAATAACCGCGTACTTGTATACATATATATATATAACCGCGTACGTGTCTATATAACTGCGTACTGGTATAAATAACCGGGTACTTGTCTAAATAACCATGTACTTGTATAAATAACCGCGTACTTGTCTAAATAACCATGTACTTGTATAAATAACCGCGTACTTGTCTAAATAACCGCCTACTTCCCCAAAATGCGGACTGTCGCGTTCGATCGACAGGGAAATTGATTATTACGACAACGAACATATTTATTTTGATTGGACATTTATAAACTAGAAGCGGTTCGGGTTGGTACCCATCAACTTATATACATGTACCCTTGATAATTATGTTCACAAGCCATGAGTGTCTGTGCACTCACATGGAGATGACCGCCCAAATACGCCATCTTTAAACATTCACTATAGGTATACCTATGCCAACGGGGATGACAGCCTGGAAGGGCTATATCATCCCCGTGCAATTTACAAAATATTCGTATTTATTGTTCATATGTTTGTGATATTCATATATTGTAAATAAACTTATCCTATCCTATCCTAACCAGAAGCGGCCACACATGTAACGTCTGCGGATATGTTTTTTTGGTCAATTTCGATTATTATTTTTAATTTTTATAGTCTTAAATCGGCAAATATACCGTATCGTTCGGCGGTCCATGTAAATTCGATTTAGGGAGGCTAGACCTGAAATGACGAACCCTTTCTTTTCAATATTCCCGCGCAGTGCGGACCTCATATTATGTGCCAACAAACTCGAAATAGTCGAAGATCACCGTCATTTCGGAATCGTTCTGCAGTCCGATCTTCAGTGGGACCATGCCATAGAACATATTCACAAGTATGCATGCATTGTGCTTTCACAAATCCGAAAATTAATCATGAAAGATCCTCGAAAAATTTATCAAAACACATTTATTGCCCATACTAGAATATGGCAGTTGTGTCTGGGACTCTGTTCACCCAATTTATACTGGACTCCAGCCACCCCTGCATTATAGACAGGTTGGATACAGACTTCAATCCTCAACAAGAATTATACAGCAGATAATTTCTATACCAGATACATCTCAGAAGAACTGCTGTTTTGAGTTTATGGTTCTCATCTAATCATTTCAGTTTATCATAATGATATCTACTATTGCTGCAAATTCTACATATAAAAACAAATCAATATTGATAATTACTAATATTGCTGTGGGAGGAGGATTAGAGGAATCAGATTTATTCAGGACTCATCGTATTGATGTTATTCACTAGTATCCATATTGGAGTGCCTCGAAAAATCAACGGGGGAATGTACAAGGAAGAAGAAGAATAAGACGCCACAAAATCGACAAACTGTATTATGACGCAGCGTGAGTTGTCTCTGGCCTAACTAGATCCTCGTGGAACGCCAATTTACTTAACGAACTTGGATGGAAACCTCTTCAGATTCGTCGATAATTATGTCATACCCGATCTTCTCCTATCTCGTTACTTCTTGCGCAACGCGGGTGATTCTTAAAATTACTTTTGTCATCTAGAAACATTCAAGAAATGTTTCTTTCCGAAAACTTTCGAAGTTTAGAACTGCTTGACAAATGACGTCATAATAAAATCGTATGAGGCTTTCAAATCAACAATTCTCCCCCAATAGAAACAAAATAATCACATGTATAATCACAAATATCATGCATATACTGTCGAATTAGGAATTAGTGTAGTAATCTGAATCATGGCAAAGTTGAGAACCACATTGGTGATACCATGTGTAATAGTGGAAGTCCTGTGGAAGATCGAGAACACCTTTTCATGTATTGCACCCATTATTCACAACAACGCACAAAACTGTTATGAGATCCTTTCGAGTCGTCTCATATGAACCTCTTTAAAAAGGAGATCTAACTTTAACAGCCAACGATTTGCATTATAACAGATACAGTGTTAAAATTAATACAATATTCTTTTGCGACGTGCAACGGATGAGCTCATGTAACACTCAAAATCGAAACTACGTACCGTAAATGTAAATACTGCCCAATGTTCGATCACTTACTCAATCGACTCCTTTCTATTCACCATTTCCCATACTCGGAACTAAACTTTTACCAACCATATGCTTCCAATTGTACCTGCCAATATCAGACCATAAATGTATACGTATAGCTGGTATTATTCTAGATGTTTGTATTAACATCCCCATTACCTATGGTCACCAGACCTCCATCGTGCATGTGTCGGTGTGGACCATGAACGGTACCATACAGCTCCATACATTGAACTGATTGCATACCAATTTTAAACCACGGTCCAGATTTTTTTTATTTAAACACATTTGTATTAGTATTATGTATAACGAATACACTACATATAAGGGATTGGAGGACAAGTTCTGTGAAACTTAGATGGACCTCCGCTCCCTACAAATAATACATGAAACATGAATATAACAATTTATTTTGGATTTATATCAAGTTTTGGTAGTACGGGTAGAACAATACGGGTATTGCATGGGGTTTTAACTTGCGTAGTCTATTACACATCGGGGGTGTGGTGGGGATAATGAGTACATACACACGTATAACTAGTATGGCAACTGGCAGTATATATGTGTATAGTAAAGTATATTCGTTAACGTACAACTCTATACATAACATCAACTCCTCGTAAAGTGCATTCGTTAACGTATAACTCTACTATAACGTTAACATTTTGTTTTATTGTTCACTCATATAGATTATACCTTCGATTTCACAAAATGGAAGTGAAGTGATCAGTTTGTATGAAGAACTGAAAAATACTATTATAAATTGGCTTAAAATAATACCATAAGGATCCTCAAAATAGTGATGATAATACAATAGTGATGGATGGGAATTTTGGATCAAATTAATATCGATAGCAATTTCACTTTGTTTATTTGCCAAATAACAGCGATCGTGGGAACTTTACTCCAGCAACAATTATAGTGTCGCTCGATGCACCAGCAAGTAATTTAATTGAACTAATAAGATGAGACATCATACCACAAAATGCAGGTTGAAAATGACGAAAATAAACACAAAATTAGAAGATGTCCTACCAACCCAAACTGTTTATATTGTGTAGGGAATGTACATACTCTGGTCCGAATCGGCATCTCTGGTTTAGACTAGGTTTTATTCTAGACCAGGTTTAACTCCAGTTTAAACTAGGTTTAAGTAGGGTTTAAACTTGGTTTTACGGTAGTTAAACTAGGTTTACGGGAGTCAAATTGGGTTTTAGTGTAGTTAAACCAAGTTTAGTGATAAACTCAGTTTAAGTTTGTGGAATTCGATCTCAATTAAAAACTAGGTTTTATTGACGTGATCAAGTTATGGTAATATTACTAATTGTTTGTGGTGAATTGGCTATATAATCATCAGTATAAGCTTCTGTATATATGATTTATACGTACCATAAGTCTCGTCTCGAAAATATACCTTTAAATATACTTTGAAAAAACATCAAAGTTAAACCACCCTACCCCAGGTTTTACTAAAACCTAGTTTTTTGGGTTTAAATATTTGGCCGATTTTTTTCGCCCAGTATTGATGTTGTTTCTTCGCATATATGGGAGTGTTTATTTTGAATTGGGACAGGCGTTTATGCGCGGGCGTTTGCACTCAATGTACATGCAGGAGAGTCTTAGTGTAATTCGGGGAGGCTATGTCGGTACTTATGAGATAATTCTAACAAAATATGTTCCAGTGTGATGGATGTTTTCTTGATATATATGTCTGTTTGCAATTCGCTCGTTCGGATGTCGCTTTGACGGCTGAGAGCATGGAGGGATCGGACTGATCAATTTGGCACGTTAGACACGAACATGAATTTTGAAACTGATTCCTTATTCACAAAAAGGTCTCTTTCGGTCAATTTGACGCATGGGTTGGTGGTCCGCCCAAATACCCACCAGAGACTCCCCAGCCCTCACCCTGCATGGGGAGGGTAACGGCCACCCTGATGGGGAATGGAGTATGGACTATTTTGGAGAACTGTAAGGATTTCGGCCAATTTGATGGTATGGGTGAGTGCGTCGCCCCAAATAACCCATAGAAACACCCACCCCTCACATCCGGTGGTACCACCCGATGGGGTGAACATGTTATATGGACCATTTTCGAGACCGGTATGGATTTCGGCCAATTTGACGGCATGGATGGATGGCCCGCTCAAATGTCCCATAGAAACAGTCCACCCGTCAATGCTGGGGGAACCACCCCAGGAGGTGAAAATGGGGTAAGGATTTCGGTGAATTTGATTTCAGGAGTGTGGGTAGTCCGCTCCAACTACCCCCTAGAAACACCCTCACCCGGGGGTACCTCCCCGAGGGGGTGAAATGGGGTATGGACCATTTTCGAGAACGGTGGGTGGTACATCCCAAATGCCCCCCATAGAAACACCCAAACCCGCACCCCGGGGTCCATACCCCATTTTCACTCGCTCGGGTAGAACCACCCGCGGTGGGGGTGGGGGTGTTTATATGGACTATATTTGAGGGCGGGCCGCCCATCATTGCAGTCATATTGGCCGAAATCATTACCGTTCACGATAACGGTCCATACCCCATTCCGACACCCGGGTGAGGGGTGGGGTATTTCTATGGGGTATTTGGGCGGGCCACCTATACATGCCGTAATATTGACCGACAGAGCCATGTTTTTTTGCGATTAATCAATAAAATGCTCCATACCCCTTTTCACCCCAGCAGGGTGGTACACTCCATAGATGAGGGTAGGGTGTTTATATGGGATATTTGGAGCGGGTCACACACCCCTGTCATCAAATTGGCCGAAATCGTTACCGTTCTCGAACATGGTTCATATTCCATCTTCACCCCTCGGTGGTAACCAACCCCACCCCGCCCTGATGTGAGGGGTGGGGTGTTTATATGGGTTATTTAAGGTACCATAAACCCGGGGGTGATGGCTGGGGTCTTTCTATTCGGTATTTGGGCGTACCCAATTTCCACCTCCTCGTGTGGCACCCCCCCCCCCGGTGAGGGTGGGTGGGGGATTATATGGTGTATTTTGATCGGTCCACCCACTCCTGCTGCCAAATTAATTAGCCTAAATCCTTACCGTTGGTCCATACCCCAGTTATTCCGGGGTGAGGAGTGATGTTTCTATCGGGTATTTTGGGCGGGCCACCCATTCTTGCTGTCCAATTCGCCGAAATCCTTCCTGTTCTCGAAAATGGTCCATACCACTTTTTCACCCGTCCGGATGGTACCCCCGGGGGTGGTGGTGTTTCTATGAGGTATTTGTGGCGGGCCCCCACCCATTCCCTCAAGAGATATTTTTGAGGTCCAAAAGTCATGTTCGTCCATGATATTAGATAATACATTTGTATCTAACCGCTATACAACAGACCGTGCATTCGTCGTGATTTCTCAAAGCGCACGGGTTATTCGCCTGATTAGGAGATTAGATAGCGACAACAGGTCGCGTGACCGGACAATACACTGACAAGTAGCGATAATAAACAGACAGACCACGCCTCATATCCTTGCAATTGGACAATTGTGGCCCACAGGTAACGCAATCGACCAAATCTATGTCGTCCCAGAGGTGGAGAAAAATTTGGTTTTACTACTAAAACCCAGTTTAAACTGGTAGTTTAAACTAGGTCTAAACTGGAGATGCCGATTCGGACCAGAGAGTTTAATAAAAGGTCGGTAGACCTCATGTCCGCCTCTAAGTGTTGGCTTGATACGACCATTGTTTGCGCATAAAAAAAACTTGTCTTTAGTGCTAGTAAACCTACATACCAAATTTAATTTCATTCAGTACACATTTACTAAAGTTATCATCCGGAAACCTCAAATTGGCAAAAATTCGAAGTAAAAAAAGGACACTTATTCTGGTGAAAATTGGCGGGCGGAACCCGATTTCGAACTTGACCTGTGTTTTGCTGGGAGAAAGACACATACCAACTTTGGTTCAGATCACATAATCCAAACGGGAGTTATCGGTCGGAAACCAAAAATGTTAACAGACGGTCAAATTCTAAGTCGAAAAATGGGCATAACTCTGGTGAAAATTGGCGGACGGAACCAGAATTCGAACTTGTATGTCTTTTCTGCTAGTAAACCCACATACCAAATTTAATTTAATTTGGTTCACTCTAACTAAAGTTATCACCCGGAAACCTCGGACGCACGGACGTACTGGCCAAAGTATACTTGTGGGGTGACTGCACATACCCATGAATACTTGTGGGGTGCGATCTTTTGTTTGAGTAAATTGTGGGGTGCAACCCACAACTGACGATTTTTTAAAGAGCGTATTTCTAAATGTTTATTTCAGATATATTACATATTCTGAGAAATATTATATTAACGAAATAACGGATAGTTTGTAAATAAAACAATTAGAAGAAAAGCATGTTAAATTCATGTTAAATTCATCGCACCCCACAAGTACTCGCTGTTTAGTGCAGACGCACGGACGGACGGACGCACGCACGGACGTGCTGATTATAATAGTCATCGGAACCCGTTGTGTCGGCGGACAATAATAACGTTCTGATATAATAAAACACCACGAACAAATCAAGTCATTCACCGGGTATAATAGACTGTGATAAAGAATCCTCCCCACACCTACCATTCAGCGAGGAGAGTATATATAGTCTATGTGTAACATCAATGGGCCGTGTTTGATTATATCATACACTCGTTTGAACGGGGCATCGCTGGTGCCAATTCATTAAGGCTAATAATAAACGGTGGTAGCGGAACACCGTTGTTCATCTAATTGGATATCCTATTGATCAACCGTATCGCATTGACTTTCACATCTGGGACACGTCCATGCTTCATTGTTGTGGTATTACAAATAGCCTGTAATTATGTTCTGGTATTACACATAGCCTGTAGTTATGTTCTGGTATGCAATACACATAGTCTGTATCAACATATTTGTTATGGACGGTTGTGGAGAAATATTGGTCTATAACATTTCGAGTCTGAATCAATGATTAACTCTGACGCTAAACATCATACTGTAAAAGCGTCAGTAATCCTTTGGAATTTAAATTCAGCCTGATTTATCATTAAAACCAACCCTGTGAACAGCATCAAACAGCCAATGCTATCATATTTGACAACTTGGAATTATGATGGCATTCTGAGAAAAAAATGGATCTAGACATTAGTTTCTTTCTTCGATGCCAACGATGATCACCAATTGATTAGTGTAAACATATTTTTATTTCCAAATACTAACAGACAACAAAATATACAGACGATACAAATATGCAAAATAGAAGAGATAACGTATAGGAATGAGGATCAGACAACAATCCCGGGGGCTTATATGAAGTCTTCTCCTCTTTGGTGACATACCCCTTCCCCAACAAGTGAGGGTGGGGTATCGATCAGACAATCGATTGACCCCCTCTATCGTTGCGCAGTTAGCTATGCCAAGAGTTAAAGTGATATGAAACACTCCGGTATGGTGATCAAATAGAAATGGAGAATAATCTTGTTTAAAGTAGTTATTTTCACAAATATATATCTAAATTGACAACACAAACCGTCACTATTATATACTAATTAAATGCAGTGATTGCCGATGGCGAAATCGTTTTCGTTAGTTTATCGCCGATAGAAGCGTCCGGATTCAAGTAGTAAATATTTTTTTAAAAATGGGTAATTCAGACAATGTTTTCTATGGAGTGGTACGGTCGATTTGCTTGAGATTTTCGGTGGTGTTAGTAGAATGCTACATTCATCCAGTTGGCATAGTACCTGAATACTAACTTATCAGTTTCACGCACCCGAACAAGTACATATTATGTCTTTAAATATTTCCTATTGTCGACCAAACTCTCAGACTGACAGTGTACCGAATGGGAATGTATATATGTATAGGGTATGATGGTGTGCGATGTTCCAACATTCATACCACCGCCAGACGCCGGGTTGTGTGATCAACCTCCTAGTTTAAACTTGGTTTAAACCTATTTGACGGTCCAGTCAACCGGATCTAAGTGTTTGTCGTCGTGCATCGGCCGATGAGAAGATCATGCAATCAAACTACACCGTTACCATGACAGTATAATGAGTATTGACCCGCCCCCAATTAACGCTAACAAGCAACCGCGTATAGCAAGCAGCATGTGGGGGTGTTACGCGAACGCTCTTTAAAGGCACTTCATCAAACATATATTAAACGGACATGGCTGATTCGAACCTCCAAATTTTGTTCTGCGTAAATTGGAGCGACGGATATAGGATAGGTCGATACATACACGAACTGTTGATATACCGGCTTCATATGCTCTGAAAAACACTTGCCGACGTCACAGCCATATTTCAGCCGTTTTCAACTTTTCGCCATAATTAAGACAAACGCTCTTTATTATTACAATATCAGGAATATAATAACAGGTAATGCTCTTTTCTGTTCCATGGTGGCCCAAATGTCGTTTTTTTGTTTGGGACCCAAACACCGTATTCATAGTTGTATTTTTCGTTACTTCAATGCGTCTTGTTGGGTTACATAATGCTCGTAGAAAGGTAGTTCAGACATTTATCGAGCTATTTTGATACTGAGAATAATTCCAAAGCGAATAATGTTATGTGTATTTTGCATCCGCAGGCTGGTTGAAGTGATAAACATTACCGCGAGAACCTTTCTTGCAACATGTTATAACACATGATACACGTTTATGGTAATAGTTCGCTCTTTAAAAACATTTCTTCAAACATCTCCGTCAATAATCATAGCCTTAATCCTAACATCGCGTGCCACGTGTTGTTGCGATTTAATATCAATCGCTATCTAATCGTGAACCCCGATTAAGTATATATTTCGCTGTCCAATCGTGTGTGTATTGGTTGTTCAACCATATCAGTAAAATTACTGCAATTATTGGCTGCAAATAATTTGCAGGATTCTTACCCTGACCATCACATATAATATCGAGGTTGTTCTACACGCTTTGGATGGTATCATACAACATAAAACGGTTCATTGACATGTCCCTTTATTGTACAATTTATTTATATGAATCTGCAGGCTTGTTGAAGTAATATACATTGTCGCCCAAAAGAGAACGAGTAAGCTTTAAATATTAAAGACAACATGTAATAACACATGGTACCCTTTAATACTAATATGTCGTGATTGCCATGCATGGTCAACTCAACATAATTGGTCGCACTGTTGGGGCCGTAGATTAAATCAGTTGATACATTAATATCCGTCCAGGACGTCTCCAGATGTGTGCTTCTCACAACGCAACATAAGCGAAGAACTTGGAGGCACGTTGGGTTAGTTTATGAGATCGCGCTTATGGCCCGCTTTGCCAAAACAGGTTTAGCTTGTACAATCCTATGTTGCTTATTGCCATCCATCATAATGTTTATCAGAACGACGTTTTTCGCAAATTGGATGCACGATTAAGGCGAATATATGTGATTGTGGCCGATAGTAATAATTCATCAAATATGAATTGGATTTTGGGGACTTTCGTTTATCGAACAATATGTCGCATTACCATAAAAACTCCAGGGTGAACTAATCATTATGCACTGAACATAATGGCAAGTATAATCCGATGGTAATCACCATCAGTCGGTGAAAATTATGGTTGCTGGGCATTTCTGTACATCCCAAAACCTACACGTATATAATTATACCTCATTCCAGCACTCACGCAAATTGATGACAAAAACCTCGCCCATGCCTTAACACAATCAGTACTGACTGCACCATATAACTGCACCATACCTCGATCAATAGATTTGAGTTTATTTCCATACGTCGTCTCCAATAATTCATCGGTGCTGACTGGTGCTGGAATGATATATATTTTTATAAAAGAATATATTGGTTCCAATAAAGTAGAACATCAGTCAGTCATACGGCTTCCAGCTACATGCAATTGAAGTGCTCTGGCATTATGTACGGTATTTGATAAATAAATGGTTCACACAATTACATTTCAACCTTTTAATGGGTGTTAATTAAGTCCGTAAACTGAATATTTTAAGATATTTTAACTTAAAGCCACCTGGCGATTTGCGCTCCAAAATACATCTAATAATATTCGCTTTCGAATTTGTATCAGTATCGAAATAGGTCGATAAATACTTGAACTGCCTTTCTATGGTCATTGTATATCACAGAAAGACGTATTATAGTCATGAAAATACAACTTTGAATACTGTGCTATGTTGAACACTAAAATAGTTGGAAAATGGCTGTGACCACAGGGGGGAGAGGTCGCGATTTTTGTTTACATATATAGGCGAACAAAATGTTTTTGCCCCTCTCGTGGACCCACCACCCCTCTACCTGCAATGTTTTCTTTTTTTTTTCTCCGCCCAATTTTCTGGGACCCACCCCAAAAATCTTACAAAAACATAAAATATAAACCAAATCATAGCCTAGCAAAGAATTGTTCCGTTTGTTATTATTTAATACTATTCCAGCATTTTAATAAACCTCTAAAGGGAGATAATTATATTAGTATAAATGTGGAAATGCTGAATGCATGCACTTAAAAACATTGGGCATAACAGGCATAATGCCATAAAACATAATAATTATGAGGTAATACATGTCCTGATATCCTCAATAACTCCACATTCTTTTATATAACAATAGTATAAGATGTTTTAGAGCCAAGGCCCAATATTAAAACTGTAGTAATAGGGGTGGAACAAATTTCATCTCCCCTATTTCTGTGATATATATCTGCACATGGGTATGATGGGACCCAAGGAAAGTCACTCACAGCAGCTCACAGCCTAAATACTTGTATATGTGTCATGTTGGTGTGCAGATTGACATATACCAATATTAGTGAATAATTGGTAGTATTATTAACTTATTATCAGAGTATGTAATAATGTTGAATTGAATAAATTAAATATTGTAAAGTTCCTTGCTTGTTCAAGTTGTTGTCAACCATCCCTGTTTTACATCTGTGGGTTCACTAAGAGTCGCTGCGCACAATCCTGATTCCTCCCAGGTAATGATGCCGCATGCAATATAGCATCCAAGTAAATTGGGAGGTTTGCCACAAACATAGCAGATTTAATCTGATCCGAGTAATAAAGTCGGATGATCGGCTATTTTCCCAGTTCAGGTATGGCAGTCTCTATTTCCATAGGATAGTCTATATACAAGACTATTTCGAGGAATACAAAGTTTTAACTTTACACGCAACTAGAGCTAGAAATAAAATACATTGTCTTGATACTAATTACGTCTGGATTATGCGTAACGTCATGTTTTACTTTAGTGAACATCACATTCGACTAAATTGTACATACGCCACGCACGTAGCTCACGCAAAGCAAACATGCTGAACCCTCCAAATAGATCGGGCCGGGAGACTATTATCAAACTTGTACGTTATAAATGGCATGGTTTATATTTCACTCAAGGCTAAATGTCTCTCCCGAATCACTCCAGTGACAATCCCATGATGGCCATCGAAAATTTATTATTCTCGATTCAAACGCATGTTAGATAAATATGATACACATGTGTTTTAATGTTTGTTATATGATTTGTTTATATACATAATATATCTTGCATCCGTCGATATCTGGTACATTAATTTTGACATACATAAGCATACATACACCCCGAAATAGTAGTTAGTACTGGCTAGTATGGTTTAAATAGCCTAGTGGGTCATATGGTTGATATTAACATATTACATGAGCACAAAAACTGAGTGATTTTAAGTGGAGGAAAAAATAGCATTTTTGGTCATTTACACATTTTTCCCGGGTCCAAATGACCCACCCACCCCCGCCCTATATATGGAATTTTTGTGCGCGAACCCCCCCCCCCCTGGTTACCATGGCAAATATATTCAGAGCTCATGAAGCCGGTATATCAATATTTCGCGTATGTGATGCCTCCTTCCAAATTACGTAGACAAAATTTTGAAACTCGAAAGAGCCATGTCCGTTACATTTGTTTAATTAAAATTGTTTATGCTAAATGGATTCTGCCATGCTACAACAATGTACATTGGATCGGTCTATTGTTCACTGTGGATGAGTGTTCAGGTAATAACAACACAATAATGACAGACAGACGGAACGTTAATACAAGTACAAAATGATTTGGAGTTTGGTGCAATTACGGACTCTCGACACTGAATAATACCCATCCGTTTTGTTGTAGAAGTTGCTCTGATATTGGTACGAACTGGGATAGGAAACAAGGCTAAAATCCATATTCTTCACAATAATTCTTGATATTTTTCTATAGAATAGTTCCCGGAGTAGAGCACGAGCCTGTGATTGATTGATTGGTTTTGGGTTTAATGTCGCTTTCAGCAACTAAGGCCATATCACGGCATTTCCAGTTTTAGTGGTGTGGAAAATCCGCACACTTACTGCTAATATAACAGTGATTCCAATGGCTGATAAACTCGTCGACCATGTGCGGCAACCCACCTACCATCGGCGATTTCGAGTTACAAAGTCCACGATGGTGACATGTGGATTTGTACCCCTATCGTCAGCGCTGGAGGGCGAAATGGCTTGGAGTTGTACCCTAACCGATTGAGCCACTAATGCCCACCAGCCTGTGATCGACCTTTAATAATATCATAATCTCACCAGCACACACCATGCTAAACAAACACCCACCATTTGAATCAACACAATACCAGTAAGATTTTCGTTACAATAATTGACACGTTGTTTGTCAAATACAGAACGAACGTTTATATGTACACATATACCTACATGTACATAAACCTGGTGTATTACATGACAAACATTGTTGAGCCAAGCTCTATGGAATCATCACGTATAGCCAACACAACAGACAACTCATGGTGGTGCAATTGATCGAGATTCTGGTTCGGTACCATGCTTCATGCTTGCATAAAATCGCGATCAATTGTTAGCTGTAATGTAGTTTATAACACGCCGTGTCTAGTATGTCGTTCATCAACCAACGAATTAATGATACAGGTTGAGAATCTATAGAATTTTAAATCTTCTTTTGGCAACTGTAACTCTATTAAAAGACGCCACACGACTTCTAAGCGATGTGAATCGTGGCAGACATGCCAATGTCCCTTTTCTTTGCGCCGATGGCCAATAATGTACATATCGCACAATTATCATTCCGATGATAACGATGTTATGCGTCAATATCGGTATATATGCTCATGCTCAAATATGCTTATTAGAAAGTTTTACAAATGTTCGCCTAATGTGAAAATGTATTTATTTCAAATGTTCGTATCTCCATTATATTGTGCACATCTTTGGATTAACTATACCAAACGTTGTTGTAGAAAACTTACAGTTTGTTATAATAATGCATATAGAAAATATATGGGTTATGTAGTGCGAGTGGGATGTTTGTATGTGACAAAATGTGCTCTCGGACAGTGTTGATTCGAAAGGGTGTGTATGGATTTCGTGTTAGAATTTCTGAATCTTTAAACAGTATTTTGAATGCTATTTGTAACTCAGATCTGATATATCGGTCTAATTTATTCAATCATTGGAATCAACTTTTTTATCTTTAATGTGTAATTATATGTTGTATGTATGACTATGTATTGGCATATCTTGCCTGAAATAAACACAAACAATGGCGTCATAACAGCAAGGACGCAAGCGCAAACTGTTTCAAGTATATGGACATGTTTTCAGTATTGTGTCGGTGTAACAATGACATGTTAGATAAAGGGTTGGTCTAACAACCTGTGTCGATGTGATGTGTCCAGGTACACGAGTGCCGAGTCGGTAAACAGTATATGATTTAGCAAGTATTGTACATAATTATACAATATCAAAAGCGACATATACCACCGGCATGGCCAATACCCATGCCCCCTGAATCTCCAGAATTGCACAGTTTTCTTCTGTCACAAGTTATGTGTCTCATGTATTGGAATTTGTCTTTGAAACTCATTAAAAAATCAGCTTATGATAGCTAATCGAACTAATTGTGTTGCATGCTGCTGTCGAACTAGGAAGGGGATTAATTATTAATATTGGACAATCAGACATTCCAGCTGAACCAATACAAATGTACCCAATGTCAAATGTTTAAAATATTCAGCGACCAATTTTACGATTCAGGGGCTTGACAACAACGCTTCAGTGACAATCAAACGATTCACGACCATGTTATACATTATATGTTATGACAAACTTGCAAAAGAAAGTACTTTTTACAAAGTTGGGACGATAATAGTGCTTTTCTGCTTGGGTTGATTGGATTGCAAGTCCATCACATTGACTCACACACTACATCCGGAGATGAGATCTATACATAACTAAGTAATATTCGAATGATCGCAAAAGCTATTTCGTGGGCTACAAGGGGGGATTAACAGTGCGATAATTAACATTCAACGGAAGCTGTGATATGCATAAATGTAGGATATGTCCAATTAATACCTCTTTTTACACGCACTATTCGATTAAACTCGACGCAGAATGCAGTAACAATGTCGAGAATAATCAGTCGGTGAAAATTATGGTTGCTGGGCATTTCTGTACATCCCAAAACCTACACGTATATAATTATACCTCATTCCAGCACTCACGCAAATTGATGACAAAAACCTCGCCCATGCCTTAACACAATCAGTACTGACTGCACCATATAACTGCACCATACCTCGATCAATAGATTTGAGTTTATTTCCATACGTCGTCTCCAATAATTCATCGGTGCTGACTGGTGCTGGAATGATATATATTTTTATAAAAGAATATATTGGTTCCAATAAAGTAGAACATCAGTCAGTCATACGGCTTCCAGCTACATGCAATTGAAGTGCTCTGGCATTATGTACGGTATTTGATAAATAAATGGTTCACACAATTACATTTCAACCTTTTAATGGGTGTTAATTAAGTCCGTAAACTGAATATTTTAAGATATTTTAACTTAAAGCCACCTGGCGATTTGCGCTCCAAAATACATCTAATAATATTCGCTTTCGAATTTGTATCAGTATCGAAATAGGTCGATAAATACTTGAACTGCCTTTCTATGGTCATTGTATATCACAGAAAGACGTATTATAGTCATGAAAATACAACTTTGAATACTGTGCTATGTTGAACACTAAAATAGTTGGAAAATTGCTGTGACCACAGGGGGGAGAGGTCGCGATTTTTGTTTACATATATAGGCGAACAAAATGTTTTTGCCCCTCTCGTGGACCCACCACCCCTCTACCTGCAATGTTTTCTTTTTTTTTTCTCCGCCCAATTTTCTGGGACCCACCCCAAAAATCTTACAAAAACATAAAATATAAACCAAATCATAGCCTAGCAAAGAATTGTTCCGTTTGTTATTATTTAATACTATTCCAGCATTTTAATAAACCTCTAAAGGGAGATAATTATATTAGTATAAATGTGGAAATGCTGAATGCATGCACTTAAAAACATTGGGCATAACAGGCATAATGCCATAAAACATAATAATTATGAGGTAATACATGTCCTGATATCCTCAATAACTCCACATTCCTTTATATAACAATAGTATAAGATGTTTTAGAGCCAAGGCCCAATATTAAAACTGTAGTAATAGGGGTGGAACAAATTTCATCTCCCCTATTTCTGTGATATATATCTGCACATGGGTATGATGGGACCCAAGGAAAGTCACACTCACAGCAGCTCACAGCCTAAATACTTGTATATGTGTCATGTTGGTGTGCAGATTGACATATACCAATATTAGTGAATAATTGGTAGTATTATTAACTTATTATCAGAGTATGTAATAATGTTGAATTGAATAAATTAAATATTGTAAAGTTCCTTGCTTGTTCAAGTTGTTGTCAACCATCCCTGTTTTACATCTGTGGGTTCACTAAGAGTCGCTGCGCACAATCCTGATTCCTCCCAGGTAATGATGCCGCATGCAATATAGCATCCAAGTAAATTGGGAGGTTTGCCACAAACATAGCAGATTTAATCTGATCCGAGTAATAAAGTCGGATGATCGGCTATTTTCCCAGTTCAGGTATGGCAGTCTCTATTTCCATAGGATAGTCTATATACAAGACTATTTCGAGGAATACAAAGTTTTAACTTTACACGCAACTAGAGCTAGAAATAAAATACATTGTCTTGATACTAATTACGTCTGGATTATGCGTAACGTCATGTTTTACTTTAGTGAACATCACATTCGACTAAATTGTACATACGCCACGCACGTAGCTCACGCAAAGCAAACATGCTGAACCCTCCAAATAGATCGGGCCGGGAGACTATTATCAAACTTGTACGTTATAAATGGCATGGTTTATATTTCACTCAAGGCTAAATGTCTCTCCCGAATCACTCCAGTGACAATCCCATGATGGCCATCGAAAATTTATTATTCTCGATTCAAACGCATGTTAGATAAATATGATACACATGTGTTTTAATGTTTGTTATATGATTTGTTTATATACATAATATATCTTGCATCCGTCGATATCTGGTACATTAATTTTGACATACATAAGCATACATACACCCCGAAATAGTAGTTAGTACTGGCTAGTATGGTTTAAATAGCCTAGTGGGTCATATGGTTGATATTAACATATTACATGAGCACAAAAACTGAGTGATTTTAAGTGGAGGAAAAAATAGCATTTTTGGTCATTTACACATTTTTCCCGGGTCCAAATGACCCACCCACCCCCGCCCTATATATGGAATTTTTGTGCGCGAACCCCCCCCCCCCTGGTTACCATGGCAAATATATTCAGAGCTCATGAAGCCGGTATATCAATATTTCGCGTATGTGATGCCTCCTTCCAAATTACGTAGACAAAATTTTGAAACTCGAAAGAGCCATGTCCGTTACATTTGTTTAATTAAAATTGTTTATGCTAAATGGATTCTGCCATGCTACAACAATGTACATTGGATCGGTCTATTGTTCACTGTGGATGAGTGTTCAGGTAATAACAACACAATAATGACAGACAGACGGAACGTTAATACAAGTACAAAATGATTTGGAGTTTGGTGCAATTACGGACTCTCGACACTGAATAATACCCATCCGTTTTGTTGTAGAAGTTGCTCTGATATTGGTACGAACTGGGATAGGAAACAAGGCTAAAATCCATATTCTTCACAATAATTCTTGATATTTTTCTATAGAATAGTTCCCGGAGTAGAGCACGAGCCTGTGATTGATTGATTGGTTTTGGGTTTAATGTCGCTTTCAGCAACTAAGGCCATATCACGGCATTTCCAGTTTTAGTGGTGTGGAAAATCCGCACACTTACTGCTAATATAACAGTGATTCCAATGGCTGATAAACTCGTCGACCATGTGCGGCAACCCACCTACCATCGGCGATTTCGAGTTACAAAGTCCACGATGGTGACATGTGGATTTGTACCCCTATCGTCAGCGCTGGAGGGCGAAATGGCTTGGAGTTGTACCCTAACCGATTGAGCCACTAATGCCCACCAGCCTGTGATCGACCTTTAATAATATCATAATCTCACCAGCACACACCATGCTAAACAAACACCCACCATTTGAATCAACACAATACCAGTAAGATTTTCGTTACAATAATTGACACGTTGTTTGTCAAATACAGAACGAACGTTTATATGTACACATATACCTACATGTACATAAACCTGGTGTATTACATGACAAACATTGTTGAGCCAAGCTCTATGGAATCATCACGTATAGCCAACACAACAGACAACTCATGGTGGTGCAATTGATCGAGATTCTGGTTCGGTACCATGCTTCATGCTTGCATAAAATCGCGATCAATTGTTAGCTGTAATGTAGTTTATAACACGCCGTGTCTAGTATGTCGTTCATCAACCAACGAATTAATGATACAGGTTGAGAATCTATAGAATTTTAAATCTTCTTTTGGCAACTGTAACTCTATTAAAAGACGCCACACGACTTCTAAGCGATGTGAATCGTGGCAGACATGCCAATGTCCCTTTTCTTTGCGCCGATGGCCAATAATGTACATATCGCACAATTATCATTCCGATGATAACGATGTTATGCGTCAATATCGGTATATATGCTCATGCTCAAATATGCTTATTAGAAAGTTTTACAAATGTTCGCCTAATGTGAAAATGTATTTATTTCAAATGTTCGTATCTCCATTATATTGTGCACATCTTTGGATTAACTATACCAAACGTTGTTGTAGAAAACTTACAGTTTGTTATAATAATGCATATAGAAAATATATGGGTTATGTAGTGCGAGTGGGATGTTTGTATGTGACAAAATGTGCTCTCGGACAGTGTTGATTCGAAAGGGTGTGTATGGATTTCGTGTTAGAATTTCTGAATCTTTAAACAGTATTTTGAATGCTATTTGTAACTCAGATCTGATATATCGGTCTAATTTATTCAATCATTGGAATCAACTTTTTTATCTTTAATGTGTAATTATATGTTGTATGTATGACTATGTATTGGCATATCTTGCCTGAAATAAACACAAACAATGGCGTCATAACAGCAAGGACGCAAGCGCAAACTGTTTCAAGTATATGGACATGTTTTCAGTATTGTGTCGGTGTAACAATGACATGTTAGATAAAGGGTTGGTCTAACAACCTGTGTCGATGTGATGTGTCCAGGTACACGAGTGCCGAGTCGGTAAACAGTATATGATTTAGCAAGTATTGTACATAATTATACAATATCAAAAGCGACATATACCACCGGCATGGCCAATACCCATGCCCCCTGAATCTCCAGAATTGCACAGTTTTCTTCTGTCACAAGTTATGTGTCTCATGTATTGGAATTTGTCTTTGAAACTCATTAAAAAATCAGCTTATGATAGCTAATCGAACTAATTGTGTTGCATGCTGCTGTCGAACTAGGAAGGGGATTAATTATTAATATTGGACAATCAGACATTCCAGCTGAACCAATACAAATGTACCCAATGTCAAATGTTTAAAATATTCAGCGACCAATTTTACGATTCAGGGGCTTGACAACAACGCTTCAGTGACAATCAAACGATTCACGACCATGTTATACATTATATGTTATGACAAACTTGCAAAAGAAAGTACTTTTTACAAAGTTGGGACGATAATAGTGCTTTTCTGCTTGGGTTGATTGGATTGCAAGTCCATCACATTGACTCACACACTACATCCGGAGATGAGATCTATACATAACTAAGTAATATTCGAATGATCGCAAAAGCTATTTCGTGGGCTACAAGGGGGGATTAACAGTGCGATAATTAACATTCAACGGAAGCTGTGATATGCATAAATGTAGGATATGTCCAATTAATACCTCTTTTTACACGCACTATTCGATTAAACTCGACGCAGAATGCAGTAACAATGTCGACTATTTGGCAACGCCCGGGTTCGACCATGACAGCGTGCCCCCATTGTAACGGGTAGATCCTGGATTTAATGCTTTGTAGAAAGGCATTTGTTTTTGCACTTTACTCACTGCGAGAGCCTTCGGTCCCTTTAGAGGTGATGTGTTTGCTGACTTATATTGTTGTTTGCACACTGATTTACCCACTGCCAATGAAATGGATCTCCTCAGTGGTGATATTTTGTACAGACTTATTTTTTTGCATATTTACCAACTGCGAGTGCCTTGGGTCCCTCTAGAGGCGATGCGTTTGTTAACATTTATATGTTTTTGCATTTACTGGGTGCGAGTGCCATAGGTCCCTTTAAAGTAACACACAAAAACTACTCAAACAATTACCTGTGCAGTTGAATTACCCATACAAATCACACTAGTTCAATAAGATACCAAGGTGAAATAAAAAATGTACTGTAAATATTGGAAAAAGTCAAAGCCTTGAACAATATTCTGAAAAGCATAATCAGTCTAAAATATTTGAACATACTACATATCTAGCTCTACATGTATGTGTTGACAAATCACTATACCAGTTTTGTTTACTTAATATCCGTTTCAACACGCGAAATATAATTATTTGAAATATATGTTTATCATTAATGAATATAAGAACACATTCGATTTATTTCTCTATGTTTTTCTTACTGGAGGTGTTTTGCTGACATATGTTTTGCACATTTACCCACTGCGAGTGCCTTGTGTTCCCTTTGTGCAGATGTTTTTACTGACCTTTTTTTTTTTTTTTCTGGCATACTTACCCATTGTGAGGGCTTTGGGTGCCTAGAGTGGTGAAGTTTTTTCAAACTTTTAAATTTTTTTTTTGCACATTTACCCATTGTGAGTGCTTGAGATGTTTTTACCGACTTATTTTGTTTGCACATTTATCCACTGCGTGTGCCTTTTATTGACGTTTATATTCTTGCATATTACCCACTGCGATTGACTTGGGTTCGCTTAGTGGAGATATTTTTTACAGACTTTAATTTAAATTGTTTGCACATTTACCCATTGTGAGTGCCTTGGGTTCCTTTAGTGGAGTTGTTTTTACTGACTTATTTTGTTTGAAAATTTATCCACTGCGTGTGCCTTTTTGTTGACTTTTATATTATTGCATATTTACCCACTGTGAATGCCTTGTGTTCTTGTAAAGCAACGCAAACGACTGGTTAATACCAGCGCAAGTAGGAGAAGTGGCAGTATCGTTCACTGTCTGTATGTCGCAATTAGCTGGAGCAAAAATCAGTAGACGACATCCCATCTTATTGAGGGGAATGTGAGTGAGTGACGTCAATTTCCATTCATTGTTGAATATCAATCAGATGTCGTCTGGATGGGCCGATATTACTCAGGTCGAGTAACGGCAATATTCCGTTCGTTAAAGCAGCACTTAGCTGAACTTCATTTTCACCACGAGATGTTACTGTGTTCCGAATGCGGTCTTCCAAGTTCACACACTCCAATAGGTCAAAATCCATCAATCTTAACTGATAAAGTGCACAAACTCTTCCAAGAGGCGACGTATACGTCTACAGTGAAGTGATTGCCGTTGAATACTTGGCGTCGAAATCAAACTAATATGAATGAATTATTCACATCACTGCTGTTAATCAGGAAGATGAGATATAGTGTTACACCCAGACGTCCATCATTTGAATATTAAAGTTCGAATGAATTATGAGTTGCTGACAATATGTCAAAGGAGTCACGATTGGTATAGTCGTAGTGCGAGGAGGTAGTCCCTGGTCGCATGTGGGCTAAACTTGCCAACAAGAGCGCACTAACAAGTGATGAACTAACTATATATATAAATATTTATGTTTGTTTGTCTTTGGTAGATTTTCACCAAAACCGCTTCCGATTGAATCTCGTCCAACATGGTTGTGAATGAAAAATGAATTACATTAATTGCCACTTTGTAAACTCAAGAAATTTCTAGTGAATTATATTCCAAAATACTGTATGTGAACCTGTTTTGTACGTTTTTTCTTCGTGCTAAGTAAATTATCTGTGTTCTAGAGAACCTGCTTCTCACAAACGTTTGCTTTACAAAATACAGAATATCGACTTGACTTGAAAACTGTATTAGTGTTGGCTTCGGAAGGAAAATTATTGTTTATCTGACTAGTTTTCAGAAATAATAAATACACGACTAGTACCAAATTGTCTGAACAATTCCGTCTATGGTTAGATGTCGTACCGATACGCCGAACACAGGAAGAAAGTTGAAATATTTAAAATCTGAATTAATATATTAATTTTAACATATATTCCATTAATTCAAATTTACATGTCAGTCACTGGGAGTGCATGTGGTGTACGAAAGACGTATAAATGAAGCGAGCGAGATGTGAGCGAATTGGAAGAATGTCACTTGATATATAATAATATGTACCTCTGTTTATGTTTACATTCCTTCATTGATGTATGTTTATTCCAATAAAAACATAAAAAAAAATGGTCTGAATTGTACAGATTACACGATTGTGTATCAAAGCAGTTATACGCCGTCGTTCAAACGTTACCAAACTATTTCGCAGGTTTGATTAAGAAAGAATTGGAACAACCTGTTTACCAAAGTTATACATCATATTCGCCGGTATATGTTCATGTGGTGTGCCTGAGAAAACGACGTCTGTTTTTTTCTTTTAATGCTAACTATATTGGATAAGATAATATGTGTTGCTGCTACAATGTCAGTGCTGTAATTGATCATGAACACGCCTTCTGGCTTTATAAATCTGCCTTATCACCAACCGTTATTTCACAAGCATAAGAACCATATTTTTAACAATTTAACAACAGGCATATGACTTACACCACTGGGTGTATGCCGCGGTGTGTGGGTGATACGAGAGCCAAACAAAGCATTTTTTACAACCTCATGCAAATTTTTCACTAAAGAACTTGTTTGCCCATATTTGACATTTGTAACAGTTCAAAACATATTATAACTGTAAAATCACATTATTTATGTTACTTTGACCTTATATCTGCCTTGTCGTTATTTTATAAGCTCTAAGAACCAACACAAACACACGGGTTATGGTACATTCACATGCTCGCAAGGCAGCCTGTTCTTCAGAAAAAAAACGCACACTATCTGCTTATAATAGAACTTGTTTTAGATAATCTGCGGAGGATCGCCTCATTTTGAGTAAATATTGTGCTGGAAAGGAAAGCATTTTAGTCACACTATCATCTCATTTTGCAGCATGTTCTCCCTAAAATCTGCACATTATCTGCTTATAAAGAACGTGTTTATGTCATTGTCCGCTCATGGTCGGCTTATAAACGCTTCATTTTGAGTCGATAATGTGCTGATAAGAAGCGCATTTTAGTCACATTTTATCGCCTCATAATGAGACAATTCTAAGCAGACGATGAGCGGACAATGCCACAAATAAGCCAACTGACGATTATTCAGGGATTCGCTCTTTAACATGCTTTTTCGCTGTGGCTCGCGCAATAAAACGAAATAATCGACAACACTCCATGATCTGCTTATTTCAGAATCAAGTAATCACATTATATGCATATTTCACTTTATAGTTCGATTATGTACGTATTTGCGCAGGTTTGCACGGAATGTTTTTCTGCTTTACAGGAATTTCGTCGTAGAAAACCATATGGTACCATATAAATTCATGTTTACCGAAGCTAACGACTTGAGAATAAAATTTATGTAGTTCCACATGTAACTATGCTACTTGCACTTCCCTTCACATACATGTATAATTTATGAGATAATTTCATGCTAATCACAGGCATATTTCGGCACATTCGCTACAGGTGGAACTACAACAAACAATAATATGATTAACGAACCAATGCTAAACCACTCACATGAGGGTATCTATGGCGTTTAACACAAATCTTATCAAAATAATTATATATAGATTCCCACCAAATATGATTCGCATACGGCTTATTTCGTGGGGTAATTATTAATTACATTCCGTATACAACGGTTCGTCAAAAGAATGGACCCTAATCGCAATTTCGTTAATAAATTAGGCCAATTGTATATCGGGTATCCGAGAAATCCAAGACGTAAACAAACGTGTTTACGCCCTAATTTGACCCATCCAATACATTCCCCGGACAAAAGTATACCTAGGTATCAAATTTCGTCGAAATCCGCCAGTTTTACCGGATTTGACCTTGAATTGATAATATGAAGGTCAAAGTCAGGTCGGGGTCACAATGTGACTGGTCCATGAGACTTCCCGGAAAAAGTGACCCTACGTAGCAAGTTTGCACTCAATCGGTAGGGCCGTTTTCGAGTCTATAACGGACGCACACATACATATATATCATTTGTGGGTACCCGTTTCACGGTGAAGGTCACCTCGGGCGGAAAAACTGACCCGATGACAATCTCCCCCATTCGTAGGAACCTCTAAGTACGAAGGATTACACAACACGCTCATGCCTGGACACAGACACAACACGCTCATGTCTGGACACAGACACGCTCTTTATCAACGACACTGCGGATACGAACGCTCTTTAACTATCACGCGATTAACTTCACAATTCCAAGACGGCGGAATGGAGAATGAGTGCTCGGAGATTCTCAAATGCAATGCGACGACACTTCATCTGGGATTTTACCCTTAAATAGGAAGTTTGGTCGAAATCCGTCCGGCAGTTTTCCCGGCCATAGCTAACAGACAAACAGAAGTCCCAAAATATATATTAGACTAGCAGATGAGCCCGACGTTGTCCGGGCTATTCAAAAACCAAATTTCAAGTCAATAGCTCCACCGTTTCATAGATCTGGTCTGCGCATGCGCGAAGCTGGCGTCGCACGGGCTCGGCGATCCGATAAAATTCGTATCCGGGGCAAGAAACATTCACATACCAAATTTCAAGTCAATAGCTCCACCCGTTTCCTAGATCTGGTCTGCGCATGCGCAAAGCTGGCGTCGCACGGGCTCGACGATCCGATAAAATTCGTATCCGGGGCAAGATACATTCACATACCAAATTTCAAGTCGATAGCTCCACCCGTTTCCGAGATCTCGTCTGCGCATGCGCGAAGCGTGAGCCGCACTGGCTCGCCAATACGACAACGACGACCGCCTGGTCAAACTACACACACGTACCAAGTTTCGTCCCGATCGGTCGAGAATCGTAGATTTGTATAAATGACATACAGACAGACAGACATACAGACAGACAGACAGACAGAGGTCTTCAAAATATATATGAGACTAGCTGGTGGACCCGACTTTGTCCGGGATGTTTCCCCTCTGCTTTTCGGCGATTGAGCGATTTGACTTTGAATTGACCATTTTGAAGGTAAAGGTCCGGTCGGGGTCACGATTTGACCAGTCCAAAACACTCCCCGGACAAAAGTACCGGACAAAAGTACCCGTAGAAATCCGTCAGGTTTAACCCGATTTGACCTTGAATTGACAATTTTGAAGGTCAAGGTCATGTCTGGGTAACGATTTAACCCGTCCAAATCCCCCCGGACAAAAGAAACTCTAGGTATCAAATTTCGTCGAAATCCGTCCGTTTTACCCGATTTGACCTTGAATTGACCTTTCTAAAGGTCATGGTCAAGTCGGGGTAACGATTTGACCCGTCCAAAAGACTCCCCGAACAAAGGTACCTCTAGTTACCATATTTCGTCGAAATCCGTTCCGTTTTACTCGATTTGACCTTGAATTGACCTTGTTAATGTCAAGGTCAGGTCGGGGTCACGATTTGACCCGTCCAAAACCATCCCTGGAAAAAATTAACCCTAGGTATCTAATTTCGTCAAAATCCGTCGGGCAGTTTTCCCGGCCATAGCTAACACACAGACACACAGAAGTCCCAAAATATATGGTAGATTATTATATATATATGCATATATACATGAAGAAGGGGAAACCCGAAAGCTCGTATGTTAAATACATAAAATAGGCCTTAAAATGTGTTACTCTTTATATTTATTAATAGCATCTGTCGTGTGCTTATTTTTCCATAACACTCCTCCAGATGGACAACATACCATTCCAAAGTATACCTTTATAAACTGAATGGGATAATTAATTTATTATAGAAAGGTGCAAATGACCCATTAACATTTGAGTCTACACAGTACATGTATTGATCTTCCAGGACAGCTTATATATACCTCAAACAAGTTACCTGTTTTATGATCTGAATAATGATGGAATAAACATACATCAGTGAAGGAATGTTAATACAAATATATATACACATTATTAGAGATTAATTGACATTCTTCCATTCGCTCAATTCTCGCTCACTTCATTCAGACAAGTAAACTGATATTTTTGAGGATATCTTCAGATCTGGTAATCAGAATGCATGACACGTGGAAGATAATGTGGTGTATGTGACATACATGTATGATAACTAATAGCATAGTGAGTGGATATACACTTGATTGGACACTCATTGGATGGGCTTAGTCAAATTTTCAAACATCACAACATTACTGGGTTCATTAAGATGTTAGACATTTGGCCAAAATGTCAGAATTCTCGGTTAATGTCAGGCGGACCCTCTTGTGACATGGCACATGAGACCAAATGGGCCGATTGAACAGTTATTATTATTATTATTATTATTATTATTATATTTACATTTAAAGAACGCATTCTACAATATTTAGTTTCAATGCGCTTTACAGTAATATTAAGAACATAAACTAATACATACAGGTGATTTTAAATACAAAAAGTATACAACTATGATAAAACAATACTAGGTTAAAAATAAATAAATAGTAAAACAATGAAACAGTGGGACCAGATTAAAAATACAGTACAGGTTTCTCATAAAAACGACAGAATAAGATAAGATAAATGGTGCTCGTTCTAAAAAATAGTTAATCCAGTTTAAAACACAGTTTAAATAAGTGGGATCAAGTGGGAGTGAATTCCAAATGTTAGTCGCTGCTTGTTGAAAGCACAGTTCACCATATCTGCTGTTTGGTTTGCCGGTCAGAAATCTAAGATCACACCCACTTGCCATCGACCTTGTAGATGCGCCACGACCACAAGACTTCAGTTTAAACATTGAGGAGATATAGGTTGGACATTCTCCCCTCAGAGCCTTGAATACAATTAGTGCACATTTAAATTTCACTCTATATTCGAACGTCATTATATGAAGTGAACAGAGAACAGTTGTAATGTGATGATTTTTCCGTAAGTTCTGAATAAGGCGTGCACAATTGTTAATGTTCAGGTCAATTCGCATGATGTTTTCCTTCGTGAGGTGTGTCATGGTGGAGTTAACGCTGTTTATACGGGATAACACCAAGGAGATCACGGCATGCTTAATTGTACTACGTGTGAGATAGCAACGGAATCTGTGTATAGTTCTAAGATAAAAACAACATGTTCTCACTAAGTTTGAAAATATAAAATTCATTGAGTCTATGAAATTGTGGATAGTGACAATATAACACGTTATGGTAATGCTGAGCTACTACAGGGGGGAATGGCAGCCATATGTTCAGTGTCTATTCATTGTGGTGAGTTCACGTGCCTCCAATTCTTGTCTAAAACGGTCATGCTTTGCTATGCAATATATCCTCGCACAAATACGCACATAATCGACCTATACAGTGAAATAGGTATATAATGTTATTATTTGATTCTGAAATAAGCAGATCATGGAGTCATATCGGTGAAAACACATGTTAAAGCGCGTAGACATCAAAAGTCGTGAGTTCGTGGACACATAATCTGCTTAGAATCTACTCATTATGAGTCGATGATGTGACTAAAACGTTCTCATTTTCAGCACATTATCGACCCAAAAATGTGGCAATTCTCAGTAGATTATCAACCTAATATGACATACCAGTTATATCGGTAGAACAGGCTGTGACATGCGGTTATATTCAGACCTAACTTGGCGTGGCATGGGTTACAATTTCCTGACAATCAGCCTCATGATTATTGAGATGCAATGTAATATGTTAGGGGAACTTATTTTGAGCCGTTAAATATGTTAATTTCATCAATTGGATTTCTTTTTCAGGACAGAACTGCTGGACTCATTACTCAACAGGACGGTGTATGATCCCCGGGTGTCTCCGGAGTATGACCATGGTAAATATATAAAGTAAATCAAGTGCCTCATTACTCAACACGACGTTATATCATTCACGGGTGTCTCCGGAGTATGACCATGGGAAATGGGAAATATAACGCGAATAAATTGCATCTAACTGCACATAATTTGATGACGGGGTACCCTAACCGCAATCGAAACTGATATCCGTGAGTTTTGCGAAACCCCTCTATTGACAAACCGATTATTATGTTAGACTCCATATCTGTGTATCGCAAATCCGCGTGATTGGGACTCGAACCAGCTTCAACTTTACTGGATGGTTTAAATGTTCCTGCCAGTCGAACATACGTTATCTGAGTTGGGAATATCTTAATTTACATATTTCGCATAAGGAACTACTATTAATAATCATTACGAATATCATATAGTAGTTGCAGAAGGAACTACTACTGATAAACATTACAATTATCTTATAGTAATTGCATAATGAACTACTACTAATAAGCATTATGAATATCTTATAGTTAACTACTACTGATATTAATTACGGATATCTTACAGTAGTCGTAATTTTTCTGACAGTCCACACATATTTTCGAAGAATTGACGACTACGCATTCGTTTGTGAGAAAATGCTGCCGCTCAAAAATAGCCTATGTTGTTGGGGTGAAGTTCTGAGATTAGGTATATATGTATGCCACTATATCCTGACGTCACATTCCGTCAATGATATATCAAACAGAACTGCGATGCAATGTAAATTAAAGGATGTGGAACTGCGATGCAATGGAAATTGAACATTAGCAATTTCATGACGTGGTGTAGATTTGACGTACACTATACATGTATCTTTATAATGCAGCTTCGAAATAAATTGAAACCGAAACATATGATGTTATGTACATGTATATAATATATATCTCCTCATCGAGGGATGCAATCGTTCTTTCCGTTATACCGTATTGATAATGTTTTTATAGTATTCCGCTAACAGGACGCCTTCCGACAGTTTCTGCGCCACAGATTTCCCTCACCTGTAGAAATACTTTTATTTAAGACTCGTGTAATTGCTAATAAATAATTATAATTGTCAGAAAGATTAGAAATGTGGTTCAAGATCCCATGGGAAGATGTCAACCACGCAGTGAATGACGACAATAACAGGTAACGCGGGCTTGTGACATTATTGACGCTTTTGGTTGTTCGGTATGTATGACGCGCTGGGCGTAGTCTCCCCTGTATGTCGCACATATAATGGAAACGACGAGACCGATTAATGATTATACATTTCTCCGCTTACATGATGCCGCCGGGATTCGTTCAACCAATTTCTTATCATTTTTTCATTCGCCATAGGCTTTCCTCAATTACGGGAACAGTGTAAACGAAGTATCGTGAGATTGGTATTATAAATGTGCTAATGATTATTGTGCTTCAAGATCCCACGGACAGACGACGCTGCACGATGGTATATGGTGTTGGCTTATGGTCCTGATGTGATTTAAAGCCACATTGCGGTTTGCGCTCCAAAATACACATACTATTATTCGCTTTTGAATGTTTCTCAGTATCGATATAGGTCGACACATACACAAAACAACACGATGTGTAAATGGGCGCTTGCTTTTGTGTCGACAACCCATTTACACATCGTGTCGTTCTGTGTTCATTACACGCTTCGCGTCCTAGAATCCGTGCATTAAAAATACAGGCTTAGGTTTATTTAGGTACATGGTTTCAACGGTTTCATGGTTGAGGCGAACGTCATGTACGCCATGTTACGCCAACGAGATGGGTATGGAACGTACGTTCCATACGTATTTGTAAATATGGAACAACAATAACACTGTACTTCTGGGAAGAAGCGTGCAATAAATATCCGAACTACCTTTCTACGAGCATTATGTACACAAAAAAGACGCATTGACGTAATGCAAAATACAACTGCGAATACGGTGTTTGGGTCCCAAACACAAAACAGCCATCTGCAGGACGCGGAACCCACAAAAAAGCGTTACATGGTAGTCTATTCCTGATATGGTAGCAATAAAGAGCGTTTGTCTGACTTCTGGCGAAAAGTTGAAAACGGCTGAAAAATGGCTGTGACTTTGGAAAGTGTTTTTCAGAGTATATGAAGCCGGTAAATCAATAGTTGGTATATTTTATCGATCTATCGTGTCCGTCGCTCAAATATATATAGAATAACAATAATATACAGAAAACAATTTGGAGGTTTCAATGAGCCATGTCCGTTTAAATGGGTGTGCGTATGAACCAACATTTCACCGTGGCCTATATAATGGCATCGTGCTCGAAAGATTAAAAGGACTCATCTTCTCAAGATCTCACTTTGAGTTATATATCGCTCATGTATGAGACTTTATTTGCTTATTCACCAATATTGGTTAAAAAAAAAATAAGATTTCAGTGTTAGGTTCAATTTGAACATTATGAGTCACTCTAATATATACTCGGTTAGCGGGGACTCTAGTTGTATATTAGGTATAATGTATATGTTGCTGTCCGACCGATTCGCCTAGGATTTGAATTGGGTGAAGTTGTTAGTACACTGATGTACATGTACACGAAAGACATATTGGTTATCCATCCACACAATGGAGACGATATATGCAACATTGTATACAATTCAGTAATATAGAGACAATGATAAGGATAAGGTGTGATATTCAGGATAACATGATGTTATTGTTATACATGCGTGGTCTACCAATAACAAGTGTGATGTGTATCGATACTCTCGTGTGATGGTACGCACATTAAAGTGATGTGTAACACTGCGGTAGGGTGATCAAATAGAAATGGAGAATAATCTTGTTCAAAGAAGTTATATTCACAAATATTATATCTAAATTGACAACACACTCCGAATTCAAATTGACAACACACACAGTCATTCTAATATATTAATTAAATGCAGTGACTGCCGATGGCGAAATCGTTTTCGTGGTACTGTTGATTTGCTTGACATTTTCGGTGATGTTAGTAGAATGCTACACCCCCCCCCCAGTTGGCATAGCACCTGAATACTAACTTATCAGTTTCACGCACACGAACAAGTATAAAATATGTCTTTAACACAATTTGTAAAAAGAAAATGTAGTTTTTGCTATGAGTTCAATCTAAACAAACATTTTTTAAATACAAAAATAAATACAAAATATTATATACGTCCTGTCACTAACTCGCGTCAATATTGAATCCACCAAGCCCTGTTCCATAATTTCAGTGGTACAGGTCAAAGTTTTGGAGTAGCATTCCATATATGGAAGTCATGACTTATTTTCATGACTTCCTTATATGGAAATATATAATTGTGCAATATTATGCAATATGTTATTTGATTCTGAAACAAGCTCATATGAATTCATATATGTTATTCCGTTTTATGGCGCGGGTGACAGTGAAACATACGTACGCGTGTTAAGTCGTGAGTTGGTTCATTTGTGTCATTGTTCGAACATAATGAACCTATAATGAAGTCATAATGAGTCGACAAAATGTGACTAAAATGTTCTCATTTATCATTATTGACTCAAAAAGAGGTGATTCTAAGCCGACTATCGACATACAATAAATTATATTATAAGCAGATAATGTGCTGGTTGTTCGGAGAACAGGTTGAACTTTTAAATCGTTATTACTTTCTCCAATCTGCCCGAAACTACATTCACAACCACAGCTATAAAGCCACACAGTCCGGTATAAGTATGTGCCTCTATCTGGAGGACGCCGACGGTTTTCAGTGTGTGTCCATTGTCATCGTGGACACATGGGGAGCCGTCGCCAAAACTGTGCCCCTATCCCACGTGCACCCATATTTCTTAGTGAAACATGAAACTATTATGTAATATATGTACACTTGGGTAACTATACATATGTGCAACAACGTTAAAATCAAATAGTGCCCATAGTTAAAAAATGTTGTATAATGCATTAGCCTGTAATCCCAAAAACCCACACATTATCTGCTTATAAATAATTTGTTTTAAGTAGATCATCTGCTTAGAATCGCCTCATTTGGATCCAATAATGTGCTGAAAATGAGTCCATTTTATTACCATCATCGACTCATTATGACGCGATTCTAAGCAGTTTATGTACGGACAATGACACAAATAACCCAACTCACGACCGTTCAGGTGTATGCTCTTTAACATGTGTTTTCACTGCGCAATAATAAGCGACATCATTCATCATCTTCTCACTTTACAATCAAATTATCACATTATGCACCTATATCACATATCACATTTAGGTCGATTATGTGCGTATTTGCGCGATGCCATGTTGAATGCATTGTAAATTCGAATCAGGACATCACGTCATAACAGTTGTTACCGTTAACTGAGCGGCGTACATGTATATAGTAACATGCACCAGCTGTTCACAATGCATTTGTTTATTTCCAGACCACGCCACGAAAGTCAGTATCCAGATCTACATCGTCTCCATCGACTCCATCAGCGAGGCAACAATGGTGAGTGAAATTCAACGGAGACAGGGTATGATTCCTATATACGGGCGAGCGTCTGTTGATAAGGCGCCCCATTTGAAAATGTTCAAAACCTCAAATTCAAACTAACATTTTGAAGGGAAAAAACATAACAATGTATAATATAGTACTGCAACAACATGGTCGGATTCGTCATCTCAGGTTTAAACCTGGTTTACGTAAACATCTAGGTTTAAACCGCCGTGAGTCAGCTAAATCCGTGGTTTTAAACACAAGATCGCAGGTCTAAGTGACGCATTTGTTATCTCTGGTTTAAACCTGGTCCAGGCAGTCCAGTGGTTTAGCAATAATGTCTCTGTGTCGTCGAGAAAATTAATCGTACTTTGCTAATGCGGACCGCCTCGTTTTATTGATTGCGAAAATCAATAATTACGACAGCGAGCATATTTTGATTGGAAATTTATATGCAAGAAGCACTCACACCCCATAAAGATTGTGAGGATAAGATTTTGTCAATTTAGATATTATTTATGCGTTGTATAAGCTTAAAAAGGCAACTAACCCATCGAATTCGGCGGTCCAGCTAAACCAGCTTTACCGAGGCTAAACTTGAGATGACGAATCCGTCTTTTCTTCATCGAGGTTTACAATTGTCAAGCAATCAGTCAAAGGGTGGAGCTGTAAATAATCTCGAGTTAGGGCGTGTCTAAGTGGCGACTGCCGACTGGTGTTATCGTGTCACAGTTGATTCATTCTCACGCGAGCTTTGCTCAGATATGAACATCTTGTGCTTTTTTTGCAATCACACATACTGGTGTTTGTCCTTTTTCAGATTGATGGTCCATGGGCGATGATTGTTTCTCGATGAATAAATCCAACGAGCGTGCACGCTTTCGCGATAATTTATGACGTGTCAGTAACCATTATACCGGACTGTCTTTTGGTCCGATTGGTAAGAGGGTACTTTGACTGCATGCTCATATAACCGAATCGAGTTGTCAATTATCTGGCAACTAAACGACAAAAATCCCCCTTAGATCCGGTTTGGTTGGACCGCAAATGTAAGTTTAAACCAGGTTTAAACTCGGAGGTTTAAACCGGAGATGACGAATCCGGCCCATATGTTCACCATCACAATATGAGTGATAGTCTAATTATGTAACGTAGTGGTTTAAAGGATTCTCAGTCATTATCGATGCCCGCTACTCCACTGAGCACGTTACCGAACATTATTTGTGATAGGCCGTCCGTAACTGAAGTTATGCCGATTCATGCGATTGAATATTACATTATGGATTATGCATTCTGAATCGTCAATCATCCTTCTTGTGACGTCACAAGATGGGCTACTAGCGACACACAGTCTCAAACTTGAGAGGCTGTCGCAACTGGCTTTTATCTACTGACTGTTTATGCAGAAACGACTGGACCATCGGAGCTGAAAATTTGACATCCAATGTCTTAAAAGGGCCCTAATATTTAAATACATTAAATAATTAATTATATACACACAATTGTTACAATCTGGTCGATAATATTGAAACACGTGGATAAATTGACCCGTAGAGTGTCATGAGATAGATGCCGTTGACATCAGCCGACTTAAAGGGGCATATATGAACAACAAAGGGCTTTCCGTATGCAGGAAAATTCTTATAGATGGGTCTCCTGACCAGGGGAATGGCATGAAAAAACAGGTGACCCTTATCAACATTGCTTTATGAAATTTGATGAGAACCATGATATTCAGAATACAGTTTTGGAATTTAATGTCAGTCCACGCCGATCATTCGGAAGATTATGATTGTCTGTTGATTGACCCGACTGTCACATAGATAACCACTCGCCAAGACTCTCGCGAAGACAGGTTGGTTTGACGCACACATGCAACGGGCGACAAATAACTCTGGTGTGTGTTACCGCCCTCCTTAAATTTCCCGCGTCTAGTACGAAAGTAGGTAAGTACGCGTGCCGGCAGATGGTAATAGACACACAGTCTCTGCGTACATCACGATTGATTGTGACCTATTTCCCCACATGACCTCTTCTTGACCTACTAAATATCCATATACTCACGGTCGATATCGAAAAACGCATTACCAATGGTTCGCTGATTGCGGTTATAGCAGCTGTATTACGAATAGATCGGCGGTGAGCGATTCAATTAAATATTTTATTTTGATAATCATTAGCATATAAGACGTTTTATACGAAGTTCTTGGTCATGTTGAGTATTGATATCATATCAACGAGAATTATACGGATGTCTTAGTCTCAGTACGTTGTATTACTCGTCTATATTCTCTTTAACTCGTTCGCTGCCACCTCAGAATATGTTTGAAAACTTTTTTGTAAATCTTTGGTCATGGTTGGCCTTGCAACATAAATGATGTGGATACCGTCAAGATCTGTGCCATTACGCATGCGTGGTTCCATTTACAAAAGAGACAAATGTCATGCATGCATGTTGACAAAGCGTGTTGCTCAGATCTAAACATGCCTCTTGCATCACTGGCGACAACATATAATTGATAACGTATACACAGAGCGAGGGTTCAATATATGTGTGCATTGTTCATTGTGTTGGTAGTTTCAAAAACAAGTCCAAAAAGAAGGAAATGTGCAGTTCAAACCGTGATCTATCCACACATTTCACGAATCACAAACCGATCCCTCAACACCATTGTTATTAATCATTATCAGATCTCATCACTGATCAGTTCCTATCCAAAATGTTTCTTTCAAAAACCTTATGATTATTATAATGTTGTCTAGAGTTGGCATCACATGTTTCCAAATATTTTCCAGATATGTACTCAACTCAAATCCGACATGAGCAATTTATAAAGTCAATATCAATAAATGTGTGGTTGGTAGGTGTCAATGTTAAAAGGTAAATGCAAAGTCGTTGACATGTCAACGTTTTTGACCCCACAGTTAGCCCGTTTCTAGTTTAAGTTTCGTAAATTTTAAAACCAATGTATGCTATAGTACTATAATAACACATGTTCATCTCACAATATGATAGATACGTTCTAATTATTAAAACTTTTAACAAACTAAATCAACTATTTTCAATGCTTTCTTTGGAGAGTTTGACAGGAACTGTTTGCAACAAACGCAGTGCATTATCAATCTTACAAACCCAACCCAGGGTATGCGGTTAACCCTTTACCCAACAAAACGGCCAAAACCGACCAAATAAAGCTTCAACAGCCTAAAATATCTTCGGTCTGTCTCAATAGAACCATACAAATATGGATATCATTGGAACCGGCTCCTTGACAACAAACGCACTGCATTATCAATCTTACAAACCCAACCCAGGGTATGCGGTTAACCCTTTACCCAACAAAACGGCCAAAACCGACCAAATAAAGCTTCAACAGCCTAAAATATCTTCGGTCTGTCTCAATATAACCATACAAATATGGATATCATTGGAACCGGCTCCTTGACCACATTGTGATAGTTACAGATATTCCCTGTGCCAATGCATTCTCTTATATATGCGAGTCGACCATAGGTCGCCTCGCATATATAAGAGAATGCATTGGCCTAAAATTTTTTTTATCACTTTTTACCATTTTTTCTTACATTCTTTAACAATTTTAGAATTTTTAATGTGTTAAGCCAATGCATTCTCTTATATATGCGAGGCGACCTATGGTCGACTCGCATACATATAAGAGAATGCATTGGCACAGGGCCGTTCTGTTGGGTATGCGGTCAATTTACTATCAGAAATCATGAATGTCTGAGAGATAAAAAACATTGCATATTTTAGTTTATCGGCGGCCATTTGCAGAACTATTTGTGGGTGGAAAAGTCAGCATAAAATAACATGTATGAACAGATGAATCAGTATTGAGTGTTTAAGTCTGTCAGATTATTGAAAATTCGGTTGTATAACAATTATGTTGTTTTATATTGTTTTGCTCCTTCACGCGACAAAACTTTGTTTTTATTTTGTTTAAACCACTTTATTTAACATAATTCGAACGTATCTTTCATATACTTTAGCGGCGAACAGGTGTTGTTGTAGTACTATTTCATACGTTTGTATAGAGGGTTATAATATTCCCATACGTGTGTATAGAGGGTTATAATATTCCCATACGTTTGTATAGAGGGTTATAATATTCCCATACGTTTGTATAGAGGGTAATAATATTTAATACGTTTGTATAGAGGGTAATAATATTTAATACGTTTGTATAGAGGGTAATACTATTTAAAAAGTTTGTATAGAGGGTAATAATATTCATACGTTTGTATAGAGGGTAATACTATTACGTTTGTATAGAGGGTAATAATATTCCCATTCATACGTTTGTGTAGAGGGTAATAATATTCCCATACGTTTGTATAGAGGGTAATAATATTCCCATTCAAACGTTTGTATAGAGGGTAATAATATTCCCATTCATACGTTTGTATAGAGGGTAATAATATTCCCATTCAAACGTTTGTATAGAGGGTAATAATATTCCCATTCAAACGTTTGTATAGAGGGTTATAATATTCCCATTCATACGTTTGTATAGAGTGTTATAATATTCCCATTCATACGTTTGTATAGAGGGTTATAATATTCCCATTCATACGTTTGTATAGAGGGTTATAATATTCCCATTCATACGTTTGTATAGAGGGTAATAATATTCCCATTCATACGTTTGTATAGAGGGTAATAATATTCCCATCCATACGTTTGTATAGAGGGTAATAATTTTCCCATTCATACGTTTGTATAGAGGGTAATAATATTCCCATTCATACGTTTGTATAGAGGGTAATAATATTCATACGTTTGTATAGAGGGTAATAATATAGTCCCATACGTTTGTATAGAGGGTAATAATATTCCCATACGTTTGTATAGAGGGTTATAATATTCCCATACGTTTGTATAGAGGGTAATGATATTCCCATACGTTTGTATAGAGGGTAATGATATTCCCATACGTTTGTATAGAGGGTAATAATATTCCCATTAGTTTGTATAGAGGGTAATAATATCTCATACGTTTGTATAGAGGGTTATAATATTCCCATACGTTTGTATAGAGGGTAATAATATTCCCATACGTTTGTATAGAGAGTAATAATATTACGTTTGAATAGAGGGTAATAATATTACGTTTGTATAGAGGGTAATACTATTACGTTTGTATAGAGGGTAATAATATTAAGTTTGTATAGAGGGTAATAATATTACGTTTGTATAGAGGGTAATAATATTACGTTTGTATAGAGGGTAATAATATTACGTTTATATAGAGGGTAATAATATTCATACGTTTGTATAGAGGGTAATAATATTCATACGTTTGTATAGAGGGTAATAATATTACGTTTGTATAGAGGGTAATAATATTCATACGTTTGTATAGAGGGTAATAATATTCCCATTCAAATTGATAGTTTGATATTGAGATATTATTATATTATATTCTCCTTAATATGTTAAAGTCAACCCCAATGCTATAATTCAAGTCCTCAAATTGATATAAACGTCGCATTGCTAAAATTAATGGAACTTGCCGTTATGGGCATTTTGTTTCAGCTGAACTGAGTCAACGGGAAGTAATCGCCAGCATGTGTTAGATGCGATGTTCCGAAAGCCGACAATAATAGGAACAATTGTTAACCCTTTACCCAACAAAACGACCAAAACCGGCCAAATAAAGCTTCAACAGCCTAAAATATCTTCGGTCTGTCTCAATAGAACCATACAAATATGGATATAATTGGAACCGGCTCCTTGACCACATTGTGATAGTTACAGTTATGCCCTGGGCCAATGCATTCTCTTATATATGCGAGTCGACCATAGGTCGCCTCGCATATATAAGAGAATGCATTGGCCTAAAAAAAATCTTTTTTTTAACACTTTTTACCATTTTTTCTTACATTCTTTAACAATTTTATAATTTTTAATGTGTTAAGCCAATGGATTCTCTTATATATGCGAGGCGACCTGTGGTCGACTTGCATATATAAGAGAATGCATTGGCACAGGGCCCTTCTGTTGGGTAAAGGGTTAAATGCCCGCAGCCTTATGAAACAAAAAGTTCTGGACATAGAGGTGGCCTTGTATGCCAGAGACTGGTCTTGTCAGCCAGAGAGGCAGCACATCGAATGGTAGGTGTACTACCATGTGGAATTAGCTCAGTTAAATTAACCCATAAATACCATTAGTTGGTTCATCCGTTTTTCTTACATTCTTTAACAATTTTATAATTTTTAATGTGTTAAGCCAATGCATTCTCTTATATATGCGAGGCGACCTATGGTCGACTAGGATATATAAGAGAATGCATTGGCACAGGGCCGTTCTGTTGGGTAAAGGGTTAAACCACTACATACAACAAACTGTACTACACGCATGTACACAGCAATGTCATTTACAATATTCGGAACGATATTACATCGTGATAACTCTAACAAGAATCTAATTCCCTGTTACATGAGTGACGTCAGGAACGCAGTAATCTGAATCTCATTTACAATAAATTTGATATGGCGGGTCACAAATGTCTTTTATTTAGTGCCGCGGTACAATGGTATAGCGCATCAATCGGAATAATAGATTCATCCAATTTCAACACAAACGAATCAGAATGGATTGGCTTCATTTACTGTGATTGATCGTCGGTGAAGTCGTTGTTACAGTTTTATAGTTGGAGGAATTACGCAAAATACCGCGCGGATGGTTAATTCCACAGAAAAATTACGCCACAATCCGTATAACTCACCGAACCCAGACAGGCAGCTGGAAACCATTCTTAGATGAACGAATCAGGTTAATTCTTCCATGGCATGGGTGACATGGATTGTGCTGTCTATTATATTGATCATGCTGATTGTAAGGATGCATAGCATTGCATCTATTAAGTTTCTCGTAAACGGCATGTAGATTTGGATATAAAAATATAAGCAAAAGTTTTATTTCGAATATGAATTAGGCTTACATTACACGTATATTAGAAATTTAATGCATCCATAAATGTTATTTCGAATATAAATGGACCGTAAATTCCAAGTATTTCTGAAATCGAATGTGGAAGAATGAGTAATAAATCTCACGTATATGTCACGTATATGTCAGGTATACGTCGAATATTTGGAATTTACGTGATCCGTAAATACCGTTAAAGGCACGTGAGGCCTTAGTTGTCGAAAATATTCATATTTGTTCAAATCACCGTAAACAGAAAACCATTAGAATGCATACAGTTTCGTTCATATATACCATGACTATCGCATAAACAGCATGTTATCATAAAGACCTACTATATTTTACCTAAACAAGAGCCTGATTGTGTTACAGAAGACAGCACAATGCTATTGGCTAATCACACAAAAATGGCATAAACGCTCTTTATTAGTTCCATATCAGGAATTCACCAACAAAGAACGCTCTTTATGTTTACCATCATAATATAAACAAACACCAGAAAAGTAACTTTTTATGCTTTTGTTTACATAACAATGGTCAAATATATGACAATAACATACTGTTATGCGATATTTCTTATTTATATACGGACAAAGTCTGTCTACATTTTGATGTTCTTTCTGTTTGTGGCGGTTTTTGACGGGTGGAAATATTTTTACAGGATACCCACCGCCAAGGCCAACCGTACCTTTAATCCAGACATTTAATGGTAAATAAGTGACGTTTAAATTAAATTATATCCCAAGTCTTGTGCAGTGCAAGGATTCAAACATTAATAAAGAATAGAATAAACAATATAGATCTAGGTATATCATTTCGCAAACATGTTCCGGAATACAACACAATTGTAATGTCATGAGATGCTCGGGCCTGGCGGGCCACGGATGACATTCCAGATCTCAAGCGGTGACAAATCAAAGTGTTTCACTCAAACGTGGGCGGCAACTGTACAATGAATATATATTTTGGTGGATGATCGATAACATATGTTAAAAACATCTCGGTTTCCGTTCCAATGCCATACTCTCAGATCAGGAACATCATGTGTTCACATTTCTAGTTATATTGAACTATTATAGGTGCATATCGATATCGCCGTTATGCGAATTCGATAACAGAGGAATAATCAATTTTTTATCATATTTTACAAAACAATATTTAACAAATAGTGTTTTACTAAATAAGTGACGAAATAGCATGTATAGATTCAAGTTTATGATTAATCACGGTCTCACATGGTAAAGAAGTGAATTGGCTTTCAGTGTGTATAAATACATGTATTGTTACGGAATAGTGATAATGAATCCACGCAACTGTCGTTTTTAAAGTCATATACTTGTGCGAGTATTAAATAAAATGAGTTTGGCGCAAAAGGTTGTAAAACGAATTTGGTCTGGTTAGTGTTCATTTGCATATGTTTTGCTAAGAGCGCAATGTGGCTGTGTTCTATTGTATTATACGCGATCCCACATGTTCCACAGAAACAGAGAAGTTGTGGATTTCGCAATATCAAATTTAACTACCACAGTTAACAATAACTAGCATAGATCCAGGATGTGCATGACCTGATTATGAGAGGCATTTCAGTATATAGTACAGTTCCTAGACAAACATGTGATTGAGGTTTCCGTATTTCAGGACTATTCGATGGAAATATTCCTCCGCCAGACATGGTTCGATAACAGACTCGATTTCTCCAAAAAATCAGACCTCCAAGTTCTGGAACTTGACCCAAAATTCATAGAAAACGTCTGGGTTCCAGATACGTACTTTTTCAATGAGAAAAAGGCCACCAAACACATGGTGACGATTCCAAACATCATGATGCATCTCTACAGCAACGGAACAGTGCATTATAGTCTGAGGTATGATTATCAGTGATGCTATATTGGAGATGGCTTATGATGTATCGTTCAGAGTCTGCGCTGGGCCGAAATGTACTTTTGCCAAATTATTTGTCAATTGAAAATATATTTTGCCAAATTATATCAGATTTTGTCAAATGTTATCCCTGATAGTATCATTTTCTTCAAATTTGTTTGAGTTTTATGTTTCCACACTCGCGGTTTGAACAACGTTTGATATTGATAGGGAAGCAGTTAGTTAATAATTATACTCGCATCGCTGTTGTGGTTTGTCTTACAACTATAAACCAATCACCGAACAATGAAATGGTAGAAGAGTTGCTTCATCACAAGGGAACACAACAAGAGGATTAGCTATGGAAACACCACCACCACCACCACACTAAATACTGGTAATCCATCAACCCATCGATAATAATGTTACCAGATTAACTGCATCTTAATGGAGGTGTTAACTTTTCCGAAACCATATAAAACACCACTAATATAATTCTATTGTAATAGTTTCCTAAAATGAATGGTATTGATTGACCGATATTTTTCAACTTTATTGAGGAATTAAAAAGTGACTTGCCAAAACGTTTGCCAAATGAAAATATTTTTTGCCAAATGTGAATTATTTTTGCCATTGTCAAATTTGGCAAGTGGCAGCGCGAACCCTGGTATCGTTCAAATTAAAATATGGTGTATCTTGAAATATCTGTAGACTTACGTGTATAAAATTAAACATTTAACAAAGGTGTCTTAACCCTTTACCCAACAAAACGGCCAAAACCGGCCAAATAAAGCCTCAACAGCCTAAAATATCTTCGGTCTGTCTCAATAGAACCATACAAATATGGATATCATTGGAACCGGCTCCTTGACCACATTGTGATAGTTACAGTTATGCCCTGTGCCAATGCATTCTCTTATATATGCGAGTCGACCATAGGTCGCCTCGCATATATAAGAGAATGCATTGGCCTAAAAAAAATCTTTAACAATTTTATAATTTTTAATGTGTTAAGCCAATGCATTCTCTTATATATGCGAGGCGACCTATGGTCGACTCGCATATATAAGAGAATGCATTGGCACAGGGCCGTTCTGTTGGGTAAAGGGTTAAATTATAATATATTGTTGCTGCTGCTGTTACTGTTGTTGTTGGAACTGTTTCTATGATGACATAGAGCATATGTAAGCTGTCGACGACATTTGCACACATTGGATGGACTATTCTATTGATATGGAAATATACGTATATAGCAACGGCTTTCTTATGTGCCACATTGCGGTCACATTCTGAGTGTAATCCGCTCTGGATTGTGAAATATTATAGAGTACATGACATATTTGTTATATCACATGTGGTACGTACCTGTAAATTGCGACATGTTACCGTGAATAAATTATTTGAGACGCAATAATGTACACCCGGAATCCCGATGAAGTGTGCGTCGTCAAATTGGAGAAAAGATACCGCATGCATTTATGAACAGTCGAAAAGGTATACGACGGAGAATCAGGCCGCTCTAACGCGCACAGCGACGACTGGTTCAATCCAAGATAACGCATATAGTTTTCTGTTTGTTTATATTTGTTTTATTGAAATCAAGAACATATCATTGGAAAAAATTGCTAACACAATTCTACAAAATTAAAGAGGTTCATGTCTTATTATTTTCGAAGAAGGAAAGGTGGGTTGAAGTAAAGTTGAGCTGCTCGAGAGAGAGAGAGAGAGAGAGAGAGAGAGAGAGAGAGAGAGAGGGGAGAGAGAGTGGGTTGAGGTAAGGTCGATTTGTTATGGGGAGAGTGTGTAGCGATATATAGAGTGATGTGTATGTAGATAGATAGAGTGATGTGTATGTAGATATATAGAGTGATGTGTATGTAGATATATAGAGTGATGTGTATGTTGATATATAGAGTGATGTGTATGTAGATAGATATATTATTGAGAGCGAATACCACATATATATCAATGGTTCTATGGTATATACCACTATTGGCATATGGTCGAAATATTTCGTACATACAGATTCATGATTATTTGTTTTTTTTAAACGGGAGTCTCTTTTATTGACAACAATTAAACTTCCATCGACAAAAAAAATGTATTAAATACATTCGTTATTACTATATTGTGTGCGTTATTGTCCTGTTACTAAGTCAGGTAAGTTAGATTAAGAAGCTATTGGTTGTCCAATGTAAGATGGGTATGATTCATATATATTAACGTAATTTCACAGCACAACCAAGCCTTCACCAACACACTAGCGTGGTGATACGGCCCACTTGCTAAAATGACGCCAACTCCCAAACAATCAGTTTGTTGTAAATCTACGTGTCGACGATTTGGCGATATATATTTCTTAATTGCCTCCATCTGGGGGAGAGTATATTATATACAACATTATTTACAAACACAGATAGCGTGAATGTCACAAGCATGTGGTTGAACAGATTATACCAATATGTGATATTATTATATACAAAACAAAAACAATCAAATTTAAAGAAAAAGAGGTGGGATATAAAAATAAATAAACAAAAAACAAAACAAAAAAACAAAAAAACAGGAGAGTATTTAATGAACAACATTTTCACGAATGTCACAAGCATATGGCTGAACATATTACACCAACGTGATATTATATTCGTAGAAAGTAGGAAAAAATAAAAGAAATGAATGAAATTAAAAAAAAAAGTGGCGGTTTCTTGATTACATTGAGTTATTTAGATACATAGATAATTAACACACATATACAAAATGTTTTATACCAGTATGTACAATACTAAAATACATGCTTCGAACGATCAGCCCATACCACCCACCTCTCACAAACAACATTCAGTTCTTAATTTTAAAACTTACTGTAGATACGCTTTACCCCACCAAATAACTTTATCGCCACAACTCATTAAATATTGCAATCCCATTCGCATTGATATAACGCACGATACAATCTGCTTTATTCGCCAACCAGATAAGATCAGTTTCTGTCACGCAGAGTGTTTCCTTGGAATTCCATCACAGAACCGAGTTTTTTTCGCAGGAGTAGATTTTCTTTTTAGGAATCGCCAAAATTTAGTCTGGTTGACCTTGGCCCATCGCTCGAGTTCATATCATTGATTTAATTGAAATATGCGTAAAGCTGAGCGGTGTGCTCGGCGGAATGCCCTTTTGGCGTTCCGATAGTCGTCGAAACATGATGACGCACATCTAGGTCGACCCGCATTCACCCACATTTTATGCAGATGTTTAAGTTCACGTTAAAGACCACTCAGATCAGGGTTCCAGTGTGGCTTTAAACGAGAACGGTACCTTTTCACTGGGACTGCGGTATCAGAAGCCGCGAGAAGAGCACTCACAATGTCTGAGTAAAAATTGGCAATTGAGTCTTTCGAATCAATGTCACGTCTGAGTGGACACAACATATCAAAGAATTGTTTATATAATACAATGTCTGCTCGTTCCCATGGGTAACGTTTCCTATTGGAATCCGGCACAAACAAGTCTATTTCTTGAGGAAACAAAATGGAACATGTCACGGGTAGGTGATTGGAAGTATTCGTGGCGTCATCGGTCAATATATTACACTTGGAGACCATATGCGTGAGACATTTAGGTATAAGGATGTGGTCAATGAGCGAAGGTCTGTTAACAGTGTAATATGGGAAATATGAGTAATTGTTTCCAGAACATATGCTCAGAGTGAAATTAACCCGGTCTGTTCCAGGAATATCGTGAACATGTCCGTGCGAGTATTTCGAGAATCGACTCTTGGTGTATGTGAAGCCCTTTCCGCCACTTGACGTTGTGATTGTTCGACCCGGTTTGCTAATTTGTTGATACTGGTCGCTTAGGGAACCGATAAAGCCCAGTTCTGTTTCGTTAAGCCAGTGTTCAGGTAAACCGACGATTTGGTAGTGATTGGTTTTTAGTATGTCAGCGATATAGGGTGAACTACCCTTTAGTCCCGTCGCATTCCACGAAATCAGTTTAATTTCGGATTTATGTTCCATGATTAGTGTTTGTTTGCTCAGCGCGCCAATCCCTGCAGTATACTCCTGCGGGCCAGAATCCGTTATCCATCAGTGGATAACTGTGATCTTTGAGCACATGGAGACGAGCACAAAATGTATCTTTCCTGGCACTTTTCGTCAATTTTAGGAATGTTGGTTGTATGCCCCTCTCTGTGAGATAAGTTTGTATGCCAGCGTGTGTAGAGTAGGGTGCTATACCTCCAATGTAAAAGCGTAGTGTCCTTTTCCTAACAACGCCAGTGAAACCGCCATTGGTATATGCAGCTTGTTGATTATCGTTGTGTAAATCAGAGGATGCACTATGTGAACCTGTATGACTTTGTGTACCACCTTTTTGTGTGGCGTAACACTGATCACGTCGGAAGACAGTTTTGATTGGTTTGGGTTCCGGAGGTGATGACACAGCATCGGCATATTGCTTGGGTGGTTTAATAATACATTCAAGTTCATTAAATATGGTGCCTCTGTGCGATTCATTTTGGTCGCGCTCAGTATTGTTCTCAAGCTGATGTCGAATGTTTCTGTCGTTTGCCTGTTTAACACCAGGAATTAATGAGTTTTTATGTTTATGATTGATCAACTCAGACACGTGTTCAGGGTACACACTGTATTGTGTAGGCAGATCAGATTGCATAGTACCCAAGCCTCTCGCGACATGATGTAAACGGGTATCCGTTGGGAAAACAATTGATGTGCATGCATCTCTGTGAATATTATGAAACATGGATTTCATAGGGGGACACCTGTTATTGCAGTTGGTGGTATGTGTGGCCTGCCTGTGGCGTGGAAGATTAAGTGGGCGCCGCGTGCGGTAATTAATATATCGTTGTTTTTGACACTGTGATGGGAGCGTGGGGTAATGATTAATGGGCTGCAGCTGTGAATTATAGACTCTATGCTTTTGAGATTCGTATGTCCGATGAGATCGAGCATATCTATGATTGTGGCCGTCTATGGTGCTAATATGATGTGTAATTGGACTCATTGCCTTGTGTCTACTTGGTGTTAAATTTGTGTAGGAATGAGTCCTTATCTGTTTAAAAATTGATTATTATTTTGCGCCCGACGTCTACATTGGTCTGTTTTTTTGGTTATTTAATCTGCAGTATGTACAGAAGAGGGGTAGTTGAGGTGTTGTAGCATATCTTGCATCCATGGATTGGATGCAGTTTTGATGGGAGACCCTTGGTGCAGAGTAGGGGTGGTGAGAATTTGAAGGTTGGTTGGGGGTGATTATTAATTCGGTGTCTGTCTTTGGATTGTCGGGGGGTGTAAGTGGATTGTGATGGCCCTCTTGGAATGTGCCTGTGGTTATTGTCGATATCCATTGGTTGAGGGGATTGTAACTGTGGGAATTGGTTATAGTCATTATGATGTTCACCGTAACGTAAGCGATAGCGCTGCCGAAGGTTCATTTCGCGTAGGGAAATATCAGTAGCTCTATCAAGCGTTACGGGGTCGTCTTTGAGAAGCCTGAATTTAATATTAGAGTCGCGAATGCCGTCGGAAAAGAATGCTACTAATTGTGTTTGTACTGCTCTTGTATTAATTTCATCGGTAAAAGCGTGTTTAGCGAGTGTACGTATGCGTTCTGCAAACATGGCAATTGTTTCCGTATGTCTCTGCCTAATGGCTCGTAATGAGGAAAGGGCCTGAGGCGAATCGGTTGTGGAACTGAATAATGAACGTAATTGTGATTTCAGATCGGCCCAGGTGAACGTGAATTTTCCGTCCGTGTTATTTTCATTTATGAAGCGTTGAATAAATTCAGAAACTTGAGATTTACATGTTTGAGCGGCAAATTTTATAATAGTCTCATCTTGTGCCGAAATCGCGCGGGAGTATTTTTCCACCGCATGGACCCATTGGGGAAAAGCGTCAGGTTTGCCATCGAAGGGTTCAATAATGGAATTCATACCCAAAAGTGCCGTTATGGTTGTTTGAGTTTTTAAACTATCTGTCTGATCACGGATAGAACTAGTGAAATGGCTAATTTCATGGGTAAGCCGTGACAATAGCAAGTTTTTAGTATCTTTGCCCATTTCATTAGTAATGTCTGTGTGGGGGGATCTTGCGGTTGATCGGTCCGTTTCCCGGTTTAATTCAACGTGATGCTGATAACTTTGGCTTGGATGAAAATAATCGCTGCTCTGCGGAGGTGGTGACTCCATTATGTTATTAAGGAATAACGGTGTCTGTTTTGGGATCTATGGTACGGGTGCGAAATATGTTGTATTTTTTTCCATGTGCCGTGGCGGTGTATTATGCGAGTCAGGTGTATTTGACACGATTCAGGTGATTTATTAGGGTGTTTTATGGGAATTGCCGCGACTATAGAGTTGACAATAAGTTTGGGATAATCAGTAAAATGAGCCGGAAATGTATGCCACTCGTTCCAGGAATCTAGTGTATGTCCTGAGTAATTATTTGTAATCATACAACGCACGTATAAGCAGATTGTATCGTGCGTTATATCAATGCGAATGGGATTGCAATATTTAATGAGTTGTAGCGATAAAGTTATTTGGTGGGGTAAAGCGTATCTACAGTAAGTTTTAAAATGAAGAACTGAGTGTTGTTTGTGAGAGGTGGGTGGTATGGGCTGATCGTTCGAAGCATGTATTGTAGTAGGATGGGTAGGTAGTGTAGGTGTAGTTGAATCAGGTGATGTGTCCATAACCCACGTGAAAAAAAAGAGTAAAATAATGCTAAAAAATAGGGGGTGTGCAATTTGACAGCAAATGGGAAAGAAAAGATTGTCACTCACCAATTTCCGAGAAGAATAATGTGCACGAGTCTGTGATGGTGAATGGATAGGCGATGTACAGAATGTTCTTGTAGTGTTTATTGGAAACTGAAGGGTGTCCAAATCGGATGTTAATGTTTATGTGGAGCTGGATCTGGTCTGCAAGAGGCGTGAGTAATGTTTCTAGCTGGATACACGATGTGAGCTGGTTGTAGGAGAACAATGGGTCCAAAAGGTTGATTCGTCTATATCAGAAAGGTATGGTATGTGGTCCTGTGTGTCCGAAGGGTTGGGTCGTCGATATCAGATGAGTATGGTATGCGGTCCTGTGTGTCCGAAGGGTTGGTATGCGGTCCTGTGTGTCCGAAGGGTTGGTATGCGGTCCTGTGCGCCCAAAGGGTTGAGTTGTGGTTGTCCGATTCAGTGGTCCAGTGTGTGAGGCTGTCTCTCCGTGGCTGGTGTGTAAGGCTGTATCCCCGTGGTTGAGTAGCGGTTTGAGATTGTTTCTGCTTTGTAGTGATCGTTTAGTGGCCGAGGCTGGTGAGACGTAGAACTGTTCACGGTACCATTAATACTATGTGAGGTAATGAACACATATATATATATATATATAGGTACAAGTCTTTACTACGTCGTGAATAAGATACAAGCAGTGTATACAAATGTGATGATCAAGAGTCGCCGCGAAGTGAGGTCCCCGAACGGGTGATGCCTGGTGTGGGTGATGCCTGGAGAGGTATACTAACCTCGAGATTAGATGAGTGAAAGCATGAGGTGATGGGATGTGGTTGTTTCTTATATACTATTTGGAATGCATATTAGATGAGGCGTTTGGCAATACACATCGGGATTGGTTCCTCCGTTATGGTCATTTCCCTTTACCATATTTGGGAGCCATCTTCATTGTGTGTATGTCTTCGCTGGGAGTAAGACGTGTGAGGTTTCGTTAAGAACTGAACACGAATATCTGAGTTTGGGGTTTTATATATTGGGACATTCGTATAGTTTGAATCAAGTTGTTAGATTATAATGGGTCGTTATCTCACAGTTGTCGGACACGAAGCCTCTGTGTAGTTAGCACCCTGTGTCTCATTCATAGTATTAGTATATGTGTTTGCTGTTTCCACACGAAGTGTCATATGTTGAGGGTAGTTGGTAGTCGAACATACAGGCGGGTTTGCCAGATCTACAGTATTATTATTCACATAATTATGCTTAGTGTCACACCTTTCTCTGTTATTTCCCTGAGATTCAGATGGCCATATATCACCAACAACCGAGCCGTTAGAACTACCATTGCATATATCAGCACGGTCTGTCGGTGAGTCGACAGCGCTATTTGTGGCTACGCTGGTGGAAACCAACTTTTTGCCAGTAGTGCTGGAAGGAAAATTAATTAGTCCCACCGCCGTTTTTACATGCGTTGAATGAGTTGGTTCATTATGACGTTCACCCTGTGAGTGTGTGTCCAAGTGTATCTGTTCTGTCGCCGCTACGACCGACGAATCGCCACTACAGACAATAGGCGAAGAATTACACGAATGCGTAGGGCAATTAATTAACAATGAAGTGTCACCGTCTGCTTTGAACGAACTGGCCTGTTGGAAAGCAGTATGCTTACTATTGGTCGTGATTACACTGGCAGCATTAATTGATACCGAAGGCGAACTGATTGCGTCCAAAAATGGGTCCTCCTGTTTCAATGAATCCTTGACAAAAGTGCACAGATGATTGTATTTGTCTGACGTGTGTTGGGCGTACATCTCAAACGATTGCGCCATATTACGAGCGGTTTTGTCCATATAGTCATTTACCAATTTGGAAGATTCTTTGCATTTGTTTCCCAGCCGATTTATTTTTACATCGAATGATTTCGATTTTAACACCGATTTTGACATTTTGGTGAGTCTGGAGTCTTCTTCGCTCATCAGTTTTGTTTTTGAACGGAGGTTGGTGTTTCATAAGATTATAACATAATTATACGACGAAAAGTCTGCGCCACGGTGCTGAATAAGAGATTAGCTTTTAAATAAAGATCAATGCCTGTTGGTTACCTAACTACACCATGCGTAGATTGCGTACCTAATATTTGTATCTTATCTATTTTTCTCCCATAAACAATCATGTTGTAATGGAAACATTGTAAAGTCATGGAAACGTTGATCATCTCACCGGAGCTCCGTGGTACAGCGGTTAGGAATCAGGGAGCTAAATGTGTTCCAGAGTCGGGGAGCGAGTACACCGTGGTAAAGGTGAAGGTAACTGAAGAATGACCTTCACCTGCTAATGTGACATGTTATTAAAGGATGACATCGTGTCTATTTTATTTGTACACCATATCTAAATAATTTAAACTGGTGAATTAATGGGGGAATGGATTTTTGGGAGTGGGAAATTGATTGAACTAGCTGATATAGTTCTGGGTTGTTTGCCAGACCAATTTGGCTGTGGGATAGCCCTGTCGCACACTTGGGGATTTATTTAAAAAAGTAAACACATGACCTATGATTTTTCATGCATTTTCGTGATCAACTGGTGTCAATCTAGCTGTGTAAACACCACTGGAATAGCCGGTAGGCTGCCATTCAGCGAATTCGGTCGAAACGTTAGCACTGTCGCCTATGGGAAACCATTTAGTTCAGTGATTCCTATAGTACATATATTAGTGTGTCGGGCTAACACAACGTTATGAGTTCGCAGTCCGTCGCTGGTCTATTTCGAGTCTTCAGATAGCATTGATTTGGCGGCTTTGGGAGACGTGCAATTGTCGGATTGTTCGCTGTTTCAAATCCCGCGCCAAGTTGTGACCATTGAGCAAGGTCGCTCATACTGTGTCAGCTTCGCACCACTCATGCGTTAAACGAGTACCAGTCAGCTTGTCATATTGTCAATGGTTTTAATGATCATATTATGGACACATTATGTCGGCGGTCAACCGATCATTATATTTAATGTTCGTACAATTTCGCCTGGTGTGTGGAGGTATTCTATAATTATTGGTCCCAAGTTGCATGTGTACGTTTCTTAGTTCTATCAGGATGCTTTTGGATATCTTTACTGGTATCACACCCGTCAATACTATACTGACACTAAATTAATTTTGTTTTCAAAATCAAGGCGTTGTGTGAACGATAGACTGCTTATTTGAACATCCATTTGACATATTCTTGGCACGTATATATGATCGGAGTAAATGTCATATTAAAACATGGTTTATCTTGCGACAAATAATGGAAAAATGCAAAACACACCTAATAACACAATACTGTTGATGTTAATGCTGCTGTTATAGGAATGACAAATCATTGACAGCATGGTTGTTGTAGTACCTGTACACTGAAATATGTATTAAGGGTTACCAGCGCGTTGTAGATATATATTCAGAGCTACCAACGCTTTGTAAATATGTATTCAAGGTCACCTGCGCTTTGTAAACAGATTCCGATATTGAACACAAACACAAACTGAGTTGAGGACAAAACTCAATCTATCATTATATATTGATTTCTCACGGTTGTCGTAATCAGGCAGATTTGAGGCACCACCGACGAATACAAAACGGCTTATTGCCTTATTGCTGGGGTCGTTGGTTTTCCTGGCTGACAGGCGACATTTCCCGGCTCATCTGTCCGCCTGATGCATGCACACCGACGCTATATACAGGGACAAGTCATTATTGATGGCCGTTAATTTTCCTGACTGACGGGGCGACACTTCCCGGTGCACCTCTCCACTTGATGCATGCACTCATATGATATATGCAGTGACAGATGAAGGATGCTTGCCTTATTGCTGATGTTGTTAGTTCGCCTGGCTGACGGGGGCGACTCGTCCCGGGAGTGTTTCACAATAACACAGCGACCAAAGTGCAGTCAGTTATGTAATTTATTGGAAATTGGTGCTTCATTCCGATAGAACTTAGGATGAGTAATCGCTCTTATGTTCCATGACCAATTTCCGAACTATGGTGTGTAATCGGAATATCAATGGGGTTCAATCGGAATAGCAATGGTGTTTAATCGGAAAATCTACACGCAAAACGATTTTACACAGAATTTACACAGAACATTCAAAGACAATTATGACATAGAACCGTTCCTGAGGCATGTTCGATTGTCAGTGGCAAGAGAGATGTTCACTTGACTACGTGTTAGTAATCATAGTTTAGCTGTAGAAAAGGGTCGACACACGCAACCGAAAATGCTATTAAAAGACAGAATTTGTCACATGTGTGATGAACATAAAGTTGAAACAGAAAAACATTTTATTATGGAATGCAGTGCGTACGCTGACTCTAGAAAAGACTTGTTTAATATTGCTCAAAATTATAGAATAGATTTCTTAAAAATGAGTGATGAGCAACATGATCCGGTTATTCCTTCTAAAAAGACAGAATGGCAATATGGGGAAATAAACGTTGAAAGTATTAATTTATAATACTAAGGATTATTTATCGTACATATGCCTATTGCATGTAACTTTTCATGTATTAAATGTTATTGGAAACTGCCTCCATTTGTGTATTGCAATAAATAATCTTATCTTATCTTATCTTATACACAGATGATGATGATGATGATACTATGGCAATCGTGACCACATTGTCCCTTAACACATGTGTAAATATAACAAATAAACAATACATTACATAAACATGATATGCCAATTAACATAGGAACAGGAAGATACACATATATACTGGTAGTATTTAATAGCACATACATAGATATACCTAGAAATTGGAAATATATAGGAGATAATATTGACCATCGGGTTGTGGGACATGTGAATCGTCGTCGTTTGTCATGAGTAAGATTGATATATCACATTACCCGTGGTGTAATGTCATTATCGAATATTCGGACTAGTTATATAATTGAGTGTCGGGTAATAAATGAATAGCGGTCATAATGGCCCGTAGATAGTCAAACAAGTCTGAACGTCCGTCGGGAACATGGGACAGTAAAGTAGGAAGTTGTTTTCGTGTGCTTCGTCTTCCAATTGAACGATTCAGTGCATACCTCCATTCGTCATTTAATATCATGATTTGTTCTCTCCTTATCAACCCGATGGGAATAGCCGCATCGCCAGAGGCAACTATCTGTCATGATTTGCGAAAAGAGGCGCTGAATCAGATGAAGGCTAACAATAAAATGCACCTGTCACGTGATATAATTCAGAGCAACTTATGTGTGTGTAGATCATCAAGACAACAGTCGATCTACATGTAGTCGATTAATGTTAACCCTTTCACGACTGAACAGTTATTGAACCACGTCGAGTCTAATGTGTACTATCATTTTGCAGGCGCGTCATTAGACCGGCGAGACCAAACTCGGATTGAACTTTGCGGAGCGATACATCTACTTGTACGTACCGTCGGAACTATATTTAGTCACCCATTATCTTATTTTGGCCACCACGAGTTTGCAATAATTGTAATCCTTTCGGTATTGATAAGAACAAAATGAACTGAGCCAGACATAGACACTTAATCCGAAAACATAAGAACTAAGATCATGTCAGAAATCCTTAACAAATGTCTTTGGGGGCATTGGTATCTCAGCGAACGATGGGAGGTAACTCTGCCTTGAGTTTGCGACGATACATGCACACACATATACACACACCTCCACTCATACACACCACCACACGCACATACACACACCTCCAAACGCACATACACACACCCCCACACACACATACACACACATATACACACAGACACGCACCTCCACACGAACATACACACACCTCCACTCGAATGTGTAACCCATCAAACTATTTTACGTCTGGGTAAGACGCATTCTCAACGACTCGGCCATTTCTGCTTCCATACATAGACACCATACATGTATACAAACCGGAATATTTCAATCACGTGATTGATCATGTGCATAGTACCGGGTAATGTGCCTGACGACTTGGAGACTCATTTGTTAAACTTGAATTAATTATTGCTATTTATTACTATTTATCACTGCATTGTCAAGTTTGGTAGTGGCCTAACAGATTCACGTCCCTATATATGTGTTCTCTGATTCAGTTTCATTTTCTAGGACGATGCATCTTTCGCAAGATGGGGAAATAAATCCTTTCCAAATATGGAATGCATGTCTGGCACAGAAAACGTTTGTGAGAATCGTAGTACATGTATTTAGCAGTAATTATAAAAAGAAAATGCGAAAGAATGATCCGTAATAAATATCGTTGACTGATAAAAACTCGACGATGAAGTCTACTAGATTGCGACGGGTATAATACATTATGAAGTTGTCGCCTGTATTCGGTATTATAACATTTGTGTTTCGCTATCGTGGGAATATTGTCAAAATGTCGTTGACCTCAGCTCTCGCAATTAAAAATGGCTAACCAGACTGTGTACTGCCATGCAGTGAATACATTCTACTCCATTCGCAGCTATGCGCCAATGAGTCAAGGTGATCGCCCTATTACTAGGGCCGTGTACTGTAGTATTGCGCGAATATGGTGTCTATTTATGGAAGAGGTTATCCCATATGGAAGCGGAAATGGCCGATTCGTTGATGATGGTTAAGACGAAGCCGTCATAGTACGAGCGACCTCCATATATGGTCAAAATTTAGCGCGAGATTAAAACTGCATACGAATCTACATGCACACACCGCTTTATCCGACCAGGCCACTGTTCGATGACACTCAATAATCCGAGAGACCAGCGTCCTCAATTCCAGATTGTTCAGAAGTAGCGACATGCTTTCATCGGAACTGTACTTATAAGGGGGGGATCTGCAAAAAACGTTCGAGACACAGGGAGGGGTGGTTGTTTCGAGGTCAGAACAAACTTGGCATGTATTTTTTCAATTAATATATTTATCAATGATTAATTAGCTCAATATATTTGTACTTGTATCATGTAATGTAACTGTGTAATGTGCTTACTACTGCGCCATTTATGAGTATGATTATGTCCCTATTAGTGAACAAAGAACACTGTATGCCCCACCAAGTTGGTCACTTATGGTTACACTGGTGTAAATGCTTTCCATATGCCGCAGTGCTAACGTTTTATTGTATAATGTTGGCAGTATAAACTTTGGGTCCAAAATTTTCTTTAAATCTGAAAAATTGAAATTTGGGGAAACTTTCTACGCAAAAGAATCATGTCCATCTAGCAGGGAATTCGCCTTTAAATCTTGTGTTTTCGTAACTAGTGTCAGAACCGCACTAAAAAATACTGTCATATTTTAGACCACACTAAAAAAATTCAAACTTCACTACAAAGGGTTAAATCCTGTGCCAATGGCTATTTTACCTATGGGAAATCATAGGGAAGAGGTGTGATGATTTTTTATGCAAAAAGCACACACGGCTATTGACCATTCAGGGCACAGTGTCTATTTTATTCTCTCCTATATATTCCTCCCGCAGCCGCTAGATGTCAACCCGAACCCTATTTACACCAGTGTAACCAAAATGTATACACTTAGACTTAGAGCTGCGTAGCTATATAGTTGGCTCATTGTTACTCAACTTGTAGATATATAACGTTTGTATTATTTCATTACATACGCACCAGGAATGATATCATTAAACCTTTACTGCACTTTATAGCCCTATTACGTGTACTTCGGGCACTGGCTAACAAGGTCTCATTTTTCTCATTATTTTTGCCAGTCGATATTCAAGTCAATAAGAATGTACTGACATACTGGCCAGCAGTCCGACATGGCTGTGTATGCATTACACACAATCACATTTTGAATGATACATGTGACGTCCGCGTGTCAACAACATACAGTTTTAATAAAATTATTTGCAAATATCCGTCAGTGGTTGCATACGCCATTTTCTTAGCAGTCGGAGGTCAGTAATGACTAAGCAATCACTGACACACTGCATAGAGTCGAGTGAATCCCACTTCAATTCCGTTTATCAGCAAACTTGAATAATGTGGGCAATATCATACCGCCATGTCATACTTTCACGTCCAACTGGAACACAATGCATATATTTTAATCACTCAGAAGGTTAAATCAGCTATCGGTGTTAATTTATGATCTTGTTTTTTACTTGTTCCGCTGTTTTGTTGTAAGAATAATTTGGAATATGCCGAACGAAATAAGCAGAGTGTGTAATGGGTGTTCAGGTGGCGGTCATTATGTTCTCGACCATATGCTTTGAAATGTTTTCAATAACCCCCACCCCATAACTCATGGGAAATGTTTGGTCTGAATACTTGTTGGAAGCTCCTGGTATCAGAGCAGTTGTTGTCTGACAATTTAAACTGATATTTTGCCAGCAGTGACATTTCTTACTACTACAATTAATTCTTTATCAAATTAGAGTAGGAGGGGCGGGAGAATTATCACAGACCCTCATGTCGCCAGACTCGCCACGTCCCGGACAACGATATGCGTATACTCGTATCGACTTGCGTAACTGCGTGGATAGTTGTTATAGTACCTGTAATAGTAATACCGGCGCCCGCGGTATACCTTCAACGATATTTACCAGAGTCTGGCATTTCATTGCTGAGTGAACGTCAACGAAGATCCATATTATTGTCACAATTTGATAAGGGTGATACGAGTGGTTTTTATATTTTCTTCTGAAGTACTGATGGCAATTAAGCAAAACTACCACACTTTATATAAGCGATGTTTATAGGCAGCTCGTAAACCCATTCTTCCATTAAGATGATTATATTTCTAGATGAAGGTTGCATCCACATATCAATCGCGTAAATTCCCAGATGAAAAATCGTTTATATCTACCAGCGGATATGATGTGGATTGAAATGTTCTTGTGCTAAGATAGAAAGGTGATTTGGAACGCTCTGTTATCATGCTGTGCACACGGCTGTGATGTTGTACTGTATGCACCATGTGGCGCTCTACTGTAATGTTGTACTGCATGCAACATGTGGCGCCACTCTTGCGCTGTACGGTTTTAGATTGTGATATGCTCATTGCATAATAGTGTACAGTTATTTATTGTTTTACAGTCGGCCAAAAGCTCCTCAGAGCTTGTGTTTGTATATTGTTTTTACCTCCGACTTTTACGTAACATTTATCGGGTCCGTGAAGGTAGCACAGCATTCAACATTCAACATGCATTCAACATTCGTGTGAAGTTGGCACAACATTCAAAATTCGTCAACATTCGATTTTTCTTGTACATAAGTTTTTTTAACGTACATGGATTAAGTGGGTCGTATATATAGCACCCCTATACAAATTAGAGTATTCGATACTTCGAGGCTCATTTTTGAGGAATTTTAATTCCGGTAGAGAGAGAGAAAGGGGGCACATCATATACGCATGATCGGATCGGGCCCGTATATGCAGGGATTGTACCCTGATGGTACTTTAATTATCCATAGGGCCCACGCCTACCGTGTGTGGTTTTCGCTGGCAAATGTTGAACAGATAGCACATTCAACATTCGTTCAACATTCGTGTGAAGTTGGCACAACATTCAACATTTGTTCAACATTCGATTTTTCTTGTACATAAGTTTCTTAAGTGGGCGCTATGGAGAATTAAAGTACCATCAGGGTAAAATCCTTGCATATATGGGCCCGATCCGATCATGCGTATATGATGTGCCCCCTCTCTGTACCGGAATTAAACTTCCTCAAAAATGAGCATCGAAGTATCGAATACTCTAATTTTGATAGGGGTGCTATATATACGACCCACGTAAACCATTCACGTTAAAAAACGTCAAGAAAAATCGAATGTTGAACGAATGTTGAATGTTGTGCCATCTTCACACGAATGTTGAACGAATGTTGAATGTTGTGCTAACTTCACGGACCCACATTTATCTTATCCTATCTTATTTTGTACTCTTACATAGAGTGCTGGGTAGGGACGTTGTTGCTGTAAGACATGTAGCGTACATGCATATCAGTGATTTAAAATTGGTTTTGTCGGACTATTATGTCGACCAACGAACCGAACCCTAGTCAATATTTTTCGAAGATGATATCAGCTTGGTAATATGGAAATATTGTAGGCAAGCCAAAGCAATAGGCTATATGCAACCTGTTCTCGTGAAAATAAGCACATACTGGGCTTTTTATTGAGCGTAATACGCGTATATTGGCATTATTTAACCTCAATATACGCTCTATATGACATATAATGCGGTTTTTAAAACAGTCCACTTTGGCACTATTTTCATACGAAATAAGCCCATATTGACATTCAATCTACGTTTTTTCATCGACACAACATTTGTGAATCATTGATTATATAATACACGTATCTTCTGCAATCCAAATCAGCCATCAAGTCATATTACGTTTAGTTGGATTTATAACTGTACTTAATAAATATTAATACATTGCTAATCATTGCTTTGTGTTTGTGTGTTAAAATGGGTTGAACATATATGAGCCATATAATGAACGTTCGCGTGTTTTCAAACAAGTCAATTGTTGAATATAAAAAATCCTTTACATTGGATATCAAGTTCCCAACTTTGGTAATTTTATTTGTACATATATTGTCTTATTTGATCCTTATCGAATTTCGGATTCGCGCACAGTTGTTTTCTGGGTTCTGGTGTTCCTAGTATTGGCTGAAAAGACGTTAACACCCAACAAAATAATTGTACTGGCTGAAGTAGCATTATAAGTTGTCCTTCTCCAATATATATGGTAGGACATTGTTTCACGTTGTCAATATTCTTATGTCTATAATATATTTTAGTTGTCCAGAATACACCCATAACATGACCTAGCGCATGTGTGACGGCTCTGGAAGCCGAAAATGTTAACGTAATACTAATGGTATACTCAAACATCGGCCCGAGTTCTGTCACCAGGACCCGTGCATATGCTATATACAGTGTAGCTGTAACCTCGGCATACCATCATGTATAACAGCTTTTCCAGCCGCCGGCACTAGAAGCCGCACGGGTCTCCGGAGACCCTCATCAGACGTAACATTCATATTGTAATTACACATGCTTTCCCATGCCCCCAAGGGAGATTCCGTCACAGCTACATAATTACTTAATTATTAAAAGCAGAATATAGTACGTGGGAACCCAATTTAATTAAACGACATAGCATGTCTCTTTGGAGTGATTAAACACGCTTTTTAAAAAATAATGTGCTTACACTTGACAAAAGATGTCGTTATCATTAACTTGAAATCCCTTTGTGGACGCGAATTCAATGAAACGTGACTCTGGCAGCAACGGCGTGCACGAACTCGACTGTGAAAACCAGACAACATGGGATCATGAGCAGTCTGCTGTGTCCTTCATATTAACCACAAGAAAACCATAGTCAGAAATGGTAACGCGCTCAAGATCATATATTATATACCCATGATTGTAATTATAGAATCTTTATCATTTCTGTTATTTGTAATTGGCATAGCTTATCACAAACCAAAAATCAACATTATTCACATAATGTAAACGCCAAAAAACGAAATTTAAATTCTCAACTACACCGTTTACCGGGCTCGGCCTCGGGGTCGCACTACAGCTCGGCCTCGGGGTCGCATCTCAACTTTTAATGTCCCAATAATTAACATTCTATAAATAGAACCCCCAGCGCTATGGCAGCGCCCAGGCCAAACAAGAATTTGTACATTAGTACGCACGCGGCGCGCGTAATAATGATTATATAATAACTTGAGATCCTCAGCTGGTGCCTCCATAAAAACCATACTGATTATATAATACGAGCGGGGAGGCTCACACCGTTTAGTATGGCCAAGCTGGAATTATCAAGGCGATGGTTAAGTTTCTCAAATACAATTTTAAGACACACGCTTTATTTCGTCTCAGCGTCAAGGATTCTAACATCACGTAATATGTTTAAATTACTCTCAGTTTACACTCTAGGTATAATCACGTTGTCTGACTGACTGACTCACATAACTATTTTGACAATGTTTTGGCATTTATAACTGGAAATTGGATGCACTTGTGAGATTATAAAAAAATACCAATATCTGTCCCAATACTCACATATGAGACAAGGAGCAGTGGGATTTGTGATCTATGCTGAGTTGAAATAAGTTGCGTTTAACTAACGTAAACAAACGATTTTTGTAAAAAAAAAAAAAAAAAAAAAAAAAACATATAATGTTAATTGTCGTCTAAAGGGATCATGTATACACCAACCGTTGTCCATCTGTTCCCGAAGATCATTCCTGTCCCGTTTTATGTTCCACTTCAATTTTGTTCGTGTCCCCCTTAAATTCTGACTTTGAAATGTTTTTGGAAGTTGAACAGCTGGAAAAACGAGAAAAAATGGCTGGCAAGCGAGTTTGTTAATATGTATGTTGGTCATTTTGAGGATGATAAATGAATACAGCTCGTGTCGAACTGTTAATTCACTCTAATTCGGGCCCAAGTGGCATTTAGTCTAATTCGTTTGTTAATGCAATGGATAAATGTCTAGTTGATTAATTCCGAACCAGCTGACATATCGTAATGGAATCTTCAGATTTAAAATAAGTGTGTACCATTGGTTATACATGCAGCAAATCAGCACGTTCGTATAACCGCCTCCATGTGAAAAATGCGGTGCAATTTCACCCGAAAATGTCCCATTTATTAGACGATTTTTGTTTGCATGATCAATTATTTGCTGATCCACTTCTTTGATGATTAATCAAATGTCTGTGGGCTTAAACTGCATCGGATTCAGGTCCTATCAGTTCCCTCAAACTTCGTCAATCCGTTGTTATACACACATGAGCTTGATTAGAGAGAAATCGGAGCATATTGGATGGTTCAAATCCGAAATTCTAATTTAAAATTATTCAGGTCTATTTGTTTCCTGTCAGACAAGCGATGTTTTCTCTGGGAAATCGTCCCACCTGTAACTGTCGATGGATGGAACATCAACCAGTCATCTAATATCCCGGCTTCATGGAGTTCCCCAACGACTTGCGGAATAAGACAACGCTTCTCTGTTATCAAGTGTTGCATTTCCCAAGGCGAATTTTCTCATTTTTGAAATAAAGCCTACTCGCATTGTACATCTTTCATCGGTGTTTTTCACGCATGACCTGTCATTGAGACTGTTAATATCGTCGTTCGCCGGTTCAATAGCTGACATGTTTTCATTCAAACTCCGATACCTTCACGCCGAATCTCACGGTCCGGTAGAGCGCCCTCCCATTGGTAGACATTACCCTATTTTCTTTGATCAGCAAGATTATTTCCTCTGTAGGATGCACTTCATGTGACACACATACCCATGCCCCATGACGTAAATACCCATGCCCCATTATATTCCCACAATGAGGACGACTCCCAAATATGGTAATAGGAAATAACAGCGGGACCAATCCCGATGTGTATTACCAAACACCGTATTATGTATTCACCCAGATAGTATATAAGTAAATACAATTCCCAAGATATGATGCTTGCCCTATTCCACATCCGATCCTAGAGGCTCGACTACTCTGATACTAGGGTCATCTGCCTGTCACTTGTATATTATTCACGACATATTAAATACGTGTACATATCTATGTTTCCATTTACCTCACATTCAACAGCATGGGGATATGCTGTCTTTGTGTGATTATCTGAATTCTGAAATAAGCAGATAAAAATGGAGTCATAGCCGTTATTTCGTTTTATGGCGCGGCCATAGTGAGAACACGTGTCAAAGAGCGTACACATAAACAGTCGTGGGTTGGCTTATTTGAGTCATTGTCCGTACATAATCTGCTTAGAATTGACTTATTATGAGTCGATAATGTGACCAAAATCCTCTTATATTCAGCGCATTAATGACTCAAAATGAGGCGATACTAAGCAGATTATCTACCTAAAATAAGTTCTTTACAAGCAAATAATGTGCAGATTTTCGGGAGAACAGGCTGAATTGTCGGCAGCAAATACTAACTGCATAATAATGTACATATATGTTGTCCAAGGTATTCATTATTGATATAAAAAGGTCCAATATGTACATTACACAATCATGATGTATCACCACGATAACACCATTTAAACATAGCTTGTTTTAATTGAAAATTAAAAATAACAATTATGCAAATTAGCAAATACCACAGTCCGCGGTTGTTACGAAACAGTAGGGTGTATAAATGATTGTTTTATGACATTATATGGTCATGTATGCGGTAATCTCAGCACGTTGAGTACTTCGTACTTCCATGTTTACTAGTCGTCACTGAGCGGGCAACAACTTTCGAAGTGTTACCCTCGAGGGTAACATGTTATTTTCGGCCCGCCATGTGATGCACCCTCGGTCAATCAGAAGAGAGGAGCATGGGATGAAGGATGTATAGCAATCGGATTTATTTTCAGTAACATGTTCTTGATTTCCATTAAATTATCTTGCTGGTACTTGGATCAGTCCATCAGTTTGTGTTGGTGTGGTACAGTTGATGCATTCTGCGAATTGTTCTGTGAAATATATAATAGAGTATGTCTTGCCGATAACACCATTTAAACATAGCTTGTTTTAATTGAAAATTAAAAATAACAATTATGCAAATTAGCAAATACCACAGTCCGCGGTTGTTACGAAACAGTAGGGTGTATAAATGATTGTTTTATGACATTATATGGTCATGTATGCGGTAATCTCAGCACGTTGAGTACTTCGTACTTCCATGTTTACTAGTCGTCACTGAGCGGGCAACAACTTTCGAAGTGTTACCCTCGAGGGTAACATGTGATTTTCGGCCCGCCATGTGATGCACCCTCGGTCAATCAGAAGAGAGGAGCATGGGATGAAGGATGTATAGCAATCGGATTTATTTTCAGTAACATGTTCTTGATTTCCATTAAATTATCTTGCTGGTACTTGGATCAGTCCATCAGTTTGTGTTGGTGTGGTACAGTTGATGCATTCTGCGAATTGTTCTGTGAAATATATAATAGAGTATGTCTTGCCGTCGTGAAATAAACCCACATACTGGCCACTCTACCCGCGCAATCAACTCCAAGGCGTGTTCCGTTTATAAGCTATTTATTTGTGTTATAAGAATTGAATTACAGCTGGATTAAATTAATTTTAGATACATCGACCAATCGATTCGACGCATATTTGGCAGACAGATCCGCTTCTATGGCAAACTGTCATCAGTTTCGTGAGTTTCCGTTAGCTTGAGGCAAACATAATAAATGGAAACGCATCTGTACTATCATAGATATGCATCGTGCCGCTAATTCTCTAAACCACGTGTTCAACATATATAGTCAACATTCTAGGGTACAAGGAATTTTTTAATTCCACTCTATGGACTTTTTTGGACAACAACAGCATGCGACTCAGACTATCTCATTTTTCTCGTCGAAAGTTTGTGGCTTTTTCCTCACATCTTGTATAAGGGTTGGAAACCTATAGCGAGATGCTGGTAGACCGTTTATTCTATACACGCGTATTCACAAAATATATAACCGTACAAAAACAGGCGTGTTTTTGTCCATGCTTGTATTTAGTCGTTTTTTTTGTGTGTCGATGGTTGGTCGTAACCTGCTGTGCAGCCTGCTCTTAAAAAATCCGCACATTATCTGTTTATAATGGGCAGATTTTAGGCAGATAATCTGCTTAGACTGGCCTCAATTTTAGTCGATAATGTGCTGAAAATGAGTCGATTCTATACAGATTATAGGTCGATTATATGTGTATTTGCGCGAGGATATTTTGTGCTGTATGGTAAGATTGTCTGGAAGGGCAATCGTGTTATACTGGAGTTGTTATAGGTTGGCAATGAGATTGTCTGTTAGTATGTCTTGTCTGTTCGATATTGCAGCATTGTTGCTCTTCGGGTCTGCTTTTATGACTTGTCCGTTCGATATTGCAGCATTGTTGCTCTTCGGGTCCGCTCTTATGTCTTGTCGCTTCAATATTGCAGCATTGTTCCTCTTCGGGTCCGCTCTTATGTCTTGTCGGTTCGGTATTGCAGCATTGTTCCTCTTCGGGTCCGCTCTTATGTCTTGTCGGTTCGGTATTGCAGCATTGTTGCTCTTCGGGTCCGCTCTTATGTCTTGTCGGTTCGGTATTGCAGCACTGTTCCTCTTCGGGTCCGCTATTATGTCTTGTCGGTTCGGTATTGCAGCGCATTGTTGCACTTCGGGTCCCCTCTTATGTCTTGTCGGTTCGATATTGCAGCATTGTTCCTCTTCGGGTCCGCTTTGATGTCTTGTCGGTTCGGTATTGCAGCATTGTTGCTCTTCGGTCCGCTCTTATGTCTTGTCGGTTCGGTATTGCAGCATTGTTGCTCTTAGGGTCCGCTCTTATGTCTTGTCGGTTCGGTATTGCAGCATTGTTCCTCTTCGGTCCGCTCTTATGTCTTGTCGGTTCGGTATTGCAGCATTGTTCCTCTTCGGGTCCGCTTTGATGTCTTGTCGGTTCGGTATTGCAGCATTGTTCCTCTTCGGTCCGCTCTTATGTCTTGTCGGTTCGGTATTGCAGCATTGTTGCTCTTCGGGTCCGCTCTTATGTTTGAACTTCAACCTGGGGTGTCCCTCGCTTCTTTGTTTTTTCTCTTACCGACCGCACGTTAAATTCGTGCGGCCGATCCTATAATGCAATACTTGTTTATTTCGAACTGATAAGGGCAACTGTTCGTCCACAAAAAACGCGACATCAGAATATAAAGTGCACGGCTTGTCGATTGTGCATACCTGGCATGTAACCATGTGTCAAATACACAGGCAACGGCGGACAGTGTGATGAGAAACTCCGAAATGCACTAGGCTTGTCATGCCTATAGTTGATGTATCAGTGCAGCAACGAAAGTTATCGTCAAAACATCCCAGTAAAAAGAAAACCTGACAATTTAGGTCCTACTGAATTGATACCTGCATGTATGATGACGGTAAGGAAACCCGACGCTGTTAAGTAAAAGTACCATTATTTTTTATGTTGTCATTTCCGCGGTTAATGGCTGTGTTGGCTATTTATTGCTGACCATAGTCAAAATGTATAAAACTGTCATTTTGCAAACAACAGCGCCGCCATTTTAGTTATTTTACAGATATGTATATGTTGTTGAATACTTCATACCAACACTGTTTCATTTTCTCAGATAAAGTCCGGATTAGTCAAAACACTGTGAAAATGAAAACTTAAGATAAAAGAACTTTACTTGTTCTTAACATTTGACCCCCACCAGCACCATGATAATTCAACGGCACCCACCATTACGATAGACCATTAACATGACCCACCATTATCATAGCATATTAAGAGATCAACTTACTCAGGGCGATTTTATATGTATATCTTATATGTATATCTTATATGTATCATATGTATATCTTATATGTATCATATGTATCATATGTATCATATCTATCATACAATATTTACAATATCGATGTGAGTGCCATCGCAATCTGCATATTGACCTAGTGTCATATTTGTGGCAATTTGAGCAACTCGCGAATGTGGATTGTGATTGACCTAATTATCCGACGGCATATGATACGTTTATGCATATATAGTGTGACGGCATACTATGAGTTATGCATGAATATATATATGACAGCATGTCGTTAATGATCCATGTGGTAGCGAACCGCCTATTTCGATAAATTGCCTTCCGAAGTGCATGGCAACCATGATTGGGAATCTCCAGTCTAAGCCTTGTTTAGAAAAACGTTTGACAGCTAAATCCATAGTTTAAACTCGATACCGCAGGTCATCTTAATGCATTCGTTATGTCTGGCTAAAACTTGGTAGAGCCAGATCATGGTTTGTCTGTATCGGTTGCGTCATCGCTGTTATGTTGATTTTGCTGACATAATATACCATGCACCTTACAAACTGAGCAACATGGGGCCTTGTCACCTTTGGGAAATTGTCTGTTATCAGGAACAAGGAGTCGCGATCACTGGATTACGTACCGCTGTACTTCCGCAGACACAGTCGACACTGCGCCATCGCCTCGTGGATCAACGCTCGTGATTTCACGAGGCTAATTATTAGAACATTTTGACACAGCGATCAATACTTCATATCCAGACGGCGCGACGTCAAATTCCCATGGCGTTAAATCCACAGTTTAAATTAAATGGTGCGCCTTGATAATTCATTTATATTTATCCTGGTGTGACGTTCGTTTCAATCGTACCTAATTTGCTAGACAACCAATATAATTTATTGTGTATCTTGATAAACAACTTGTGCCTCATTGCCATGCTCGCACGAGTTTGATTACTGTCAGGGAGCGACCATCCATAAATTGTTTAATTAAAATTTCGAAACATCGCTATATAGTCGAAAACTATCCTGAATACCACATAAACCATCCTATCCGATATGGTGTGGATAGACTGATATTAGATAAGTTTCGCAAACTCAAATGTAACAGTTAGAATTACAATTTATCAGGTCAGGTACATCGTGAATTAAACTATTATAAACATCTCATATATATTTTGAAGACCTCTGTCTGTCTGTTTGTCTGTCTGTATGTTTGTCTGTCATTAATACAAATCTACGATTCTCGACCGATCGGGACGGAACTTGGTACGTGTGTGTAGTTTGACCAGGCGGTGGACGTTGTCGTATTGGCGAGCCCGTGCGGCGCCCGCTTCGCTCATGCGCAGACGAGATCTCGGAAACGGGTGGAGCTATCGACTTGAAATTTGGTATGTGAATGTATCTTGCCCCGGATACGAATTTTATCGGGTCGCCGAACCCGTGCGACGCCAGCTTCGCGCGACGCCAGCTTCGCGCATGCGCAGACCAGATCTCAGAAACGGGTAGAGCTATCGACTTGAAATTTGAATAGCCCGGACAACGTCGGGCTCATCGGCTCGTATGTATATATTGTAGTTGAATTTGACAGTGCTAAATCCTCAATTTTCCTGTTTTTGTGGAATCTATGGCATCGTGCAATCCAGTGGGCAGACAAATTACACTCGTATCAACATTACAGCAAATGTTCAGTCCCCCGATAAAATTCCTTTTGCAACCTTCTGCGCTGGATTATTTTTAGTTAATAATGGCGCATGATTGCCTTTGAAAATGACATTAAGTTGATCACTCAATCGCTCGCTCATACCAAAATTTTAGAAAAATTGAATGCTAGTTGACTTCTTTACCATTAGACATCATTACTATTGTTTCGCGCGGATCGAGACATGTTAATTCGTCGCATAAACAAACAAGTTACCGATTAAGTATGACACTGTGTTTTTAATATGATGTTGGGTTATGCCTCTTTTTTATCGATGTCACAAAACGACGATATTAATATTTTACCTATTATAATTAAATATAACTATACTAGTTGAATTCAAGACCAGCCTGACCTGTTTGTGCGGCACTCCGTCATCAAGTTATGCGCCCGTTCTCATTGTATATCAGTGGATGTCCTAACAGCCACAACCAATGATTCCATGTAGCTTGTTAATATGATTACATGTAGCTTGTTAATATGGTTCCATGTAGCTTGTTAATATGATTACATGTAGCTTGTTAATATCATTACATGTAGCTTGTTAATATGATTACATGTAGCTTGTTAATATGATTACATGTAGCTTGTTAATATGATTACATGTAGCTTGTTAATATGATTACATGTAGCTTGTTAATATGGTTCCATGTAGCTTGTTAATATCATTACATGTAGCTTGTTAATATCATTACATGTAGCTTGTTAATATGATTACATGTAGCTTGTTAATATGATTACATGTAGCTTGTTAATATGATTACATGTAGCTTGTTAATATGATTACATGTAGCTTGTTAATATGATTACATGTAGCTTGTTAATATGGTTCCATGTAGCTTGTTAATATGATTACATGTAGCTTGTTAATATGATTAATGTAGCTTGTTAATATGGTTCCATGTAGCTTGTTAATATGATTACATGTAGCTTGTTAATATGATTACATGTAGCTTGTTAATATGATTACATGTAGCTTGTTAATATGATTACATGTAGCTTGTTAATATGATTACATGTAGCTTGTTAATATGAGTACATGTAGCTTGTTAATATGGTTCCATGTAGCTTGTTAATATGGTTCCATGTAGCTTGTTAATATGGTTCCATGTAACTTGTTAATATGGTTCCATGTAGCTTGTTAATATGGTTCCATGTAGCTTGTTAATATGGTTCCATGTAGCTTGTTAATATGGTTCCATGTAGCTTGTTAATATGATTACATGTAGCTTGTTAATATGATTACATGTAGCTTGTAAATATGATTACATGTAGCTTGTTAATATGATTACATGTAGCTTGTTAATATGATTACATGTAGCTTGTTAATATGATTACATGTAGCTTGTTAATATGATTACATGTAGCTTGTTAATATGGTTCCATGTAGCTTGTTAATATGATTACATGTAGCTTGTTAATATGGTTCCATGTAGCTTGTTAATATGGTTCCATGTAGCTTGTTAATATGGTTCCATGTAGCTTGTTAATATGGTTCCATGTGGCTTGTTAATATGGTTCCATGTAGCTTGTTAATATGATTACATGTATCTTGTTAATATGGTTCCATGTAGCTTGTTAATATGATTACATGTAGCTTGTTAATATGATTACATGTAGCTTGTTAATATGATTCCATGTAGCTTGTTAATATGATTACATGTAGCTTGTTAATATGATTCCATGTAGCTTGTTAATATGATTACATGTAGCTTGTTAATATGATTACATGTAGCTTGTTAATATGATTACATGTAGCTTGTTAATATGATTACATGTAGCTTGTTAATATGATTACATATAGCTTGTTAATATGATTACATGTAGCTTGTTAATATGATTACATGTAGCTTGTTAATATGATTACATGTAGCTTGTTAATATGATTACATGTAACTTGTTAATATGGTTCCATGTAGCTTGTTAATATGGTTCCATGTAGCTTGTTAATATTGATCCATGTAGCTTGTTCTCGTCTGCATGAAACTCCATTAAAAGAAAGAATAGTATAGTTCCTTCAACTGCATTCTATGAATATTTTACGCATGCACAATTATGATCCCGCTCAAATTCCCTATGCCATTTAATTTTATGCTGTTTATCCCGTGAAGTAATGCATTGTATTACAGTTGTGAACATGATCACTATACCATTGATTAATGGATTGAGAATACAACATATATTATGTCAGAGCCTCAGAGATCGGTTATTTCGACTTGTATGCGTGGTATCACGATTAAAGTGACCAATGATCTGCTAATCTATTATATATTTTTGGAACTTCTGTCTGTGTGTGTGTGTGCATGTATCTCACTGTATCTGTGTTATAGGCTTGAAAACTGCTCGACCGATCCCACTCGAATGTTGTATGTAGTCCTACTTTGATCCCGGTAACTATATGGGCGGGTCCAATTTCACATGCGATCGTGTCCTTGATCTTGACCTAGCTCATATATGTTCATATAGTCATGTTTCTGGAACCGATCGAACAATAGTTTTACTTTTTCCTAATATTCTGCTCAAACGTAGGCGATCACGAAAAGATCCCTAAATAGCCCGGACGAAGTCCGGCACATCAGCTAGTCATTATTAAACTAGCAGCGTCGTGGTATTATCTGGTTGAGTTGTAACCCCAAGCACCAAACTAACTTTGCAATGGATGCTCTGGGTAGTGACTTGTACCTATTTCTCGGACCTAATTATACCAATTATATCTCCATAATGTCATGCTAACCCAACACCAAAGGTACTTTGTAATACCAACGTAACTTTACGGATATCTCATCAAATCTACATATTCCTCAAGAGAATTCCTGTCGAATATGATACTCACGAGGGTGACAAATTACATCACCATGTTTTTGCTCGCTTGATTTACAAAGACACTGTCTTGGCATCAGTCTGTGATATAGAGTCCCATGCCAATTGGTATTCGTCTCTACACTACATCATGAGAACTCAGGTTTTGATTATCGCGCCAATGAAAATAATTATGTTATGGTGGATAGATAACTTCGAATTGTAAGGCTCTGATATATCAGCCTTTTCTCCTAAACACCAGCAAACTTTCTGCTCTTGTCTTATATTCTACAGACTTATTTTGTAGGTTTAGTGCCAGGGAATCTTACGTTTTCCATGGGCATCAAAATTATTACTATGAATACTTGGTGATAGGTTTGAGTTATAACATGCCGCTAAAGTTTTAACCAGTTTGTTTTTAAATTCGCTATAGCATGCTTAAGCATACCCAAACAAAAAATAAAAAAATATATAAATTATATATATATATATATTTTTTAATTTTAACATTTTTTTTAGGGCCGATTTTACAGACCGTAAATTAGGGCCGATGAGATCGGCCCCTGGCACTGAAAGGGTTAACGCACATAATGATATGGTAGACATACGAATGCATCATTAGTTCAATCATGCAGTTTGCCGAAGCGAATCTATTCTGGTATTCAGTGGTGATTTCAAACTATAAAGTATGTGTTCTGAGTCACATTAGTACCTTTCGAGTTTTTGTTTTTCAAATGAAACGCAATAAATATCTGATGTTATTAAATCCATATATAGAAGAGTAGGATATGTCATCCACATTTGGTGTGGTGGCTCGTGGTATCCCGGCGGATGTCACAACGCCCTTAGTGTTTTCATAACAATTGTGATTAAAACAAACTGAATTTTAATGAAAAAGAAATGTTTTGTTAAATTGAGCATAGACATTATTTCAATTTGTTTTGGCTGATATCGGTCTAGGGGTCTGGGAGAAAAACAAACAGAGAGACCGACAGACGGACCGACAGACGGACCGACATAAATAGCATACTCTTTTATATATATGTTTGTATTGAAGTTTATTGAAAACCACAAACCTTGATAGGTAATAAAGGAACACGGAGGGAGCCGGTTTAAACATAATTTTCAACGCTTTCTGAAATTTTGCGAAAACCCTCTGCCAATGTATTATCATATATACACGAGTCTCCCATAGGGAGCCTTGCATACATAAGAGAATACATTGGCCTAACAATGTTTATCTTGACTTTGTAAGCCACTGTATTCGCTTATATAGACGAGGATCCCTATGGGGGACTCGCATAAAAAAGAGAATGCATTAGCACGGGATATTTCATGCTGCACCAGTGCCGCTCCCATCATGAAATGGTTAATGCAATTTCTTCGCAATTTTTTTAGACAGTCAATTACAAATTATTAAAGTGCGTTAAATGGTGTAGCTGTTACTGTAAATACTGTAAATTACAACTGGAATAAATTACGCAGTGAACAGCACAAATGCCAAAAATTGAAGGTTACCGTGGCAATTTATGCTGCATAACACCAACATATGAAACGCGCTGTTGTTGGTGATCTCCGAGTAGGCCGAGGAATGCCACAGCTCAATATATTATATATCAGTATTACAATGTCAAACTTATCTTCTTCAGGTTGTCGCTGGTTTTATCATGTTTCATGGATCTGCACAAATACCCACTGGATAGCCAAGATTGTCCAATCATCATAGAAAGTTGTAAGTATATGTGTAGCCGATAATCAAAGACAGTTATGAGTATAGCAACAATTGTCGGCATACCTTTGAGACAATATAACATTTGGAGAAAAAAAACTCGTCACTAATGAAGGACAATAAAGATATATATAAACAGTTGTGAGTATGGCAACTATTGTCCAATAAAACACATGCAGTTGTAAGTTTGCGAACGTTTTGATCAAATTATGTACTCGTTCTGACTGTAGTCGTAATCATCACAACGGATATATATTCTTTCAGCTTCTCCCAGAATTCATTTGAAGATACAGATACTTTGCCAATTAGATTTGTTGTATTATACAACCACCACTTTTCAAACCTCCAGAAAATATGTTCAATTAACAGATTTAGTATAAGTTTAATGGATGTGTTGTATCTAATAGCGTAGGTCACGCAAACATTTCACAATATCTCATTGCGCACGATCATCAATCAGTGGCTGCTTATTGCTCATTGCAATGTATAGAGGTAACATGCAGTTAAATATTCAACTCAACAATACGACACAAATGCAGCTTCCACTCGTAGAGCCAAGACAATACGCTATGTGGTGATTTGATTGTTTTGTGAACTGATTAATTATATTAGCACAGTTATTGGTACATAAAGGGACAACAACCGAAACTGATATGTATAACCTCTCAAATGTATTACAATTCATTATTTGTTTCTTCTAATAGTTGTTCAGATTCTAGATACTATGAAGGTAAAGATACTTATGTGAAATTTAATATTTTTGACGGATAGTTCCAGATAATTGTTTGTTGAAACTGTCTTGGATTGTCTGGATTTATGCAAAACATGCGTTTGACAATTAACTTTTCATTTCAGATGGCTATAATCAAGACAATGTACTTTATGATTATAATAGTATTTCAATATTAATTTTTAATGTCAGATGCATACACGCAAGACGATGCCATGTGCGATGATAACATCAATATCAACGTCTGATTTCAGATGGGCAGATGGTATACTAAAGACAATTTCATTCATGATGAAAACTGCATTTCAATATTAATGTTTAATGTCATATGCGTATGTTCAAGACAATGCCATTTGTGATAACAGTATATCAATATCAACGTTTAACGTGATGTGAAACACTCCGGTAGGGTGATCAAAATATAAATGGAGAATAATCTTGCTCAAATTAGTTATTTTTACAAATAGTATATCCAAATTGACAACACACACTGTCAATCTTATATTAATTAAATACAATAAGTCTTGGTGGTGAAATCGTTTTCTTTAGTATATTGCCGATATTTGCGTCCCGAACCGAAAAGTTAATATTTACAATTGAGCGTAGTTCCGACGATGTTTTCTATGGAGTGGTACGGTCGATTTGCTTGATATTTACGGCGATGTTAGTAGAATACTACATTCCTACAGTTGGCATGGTGCCTGAATACTAACTTATTAGTTTCACGCCCCGAACAAGTCCATAATATGTCTTTAATTTTAGATTGGTTTACTAAATACAATGCCATTTATAATGGTCACAGTATATCTATGTTAACGTTTAATTTCAGATGAGTACTCAAGACAATGTCATTTATGTTGATAACAGTATATCAATGTTAATGTTTAAATTCAGACCCAGTGGTTTACAATGCTATTTATGACGAAAACAGTATTTCAATATTAATGTTTTATGTCATATGCGTATATTCAAGACAATGTCATGTATGATAACACCGCATGTCAATATTAACGTTGAATTTCAGATGGGCATAACTCAAGACAATGCCATTTATGATGATACAAGTATCTCAATATCAGCGTTTAATTTCAGATGGGGTTACTAAATACAATGTAATTTTGATGATAATATTATATAAATATTAATGTTTAATGTTATATGCGTGTACGCAAGACGATGCCATGTGTGATGATAACTTTATATCAATATCAACGTCTGATTGCAGATGGGCAGATGTATATTAAAAGGCAGATGGTATATTAAAACCAACGTCATTCATGATGAAATTTCAATATTAATGTTTAATGTCAGATGCGTATATTCAAGCAATGCCATTGATGATAAAAGATATATTAATATCAACGTTTAATAGCAGATGGGGTGAATAAACACAATTCAATTTATGATGAAAACAGTATTTCAATATTAATGTTTAAACTCAAACAATGTAATTTATGATGAAAACAGTATTTCAATATTAATGTTTAAACTCAAACAATGTCATTTGCGATGATAAGATTATATCAATATTAACGTTTAATTTCAGATGGGTATACTCAAGACAATTTAGTTTTTGAATGGAATGGAAGTGGTGGCATTAGGATGTTACCGTCCACCAAATCATCTCGGCAGCTCGTTCTCCAAAATCATTATTACATGAAATGCGACGCTGAGTATGGTAAGAACCCGATCATTATTACATGGAATGCGACGCTGAGTATGGTAAGAACCCGAAAAGAACCATATATATGTATACGCATTCAAAATCATTATTACATGGAATGCGACGCTGAGTATGGTAAGAACCCGAAATCATTATTACATGGAATGCGACGCTGAGTATGGTAAGAACCCGAAATCATTATTACATGGAATGCGACGCTGAGTATGGTAAGAACCCGAAACGAACTATATATATGTATACGCATTCAAAATCATTATTACATGGAATGCGACGCTGAATATGGTAAGAACCCGAAAAGACCTATATATATATATGTATACGCATTCAAAATCATTATATAAACTATAGCCAGGGTTAGTAAACTATACCAGGATGTCAGGGTGGGTATGTGATAAACCCTTCACAAACACGTTATCTACACACTCATGTCACATGTAATGATTTTATTTAAGATTTAGTAAGCCCAGATATACGCTATGTGATAGCTTTAGACAGAGTTTAATTGAGAAAAAAAACTGATAACGTTTGATTTTTCTCTCACAAACTTAGACATCAAAATCGGTGAAAATAACTTTTCGAGTTTGGACGATGTTTTCAAGTAAAATGTGAGCTATGTTTGGTATCAAAGGTGTCTGTTGTTCTGAACTGTCTTAAAAGTTTATATTACACAAATTTCCCGAATGTTCTCTGCTGTTCCGAAAAGGTAGATAATTGTGACTCAAATATGCGATTTATTTGGGCGGATTAACAATATATCTGACAGTTCGCAAACCGAAATGTAAAAGTATTTATTTCCCAAGTACATTTGCTGCTTACAGTTTATTTAATGTCAGTGTGCGATACTGGAGGCAACATGCGGTTTCTTTCATCTACCCACATATTTCAACTGTTTTAATGTGTTTGCTTTGTAGTGTTTCTCGTCAGTTGGTAAATGTTCGGTCAGTTATGGGTAACCATTTATATTCTGAATTGATTCTCACATTCAGTTATAACAATATGGAATGGTACATTATTCATTTGGATAGATGATAAGCATACGACATATAATACATGTACATAATTAGTCCCTTTTATTGAGGGAAATGCTCAGGTAATAAAAAATATTGCAGCCGCTTGTGAACATTCAATATTTCTTTCCACACACTCATGATATATTTCGGTATTCAAACAAAAACTGTAGGTATTCTCTATTTATTACATGATCATACCCGTATTCCATTCAATAAACCAATTCTAAAAATTGTGATACGAAACGTTTGTTGCATTACAGGAAATAGTGCCTGTTGACATTTGACATTTGACTTCCGGTTTGTCGTCTGTTTACACTGCGTAATCTGCGTCTCAAAATACAATGGTTTCCAATATTTTTCAAACAGACTCCAATGAATGAAAAGCTTGAAATGTTATTTCGCCATTAAATACGTCAAAGATTTATTTACGTGGCAAACAAGGCATAGTTACGTGAAACGTCATCGCATGTCTTACTGAAGTCGATGACGTCATCGCATGTCTTACTGAAGCCGATGACGTCATCGCATGCCTTACTGAAGCCGATGACGTCATCACATGCCTTACTGAAGCCGATGACGTCATCGCATGCCTTACTGAAGCCGATGCTAGTTTCACGTCCCATTTACTGATTTGTATATAGAGGATCTACAACGAGTCCCCAGTTTATAGCGGAATTTACAAAACGAGTCCAGTAAATTAGGTCTGGACCGAGCCTTTGGCGAGGTCCAGACCTAATTTACTGGACGAGTTTTGCAATTTCCGCTATAAACTGGGGACGAGTTGTAGATTTTATTTATTACATGATCCAAAACATCGACAAAACATACTTAAATCAACAAATGGGACGCGAAACTAATATCGGCTTCTATAAGACATGCGATGACGTGTCACGTAACTATTCGTTGTTTGCCGCGTAAAGACATAGTCCTAGATAAATAAAGACTCTTGGGCGCATATATTGGCGTATATTTAATGATATAATTTTTCAAACTCTTCATTCATAATAGTTTGTTGGAAAAATATTGGAAGCTATAGTATTTTGAGACGTAGCTTATGGATTGTTAACAGACCACAAACCGGAAGTCAAAGGTCACCTGGCACTATTTCCTGTTATTAAACGAACGTTTAATTTCACAATTTATAGAATGGGTTTATTGAATGGAATAAGGGTAGAATCATGTAATAAAATGATTTATCGAGGTTTTGGATCATGTAATAAATAGAATTTACAACTCGTACCAAGTTTATAGCGGAATTACAAACCTCGTCCAGTAAATGATGTCTGGACCTCGCAAAAGGCTCGGTCCAGAGTCCCAGACCTAATTTACTGGACTCTTTTCGTAAATTCCGCTATAAACTGTGGACGAGTTGTAGATTATTATATAATACAGGGTCCTTACTACGAATCATCTGTTGTTTTAGGTAATTTCAGCTGCATCACTGCCATGTTACATTTTGATCGACATATGGGGTATTACATGACACAAGTTTACATTTTTTTATTTTTTATTTTTTATTTTTTTTAGGGACGAGTTGTATAGTATATATATATAATATAGGGTTCTGACTATGCATCATCTGTTGTTTTAGGTAATTTCAGCTGCATCACTGCCATGTTACATTTTGATCGACATATGGGGTATTACATGACACAAGTTTACATTTTTTTTTTTTTTTTTTTTTTTTTTTTTTTTAGGGACGAGTTGTATATTATATATATATAATATAGGGTTCTGACTATGCATCATCTGTTGTTTTAGGTAATTTCAGCTGCATCACTGCCATGTTACATTTTGATCGACATATGGGGTATTACATGACACAAGTTTACATTCCAACAATTCTGACGGTCATTCTATCATGGATCTCATTCTGGATTGATGTCGGGGCGACACCTGCTCGCGTGAGCCTCGGCGTCCTCACCGTGCTCACCATAACAACGCAGTCATCCGGGAGCCTAACCGACTTACCTAAAGTGTCTTACACAAAAGCCATCGACGTGTGGAATTCGGCGTGCCTTCTGTTCGTGTTTGGGTCTGTGTTAGAATACACATATGTTCACGTACTTACTCGACTCAAGGTCACTCCAGCATATATATCATGGCTATATACTGTACCAGGGTGTCGCCGTATCAAGAGCAATTCTCAGGTAAGCGGAATGTTTCCCATACATGTAGACACTCAATCTGTTCTCAGGTAAGCGGAATGTTTCCCATACATGTAGACACTCAGCCTGTTCTCCTGAAAATAAGCTCATATTGAACTTATTTCAAAAACATAAATAAGCCCATATCGGCATTATTGTCCCCCGACATTCCGTCGGAGGACTATAGTAATGACACTCGTTCGTCCGTGTTGTGTCTTGTCGTCCGGAACTTTGTCCGAGCCTGTATTATGTCATTTTGTAGTCATTCTTTTTTTAAACTTGACACATACATGTATATCCACCAGCAAGGGAACCTCGTTTTTGAGTTCGGTAGGACTAATTTTGGCCGAATTTTTGCCATTTGTCGACATATAATCGTACATCCTGGTGCGCATCTTTTGTTTGAGTCTGTATTCCGTCATTTCCCAGTCAATTTTGTTTAAACTTGGCACAGAGTCATTTGGGTGGCGTTATTGCCATTTTTCGACATACAAATGTTTTTTATTTTGGAGTTATTGACCATTTCTCGACACTTTGAAGATGTGCAACATATTTAGTGAATATCCATTTGTATCATATTGGTGTAATCAATTCCTCATAGAGTTTGTATATTAGGGATCTGAAATCAACAAATACTTTAAGCCTGCCACCTACATCGGGAGTCATTTTGGTCAGGGACCTTTTACTTGAATCTAAATTATACCCTGTATGAACCTAAATCGACCAGATGTACAAAAGTACACACTTTTTTTTTATTAGTTTTCACTGTGGCCCGCGCCATAAAATGGAAAACTAAAATGGTATATCAACATCCTCTCGAAAATCCTCGCACAGAAAGGCGCCGGTGTCCATAGCATACAAAGGGGTCGCATGCCCGCCAGACGCCGAATAAAGGCTCCAAAAAAGGGGAGCATGTTTCAGTAAAACTGATTTTGAGAATCTATTAACCCTTTACCCAACAAACCGGCCAAAACCGGCCAAATAAAGCTTCAACAGCCTAAAATATCTTCGGTCTGTCTCAATAGAACCATACAAATATGGATATCATTGGAACCGGCTCATTGACCACATTGTGATAGTTGCAGTTATGCCCTGTGCCAATGCATTCTCTTATATATGCGAGTCGACCATAGGTCGCCTCGCATATATAAGAGAATGCATTGGCCTAAACAAAATCTTTTTACCATTTTTTCTTACATTCTTTATAATTTATAATTTTTAATGTGTTAAGCCAATGCATTCTCTTATATATGCGAGGCGACCTATGGTCGACTCGCATATATAAGAGAATGCATTGGCACATGGCCCTTCTGTTGGGTAAAGGGTAAATAAAGAGAGTACCTTCTGAATTTCAGGTTCCAAAGCAAGCAGAAGGGCGGTTCGGCACCCCGGCAGCAAGCGCCGTGGACAAACTCTCCCGAGTCGTGTTCCCTGTGTCTTTCATGCTGTTCAACCTCTTCTACTGGGTCACATATTTGGCGATCTTGACTGAAGAAAGCACTGTAGATTAACTGAAGTAATTTGTGTACGCATGTTCGTAGCACTGTAGTTTTAGGCTGAGTGTTATTGTACTGTCGGTATTGTGGACTACACCCGCCCGGTCACTACAAAACGATTTTATGAAGTTATGGCTACGTACACAGACAGCCGTGAATATTTCAAAATGCATACGTCGCCGGTGCTTCTAACATATGTATTATATAGAGAACTGTTTCGATGTGAAATTATGCCGAGACACCGACGAGAAGGTGTTTGAAAACAAAGCATGCTAATAGTTTGCGCGATATCACGATGTTCGTCATTTTAAGTCCGTATCCGTTTCCGGACAAATGTGGCATAGCTAAAGAGCATATCGTACCACCGATACAAGGAAAGCAACTTTAGGTTATTTTGGGGTGTTTGATGCACAACAATGTAATTCTACTCACCGTTCCGAATTATTTTCATTTTATCCGCATCGAAGTACAGTACTACGCAAACGGATACACACATACGTACGTCGTTCGTCAGCAGTGGAAGTCCACTGCTATTATTCAGGCAATGCGCACGGGTGTAGATATCAAACAATATGTGATCCTTCGTGGGATATGGTATCATATAATATGTGATCATCGTCTCAGGAGTCACTCGTGGCTCAATGAAAGCAGGATCATATATCAAAATGAGAGGATATGGTGATCCCATGAAAAGGGGATCACCATATCCTCTCATTTTGATATGTGATCCTAAAATAAGAAAATATTTTTAGTTACTAAATAACGGATATATTTGAAGAAGTGTTTTTGACGAAATAACGGAAATATTTGAAGAAGTGTTTTAAAGAGCGTAGCCCAAACCTCCCCAAGCCCACCCACCCTATAGAAGAATTTGACTTATATTTCACCAGAGTTGATCTATTGTGGTGTTGTAATTTCTGATACAAATCGCCGTTATTTAGTAAAGGGACATTCTTTATAGATTTATTACTCTTCATATAAAATCACTAAAAACAGATAAAGATCGCATATCAAAACCTATGTTATCCTCCGTAGGATCAGATATCGTTTTTAATCTACACTCGTGTGCATTAGGCGCATTATAACAGTACTACGAATACGCGTACAAATAATTTCTTCGTTCATGTCCAGTGGAAGACCAATGATATGAATACAGTGGGAAACCGTCCTTCTAACATAATTATGATGCATGATGTTCAGGTATTTTTCAAGATAGGCAACATTGTACCGATATAAAACGTGATAAACGGCATAATATATTCCTTGCCCATAGTTATCGACCGATACAACATTGAAGATGTTGGTACTTTTAACGCAATTACAATTATTGAGGAGGTTCACGGTTCCGAAAGGATTTACGAAAATCAATTGCTAGCATGTTATATGTGGGCTCCGTCGGTAATTATATCACATTACCATTCAGTATTTATATCGCGATATATAATGGCCAGTGTTTTGGGCGTCAGCTATAGTTGATACATGAAAACTACTTATGCGTTCATGGTCCAGACATCTAGTTACAACAACATAACCGACATTATAATGTAGCATCATTTTCTGCTTGAATAAATGTTGAACTAGACCTACAGATATCACAACTTAACATATTGTTATTGAACAATTAACAAGACAATTTGTGGCATTCCTTTAAACCCTCAAAACTGTATGAAAAATACATTATTATAGACAATTCAATATAAAAAAAGGCGTTTTTTCTTGTAAAATATCTTGTTCGTAACATGTTAGTATATACACTAGCATCTAAATGAAAAATACAATTGCTTTCTACAAACATTAGCCTGGAACCCCGATTACGCCCTGAAGCCTGAACGGGAAGCCCACTTAACACTGAACAACGTCACACCCCAGTGCATAGATCAACACATCACTACATATCATGGTTGAAGAAGCGTATACTTTTCAAGCAATATAATGCACGAATAGAATCGGGAACCTCAAGTTATAGATACCGCAACAAGAAGACGATTGAAGGTCAATGATACAACAATCGGATTGGCACAGTGGCTAATTTTGTTCAGTATCCATGTACCTAATTACGTAGATCACTGGTGTTACCACTTTGCCGTTAAAGGTTTATTTTTTCTGAAAACACGTCTTGGCTATTACTTGCAGATTATGCCATGAATCTCTACTCTGACTGACGCCCGTAGAGATCATATTCCACCAGTACAAAACTTTGGAACTTTTTGACAGGGACCTTATAAAATATAAAAAATAACACAGGGAATATACTTCTTTGTTATTATCTATTTCTTAATAATGTAATTCACTGTAGGTGAAGGTCCCAACTCGAAATTTCACGATTTAAGTGACTTTGTGAGCGATTATGCTTTGCGTTTCTGACAATTATGGAATTTTTCCTGTGTAATTAATTTAATGTTTATTGCGATATCGGCTCTAAAAAGTAATAGAAAAGCATGCATTTTCGAGTTGAGACCTTCACATATAGTGAAGTACGCTATTAAGGAACACATAATCATTGATAAATATATTCTCCGTGTTATTTTTTCGATTTTATAAGGTTCCCTGTCAAAACTTCAAAAACTGATGGAATATGATATACGGGCGTTAACCAAAGTAGAGATTCGTGGCATAGTCAATGTGCAGTGCTAATCGGTCATTCAATAAGCACACGATTTGATTATACCTCTTCGCTGCACGTTTCGTAAAGATAGACGTTGACACAAACTTCTGACCGGATTGACCGTATATGTGTAGGCGTCATGGTCACTTTCGCTGGAAATGACAAATTAGGTTACAAGTTAAACATACGTGTGTCTGGTCCTATCTACTGCTAAAAAAAGACACAAACGTTTTCTGTCACATTGATAATGTCACACAGTGTTCTCACAATTAGATATTACGACAACTGATTAGTCACTAAAAAGTGTCCAGAATTAACCAATCATACCTAGCAAGAAAATATAATTAAGTATTTCCAAGAATTTTAACAGCTAGCACCCGGTTTTTTTTCATTCGCGAACAATGAAACCGAACGGAGCTATCTGTCAATCGTAAAAGTAATTATGCGAAGTGAAGTCAAACTGTAGGGATTGCGCGCTGAATCTATTTATAGTGGTTGTAATGTGAATTATAGTGAAATACTAAGACTATACAAAGCCTAACTTGCTCGAGAGTAAAATGATAATTAGAACTGACGAAATATCACACACGGTCACGTGGTTTGTTCATCCTAAACACAAGTTACATTGTGTTCATGAACCATATGTAAGCGAGACAATACAATCCACGCCTCGCCGAATTCGTGGGTCTGCACATGAACCGTATATAAGCGACAGACAATACACTCCATGCCTCGCCGAATTCGTGGCCAATCGTGGGTTTGCACATGAACCGTATATCAGCGACAGACAATACACTCCATTCCCCACCGAATCCGTGGGTCTGCACATCAACCATATATATTTACATACTAAGTGTTGTCATCACTAAATCCAGCATTCTGATTGGTCGGCGCCCACGTGGCTAGTTGCAGTTATTTCTCGGTGAATGCGCAACGGCTCAATAACACCAAGCTCATAACAACATCGATACGTCATTGGGTTTGGAAAGACGAACGCGTAATGTTTTGGGCGCATTTGGACTCGCGCAGGATTGACTTAATACATCATCGGGTTTCAATATGAAGAGAAATTGTTCCTATTAACTTTTGCCAAGGGTGCTATTGGGTATTTTGGGCTGTTTTTGTCACGATACACTTTTCGATTTAAATACATTTACAAAAGTGGCTTTTTCGCCAAATGTATATAAATATAAGGATTAACTGTCATGTGGACTATTTTTATGGAGATGTAACCGTGAGGTAAGTGGTCATAACTTGTATGTAAAACCCTTCGGGTTTTACACAAGTTATGTCCACTTACCTCACGGTTACATCTCCATAAAAACAGTCCACTTGACAGTTAATCCTTATATAAGCGACAGACAATACACTCCATTCCCCACCGAATTCGTGGGTCTGCACATCAACCATATATAAGCGAGACAATACACTCCATGCCCACCGTATATAAGCGAGATAATACACTCCATGCCTCACCGAATTCGTGGGTCTGCACATTATATCCTTGTATTGCTATTGACATTGAATGAATTTATGTTTACACATACTTGTTTTTCTCGCGCCTAACTGGTCGCATCTATAATACAATATGTGCTTCATTTCTAATTTACCCATGTTGCTTAGCACTGCACAAAACAGTGTTCGCAATGCTGATTGGCCAAATCGTTGTATGGGATGAGCATTTATCCCACACACTATTAATCTTGTTCACAATTGTAAGATGAACTATTGACTGAATACCATCTGCATACACAGAAAACTGTGCCGCATTACTTCGCGTTATACGATAATCATGCCCGTTGAGTCAATAAAGAGGGGTAGATTGTAAAACGGCAAACTTAAAACTTGGGTCTCAATATAAATATTTTTGTCGCGTATCTGCTTTACATTTCACTTAAATGACAATTTCCGAATAAGTATTGATTAAATATAGAATATACGCATAGTGTTTCTGAATAACAAATTTAATCCACGAGTGGGATTGGCGATTTACACCACGAGCTTCAGCGAGTGGTGTAAATCGCCAACCCCACGAGTGGATTAAATTTGTTATTCAGAAACACTATGCGTATATTTTGTTTATGCCACGATCTTTACAATGAGATGGATAAACACTTTTCCGTTCAAATTGTATGGAGAAAGTTTAATCCATTCTGCGAAGTTTATGCCACGATCTTTACAATGCGATGGATAAACAATTTTCCGTTCAAATTGTATGGAGAAAGTTTAATCCACTCTGCGATGTTTAATCAACAGTAGGCACGTTTAGGTGTTGATTAAATGTACAATTTAAACAAATGGCTTTATTTATATAGTGAGATAGGCGATCGTGGTATAATATCGAATATGCATAATTGTCATTTTAATTTTCAATAATATACATGTATGTATATGCTACTTCTGGCTCGATGTGATGTATATGCGCGTTCATGTATAAGGCCAATAATTATTATTCTTAATAACGGATCGTCGGATCAATTTGTGTTCCTGTTTCTTTAATATTTCACACTATTGCTTAGTTAATAACTCGGCGCCAATGTCAATGTTGCACGATTGGTTATCAAACAACACGCTGATAACTATATCACCAACCCATTGTCTTTCCAGGATGGCCACTTACCATCCAAACACACCATATCATGTTCCAATGGGATATAGCTGTTTGCATTTTTGCGCGATGATTTGATGTTGTTCCAGGATTGTCTATAAATGTTTTCTATTTATGCCTATTAAACTATTTTCATGTTTGCAACCATATGTTTAGTGTGTCTGTCCTTGGAAAATGACATCATGCCACAGGCATGCAACATATACAATCAGAGACATGAAATATATGGCATGTCGTGATATCCGTTGTCGGCATCTCACTCTGATATTCAACTGTTTCTTCGTCTGAGCCTGTGCATTCATCTGGCAGTAATGTCGGTAGTTACGCAGGGATGGGGCGGATAAACAGTGTATGCAAAGGTTGATTTTCTGTTTTCAGAATTTTGGGAAGCAAACACACACCCTTTCGTGTACTTTTTATCCATCAAATGCGTGACACCCACCCCTATCAATCCCCAAATTCGGTCCATTTAAGCGTCCGCCTCCTATTCCAACCAGGTTTGTATTATTAGTCTCAATTATTGTTACTTCTTGTTTAATTTCAAACAAAGAGCTAATAAGAATTCAAATTGAATCACTATTTCAAAACGATTATGTGCTCAATTTACAGATTTTCTAAATATATATGGTAGCAATAATTGACTAACTAACATGTTATAACTGGTATAAATACGATGTTTGTGGCATATTTCCATATAACACACTTGCCTGCCCACGTTAAAGTCTACAACATCGATTACATGACGTCACGATAGAACATAATAAGCGGGGGCTCCATATAGGAGGGGAGGAGGGACTTACAGCTCCCCTCCGTGTTGGAGATGGTTAGCCCACTCTATCATTGCATTGATAGCTTAAGGGATTTACCCCCTGGCGGTAATCGTAATCATGCGTCCGGGAAATTGTGGCGCCACCACTGATCATACTCAAACAATACGTGCTTTCCTGATTCTCTAATTTCGAGCAAGTTATGAACTAAACCAAGTTACACCCTCGCATTCGTGTTACTTTCAAAACAACGATTTAACGACGGCAGAACTAACCAAAGCGACGTAACTCTATCCCGAGTATTATTGTTTTAAATGCTGGATTTAACAATACTAGTTACATAATAACACCAGGGACATATCTTGTCAAAACCCATCACCACAAAGCAGTGCAATCGCAAATGTAACTCTTTTCTTTGCACGAATCGGTTATTCGCCAGGCTGTTCTATTGAAATAGTCCACAGTTGTCCTTACATTTTTACCGGACTCCATATATGCACTGATCTATGCATATACATGCATATGAAGGTATAATTAAACTGAATGTCATTGAATTACAGGACATTGTTTGTCTACTCCACCATAATCTAGCCTTTATTAAAATATGATAAATCTGTGATAATTGACATTATTCTTCACACATTTAAATAACCATGTTGACAGCTCAGACGTTCACAATCACATCCAACACAGGTCATTGATACAACAACATATCAAACCTTATAGTGACATGTTTGGAAGCATAAATTGCATAATAGCTGATAGTTATGGGAGAACCATATTGTGTGTACATATCTTGATCAATGATAATTATTACATATCCAACTCAGAAAGACACCTGCCCCCTTTCAACATTAGTTTTTAGCGAACTTAACCAATGTTATCACCCATTAGGGCGTGTAAACCACTTGAATTGCTTCATTTCTATCAATAGAGAAGACTAGAACGCAGGCCGTTTTAAGCTAACAAAACTATTGTATTTGGATAAACAGTTCATGAAATAACCATAATGTGTGTACATATTTTGATCAAAGATAATTATTACATTTCCAACTCAGAAAGACACCTGCCCCCTTTCAACATTAGTTTTTAGTGAACTTAACCAATGTTATCACCCATCAGGGTGTGGAAACCACTTGAATTGCTTCATTTCTAGCCAACAGAGAAGACTAGAACACACGTAAGCTGTTTTAAGCTAACAAAACTATTGTATTTGGATAAACAGTTCATGATCTAAGAGAATACTTGTTTTGACCTCTGACCACCCACCCGGGACATTGTGTATCACATGCACTCATTTGTTCAGACACCCGATCTGCATAGCATTTATATAAGATATATATATGTTATGATGGTCATGTTGTGCCATCCATATATACTTAATGGTCTACCGTATACGCTAATCGAGCCCACACCATTACGTTATATAAAACATTACCGAACTGACGGGCTCAACATGATGATTATGTCGACGAAATAAGGGAGATAGTCAGAAATTGAACTATATTTAAAAAAAACATTAAAAAAAAAGGTTTCTTTTGAAGAACCTTTTATGTATTATCTAATTAACGGATATATTCAAAACTGAAACAAACTTAATTTATATAGCGGATAGACAAACAGCCATTTGCATATATATATATATTTAGATTGATTCGATAAAACGAGTTTGCGAACATAATGAGATAGGTTCTAGCACTTGCTGTACTAAATGGATTATTCCATTCAGTTATGATAGTACACAATGGAATATTCAATCATCGATTTGGAGGGGTTGTTCAGAAAAATTAGTAGATGACACACCGATGAAAAGATACAATGACAGAATGATTCATCATCATTGGCAATGTTCCCGTTTGTTGAACTTATTATCTGAACATTTCCTAACAGGGGAACTATTCATCAATGGTAATTTATTAACCCTTTACCCAACAGAAGGGCCCTGTGCCAATGCATTCTCTTATATATGCGAGTCGACCATAGGTCGCCTCGCATATATAAGAGAATGCATTGGCTTAACACATTAAAAATTATAAAATTGTTAAAGAATGTAAGAAAAAATGGTAAAAAGTGTTAAAAAACGATTTTGTTTAGGCCAATGCATTCTCTTATATATGCGAGGCGACCTATGGTCGACTCGCATATATAAGAGAATGCATTGGCACAGGGCATAACTGTAACTATCACAATGTGGTCAAGGAGCCGGTTACAATGATATCCATATTTGTATGGTTCTATTGAGACAGACCGAAGATATTTTAGGCTGTTGAAGCTTTATTTGGCCGGTTTTGGCCGGTTTGTTGGGTAAAGGGTTAAAGAGAGGGTTAGCACTCGTGCGAACATCAATTCAATGACATGTGAGACAAATTGTTTTCTATTATCAGAGACAAGTACGTCTGGATATACTAGTACGCATATAATTAATTAATATATAATTTTGCAATAGACTTGGTGATTTAGATTCCGTACCACACAACCGCCTTATTCTCAAACTTAGGTCATATGGAATATAAGGCAACATTGTAGATTGGATAAGCAAATTTCTCAAAGACCGAACACAACGGGTAGTCATCATCGAATCACATGCCGAGTGTTCAGATGCGACAAGTGGCATTCCTCATGGTACCCCTCTCGGACACGTGTTATTTCTAATGTATATTAATGACTTACCTGAGCGCTTAGATGGTCCCTGAATTTTTTTTCGCAGGTGACACCAAGAGTTACAGTACAACAAATAAATAACGCCAATATGGGCGTATTTGGGTTTTTGAAATACTTTTAATATGAACCTATTTGCATGAGGATATGTTGGAATACTATAAAAAAATGGTTTTAACATATTTAGCCACTAAATCAATTTCTCGATAACTTAAATTTGTTGTAGTGATATCACCACGCCTATATACCGCGTGACTAAACATGTACATTAAAACTCTTTGACAATTCCTGCCATTTATAAGGGAATTTCGATGACGATGATCAAAATTCCTTCGGGTATGACTGTCCTGCCAATAACCATAGTATTGCTACTATTAACAATCAATGTACACGTATCTAGAGAAACCTACAAGAGTCGTGCTAACATTTTCAAAGATATCAAAATTTAAACAAACAACTCCGAAATAGATCAGTACCACGCGCAGTCCACTATTTTATTGAGTGATCACGCGCCTCTATCGGACAAAAATTATGATGAATTGATGAAGCGACTTGATCAATCGATAGTAAAAAGTGTGAGTAACAGACTGGTCGTATTATGTGAGAATGACGAATAGGCGAGCACATTTCGTTACATTGATAACTAAAAATTATTCGCCAAAAGACGGTCATGCAGCCTGTTCTCCTGAAAATAGGTTCATATTGAACGAATTTCGAAAACCCAAATACGCTCATATCGGCATTATTTGAATCTGAATTACGTTCCATATGAACGTAAATGTGACATGAAAACAGTCGCGTATGAGCGTATTCATATTACAAATACGTCCGTATCGGGCGAATTTGATACACCCCATACGAAACACGCCCAAGTTGGCATTACTTAATCAAACAATTTTCACCAACACGACTTACTAGATTAACGTTCTTTATAATGTGGTTTCACTCGACAGAATTACGGGTATACGCTCATTGTGGACTTATTTCAGAATCAACTGTTTCCATGTCCCATTTATGTTCATATAGAGCGTAATTATTATTCAAATAACGCCAACATGGGCGTATTTGGTTTTTGAAATACGTTCAGTATGAACCTATTTGCATGAGGATATGTTGGGTCATGTGTTTAAGTCGTTATTAAAAAAAACGGACACACGCGGGGTACATCTGTTCCCTAATGGAAAAGATCGCCTAGCGGACACTTTTGATGTTAATATTTCTAAAAAACGACAGAAAACGCAGAAGCAATAGCGACATCCCTCCAATGAAAACGCCAAAAGATTAATAGGTGATGTGAATTGTCAGAGTGATAATTGTTATTCTATACACGTATATAGACAACTGAGCGACGGATGTTGTCGCTCGAGCAGCGGTGACCATGGTCTCCATTTAGACACCACTGTTAATAATGAAAACCGTAAGTCGAACACCAGCCCCATTAACATACACACTTATGAATCTATAAATATACCTCATCTGAGTACACAAAGAAACCGTATCATGATAAATGATAAAATGCGTCCCTTTTTCTGTAGCTAATGATAGTACCACTGTGACCCATCATATAGTAAATGAATGACTAGATACAATTCGGGACTTGCCCAACTGCTGCGCGAGCGACAGCGTCCCGCTCTCAATGTCGCCCGTTGAGGGTGTGACTAAACACCACGCGGTCCAGCCCGGACCAGCACTGACCATGCCAGTTTAGTATGGGGGTGATATATGTGTGGGGGTGTCATGGGAAACCACACACGCACGGACAGGGGTCGCGACCACACAGAGTGTCGTTATTAAACCTCAAAATGCCGCCATCGGCGAATATGTTCGCCGCAAATGAAATTAACAGCCCGGACCGACCCTGTGGTGTCTGGGGGTAATTTTAGTAGCCATAACCGTGCGGTGTGTCATAGAAAGCCATCGATACACACACAGTGGTCACGCCCGAACAGAAATGGCGATATTAACCCATAATTTGCCAGAATTACAATATTCTGCCCGCAACTGCCCGCAATGACAAAACTCACAACCGGACCGCCGTATCGCCGTCGTACAGCTAATAACTCCTTACATATATGTAGAGGAACTACCGTCGACTACACTCACGAAGAAACAAGGGTGAACCACCAACAAAAGCCTGTCAATTAACCCTCAAATTGCCGCCGTCACCGAATATGTTTACAGCCCGGGCCAGCTCGGACCACCCTTGTGGTATCTAGGAGTGATTTTAGTGGGCATATATATGCGAGGGTGTCTTATAAACCCACATACGTACGGAAGGTGGTCACGGCCAAACATATGTGCCGATATTAACCCCTAAACTTGCCAGATTCAGTCAGAATTACACTATTGTGCCCGCAATAACAGACTCGCAGCCCGGAACCCCGTATCGCCGGCGTACAGCTAATAGCTCTTTGCATATATATTGCGGAAGTACCGTCGACTACATTCACGAAGAAACAAGGGCGAATCCCCCACCAAAGCCTGGCAATTAACTCCCAGAATGCCACCGTCACCGAATATGTTTTCCTCTAACAAAGACGGCGGCATTTTGGGGGATAATTGCTATAGGCTTTGGTGGGTGATTCGCCCTCGTTTCTTCCTGAGTGTAGTCGACGTTATTTCCGCAACATATATGCAAGGAATTATCAGCTCTATACGAGGGCATTAACTTGAACCGTCGTGAGACGCGTGATATAAACAGCTGGAATGTGGAAATGGGGTGTTTATTTGCCGAACTTATGAATATTATAACTAAAATCGAAAGCATTAATTTTAGGGGAGGGACAAACGGGTCCACAGATAATGCATATATATATATTTCACGTTCCCTGTTTGGCGCAGCAAAGACAGATTTGGGTTAAAAAGTAATAACCCCGAAAAGCGGAAATGGAGTTCAAGGAAAATCTTGGTTCAATAAGGAGTGCCGTGCAGCCAGGACTGAATTTAATCATTCAAAACTAAATTCTAACCGCAATAGAATAACTGAAAACAAAACCCTCATTAAAGAGGCTGGAATTTGTTAGAGGAAAACTATGGATAGTAAAATAAAGGCCAAACAAGTATCCAATATATCAGAACTGGTTATTCTGAATAACACTTCATCCAAATTATTTTGGAAAAACTAGACCAGCTGAATTAGGGAAGTACCACTAATCAAGACAAAGACAATCAGGTTTCATTAGATTCATTCTTTCAATATTATAAATATAGGAACAGTGTGATGACGATGATTATGCCGTTGGTTGTATGGAAACCAATTTAAAGAGAATGAAATTCGTATTACGATCAGAAAACTACATGAAGTAAGGCCCTGGGGGTTGACCGAACATCGAACGAATACATTAAAGTATCTGCATAATACACGTACAAACTATACTTGATACTGGATACTACCCATCTGGGTCGGCAATTGGCATGATACAACAGCCAATCCATAAAAAATCAGATGATGTCCATAATCTTGATTCATATCGATACATAACGCGTTTGATCTGTCTATCTAAAGTCTTCAAATCTAGCTTGAATGCAAGATTTACCAGTTTTTCTGAAGATAATGAACTCAAACTGGTTTCAGGAGAGCTCACTCCAAAGTTGACAATATATTTATACTGCAAAGCATTATCACTTTATATCTATCGTTGATTACTGTAAGGCATTTGACACGGTGTGGAGACGCGTTATGGTTGAAAATGTTAGATTGTGTACTTAACGGTAAGATATTTATTAATACTACGGACAGGTATAGTAACAATACAAGTGTGTTAAAGAGGGTTGAGCAAAATCCAGGTTCTTTGCTACCAATGTTGGCCTATTTCAAGGCGGTATTAATGTCCCGTTTCTATTTTCAGTGTATATTGACGACCTCACAAACTTGCTGTCAAATTGTGCAATTAATAATCTCCAGTGTCTAGACACAATATGTACATGGAATATATTGGAATGCATATCAAACTACCTTGTATATTTTATGCAGACAACACGGTCCTGATTTATACCGACAACGAAGGAGCCGAATACCGATGCATGGAAACTCCATGTTAATACTATAGGAAGACTAAAATATTGTTTTTTCTGTAAAACAGTTCCGAAACACTTGCTAGTAAAATAATTTGGTATATCTTAGCGTTAATTTCTTTTATAATGGGAGATTTTGCAACACGTTGAAACCGATTCATAACACAGCAATGAAAGCCATGTGTGGTCTGCTCAACAAAGTGCGTAAACAACACCTTCGAGCGAATTTAATGCTGAAGCTATTTGACAGTTACAGTACGTTAGTGAAGTTTGGTGCTTCGAAAAAATTGACATTACAGAGATATTGCATATGACATGTTGTACAATCCCTTTGCATATAAAATCCAGCACGCCTAATTATATGGTTTACGGGGAGCTTTGTAGACATCCACTGGTTGATATAGCAGCTAGGACGTTGTCATACTGGTCAAAATCAAACTCTTCTGACGGATCTGAATTGGCAAACAATATTTATCTTGTAATGATGGAGGTCGATAACAATGACAGCACCTATTCTGGAAAGCTTAAATGGCTTGAGTATATACAAATGACCTTGAGTGAACTCAGTTTGATGTCCAGATTGGATACGCAAACCGGGCTTACGGGGATGGAGATCAGGAATATTATATTTCAGCTAGTTGAGCAACACTGGATTAAAATGTTTCGTTATCTAAAGGAATCTAACTCATCAAGAGGAACGCTCTATGGAACATAAGTGCCATGCCAGTATTAGCCGTTACCGTATTTATCTACCGCAACATCTCATCAATACCATCATTGATGACATTTAGGACAGCAAACCACAGACTGCTAAACGAGCATTCAAGATGGCGAATAAACGAGAGCTTACTATGTAAATGTGCGGTTGGGACACCTGCGACGATTATCACATTATTTTGGTCTGTAAACATTTGGTCACTATCGGAAAAAACATAGCCCGACTATTACTAGTTGAACCCTTCACTATTATATAGATAATGAATGGCTTAGAGTAGACTATGCCAAAATAGTGGTCAGAGAGAAGGAATAGTCCTCGAGCCGCACAAGAGATTATTTATTATATTATATCGAACATTTGTGTGAATTCTCTCATAATTTCTGTGTCTGATTTTGTCACATTTTTATTTACCGTGAATTTTGGAAAACGGTCTCAATATGCGGACAATGACACAAATAAGCCAACTCACGAGGGGTACTCTCTGTAACACGTGTTTTCACTGTGGTCCGCGCCATAAAACTAAATAATGGGTATGACTCCATGTTTGCTGTCCTAACTGATGTAAAATCGTGGATGGAAATTAATAAACTTAAGTTAAACGAGGAAAAAACGGAGTTGATGTTATGTGGAACCGATTACCGCATTAAACACACTGATGTTCACCATATTAAAATAGGTGATTCAGATATTCAGTTATCATCGTCTGTCAAAATTATAGGTGTTGTTTTGGATAACACACTATCCATGAACTTACAGGTCAACTCAGTGTGTAAATCCATGTTTATGGAGCTTCGTCGCATCTCGCAGTTACGGCCATATTTAACACAGACATGCTCACAGACCCTTGTTTCTTCATTTGTATTTTCAAAACTAGACTATTGTAATGCCATTCTCGCCGGCATCACAACTGAACACTTGGATAAATTGCAAAAAGTAATTAATGTTGCTGCAAAGATTGTTTCCCGCAAACCAAAATTTTCACATGTAACACCACTGCTACAAGAACTACACTACCTTCCTATTCGTGCACGCATAGACTACAAGTGTGCGTCATTCTGTTATACAAAATCAGAATCTAGTTTAAGTATTCTCCCTGTATTGCCTCAATATTTTGATAAACTTTTAAGTATGTATGTTCCACCTACGAATCTGAGGTCAAAGGCACAAGCTCTAATGGATATTCCATCAAAATATTTAAAAACTTATGGCGATAGAGCATTTGATTCGTATGCGCCAAATGTTTGGAACTCACTGAGACACGACACAAGATTTGCAAACTCTCTGACCGAATTCAAAACTTTGTTAAAGAGTGAATTATTCTGTGCTCACTATGGGGAAGTTACATCAGATGTTGTTTGATTATGTTGATGTATGTGCATATATATAGGTATGTGGTGTGTATAGCTGTATGTACATGTATATCACGTGTGATAGCGGGCAGGGTACTAGTAGGAATGTAAGCGCTCTGGGCCATATGGGATAAAGCGCTATATAAAAACTATTTATTATTATTATTATTATTATCTGCTTATTTCGTAATAAAATAATCACATTGTCTACCTATTTCACATTATAGGTCGATTATGTGCGTATTTGAGCCAGGATATGTTGTTATAGTGCACAAGTTCCAGAACGAATACCATAGGCACTGAAAACGTCAGATAGATCTGTTCTGGCCAAATACCCCAAAAAACATGATGAAATTACAGCGGTTCGCACCAGATTCTTTAAAAAATACAAGAATACTTTGTCAATTCAAAGTCAGACATCAGAAGATTCTATTGCTAAAACCGTGCGAATATTTTCCATATACACACATGTGCTCGAATATTTGTGATCTGATTGAGAACTGATAATTGACTGGTCAATCATTGCATGGCGGTCGTTTCACAACTATCCATTGATTGGAGAGACAATCATAACTGCTAAATTAATCAGATGACACATATAGGAGCACATACCTGCGCTCCAAAGAAAGATGTGAAAATGGAAAATATATAAATTAGCAACGCAAATAAGAGGCAGAAAATACAAATATCAGCGCGCCGACAGATGATCCAAACATTCTCACAGTGTGTGTCTGTCAGGCCAATAGTGTGGGGGGGGGGCAAACTCTTCACAAGCAAACTTTATTGACTTTGAACAAGGACTGTTGAACATATCAAGTACAAACATACAAGAAACTGTTGAAATCAGCATGTGTTTGCAACATGACTATAAAGTTGATGTTTTAAATGTAAGTAACGTAAGACATTGTATTACAGCCTCAAACTGAGCCTATAGTCAAAACGCATCTGTGTCGCGTTCCGGGGGCCCAAATATGTCGAAATATAACGAAAATATAACTAAATACACATGGAAAGATAACGAAAATATAACGAAATACACATATGAATCTATTTTCTCTCTAAATATCTAGATAGGAAGTGACATTAGTTTTTCTTAAGTTTTCAGGCAGACGCTCTTTAATTTTTAACGATTTAAAACAACCAGAAACGCTCTTTATTGTTATAGGTACAAATGGAATCCAATCGATCAAGCAATTTGACTTCCACCCTATATGCCATGAAACGCACCAATTATATGTAGCAACAAGTATCGTGGCGAGAATCTTACTCGATATAGCCACCCAAAGACTCGTGGCTATTTCTCCTATACGATTTTCACTTGTTATAACCTATACTTAATAGTTTTCATGGGCGCTAGGTATTTATTACCGTAACGTTTGGTACCTTGTCGTTAAGTAACCATTCGTCGCTCGGTACGCACACAATTTGGTCGGTTTCACTTACCATATTGTGGACCGTTTTCATTTATATTGCACGTATCTATCACTTTCAAAAATGTCATATTAACGTAAGATATTTGATTGCTTGCAGTAAAACATAGTTTACCCTTATGAGTGTGCTCATGTGACCCTGCTGCTGTTAAATATATGTTTCTTTATGTTTAACGCAAAAATAAGTATAGGTTATAACCATCTTGGGTATCTGTACAAGAAATATAGACAAAGGCGCGTTTAGCGCCCCGGTCTGTATTTCTTGTACAGATACCCAATGTGTTTATGACATTTATGAACCGATTCACACCCCAAGATAAACATAATTGAGCCACTTTCATTACGATGATTACGTATCAATTAATATCCGATCAAATGTTAGTTAATTACATTTTTTCCAAGCGCACAAATCAAATGATCGTTGACAGTGGGAGCACTTGCTTCTGGATTATTTATCAGCGTCGATAAACTTGTTGTCTCCAAATTTAAAGTATCAGTTGTTTATACAAATTCCTCCTTGCGACAATAAACTGTTGCATATGTTAATGTTATTTTCATCTTGGTTCCCATAATGGATTTATCGTTCAGAACCCAGGCGGCAATTTCCCGACAGTGTTCGAACATTCCGACACCGAAGAGAAACTGATAGGATAGTTTATTTACAATATACACGAATGACACAGTGGCAGTAATACATAATAAATTATAACAGTGTATTGTCGGGGGTAGCTTAGCCCTACCGGGCTGTCTTCCTGCTACCCCCTAAAACAAGTATAACTATACGTAATAGCATAGATGCTTGTATTTCAGATCCACGCACTTGTACAGACTATAGTCATATATAAAACTTTTTAGAATCTAGTATTTAGGGCATATCACAAATGAGTATTGTCGTGGTTGTGAGCCAATCCAGACGATTTATCAGATCGAAGATGTACTATCTTTCCATAGGAATTTTTTGAACTGTTCAAATTATCTAAAACATATTAACAGTTCCAGTTCCAGTTCCATGAGTATATATTAGGAACAAAATATTTTGTTTTCTGTTGCTACAACGGTTTCAGGCGAGAGATACCGCCATCTTTATATAGGTAAACAGAATGAGAATCTATATAGATCGTCGGAAAGTCTCTTTATTGAGTGAGGTTTTGGGATAATTCAAATTATCAATATTACATATATATCTGTTCCACATTACAGGAAGTTTGTGTGTTGAAATATCACCGGCATTCATATAAAAAGACTAAAACAAATCTGTGGTTTGTAGAATATTCTCAATGTTATTGTCAAAAAGTTACTATTGTGGATTATACATTCCAAACATGTGGATTACGTCACCCCCTCCTGACAAACCAACAATTATAGTCAACAATTGTGTGCCCCATACACGCCCCATGACCGCTACGAATGGTACGATCGGTGTTTTAACCAGGTGCGATCATTATTATGGCGTATTGTTATAATTCACACATTCCGCTCCTCTCTCATGTTCAGCTTAATCTCCAAATACTGCTAATTTATTGGTGAATTTTAGCTCATATTTTACAAGAAATATTGTTCCTGGATTTGAGCGATCAGATTGGTCGAGGGGTGGAACCGGTTTATACTATCCAATATAAAGAACAATAGGCATGTACTAAACGATCGCAATGATGGTTATCAACTGGCCAAAATATAATGGTTACAAATTAGATTTCGTTCTCACCATAGTGGGGATAGCTTTCGTTCTATATTGCATGTAGATACAAAGATTATCTTATTTGAATGTTATCTATAACGATCGTTTGCAGTATTGGGTATTTTTACCATTTGTAACGTGATGTCCTTAAACAATAATATAATACAGTCTTCAATACAGTCAAGTAATATCGCCATGTTGTTATCTGGCGCGAACATATTTCTGAAAGTTATACATTCATATACCAATTAAACTGCACTCCTTTTGCTACTTAAATATTTCCAACTGGGGAATATTATATTATTGAAACAATATAGTGAAATATTTTCATACAATATTCATAAACGCATATTACGGCTGTAACTATTTGTTATTAATGTTGGGGCAAACCTCATTGACAAAAAACTCATATGATCATTGTATTGTTTTAAACTTCCATTTGTACGATAGCAATCACTATTCACGAGAGACGCTGATGCAAAGCTTCTTACTGTAACTCAAGTAATGAACATCTTCAGAATAACATGAATTTTGTGAAGTATTGCAGTACTTTGAATAACTTATAATATAATATAATAAGGCCAATTACAAATTATTTAATTACTTGGGGAAAAGTTATGAATTGCATTACCATCATCACACTTTACCAATACCACAGCCCTATTAATGGTATAGCTATAATAGTGTTTCCAAAGTGGGAACGTAGTGTTACCACATACCATTGCAGTTCATGTTTGATCATCGGTCGCGTATGATACATTATGAAGCAATTATGCTCCTTTTCGACAAAGAATGTTTTGATTATCTTGGTGTTCGGGTGACTTATCTGCTCTGTAGATATAATTTTCTGATGTACACATGGATGTATGACATAGAGTGTAATCACTTGATAATTATGTGTATTGCACAGTTGCGCGTGTGGTTGCGCCGATTGAAATATATGTGACGTAGCGATATCGATTTACTTCATAATTTTGACTCACTTTGATGCGATTAATTTTTTTTAAGTTTCGGAAATTACAGGTAATACAGGATATATTTGGTCCAAAGAGTGTTTATTCTCACGACGCATGGGGTGATCAGGCGTCGGAGTGGGTGTCTGTTGTAATTGCCAAGGTCACTTTGTATCCTGATAAATCCGTTTTGTTATCTCAGCACCACTCAAAGAAGCAGACACCAACGATTTCGTGCTTGAAATTTACGTCCGTGCACACATGTCTCGCGGGACACCACATTCCCTTCCGGATATCATCGGACCGGAAACTTCATCCGATTCTATTAGAGTGTCAGTCTCATCTCAAACTCATCGCCATTCGTATTCGCTGCGTTCGCCCAGCTTCCAACGATGACATTTCCATCATAATCCATGTTGCCTGTGTATATGATATCTTTGTCCGGATATCGCTTTATTATGTGAATTGCGTTATTTTCTTGCCATGTTCCAAGTACAGTGTAATCTCCATCGTTGTCGCTGCCACCACCGGAGATACCACCATCTCTATGGAATGCCATTCCGGGTGTGAACGGATATTTTCTTCCACTCAACACGTAATAAGCATTCCATGCATTGTATACTGGATTGAAATCTGTAAGACAAAAAGTAAGTCAGTTAAAACCGAGGGTAATGATTATAATCTTTAGACATGGATCAAACAATTCGTCACACAGGGCAATGTTGTGCTAAGATATGTCAATAGTGGAGTGACAGCAGGATCTCAATAATTTCATAATTAATTTTTTAATTTTAAATAATCATTCAGGCAAGAATTAATGACATTTGATATAGCTTATATCAAACGTCGAATGCACCTACTCTGTCAGGGTGAATGGACGAGCTACTGGACATTCGCAAACTAGATGGTCGAGGGCGTAGTCCAAGACCATTTAGTTTACGAATGTCCAGCAGCTCGTCCATTAACCGACTTAAAACACAGTTTTATAATAAACAAGGATAAATTACATTGATAGAGATGAAACATTCCGATAAATATCGATACATGAGACGTGACGTTAGTACGACCAAGTACGTTTTCATTTCGAACGTGTGCGTTATAAGGTTATACAAGCTACCCCTGGATGATGACATCATGTTACCATACCATTCTTGGTGAAACTGGGCGATCAAGTGTTTTCTGGAGGAAAATAGTCCTTATCAGACAGCAAAACTACGCCCCGTGACACGAGTGGAAATTCCAATGGCATTTAGTGGCACACCACCTGGTAAGTGGTTATGCATGTTTTCATATTTTGGTAAATTGTAATTTGGAAGTTTGAAGGTTAATTTGGATCAAGTGAGTGATTTTCGACTGGTCACACGATCCTGGGATTTTATTATACTATTACCTCGGCTATTATGTTTGTGAGTGTAGTGTACATTTGTGAATTTATATAGAAAGCGAATGTGACTATGAGTATCCATTAGAGTTTTGGTGCTTGTTCCAACTTAACTGCTTTGATAGGCATTATTCTCCTGGGCTGGGAACAGAGATGCATCTTCAAGTGCAAACAGTAATATTATCTATGGTTAGGGATTTTCAAATTGAAAAATGTAAATGGGCAAGGTGGATACACATTCAAATTAGTATGTATTATGCATGTGGGGATGTTGATAAATTAGTCATAATGGTGGGAATTCCTCGGTGTTCATTGCTCAGTGGTACATTTGATTTTGTTCACTTGTCCTTGGTCGATTTTACTTCCTCGAGTGAATTTATTTCGAACGGCTTCGATGTCTCAGATCTCTTGGTGAAGATGTTTCCACGAAATGTCCAATAAGAAGAAAAGTGCTTATCCTCTAATGTGGATAGTTGTTGTACAATGTCACGTCTGGCCTGGGTAAGGTGCTCAGTTATGAAGATCTTATGTTGCATACATACCAATTTCCAAAACGGACCATAATTATGTAGGCCTTGGTGGTTGTTTTTGCTCATCTGACTTTGTGGGACCCATGTTTCTGTTTGCTGATTTGAAACTGAGTGTGTAGTTATATTGGATGTGGTTTGTTCTGATTCAAATAGATTGCCTGCTTTCCTGGCAGGGATTTAAGGACATTCGGTTAGGGTATGAGGCGTCCCGAGAGGATGAGCATTAGAAATATCTTTGGGATGTAACTTATCATTCGGGAAGTGCTCATTGATGTCGCTAATTACACATGTTGTATAAATATTGAATCGGTAGGAGATAGCATCTGGTATAGGCACATTATGAGACTGCAGACAATTTATTCGGCTATATTGTTCACCTTTCTCAACTTCAGTGTCGATGTTCTTAATTGCATCCTGGAATTTCTTCTCAATAAGGTATTCGATCCATTCTTTGTCAAGCGACCCAGTATAATTTGAATTAGAGTTTTGCATAGCTACCTCAGTCAGTTTCTGATTTTCACCCTTTAGTTGGCAGACTTCATATGAGAGAGAATCTATTTCTTGCTTCATGGTCCGAATTCTATTTTCTCTGTAAATAACCCCTTTTATGTGTTTGATATACTTGTTTTACCGTCAATTGTATTAATCATAGTTGCATACATATATGTTAGCATTTTTATTTGGTTCCCCACTGTATGAAACTCTTGTTTCATAAACACACTTATATGGTCTTTGATTATCTTATTTATCTGTTCATCTAATGTAATGTCCTGTGTAGGCAGCTGCCCCTGTACGTGGTTTCTTCAATTCTTTCGCTCTGAAGTATTGCGTTGACCAATAAATAACTTGAAAAATTGGATCCAAAGCTGATTGGGGTGCCTTTCGGTGAGTCTTGGGGTGTTGGATTTAAACTCGAACATTGTCTGGCAGGTATATCAAGAGTGAAATTTGCATGACGGAGAGTATTGGCATCCGATTGAGGTAGGCTTCCAGAGAGATCATAGTTAGTATGAGTCACACCATTAATCACCCCATCACTATGTCAGGTTTTGAGATCACAGACTGAATGTCTCCATCTGGAACTGTAGCTGTGGTAGTTACTTTATGATGCTTCTGATCATTAACATTATGAGAATTTGGAGAAATAATTTTATCATCAGTAAGTTATTGAGTCAGACTAATCTTGTGAAATATTTATGTTCAGTTTGAGCGTCTTCATTCGCGCCCGCCATTCTGATCGGATGCTGATTGTGGTCAGAGTTAATTCTTTACCAGCTTCAAATTCATTAATTCATATTTCAAAATACCCGATCTGCATCGTATAGTTCTCTGTTTTATGCCCTTGTATATAGTATATCTCTATTACATTCTTTTCCCCATTAAATTCCCGAAAATGCAGGAGCGAAAATTAGCTTGAAACATATGGATCGGGCATCCTCTGTTAACCATTTACCCAACAAACCGGCCAAAAACGCCCAAATAAGGCTTCAACAGCCTAAAATATCTTGGGTCTGTCTCAATAAAACCATACAAATATGGATATCATTGGAACCGGCTCCTTGACCACATTGTGATAGTTACAGTTATGCCCTGTGCCAATGCATTCTCTAATATATGCGAGTCGACCATAGGTCGCCTCGCATATATAAGTGAATGCATTGGCCTAAACAAAATCTTTTTTTAACACTTTTTACCATTTTTTCTTACATTCTTTAACAATTTTATAATTTTTAATGTGTTAAGCCAATGCATTCTCTTATATATGCGAGACGACCTATGGTCGACTCGCATATATAAGAGAATGCATTGGCACAGGGTCGTTCTGTTGGGTAAAGGGTTAATACATAAATTAACAGTTATCACAGTTAAAATTTAAATGTATGAGCACATATAAGTAAAGATCGGAATGGCAAACCTTTCTGGAAACATACAAGGTGTGAAACTATCCAGCCACTTGTAAACACAGTTCATGTCTTAACGGGCGCATGCGTACATCACAACAATATCGGTGGCACAGCCAGTTGGATTGAACTATTCGATAATAGCAGATCCCGTAATAGCTGCGCGATGACGTTACCTATAGTCAAACATTTTCCGAAGAAATAGGATATTATGATGCATCAAATTGTGTGCCGTATGTCACAACACTATTCAGTTAGTCATAGATAGTTTGATAGGAACAGTTTATTAACCAATAGCGTAGTCCGTAAATTTACGTAATAACTGGGCGATAACATGGCGAATGGCGATAACATGGCGAATTCACGATGAAATTTGATGAGCATGATGCACCGGTCCGTGTAATTGTAATAGTTCATTATTATTAATTGTACTTGTTGTACTAGTGTCCGATAGTACATAAGATAGTATAGATATAGAGGGTATGAAATGAGTGTTTCTCTCATATGATATTTATGAAACGAGTCTAAGAATTTTCAGTTTTCTCGAGCCTCCGGCGAGAGAAAACTGAAATTCGTGACGAGTTTCATAAATATCATATGAGAGAAACACGAATTACATATTCTATTTATCATATGACACCTATAAATTTATTATGAAGTCCAAAATGCACACAAATCACTAAATAGCTATATGACATCGGCATCAAAAGGTTAATGTGACGTCACTTCATTGCACCGGAAGCCCAATTACACCTGGTGAACTAGCAGAAATAATATGCACGCGAAGATATAGTGCGCTATTCTGTTCTCAGTTTGTGACATTATATCGTATGTTTATTAGATAAATACGAATTACATATTCTATTTATCGTATAACAATGTTCAAAACTATATATTTCAAGATTATAATATTTGCGAGAAGTTCGGCATCGCGTTGATTGACGCGCAAATTTGACCTGCATTTAGTCAGAGATGCGGCTCGGCCCCCGGCTGCCATTCAGCCAATCAGAACACACTTTTTGTCAACAAACCAATCAAATTATCGGAAGGTGATATGAATTAGTAATTCATATGAAATTGATTTATGACATAGTTTTCGACGTAAATAACGATTGAGTCATATGATAAATTGTTATATGTGTTCCCGGATCTAGGATAAACTTCCTCTCCCCAGTGATTGTGATGATAGGATTAATTGTAGAATGGTAAGCACTGTGCACGGGAGAGATATATAATACGATGAATACGAGCGTACACACATAATTAACAATATCATACCTTAATTGCTGATGACTGGTTGCACTCATTGTATAACCCAGGTACGAGTAGAAGAATAGTGTGATATACTCTATAGTGAACGTATAGATAACGTGGATATCATGATACCTCAGACCTTATATGGACACATGATACGACCGACACTAGAAAATAACTACCCATTCTCGGGAACGAGGACTTCACTTCTCCTGGAACCTTACACCCGTTACATCTCTATATAATCTGTATACACAGTACCTACTACCCGCAACATCTCTATATATCCTGTATACATAGTGCTTACTACCCGTTACATCTCTATATAACCTGTATACACAGTGCTTACCTGCAGAGACTTATAAAATATAAAAACTATCAAATTATATTTACATACTAAGTGTTGTCATCACTAAAACCAGCATTCTGATTGGTCGGCGCCCACGTGGCTAGTTGCAGTTATTTCTCGGTGAATGCACAACGCCTCATAACACCAAGCTCATAACACCATCGATACGTCATTGGGTTTGGAAAGACGAACGCGTAATGCTTTGGGCGCATTTTGACTCGCGCAGGATTGACTTAATACATCATCGGGTTTCAATATGAAGATAAATTGTTCCTATTAACTTTTGCCAAGGGTGCTATTGGGTATTTTGGGCTGTTTTTGTCACGATACACTTTTCGATTTAAATACATTTACAAAAGTGGCTTTTTCGCTAAATGTATATAAATATAAGGATTAACTGTCATGTGGACTATTTTTATGGAGATGTAACCGTGAGGTAAGTGGTCATAACTTGTATGTAAAACCCTTCGGGTTTTACACAAATTATGTCCACTTACCTCACTGTTACATCTCCATAAAAACAGTCCACATGACAGTTAATCCTTATTTCAAATCTTCTGGACTCTAGCCACTAGTATGTTGGAATTGTGATAATCCACCAGTTCATTGTTGTTGTTGGAATTGAAGCTCCTGTGAATGTCTATGGTGCGTTTATCCTCTTGTGTGAATGTATCATTGTATGTGCCTTGAACCAATCAGAACACTGTCAACTGGATTGAACAGATAAGGCATGTGTCGTCATAAACATACGTATAAAGTATAAATACAATAGGACAGAAAATACTTAGGTTATAGCATGGGAAAGAGCTTGAACGTGTATGGATGGAAAGTGTTAATCATTTCTATACCGATAAACCGATCGATACCAAATGCGGGTGATGGGTGTGTCATAAAGATGAACACCACATTTGAACACGATCCAATAAGAAATACTTGAGTAGTCGTGTCGGATAGCAAGTGTCTACGGTTAGACGGACTGACGGACAGACAGACGGCTAGACAGACTGGCGGACTGACGAACGTCGGACAGTTGATCCGGACGTCGGCATTATTTGTACCATACATGGTAGGGGTACACATGCAAAGTGACGCACTTTCGTACACCATGGATCAACACCGGTTAACCCCTTACCCAACAAACCGGCCAAAAACGGCCAAATAAAGCTGCAACAGCCTAAATTATCTTGGGTCTGTCTCAATAAAACCATACAAATATGGATATCATTGGAACCAGCTCATTGACCACATTGTGATGGTTACAGTTATGCCATGTACCAATAGGTCGCCTCGCATATATAAGAGAATTCATTGGCCTAAAAACAATCTTTTGTTAACACTTTTTACCATTTTTTCTTACATTCTTTAACAATTTTATAATTTTTAATGTTTTAAGCCAATGCATTCTCATATATGCGAGGCGACCTATGGTCGACTCGCATATATAAGAGAATGCATTGGCACAGGGCCGTTCTGTTGGGAAAAGGGTTAAGTTAGTGTTAGCGCATCACTGCTCGGCAGTCCATCACAATATGAACGTTATTGTATACATGATAAACAGGCTTACAATTACAGTATACGAAGACTCATTCTCGGGTATATACCCCGCATTCATGCTGGGAATATCCTGCCGATTATATATACCTCCATGCATGTATACATTGCCATCACCTCCTCCGGCGTTTGCTGCTGATATATAACATGTTCCTGTGTCTCGAGTGAATTGAATAACCTGACACCAAATGTACCGCAAACATAACGTGGTGCACTCTAATCGGCTGCGGATGCCCGATATGGTCTCGTTCTTCGACATCACTTTTGGAATCCCGGAATGCACAAGAGAGTAATGTGTTCCATGTCTATTTGTTGCCTTTACAATGGCCAACTTAATTATGAGAACTGTAAGAGTGAGAGGCAATTGCATGTTGTTCGTGCTATTCCAATTCTGGAGCACGTGTGATACGCAAACGCTTGATAACCACCGTATTAGTAACAGTGTCGATTTAGCACTCCAGCATCGACATATTAAACGAGAAGAGGATTATTTTTCAAATGAGGTTAATTCAAAAGAAAATTGATTATCTCGACAATGGCTATGCTGAAGCTTAGGTGAAACGGACGTGAATCGTTTGACGGAAGGAAACAATCGGTACAACATCCTTGGCTCGAAGCTGAAACGAAACCGGACGACTTTTCCGGAATCTATAGCTGTCCACTCTGGCATTCAGACGATGCTTGTGTGTGTCTGTCGAATAATAGACAATTGAGATAGGCAGCAATATAATCCCTATTTAACCCTTTACCCAACAAACCGGCCAAAAACGGCCAAATAAAGCTGCAACAGCCTAAATTATCTTGGGTCTGTCTCAGTAAAACCATACAAATATGGATATCATTGGAACCGGCTCAATGACCACATAGGCCGCCTCGCATATATAAGAGAATGCATTGGCCTAAAAAAATATTCTTTAACAATTTTATAATTTTTAATGTGTTAAGCCAATGCATTCTCTTATATATGCGAGGCGACCTATGGTCGACTCGCATATATAAGAGAATGCATTGGCACAAGGCCGTTCTGTTGGGTAAAGGGTTAAGAAAACACATTCGAGCACCTACACGAGATTTTTCTCGCATGCGCACGTTTTATGGTTTATGCCAATATGGCAAAGGGGTAGTCAGACCTGATAACTTAGGGCAAGGTACACAAGCACCACACCGATACACCGAGCAGGCAGATAACAACCAGCCTGATGGGCCGACTGGTGACCGGAAGGCGTGAACCAACGGCTATCTAGAAGTCAACAAAAATGGTTAGGATAGTAGAACGGTTGATTATTCATCGGTTATGTAAATGTTTTAATCACGCGATAAAAGTATAAGGCATCTACATGTATATATTAAGTATATATAATAGTTATACACCCATGTAGTTACATAAATGTATAAACCAAGGTTATCCTAGTATATACGATGAGTAGTTACTCACAAATATAGTTAAAGGTTATCGTATTCCATACATACATGCATACAGCATAAGTTATATATTGTCAGATATCGTATATTGAAATTTAAAACCTTATTATAAATGGCACACCTTTTCTGGTGGTACGTTTAGGTATATGTTTATTGTTATGCAGTGTTTGACTATCGGTATATCTTGATTGATATATATGTAATCGTTTGTGGTCCGGGACGTGAATAAACGATATTCGTTGTTATAGTTACCATGGCGTTCCCAACTCGTGAAAACTTTATATGGCTTCACCTGCATATTTATGTATATCTTCAAACTACAATACGTGTTCATGTTCCGGTAAATACAGTTTTGTGAAACTGAGCACCTATTCTTCAACAAGTGTTTGGCAATAAGAGAAACAATCAATGGAGTCATGTGTTTGGATGTCCGTATACATGTATCATCACTGCTCGAAAAGTCGAGTTTTTTTCGCCATAAACGAGATCACTCCCGAGAGTTATGAAATTTACGGTAGCCATAAATTGTCCTCTAGTTTATTTAAATTCGGGTTTTCTGCTTAGAATGCACCCGGCAGTCAGGCCGAAAATAATAGCTTTGGGCATAGGACACAAGAAGTATTATTTCGCCACACAGTGTGGTAGTTTCATTCCGATTGATAATTAATTATTGAATGTAACGCAGAAACTAGAGTGCACTCACTTCCGGTATAAAGACCAGTTACATTTCCGAAATTGTCAACACTCTCAGTGATAATAAACAACATACGTTTGTCGTAATGCATGTTATACTGTTAAGAAACACGCATCTCTTCGATAGATTAGCACACTATCTCACCAGCTCGAAGAAATCTTACATTTTATGTAAGAATAATTTTCATGCTGCTACCAAACCGTTTTCTTATTAGACAATTTTGTTCAAACTACTTTAGTGGGCACTTTACAACTGGTATATTCTACCACACAATGCACAACAATATATAGTTTTCAGTTTATTGTTGTTTGAACATATCTTACCAATGCCACAAACTTGTGCTAAATAGCAGATGGTTTTATACTGTGTAAAATTATTGATCATTGATGTGATATTTTCGCTCAGTGAAGTTGTTTTTTATCTACTGGAATTTTCTGTAATATATTCAATAAGCGCAATTTGATTCCCATGATAGTGATAAACAAAACAGTAAGATAGAAGTAATAAAGACATCCGTCGGTCGCGTGTTTCCAGAGTGGGAAATACATGAGGTCTCCAGTATTATTTTATTTAGATAATGGCATGAACTTCAGCTTGGTAATACAATTCGTGTGAACTTATATGTGCATGTTGGAGTATATATATAGTAACGGAACCCGAATGCCAGCCGACACACTAGTGTTTCTATGTGGTGTTTTAGCTTGACCACAGGTGTTATATACAGATATGCAGGTACGGAAGTCACTCCCCAATTGCCATGTAACGACATGGTCAACAAAAGTTGAGAACTTCCGTATAAATACGAAGTTATAAATTGATAAGGTTTAAGATGATATATCCATGGGCGCTCACTCACCAATTGCTATGTAACGACATGGTCAACAAACGGTGAGAACTTCCGTAGAAATATGAAGTTATAAAATCATACGGTTTAAGATTAATATTACATGCAATTGGTGAGTGGAATTGGATTATAGCGCAAGTACACATGCTTCTTATAGAATTTCGCCATTAAAGATGGCAAGTGATAATCATTAAGGGCAAAAACATTGGATTAAGAAGGAATCACAACCACAAAACCATCAACAGATTAAACGACATCAAACTGAAATAAAATGACCATTATGTCCAAACGTTTAATGATAGAGACGCCGTTAGAAACGCACGTCTGAGCACGTCTCTCTGTCAAAGCCATAACAATTTAATGAGGTTCCTCATATAATTTAATTCAATTAAATGTAATTATCACGTGATTCACCATGAACTGCCTTACAGACTCCAAGAAGAGTAGCCACTTTCATCAGTGACGCCAAGCTATTGAAAAGGCAAGATGTGCCGATACCAGTATAGCTGTATGTACATACATGTAATAAATATTCAACAATGAACGGATACCTTTCTTAATTTTCGAACTATTCCATTCTTCACGCCCGCAATCAGTTACCTCAGAGAGTTTCTTCTTTAAAAAAAAAATATATATATATATATATATATCTTCTAGAAAAGGTTACAAAAAACACCCCTATTAAATCCCATTTAACTGTTCAATTACATACATCACATGACTCACGATAAACAGTACATATACATCTGCGTTATTTGTCTGTTTCTGAGCACCAAAAACCCAACAAGTCTAGAATTAACCGTTGTATGAGACCCTGCTTGCGTTTGCTCAGATACGTTACAGATAATTCGAACATCTCTTATCAACAGTCTGTTCACTCTTATATGACTAGCTATTCATTTTTCCAAAAATCGTAAATTACATTCGATTTTGTCTATTTTGGGAAATACATTCTACAAATATGGTTTACGACTAAGTATTGTTTGTGTATATTTAATTTGTTTTGCTAATTTGGCATTAGTTGGTGCAGCTACGTCAGCAATTCAGCATGTTTCGATACCAACAGTTACGGCCATCGTGGACGCCATCTTGAATATAAACTTTTGCTCAAAGCGAATATTAGCGAGTTTGCGATTTCAAACGGGTACGGGTACCGGTACGGGTACTGGTAGCTACCCGTACCGGTACACGTTTTGAAATCGCAAACTGTTTTACGGGTAGAATTAAGCATATCGACGGGTAATGTATGGTGAGCCAATTGCAGCAAAATATATATGATAGAGAAATTGTTATCCGCATTCGACGTTATACTTGATGTTATGGTAATATGATGGACCTCTGCGAGGATAATGAATTGCATTCACCTGGGACGAGGCCAAAATGGAATGGATTGGCGTCTTTCTTTGACTCATTTTGGTAACATTTTCAATAATTGGCTTTCGTCTAGAACAGATGGAATTTTTCAGGCTGAGAAAATATGTTATGATAGCACAAATATACAATTACGCTAATTTAATAATCCAACCATTATTAGGTGTAAAATATGTTGTTTTAGACACAGGGTCCAAGAATGTCCTACATGCATGTACTTTTAGTCAGATATAAGACCGAAATTGCCCCTTACTTATATTAGTTGGGGAATATATAGTCATATAATTGATACTTGGTTGGAATCTTTCGAAGGGTCTGGCAAGGTAATATTTATCCAAAGAACTCGGATATTTGTCTGGGTCTAAATCCGGATGTATAGGTAGAAAAATTAAACTTTGTTAAATATAAAGGGTGTTTAATGGTACAATATTCATTATATGGTTTGAATAAAGAGCGTTCAAGTTTGCTTCACTTGTATGCCAAACAAAGAAAACAGATAAAAGTCGCTCTGACGACGGTAATATTGTGCTGAGTATGAGGTGTGAATATCAGGGGGGGGGGGGTCGCGCACAAAAATTCCATATATGAGGCGGGGGTGGGTGGGTCATTTCACCCGGAAAAAAATGCGTAAATGACCAAAAATGCAAATTTTTTCCTCCACTTAAAATCACTGTTTTTGTGCTCATGTAATCTGTTAATATCAACCATATGACACACTATGCTATTTAAAACATACTAACCAGAACTAACTACCATTTAGGGGTGTATGTATGCTGATGTATGTCAAAATTAATGTACCAGATTTCGACGGATGAAAGATATATTATATAAGCATAATTATGAAATGATTACCATCTTCTGTTCTTAATCCACATAATGGATATTATTTGTTATCAAGATAAACTTGATGATACAAACAAAAATAACAGTTCCACTATATTCCACTGGTTTAAAACTATAAAACAAAATAACTCATACAAAAAGTTCATACTATTTGGATAACATTATGAAAACTTAGCCTTTTGTGATATTAAATCAACCACAGTTATTATTCACAAGTCTAAGCAGTTAGGTACTGTACATATACATGTAATAAGGTAGTATATCTTGGAGTTCCAGTTATTTGACTGCCAATACATATGGTATTGTAATTATTAGTTGTTTGTTCATTATTGGTTGCTTTGATATTCAATTTAGGTTATAGCAGGATAGAGCAATGTAACTATAAAAGTAGCTTTTGGTATTAAAGTCTCAACTTATTCCATATGCAACATATAGCTAGAATATAAACATGACTAATATGAACTTTGTTCTTGAAACTAATTATAAATCATACTAACCTGGATCAAACTGCACAGGTAATCTATGCAACTCTCTTCATGCGAACTTTCTCAGAGTCGCATATCTCAACTGAACAGTCTGATCCAGGATGCTTGTTCTTATAATGGGTTTCCATGTGATACGTCCAGTAAACCACATTGCACAGGGGGAACCTACATGTATACAGACGGTTTGTACAAGGTGACCGTGGCTTGTATATCTCTGCTGGCTTTAAACTTAACTTTATACTCTGATAATAAGTTAATAATACTACCAATTTTTCGCTAATATTGGTATATGTCAATCTGCAAACCAACATGACATACATACATGTATTTAGACTGAGCTGCTGTGAGTGTGACTTTCCTTGGCTTGGGTCCCAGATGAAATTTGTTCTACCCCTATCCCTACAGTATTACTATTGGGCCTCGACTCTAAAACATCTTATACTATTGTTATATAAAAGAATATGGAGTTATTGAGGATATCAGGAAATGTATTACCTCGTAATTATTATGTTTTATGGCATTATGCCCAATGTTTTTAAGTGCATGCGTTCAGCATTTCCACATTTTATACTAATAGAATTATCTCCCTTTAGAGCAGTTTAGAGGTTTACTAAAATGCTGGGAATAGTATTAAATAATAAGAAATGGAACAATTCTTTGCTAGGCTTTGATTTGGTTTATATTTTATGTTTTTTGTAAGATTTTGGGGGGTGGGTCCCAAAAATTGGGCGGAAAAAAAAGCAAAAAATTGCAGGTAGAGGGGTGGTGGGTCCCCGAAAGGGGCAAAAACATTTTTTTCGCCCTATATATGTAATTTTTTTCCGCGACCCCCCCTGTGTATATCAGTATTTTGTGTCACTACCGGCCACTACAAATGTATATATACAACAGTCTTGAGGTTCAAATGTCAAATATCTATATTAAAATGAGAAATCAGTCACCACATAAGATATAATAAATGAACGGTTGTATTCAATCGTGTAACACATTCACGGTGTATTTATGCCCACGCACAAAGGGTCGATAGGGGACGTGGCGAGATGGTTGGGGTGGTTCACCCCAACTTCTGTCAAATTGTTTAACAGTTGGAAATTGTATATACCTAACACAACAAACATACGTTGAAATTATTCTGTCATTCCGTATGATTTTCCAAAAATGTATTAGTGGGGATTTTTTTTATAGTTTTTGACCAACATTTGCAAATATACCTACTTTTGGTAGAAATAATTCGGGCTATATGGCCAACAGTTATGTTGGAAATATCCAACAAATGTAAAGCTTGAGGAAAGTCTATAATTGATCAATTTTCATGTTCAGATTTCAAAACGTTCTCCCACCAGACCGAACCATGGTCGACCCGGTATGTCCTGGTCTATCCACATTCAGTGGCTCGTCAAAACTGATAATGAATTTGTTAAAAACAATATAGGGCGTGAATTTGCCTGGTGTTAGACCACTAGATGTTATGATTTTGCAATTTCCAGGTTCATATCTACAAAATTGTTCTCGTTCTGGTCGGCGAGGTGGACCCTTCATTACATGACTTCTTTAACAAGACTACTAATCCATTTAGAACAGACTAGAATAATATTCAGGACAGTGAAGGATCAGTTGGGGGGATCAGAGCCCAACTGGGTGCATAATTGGAATTCCGCACAAACCTCTGTTTGGTGTGGTTCAATTGGTAGGGAATGTGAAGGTGGACACCCCTTCTCAACGCGGAGACCCTCTAGATAATCACGTACCTGTGCCGAGACTGCGTATAGCACCATCAAATAACTGTCTTAATCATAGCATGTCATTACTTGAGTGAAGACCGTTGTCAGTAAACAAATCGGCGTTCCATAGTTATCTTAGTGCTAGAAGCCGCCTCGACACTTTGAACATAAAACATGGCTTAAATGACAAATGTATCAATGAGATTTGGCCACGTAATCGTGCAATAAATATATTAATACATAGCTGACTGTTATTTCATAGAACTAATGTACTTTTGAGTGAGAAAACTTTAGTGAAAGACTACCAGTCAACGGGATACATCTACCCGTTCCAAATCCCTATCGCTTTATGTGCTGCATTCAAAGTACGCAAATGACCGTGACGAATTTCACCAATCTACCAGAATCTACCGGTACCCGTACCCGTCGAACGGGTATCGCAAACTCGCTACTAACGGAGTTTGGATATGTGATTCAGGACACTTTCCCGCAGAAAATGAGACACAGTTCTGCCGGGTCTGACCCTCTGACGAGCAGCCTATGTTCAACAACTCTTGACCGGTGACTGATGAGATCTCTCTCAGAGTGCACCAGTCATACTTCTCATCTGACTCTCTCACTGGAAGGGTACTAGTCTGTAGTTTTCTATATTTAGCGCGGATTTTTCCAGTCATAATGACTTTGAGAACAATTGCCGCAATACAAACTTATTGACAGAATGGATAATCATATGCTTTAGAGAGAGGGAGCTAGTCTGTTGACAATTTTCGAACGCTAGTCTGTAAGATGGCAGCAAATTAGAACACGGATCTTTGACTTGAATGTGCTTGCCATTTGTGTTGTTCAAGTGCGTTTAGACTTATGAGTTGATAAAATAATTGGAGATCCAGTCACACCATTTCGCAGTCCACCAAATGTTTGTAAAATGTCGCAGGTGGCAGTGGTATTATCGAGTCATCAGGCGAGATAAAACATGCACTAAGTTAGGATTGGATGAGATACCTCAAACCCATGTTAACACGTAACAATGTGTGTGTACATCTACGGCCATTGGAAGATCTAGTGGTCAGCGTGTGCGGCTTGACTGGAGATGAGTTTGTAGCCGTCAATGTGGGCTATTGATTTTCCCACAGCGGTGGCTATGTTTCGAGTTAAGAGTGTTACTGATCATTATGATATATGTAAGAGTGAATGGCAATTGCATGGTGCATGGTGTTGTTTCTACTCCGATATGTATGTATGCTTTGCAAACGCGTGACCACTACCACACGACTTGTCGTCGACATGACACTTTATAAATGGCATTCACAAAGGAGAGAGAAACACAAATTTCATTGAAGATTCATTCAAAAAGAAATTGATTACCGCGCCAATTCCTATGTTCAGTCCGCGGTAAAACGGACGTGACGAGATTGCCGAAAGGAAACCACTGTTGAAACAGCTTTGATTCTAAGATGTGATGCAAAATTATGAAGTTGTGGAATCAATAGCATATTGTTCCAACACTGACATTCAGACGGTGTTTGCGCGTGCAGAATGAACTGCCACCTGAGATACAGCGTATAGGCATCAATACGTCCATATTAAACACCACATATTCAAGCACATCCATGTGATGTTTTTCGCGGAAAGGCTAGAAGGTATTTAGTGTAGCCAACCTGACGACCAAGATATTCCCAACTCATGGAGACTTCATGTGGCTCCCTTTGATCTGGGTACCACAATTAAAGCGTTGCTTGCGTGTTGGGAAATGAAAACATATTTTATCAAAGATATTTATTAAGCAGCCAAAGACAGGTACGGGTGGCGTTCGCGATGGTATTGCTGTTAAAATAGTCATATTAATTAAAACCGCCATAAACATAAATAATATTGAAATATAGACATATTTGTATTTATACCAATCATAAATATCGAATAAATAGCATGTTATTGTCAATATGGTATACTTTGTTAGTAAACAAAAGCCGCGTTATCATACAGTACAGTAAAGAGTGCGCAATACGCGATGCGCGATGGGAGCTCCGTGGTCCAGTGGTTATCACGTTGGACTTGTCTTCGCTGTCAAACACAGCGAGGCGAGTTCGCGGCTGGCTGGTGGTCTGTTGTGAGTTTCCATACAACAGTGGCTTGGCCGCTTTGAGCGATGTGCAATTGTTGGATAGTACACTGTTTGAATCTCGCGCCAAGTTGTGACCCTTGAGCAAGGTCGCTCGTACTGTGTCTGCTTTGCACCACCCATGCGTTACAAGGGTACCTGATAATGAACAGTGAACGATCTTGTCAGTACGCTAGCCATATGGTATCCTGGCATACTCCCGGCTGTACCTCCCCCTGTCCCCGGGCAGCAGTAGATGGTTACTGAATGTTCAGGCTCATCAGGATAATAATGGTAAAATATTGAGCGCTTTGGGCCGCATGGGAAAGGCGCTTTACAAATGCTATACATTATTTATTACGCAAATCACTCAACACCGGGGAGACCCGACCATTGATCTTTAGTTAAAATTGTCACCATTTTGTTTACAACTTACCGATATAGCGCTCGCTAATCATCACCACTCAATATGTCGGTGTTGAATGGGTCACCGTGAATCACTCTCCCAAACACAATATCCACGGTGCTGAGTATCGCTTATCGATTTACGTGTCATACATAGATGATCTTCAACTCGTCCCCAATAAATAGCAGAATTTACAAAACTCGTCCAATAAATTAGGTCTGGACCTCGCCAAAGGCTCGGTCCAGACCTAATTTACTGGACGAGTTTTGTAAATTCAGCTATAAACTGGGGACGAGTTGTAGATTATATTTATTACGTGATCCAAAACCTCAATAAAATATACTTAAATCAACCAATAGCACCTGAAACTAACATCGGCTTCTATAATGCCTGCGATGTCGTTTCACGTACTATGCGTTGTTTGCCCGCGTAATGAATTAGTCCCACATAAATAAAGATACATAAATGACGGATTTAATGTCGTATATTTAATGAAATAACTTTTCAAACTCTTCATTCATTAGAGTATGTTGGAAAAAATATTGGAAGCCATAGTATTTTGAGACGAAAACGACAAACCGGAAGTCAAAGGTCACCTGACACTAGTTCCTGTTATGAAACGATCGTTTAGTATCACAATTCATAGAATTAGGTTTACTGAATGGAATAAGGGTAGACGCATGTAATAAAGTATCTTTCCAAACATATATTGCATTACAGAAGGTATGAACTGCAAATTATGACTAATTACTTTCATAATCAGGGTCCAGGCCATATTCACACATTACAAGTGTTATACACCACAGCGGTTATCTAATTACCTTAATTAGGTCGTATACATTCTGGCGGATAATTCATTACATCCATAATCATGGTTCACCCCATACATGCATGCACAAATTACAGGTGTTTTGCACTGCGACGGTTAATTAATTACCCCCATAACCATAGGTTATTACCTCTATTTTGTCGTCTTTACTACTTATATAGGGACTGTATTAGTGAAGGTCATTTCAGTTGTTCTATACATTGCAAATGTTTTACACTATGACGGTTAATTAATTATCACCATAACCATGGGTCATTATTACCTCTATTGTGTCGTCTTCGCTGCTTATATAGGGACATATTAGTGATGGTTATTACCTCTAATTGTGTCGTCTTCACTGCGTTTTAGGGACATATTAGGGATGGTCATTTATATTGCAAAGATTGGAGATTGGGATGATACCCGCGAAGATTTTAAAGGGCCGTCGGCCCTCTCCTACAACCCACTTATGGATTATAATTCCTCTGAAGAGCGTTTGTAGGGTTTGTGAGTTGTGTAAGTAGATTACTATCTGCCCATGTACAGTATGTGTTTGCCTACTGTGCATGGGGTGGATGTCACCACAGCAAGAAGCAAAGCCCCCACCCCATTCCGAACCTGGACCGGCGATGAAGACTTACCTTGTTTTCTATTGTGTCGTCTTAACTACTTATATAGGGACATATTAGTGATGCTCGTTTCTATTTTGTCGTCTTGACTACTTATATAGGGACATATCAGTGATGGTCATTTCTATTGTGTCGTCTTAACTACTTATATAGGGACATATCAGTGATGGTCATTTATATTGTGTCGTCTTAACTACTAATATAGGGACATATCAGTGATGGTCATTTATATTGTGTCGTCTTAACTACTTATATAGGGACATATTAGTGATGGTCATACTTACATAGGGACTTTATTAGTAATGGTAATTTGTCTATACATTGACGTTTGTCCGGTATTTCCCCCAAAATGAATATCTATAGTTAGTCGCACGTGGATAAGCAGATCATATAGACTCTCGGACGTTCATGTGCTAATAAAATGGAGATTACTTCACAAGCTGTTGAAATTCGTTCGTTGTCAGTAAATGTAGTCTCTCTAAATTGTTGTTCATTTACTCCCTTGGGACCAAGCCGCCATTCAAGCGGTATAAGTCGAAATAAAAATGGCGGATTTTGAATTTGAAATCTATACAAAACCAAACCGATGTGGTATTCAATATACAGGCTGACTTCATGGCTAACTTAAAGCCACATGGCGTTTTGCGCTCCAAATCAATATTTCCCGGTATCGAAATAAGAGCATTTTGTAACAACAATGAACAAACAAAAAACATGTGTATGACGGGGAACAGAAAAGAGCGTTCCGTGGTAGTCTATGCCTGATATGGTAGAGATAAAGAGCGTTTGTCTGACTTCTGGCGAGCAATTGAAAATGGGCTAGAAAATGACTGACTTTGGCAATTGCTATTAAGAGCATAAGAAGCCGGTATATCAATATTCCATGTATTTATGGGCCTATCGTATCCGTCCCTCCGAATTACGTAGACAGTACTAGACACAATTTGGAGGTGCGAATGAGCCATGTCCGTTTTAGGGTAAAAACATAGGTTGTAATGGTATTACCTTATTGGTACTGCGGGTTGTAATGGTATTACCTTATTGGTACTGCGGATTGTAATGGTATTACCTTATTGGTACTGCGGGTTGTAATGGTATTACTTTATTGGTACTGCGGGTTGTAATGGTATTACCTTATTGGTACTGTAGGTTGTAATGGTATTACCTTATTGGTACTGCGGGTTGTAATGGTATTACCTTATTGGTACTGCGGGTTGTAATGGTATTACCTTATTGGTACTGCGGGTTGTAATGGTATTACCTTATTGGTACTGCGGGTTGTAATGGTATTACCTTATTAGTACTGCGGGTTGTAATGGTATTACCTTATTGGTACTGTAGGTTGTAATGGTATTACCTTATTGGTACTGCGGTTTGCTCATACCCTGTGTAAATTATTTGCGCCGCAGCTCAACTAATCGGTCTTATTTACGTTAATACTGAAGCACAAAAGTCATTTGCGCTGAAGAGTACATGATTTGCACTGAAGAGTACATGATTTGCGCTGAAGAGTACATGATTTGCACTTACTTTTATTTATTGCATCACTCTTTATCCTGTTTGTTTTACTACCACAGTCCGTATGTTCGGCTATGTTACACGTCCGGCATATGATTACCATAGTTTCACCTATATGGCGTATGTTCTTGTGGTTATTACCACAGTGATTAGTGATTACAATATCCACGTTGATTAGTGATTATCATACCGACAGTGATGAGTGATTACCATACACACAGTGATTATTTATTACCATACCAACAGTGATTAGTGATTACCATACCCATAGTGGTTAGTGATTATCATACCCACAGTGATTAGTGATTATCTTTCCCGCAGTGATTAGTGATTATCATATACACAGTGGTTAGTGATTACCATACCCACAGTGATTAGTGATTACCATACCTACAGTGAAATGTGATTATCATACCCACAGTGATTAGTGATTACCATACCCACAGTGATTAGTGATTACCATACCTACAGTGAAATGTGATTATCATACCCACAGTGATTAGTGATTACCATACCCACAGTGATTAGTGATTACCATACCTACAGTGATTAGTGATTACCATACCTACAGTGATTAGTGATTACCATAGTTTTACCTATATGGCGTATGTTCTTGTGGTTATTACCACAGTGATTAGTGATTACCATATCCACGTTGATTAGTGATTATCATACCGACAGTGATGAGTGATTACCATACACACAGTGATTATTTATTACCATACCAACAGTGATTAGTGATTACCATACCCATAGTGGTTAGTGATTATCATACCCACAGTGATTAGTGATTATCTTTCCCGCAGTGATTAGTGATTATCATATACACAGTGGTTAGTGATTACCATACCCACAGTGATTAGTGATTACCATACCTACAGTGAAATGTGATTATCATACCCACAGTGATTAGTGATTACCATACCCACAGTGATTAGTGATTACCATACCTACAGTGAAATGTGATTATCATACCCACAGTGATTAGTGATTACCATACCCACAGTGATTAGTGATTACCATACCTACAGTGATTAGTGATTACCATACCTACAGTGATTAGTGATTACCATACCCACATTGATTAGTGATTACCATACCTACAGTGATTAGTTATTACAATACCCACAGTGATTAGTGATTATCATATACACATTGGTTAGTGATTACCATACCCATAGTGATTAGTGATTATCATAACTACAGTGAAATGTGATTATCATACCCACAGTGATTAGTGATTACCATACCCACAGTGATATGTGATTACCATACCTACAGTGAATGTGATTACCATGCCCACAGTGATTAGTGATTACCATACCCACAGTGATTAGTGATTACCATACCTACAGTGATTAGTGATTACCATACCTACATTGATTAGTGATTACCATACCCACAGTGATTAGTGATTCCCATACCTACAGTGATTAGTGATTACCATACCCATAGTGATGAGTGATTACCATACCCACAGTGGTTAGTGATTATCTTACCCGCAGTTATTAGTGATTACCATACACATAGTGGTTAGTGATTATCATACCCACAGTGGTTAGTGATTATCTTACCCGCAGTGATTAGTGATTACCATACACATAGTGGTTAGTGATTATCATACCCACAGTGATTAGTGATTATCTTACCCGCAGTGATTAGTGATTATAATATCCACAGTGGTGAGTGATTATCATATTACAGTGATTAGTGATTACCATACCTACATTGATTAGTGATTATCATACCCACAGTATTCGTGATTAATATACACATATTGACTAATGATTACCATATTCACAGTCCTTAGTGATTACCATACCATAGTGATTAGTAATTACCATACCCACACATATTGGTGAGTACCATACCCACAGTGATTACAATACCAGTGACTAGTGATTACCATACCCACATTGCTTAGTGATTACCATACACACAGCGATTAGTGATTAACATACACATATTTATTAGTGATTACAATACCCACATTGATTAGTGAGTACCATACCCGCGTTGGTTAGATTACCGTACCCAGAGTGATTAGTAATTACCATACCCACATTGTTTAGATTACCATACCCAGTGATTACCATACCCACAGTGATTAGTGAGTACCATACCCGCGTTGGTTAGATTACCTTACCCAGAGTGATTAGTGATTAGCATATCCACATTGGTTAGATTACCCAAAGTAATTAGTGATTACCATATACACAGTGAGTAGTGAGTACAATATCCACATTGATTAGTGAGTACCATACCCAGTGATTAGTGAGTACCGTACCCACATTGATTATTGAGTGTCATACCCACATTGATTAGTGAGTACCATACCCACATTGATTAGTGAGTACCATACACACATTGATTAGATTACCATACCAACAGTGATTAATGATTACCATGCCCACAGCGGTTAGTGAGTAACATACCCACAGTGATTAGTGAGTACCATACACACATTGATTAGTGAATATCATACCCACATTGGTTAGATTACCATACCCACAGTGATTAGTGACTACCATACCCACATTGATTAGCGAGTACCATCCCCACAGTGATTAGTGAGTACCATCCCCACATTGATTAGATTACCATACACACAGTGATTAGTGACTACCATACCCGCATTGATTAGATTACCACACCCACGGTGATTAGAGACTACCATACGCACAGTGATTAGTGAGTACCATAAATAAAGTGAATAGTGTGTACCATACTCACGTTGGTTAGATTACCATACCCACATTGATTAGTGAGTACGATAGCCACAGCGATTAGTGATTATCATAACCACAGTGATTAGTGATTACCATACCCACAGTGATTAGATTATAATACCCAATGATTAGTGAGTACCATATATACATTGATTAGTGAGTACCATATACACAGTGATTAGTGAGTACCATACCCACAGTGATTTGTGAGTACCATACCCACATTGATTAGATTACTATGCCAACATTGATTAGTGAGTATCATACCCAACAGTGATTAGTGATTGCCATACTCACATCGATTACTGAGTACCATAAACAAAGTGATTAGTGAGTACCATACCCGAATTGGTAAGATTATCATACCCACATTGATTAGTGAGTACCATACCCACAGTGGGTAGTGGGTATCATACCCACATTGGTTAGATTACCATACCCACAGTGATTAGTGATTACCATACCCACAGTAGTACGACAGGTCTACGGTATATATTTTATAGAACTCATTGCGGGCCATATATAAAATGATAATTTGTGAGCATATATCTTGTCTAGAAGACGCTAGTGTCAAAGAACAAGAATATGGGCCAAAATTGATAATGACTCATACACGTGTATGATTTTAAAATAAAATAAAAATACCGAAACAAATATGAAAACCAAAAAAAAAGGTACTTACTGTACAGTGTATACATATTCTCTCTTGTTTATTACACATCGCATTTATTTCAGTTATTAAAGTCTACAAAACATTCTATATACAATTTGTCAATACATGCTTCCACCTGCGCCCGTACCCCGAGGAGGATGGTCGGGAGAGAAAAATCGAACACATATATCAAATGCAAAAGCTCTACTGACAACATTTGTGGGCCCTAAAAGTGCCGCCCTCAGGTCTGGAACGCTCTCACCCATGACATCAATCAACATCACTCTTCTTCAACTGAAATATAATAACAGATATATGAGCATATATAACAATTCAAACCTTACCAAAAACGGGCACAATATCATTGTGCCAATAGAGTGGCGTACCAGTGACAGAAACCAATTGTATTTTATATAGGAACATAGTATGACCATTGATCATAATCTCAAATATTCAGAATGTTTGTTTGCAGTGCACTCTGGTTAAACTGGAACAACGGACTGGACACCTCGGACACCCCACGCCCGTATTAAAGATCACGGACTCAACCCCATCAACTTTGCCACTGTCAGACATGACGATTTTCTGTGTTTGTCTGTGTTCAGATACCATTACAAAAACAAATATATCATTATTGTCTACTCTTTCCCAACCGATACAAATACATTTTGTTTATAAACCTCCAGTAATATAGACAACTAAGCTATTTTCTGTTCATGCTACCAGCGTCAGCTACTAAGTTGAAGATCTCATATATATTTGCAAAACAAGCACCTGATCGACTAGGAGAAGAGAAAGAAGCGAGTACATCCACTGGTATGGCTTACATATAACATAATCATCTTTCCTGTGTGTTTATTGATGTTTAGTGGGATACCACATTGATTTTACTATCATGATTTTGTTATGCGACAGTTTAGCCAAAACAGATAATTGTGATGGTAAAATCAAGAGTCTTCCACTGAAAATCATAACAAGCAACACTAAGTGATTGTGGTTGGTTGGCAGTGACATGGTGTTTCATTGGTGGGTTGATGTTCAACTGTCCTCCCAGCTGCCAACTTCACATTTTGTTACTGTCAATCAACATCAATAACGTATATATTATGCCAATATTCTTGGTCATTCATAGAATTTGATATTTATTCCCAAAACCTTATGAACCAAAAAGTTCCTGCAAGTCTCTCCATTTAGTCGTGATACGTAATTGAAAAGAAGTACGGCAATGAGAACACGAAACGCTTGTCTTGGATACCTTTATGTTTGACCGCTTGAGGACATGAACTATATTAAGCGAGTCTGACCTATCAAATATGTCAATGGGGTGGGGGCGCATTCTTATCTTCACTCAAACTCCTTATGTTAAAATAGTTCTTAAAATTATTATAAATCTAACTGTTCTCTGAATACCAAACAATGGTCAACTTGCATAATTATTCGAATCAATCATTCAATTTGAAATCAAATTGAAAACTTGATATAATTCCTCAATTGAAACATAATGGTATAATGTAATGTTATAATGAGATGGCGACATTATCTGTATCTCCATATCAGATTAATTGGCCCTTTCAGTAGGCTTCACTCTAATTCAATACCATCATGTTGATAACCCTATGGCCCGATTCGTCATCTCAGGTTTAAACCTGGTCTATGTAAACCTCTAGGTTTAAACCGCCGTGAGTCAGCAAAATCCATGGTTTAAACCCGCGGCCGCAGGTCTAGATGACGCATTCGTCATCTCTGGTTTAAACCTGGTCCAGCCAGACCAGTGGTTTAGCAGTAGTGTCTCTGTATCGTCGAGAAAATTAATCGTACTTTCCTAATGCGGACCGCCTCGTTTTATTGATTGAAAAAATCAATAATTACGACAGCGACCATATTTTGATTGGAAATTTATAAGCGAGAAGCACTCACACCTATAAAGCGTGTGGGGATAAGTTTTTGTCAATTTCGATATTTTGTTTGCGTTTTATAAGCTTAAACCGGCAACTAAACCATCTAATTCGGCGGTCCAGCTAAACCAGCTTTCCCGATGCTAAACCTGAGATGACGAATCCGTCTTTTCTTCATCGCGGTTTAGAATTGTCAAACAATCAATCAAAGGGTGGAGCTGTAAATTATCTCGAGTGAGGGCGTTTCCAAGTGGCGGTTGCCGACTGGTGTAATCATGTCACAGTTGATTCATTCGCACGCGAGCTTTGCTCAGATATTGACATGTTCCTTCAATATGATTTTTACAACTATCTTGTTTTTATTTTTTTTTGGCTTGTGGCAATCACAAATTCTGGTGTTTTCTACGAATTCATTTGAATGGTTCAACGTTTTAATTTTGACACCAAAACGATGCTACTGCATGACCAGATATGCTATACACATAGTTTGCCATCCTAAACTTATATTGCTATATGAGTCAAATTTGATTACTTATTTTGATGTTGATCATGCCACAAAGCTCTACTCTGGCTCCGCCCATTAATTTCCATAATATTCCACCAGTTCAAAACCTGGGAACTTTTTGATGTTCTGCATGACGGAAAATTTATTACATTGAAAAAAAGCAACGCATGTAATATATTTCTTTATTAAATGCTGTGCCTCTGTATAGTTGCTCACTTTAAACAGTTCAGATTCCGCTTCTGGTGTGTACTCATAAGCAAATTGCTTTTACTTGACTGACCTCTTGGTCCAGGATTGACTCGATTATGGAGCCTTTATTCGGCGTCAGAGGGGCCTGCGGCCCCTTCGTGCGACAGGAGCCTGCGTCACATTTGCGCACATTTTGATCATTTGAACATTTTAATTAAAAAATGTTTTTATTATATTGAAACAAACAAATATTAATATAAATTTTAAATATTGTTTCTTGTTAGATACAACTCCTTGCTCAATTTAACAACACAATGTTTTCCTTTTTTTTCAAATTAAATTGTTCTTATTTTTAAATCAGTTTAGAACAGTTGCAAACAGACAAACGGACAAACATATATACAGCTCCTATATCCTTTAATATATACAGATATACATGTAAATACACCAAATTTTGTCTTTGCGGGTAAAGAATCTTGTCGAAAATCAATCACAAACAAAGTGATAAACAGCGCGTGCAGCTCGTGTTGAGAAACATGCCCTTTGTCAAATTGATTTAAACCCACAAAGAGATCGGATTAATGGTCCATGAGCGATAACTCATTTCTCAATGAATAAATCGTGGACGTGTTCGCGATGATTTATGACATGTCAATAACCATTACATCGGCTTGTCTTTTGGTCCGATTGGTAATTAGTAGGTAACAGAACGACAAAAACGCCCCCTTAGATCCGGTTTGGCTGGACCGCCAATGTAGGTTTAAACCAGGTTTAAACTCGGAGGTTTAAACCGGAGATGACGAATCTGGCCTATGTGTTTTCTGTGATGTGACCTGTCAGATATATGAAGATCATATATATTATAGCTGGTTTTATCCAATCAACCAGTATACACTGTTGTATTCTCTTTGTGTTCAGATATCATCTGACGACAGTCGTGACAGCTATTAGTGAGGAAATGTGGGATCGGATTTCTTCAGCTATTAGTGATGAAATGTGGGATCGGATTCCTTCAGCTTATTTGTTGCTACCAACACGAGGAACTGCTGTGGTTCGATTGTTTCATGAGAATCGGTTCATAACATGCGAGTATTGCTAAAACCACCACTTAGGTTTAGGCATGACGTGTAAAATTTCCATATCTTATTTTTAAATTTGAATCCGAGTTTGGTCCAATGTTTTTTGTCGTAATATAATGTGCTCTTTTTGAGAAATTTATTCAATTTGGAATTTAATTCCAACTTCAATAATTTCCTTTCAAAGGATGTTTCACTCCCGACTTAAGACATTCAGTGAGAATATAACGAAATTAATTAATATCTGGTACTGTCTGCTTTTACTAGGATCTCAAATTAGTCTGGGCGTACTTCATTTATTGACAACAACTCGTGTCTTGTTGTTTGATACTACAGCATCAATTGAGAATAAATTATCCAATGCGCATCTCCATTTAATTTCACCAATTTGAGGTTTTAACTTTTTGCGCTGAAATCAAAACAGTCTTGAATCACAAGATTCACGTTTCAATGTGTTAATGAAATTTAATTGTTTGTGGCTATTAACGTTAATGTTATTTGTAAAACAAACGGTTGTTATTCCGCATTTTATTTATCTAATCACACAAAGTTAATAAATTATCCAATGCATGAGAAAATTGAAATAAGCGCCAAACCACTCGAGTTTGCACCAGGCGCTGTCTATGATTTGAATCACTTATTGTATAGAGACAAATATACAACTGTTAACAATATCACATGCATGTAGATAATGGATAACTTCATCTACTGTTATAGCTAAAATATATAATGATAATTCAGTACTATTGTCTTATTGTTTTACCCATATGTACATTACTGCAATTACTACTGTTCTGTTCTATTTTGGATAATAAACTAATGAACTTGATCTGAATTGTGTTTTCAAATCTGGCTTTTCTGGATACCATTGAGCAGTTGGAAAAAACCTACATGATGTAAGGGACTATTGTTCCTCCCTTATGCCTCTAATTCACTTAACCCTTATTTCCTGAAAGTTTGCGAAAACCCTGTGTCAATGCATTATCTTAGATATGCTCTCGATGGAAGCCTGGCATATATAAGATAAGTCATTCGCCTAACAATATTTACCTTGACTCTGTAAGCCAGTGCATTCTCCATATGGGAGACTCGCATATATAACATGATTAGGGACCTGCGCATATTCGATATTCGATTCGATGTCGATATCGAGCATCCGATTCGAGATCGACACTGAATCGGTCCGCTGATTCGGATATTTTCGAATCGGTGTTACTTTGGAGTAGTCTCGTTTTCTGCGTCTACAAACACATGTCAAATGACCTGACCTCACAAAAATTGAAGTACAAGGTTGCCAAGTTAGCCAGCATAGGTAATTTTGAATGTATACCGTTCAAAATAGACGTGCATTATGCAAATTATGCCAATGTGTTTCGATCGCAACCCGTGACGGTGATCAATCGCCGCATATATTTGTAATATGTATGGATACTATGTAAATGTTTCTATCGTGATCGCTAGATGTGGACCTCAATTGATTAACTTATGCTCAGAACTTCACGTATCCAATTTAGATTATATGAGTAAAATTCAATGTCAGCCGCCGTTATGAGCAACAACACATAGATTGGAATGAAAAGAAACGGTGAGAAACATTAGAACAATCTATTACGTTCTTAAATGGACGTCGTCATGTGCCACCAGCTATCTGCGACACTGCCGTCAGAATTCCTATAAATTTCCTAATTTCAGTTTGTTTCCCTGGGAAATCTAGCGCGTTGCACCAAGTTTTGATCCGCTGAATCTTGTTGATAACATTTAACACATGTAAGTTGTGTCTGTTTTATGTGACCCCCCTCCGCGAATACAGGTGTTGTGAATATGTGATGTAGGTGTTTGATCTACTGTGGGGTGAACAGTTTAACACATCTATAACTACCACTGGTAACGGAATACAACAATTATATATAAGCTGAACGGTGTACACATGTCCGCTTGTGTCAAATCTGTATTATCTTTATAAAATAATGTAGTCAAGTGGTTTCCATTCCATGGGGTTTGTTATATGTTGATTGAACTGTCTTTATGTGTCTTATTGTCACTTCTTGTGTCATGTTCGCCATGACACAGCTAGATAGAAATTCAATGCGACGTATCCCAAACCCTCCATGAGACTGAGAGTGACTTGCCTGTCAATCACTTGCTGATTCGATTTGAGACTTTATTCGATGTCGATATCAGGAAGGAGATTCGATATCGAGATTCGATTCGATGCAAAATCGCCGATTCGCAGATATCTAAACATGATGCGCTGGCACACGATATTTAATGTTACACAGCGCAGCTCCCGTCATAAAAGGGTTAATGGCTATTTCGTTCGAATCACTGTAGATGTGTGAGCTAATATTTCAACTTATTACCCTTTGTATGAACAAAGCGAGTAAATAAGTACATGCTAGTCAAATCACGTATTGTCCATATTAAAGGGACTCATGGTTTTTGCCATGGGCAAATATGAAAAGCCATTACTCTAACAAAATCAACAAGTAAATGTAAAAATATTATCTCGTTCTCATTATTAATAATTCTCGCATTAACATAAAGTCGCCTAACTAAACTGTGTTAAACATTACTGTTACAAGTACATTGTACACCCATTGGTTTATGTTCTTCGAAATACTTCAACATGCAATCGTCGCAAGGTAAATCTCGAGAACACGATTGTTATTTATTGAACCACAGCAGACTTGTTTACCTATACAATTCTTGATATGGCATTATTCTGTCTCACCTGTCACGGTCTGTCTCACCTGTCACGGTCTGTCCTGTCACGGTCTGTCCCAGGTTATATTACTGAGACAAAACTGCCAAAACATAGTTTCTGTTGCTCATATTAATATTGGAAACTCAAGGTATTAGCATGGAGAAATATTCTAAGTTAGATTTATACTTAATTGCTTGAAATAAATAACTGCCAATACTGAAATGTTTCCATTGGTGTTCACAAAAGAATGGCTCAACATCAGAATCTGACCGGAATAAATACGGTTGGTTCAATATTTAATTTTATCAAACGCTTGTTTTCCTTCATGGTGATTTAAAATTTGTGCCCATATTTATCTGAAATGTACCTCACACTTAACAATTATTCATGCTCTTAATAAAAAAATTCCAGAATAATTAACATCCTTAAATGGATTTAGTGTTTTCGCGATAATTTTGTTATAAGTAATTTTCACTGAAACTTAATTACGATTCAATCCAATAACTTATTATTTGACGTCATTCAACGGTGAAGAGGTTAATGTGGTCAATCGCGGACAAACATATGATATTGTTATGAAAACAGTAGGTTCTCTCTGTCCGTCCGCGATTTTTCTCCCAGACACCTGACCGATATCAAGCAAATTTGGTGCGGTGAATCTGGGTACCCAGGTGAATGTTATATATATATATATATATATATGTATGAAATTAATGGGTCAATAACGTATCCCGGTCAAAGGCCAGCGGTTACGCCAACACTTTATCATTAATGCATGACAGTAGATGTGCTTTAGTACTTACCAGAAATTGGCCATTAACAAATACCGATAAAGGGCCATTAGTATAAGCCAACAATGAGCCATTAATGCACACCAGTAAAGGGCCACCAATTTTTTTCTGCAGCCTTCTCTAATGTTTCATCTATGCCATTCATGCCATTATTGGGAACCAACGATAAGCCCATCGCAATTTGCATTGCAGTAATAATAATGAATCATGTACTTGAAGGGCAACTCAGCGAAGAAATTGTTGGCCGAAATCGCAATACCTTCATTTTCAGTAGCTCTTGGATGCCAACATTTGCTAGAAATTTATCGTTCCTGCTGCTCTTAGTTTATGAGTATTTCCAAGTAAACAGAAAGCGGCCACAAATAGTATAGAAGAACATTATATTGCCTTGGTACACCATGGATCCATGATTAACTTTGTTGCACTATTATCAGTTAATGTATGGCATGCCTCAGGTGGTTCTCATAATATCCGAGCTAAGTAATTTGGGAGTGTTATGTTGCTACATCATCGCTAGATCATGCCACGAATATCTAGATATGGCGTACGTCGGTAGAGATCACACTCCTCGGTATGATCAAGAAGGGCATGATAAGGTCCCCGGCAAATGTTCAATTGATGAAATCCAGAAAACCGCCCTCCTTGGCACTTCACACATTCTTAGAAGAGTACTATCTATCACCTAAATGTACTCTTGGACCTCAGATATCCTGGTTGGACCTCCGGTCCTACAAAGATACGCACTTAATACAGCAAACAACTAAATTATAATAATAATAAAAATAATAATAACAATATTCTTAAAAGGGTAATAAATTCGCGAAGAAACATTGATCGCGATACCTTCATTTTCAGTAGCTCTTGGATGCCTAGAGTTGCTAGAAATTTCGCGCTCCTATTGCTGTTAGTTTATGAGTATTTCCAATTAAACAGAAAGCGGCCCCAAATAGTATACAATAACAATATATTGCATTGGTACACCATGGATATATAATTAGCTTTGTGTCGCTATTAACAGTTAACACTGGTTAATGTCTGAAATGTGTCATGTGATTCTCAGAATATCTGAGTACGTACATCAGTAGAGATAACACTTTACTTGTTAAACACATACGATTTTCTGAACAGTTATAACATTGAACAAAAATACAGACAATATTTGAGTGGTGCTAATTCTGTGCACTGAAAATGTTTGCTACTTCCAAGAAAATCGTTGAATATGTTGTCCTTTAAAATCTACAAAGAAAAACTGTTTCCACGAATAGCATTCGGCCAATATAAGTGACGATAGCACTGTCCGGTGTCTTTGACGTGCATTCTGTATGTCTTCGACGCTCGGGTGGTACCTCGTTGGGAGTCAAGCTTTATGCTACGGTCTGTTGACAAATTACACTTGTATTTATTTTAAACGGACATGGCTCATTCGAAACCTTCAATATGTGTTCTAATGATCCACATATTGTGAGGTGAATGGAGAAATGAATCGAATTATCAACTATCACCTAGGTGGCTCAAAAAGTGAGTTTTACTTCTCAAAAACTCCGGAAATGTTTTATTTGTAATCATAAGGAACCATCACACACCGGCAATAGAATGACTTCGAAGTACATCTGTTGTGTTGAAACGATTAGTCGACTAGTCGGAACATTTTATATATTTCCCACAACAAGAGTTAATAGACTATAGTGTACATGGCTATACCAAGTCTTATCGGCCCACAACATCTTGAGATATCCCAAACGGTTGTGCAATGGAAGAATTGGTCGGAAGAATTGTTTTAATATATACATGTACATGGCACATTGGTCGAACACTAGCCGCCGATGTGACAGTGTTAAACACTCAACGTAGTAGTTATGTTCAAAATGTAGCAATGCACCTGGATCTCCATATAGAGACAAATAATATACCAAATGTTCAACATCGTCTCTATTTCTATTCACATAAAATGGTATTCTTACGCTTGACATGGGGCTTATACAAATTATGTTGTCAATGTATCGTCTGCGCTTGCCAGCTATAGCTGTGTTCTGTAATTTATTTTGGCTCAAATGCATACATGTATATATTCTTATTACCATGTATTTAGTAACAAGAATTGAAATGGATCAGATTAGTGCGGGAGTATAAAGCTAGTCTTCGTGGTCAAGGCGAAATGACGGACAATATCTAAGTGCGAAAGGCAGACCCGTGGATACTTACGGCAGACCCGTGGATACTTACGGCAGACCCGTGGATACTTACGGCAGACCCGTGGATACTTACGGCAGTCGCAGGATCCGTCGAGCGTCGTATGTGTAACAAATCCATTGTCGCAGGCGCACTTGTTGAAGCACTGACAATTACCATGAATGTCAACCCAAGCTTGGTGTTCATCTGGGCACTCACATTGGCTGGTAGTCTGCATCCGGACTGAAATCAGTGGGTACGCTCTATTTGAGTCAAAACGTCTGACCGAAGGTGGGACAGTATTCGAATCTAAGTCGCAAAACAGCACATTTCATTCTGAATATTGGTTAGAAACTTTAACACTTTATTTATTAAATACTAATTAATGAGTAGTTCACTTAAGAAATGCTCAGATATTAAGTTAAACCATAGGTAGTTTGTATCATATTGTCGTATGCTACTTTTCTCGAGCTCCCCGGTGTTGCATGTCACGTGACATAATTGATAATGATCGTGTTTATTTTTGTTCTGTAATTTTGATGAATAAAACATTTAAATTCAAGGATCGGTTATGCCAATTCGCTACACGAGTTGTGGTAGCTTGTTAGATTCATTCACCCTAGGAATGCGAGGACTGTACTATGGATTCGATATTATTCGGTACGTTAATTTTGAAATCGTCTATTATCGAGCCATATTATTTATGTCATTTTGAAGTACGCCCAAAATTATAGTGCGATGAGCGAAGCCTCTCTTCCGTGGATCTCTTCAAGTCAGCCCAATCCTTCACCCGCGGCATACGGGTTCTGCTTCAATCTGGATGAATTCAACTCAGGACTCACAAGAAATCATGTTATCTCGATTGACGTGTACCGTAAGTGTGACTTCTCCTCGTTGTTTGTCTACTGATATGGCTGATTGCCGCAAAGCACTGCAATGTTAATAGACTCGCAAGCCAAAACGCTGATCTTAAAGTGAACATTCGACAAATGACAATGGGTGATTCAAGTCGACAACGGTCACTAGCGATGTGTTTATCGGTGTGGTACGATAGCTTTGAGTCACAGCAATATACACGTAAACAAGAGGACTCTACTAAAATAACCGATAATCTACAAGCTGTGTTACTGTTCATAAACTCAACAACGCAATATGTGTTTACGTCCACAATAATATAATTTGTTGGTAACCAAGATAAACTTTTAGATACTCTCCGCGATAATGTATTCATCCATGCCACAATTGACAATAGCTTTCCATATGACTCGTCCTCATCAATGAAACAACGTGTTGTTCGAAGTTTAACCGGTGATCATATTATTGATAAAAGCAGTCGTGATATGAGAATGGCAGTGGATATATACAAATTGATGAAATTTATGGTCGATAAGGATGGTGATAGCATCAGTGACGTTATAAGTAAAGGTGTTAGAAATTAAAGTGTTAGCCGTCCTTCATTATCAAGCATGCCTGTACTCGACGACGACCAGGCAATCTCCAATGTGAACGTCAACAGCTCGATTGTTAAAATCCTCAGAGATATATCTCTGATAAAAACGGAAAATGAAAAATCCATAAAGACTTCTACGAACGCATTCCGAAGTTGGATTCAACAATAGCTCAAATGGAAGCCCGATTAGATAAAATTGATGAAAACTATGTATTGTAAATGATGTGAACCAACTCAAAAAAGATGTTGCGAATGTAAATACTAAATAAAAAAAATGGATGAAGTGTGAATTAACAGTTGAAATAATACAAGATGAAAAATACTCTGGTGTGAAAAGATAAAAAGTGAAATTGTCGACGTCAAATCGGATGTGGGTGCTATATTAAATGGGTTGGAGGAGTTTAGTCGTAAACAAACAAAAAAGCATTGACGGACAGCTATCAACATTAAAGGATTTAGTAAATAAAAAGCATGTTCAACCAACACACTCCTGCGATAAACTAATGAATGAAACAATTAAAAATAACGTGAATATAATGAAAGATGAATTCCGGAACTTCACCACAAGCGTGACCAATAATCTCCAAGCATTTGTGGAATGTGTGAGTGTGTCAATGGACAATGTATCCAACACCCAACGTGCTATATCAGACACACTCAATAAAATGAATGATGCATTCCTTGCTTAGGATGACACATGTGTGCGCTCTCAGGCCAGTGATGAAGCTTCAGTGGATGATTCACATTCCAGTGCCCCAAATGATATTTCCTATGAATCCAGAGTTCCATCATATGAAGATAATCGCAGACATAACGTCTCATACAATACAAGAAGCCCGCGATATTCGGACAATGAACCTGATGACCATGACTTTAACAAGCAAGATGGCCCGATTAAAACATCACAGGTATTCCTTGGTGGTTTCTCCAACCGAGTGACAATTCACGAAATCAAGAAACACTTACTGTATGAGAATGTATGTTTCACTGTTATCCGGATGCTAGGATGCAACACACGGCTCGTATCAACATTTGTGACGATGACCTGGACAACGTTCTTGGTTCTAACTTCTGGCCAAAAGGCGCAATCTGCAGATTGTGGGTCCACAAAAATCGTGACTAATCAATGCATGTATGCATTTATATATGATTGTGTTCAATTATTTATGTTGTATTTACATTGCATATACATGATTCAACAATGCGTTATACGACATTGCTGTTGACATTAATATGTATAATTACTACTATAAATGTAAACAACTCATAGTATCACATTAACAGTAGATGAATGCAAACGCGTGATGGAATCTCCTGAATTAAACCTACTCAATTGGAACTATACAGCTATCACATCTTCTGGTCATTACTTGGCATCATTGTTCAAGAATGGCGTTTATGATATGGTAGGCTTAAATGAGCATTGGCTTTATCAATGCGATCTTGATTTCCTCGGTTCGCTTAACAAGGACTATGAGTATCATGCCGTATGCGATTCTCGCCAAAATATTCCCAACAAGAGAGGTAGACCTAGTGGTGGTGTTGCCTTGCTATGTCATAAGAAATTTTCAAATCATATATGTCCGCTTGCAATTAATGATGATCGTATTATAGGGATACAAATTAGGATGCCGGGTGAAAGTTTTATATATCTCCTTCAAGTATATCTACCCTCTACTAAATATACCATAGAATATTATGAAGAGTATGCGAAAAAGCTTGATGACCTATGTGACACCTACAAACCATATGGTAACGTAATCGTAATGGGAGACACAAACGGACAATTTGACACATCTGATTAACGAAATATGATATTCAAGAAAATGGTTAAGCGAATCGAGATGGTATCTGTGAATTATGAATTCTGTGAAGATGATCCTCTATCTACATGCATTCCTTTCGGTGATTTCTGCCAATTACACGAAGGAACAATTGTCGATCACATTTTTATTCCATCCACATTTATTCCATTTATTCATGAGGTACACGTTTTAGATGACGCCATTAACGTATCTAATCATATACCTGTTACATTACATTTGAAGTTCCAGCTACGCAGTCAATCTTCGTATATAGCCGAAAGAGAAAGAGACAAAACCATAAATTGGCGTAAAGTCAAATCTGAACCAGAAATTCTCGAACTTTACAAACAAAGTCTTGATGTTGAACTAACAGCACACAAAATCATATACACTGATGACACAGACATATCTGAAGTTTACCAGTCAATTGCACGTGTAATATCAAAAGTATCTGAATCATGTTTACCAAAAAAGTCATATACTAAACGCCTGAAACCATATTGGGGAGATTGTTTGAAAGATAAGCACAAGTATATGCGTGATCTCCGGAAACAATGGATACATGATGGTCGACATCGAGCACGTACACAATGTAATAGTTACACTCAATATAAATTAGCAAAACGTGATTTCCGTAGAGAGTACAGAAAAGCGTCCGAATATTATATATCCGAGTTAAATAATGAAATTGACGAACGCGCTCAGATCGATCAGAATTATCTATTTCGCGTGATACATGCAAAGCGACAGAGAAATCATATCGATAAAAATGCATTCTTTTGTTATGAATGGAAGGTTCTACGGAATGATCTTGATGTTGTGGATGGCTGGGCATCGTATTTTGAAAATCTGTACTCACCGCTATACCAATCCGACTTTGATTTCAATCACTTCCACTGTGTTAATGAATTTATTGCACGTACAATGGCCAGTAAACAAAGCAGTGATATTGACAATCGCATAATTTTTTCTGTATCAACTGATGAACTGAATCAAATATATCGGGGTCTAAGTACGGGGAAAGCGGCTTGATGGGACGGGATATCCAATGAACAATTATTATACGGAAGTAACACATTGACGTTATCGATTTCTAAACTTTTAACTAATATAATTAATACACAGAATATCCCGAGTCAAATGAAACGCGGTATAATCGTTACATTATTTAAAGGTGGCAAAAAACCCAGGACAGATTTTGATAGCCATAGGGCTATAACGTTGATGCGTGTTTTATACAAGTTACTTGAAAAAGTTATACAAACTCGATTGGAATCATAAGCACCTAATTTAATACAAGTGCACCCACTTCAACATGGCTTTCAAAAAGGTGTAAGTGCACCCATGACAGCTTACGTAATGAAGGAATGTATTGACTATGTGTCCGCTAGTAAACAAAAATTATACAGCTTATTTTTAGATGTCTGGAAGGCTTTCGATACCGTCTGGATTAACGGATTGTTATATAAATTAGATAAACGCGGTTTTAAAGGAAATTTGTTTTGTCTCATTGATGAATTGTTGACAAATGTTACATATTCTATTCGTTATAACAATTCCTTATCTAGATGGATTGACGTTCATCAAGGGGCTCGTCAGGGAAGTATTCTTTCCCGTTTTACAACATGGTCTATGTTGACGAGTTGATATGTACTCTCGCAAATTCCCCATATGGCCTACAAATGATCGGAGTAAATTGCCCATGCCCAACACATGGTGATGACATGGTTTTATTATCACTCAATAGTGTCGGATTATCAGCTCTTATTGATATGTGTTTTGAATACAGCAAAAAGTGGCGATATAAGTATAATTCCAATAAATGCTCGGTAATAGTACTTAACGAAAAAAAGTCAGAGTTCTCTCGTCAAATCGCGTCTGGAACTTAGGGACAACTATTCTACAAGACTGTACAGAAGTTACCCACCTTGGTATTCCACTCGATAAATACGATTTTAATTCTGTCTTCATTGATCGGATATGTGATAAAACCCGAAGTACATTCATGATGTTAACTAACGCAGGAATATACCCCGGTGGCATTATAACAAAAAGTTGTTTGTTGATTTATTATTCGGTGGTCATTCCAAAAGGTTTATACGAATCTGAACTTTTATGGTGTGTGAATAACACTCTATGCGACCGTCTCGAGAGAACGCACCGTTTCTGTCTAAAATATTATCAGGGTCTTCATAATCGCACACAAAATAACCGTAATATGTTTGAATTTGACCTATTTTTTACTCTTTACTCCCCATAAGCGTCCCTGAACGCTTTTGCACTATTTCCCCATAAGCGCATGTGGACGTCTCGCAACATATCCCTAGAAGCACATAAGAGCGCGTTATCATACTTCCCGACAAGCGCTCTAGAGCGCCACACTAGGCCCAGACTGTACTAATGAGTTCGCCCCTATGCCCCCCGCAAGTTTCTAATCGAGACCACCCGGTTATGTCAACTCGTTATTTGCCTATCTAGTAACAATAAACGTGGCACCGTGTGCATCGCGCGCGACACAGGCTGTGTTACTTGGGGTTTATATTGGGGACAGACATCAGTGGCACCATTCTAAGTATTTACGAACAACATGGCTGCAACATTTTCGAAACAGCAAGTGATCGACATGTTAATGGGAGATGATAGCGATTTTAGCGGATATTGCGGTTCCTCGTCATCAGAAGATTCAGACGACGATTACTCTGCCCCTGCTACCAGCGACAATGTGACCTCCGTCGATGATAGCAGCTTGAATAACAACCCGATTGGCTGGTCAAATAAACTTCGAAAGGTATCACTTCAGCCATTTACCCAAAGGACAGGGTCAGTTATACCAGATGAATTCGATACTGATACAGCAACAGCTTTGGAATATTTCAATTTGATGTTCTCGCCATCGAATTATGCCGAAATAGCCAGGCATACTAACAACTCTGCCAAGTGGAAAATGGAAGAAAAGGGCGAGACTGATAAATACTGGACTGATATTTCGGAACTTGAACTTCGTGCGTACATCGGTATGAACATCATGATGGGTGTGAATGACCTTCCCTCATACAAGCAGTACTGGTCACATGATGAGTTCATCGGAAACGCCGGCATCAGCAAAATTATGAATCGGCGCAGATTTGAAAAATATCACAGAATACTTCCACGTCAGTGACCGAGAGAGCGAACCTGCTAAAGGGACATATTCGTACGATCCACTATATAAGGTTCGCGACATCATCGACTCATCACTAACAACATTGAAATCGTGTTACTTGCCTTCGCAATATATCTCTGTCGACGAAGGAATGGTAAAATGGACGGGACGTCTCTCCTACAAGCAATACATGCCGGCAAAACCAATACAACGAGGGATCAAAATATGGATGATGTGCGATGCCACCGATGCCTACCTGTTAAACTTTGAAGTATACCTCGGAAAGCATTATTCCAAACCGTCTGGAAAAGGTCTCGAGTATGATGTGGTTACGTCATTGTCATCGTATTTGTGTGACAAACATTACTGTTTGTTCTTTGATAACTATTTTACGAGTGTGCACCTCATGCAGGACTTACTAAACGATGGGTTTTACTCGTGTGGCACCGTTAGGCAGAACAGGAAAGGATTCCCGAAGGATTTACAGCGACTGAAGAACATGAATCGAGGTGACTATAAAACTAGGCAGGATGGCGAATTTCTCACGGCAACGGTATGGCAGGACAAGAAACAAGTGTTCGCCCTTAGCACGATGACTGACCCAACGACAGATATCATGGCTAATCGGCGCCAAGGAAAAACAATTCTTGAAGTGACTCAGCCGATGAGCATATTCATGTACAACAAGTACGTGAATGGTGTTGACAAACATGATCAGTTGAGGATGACGTATCTCCTCGGTCGCGAAGGGAAAAAAGAATGGAAATACATCTTCTCGTTTGTCGCCAATTCATCAATAGTTAACAGTTTCATCTTGTTCAAAGAATCATCAAAGAGACATAATTCTAAGAAGGTGTTCACGCATATGGATTTTAGGATTGAACTGGCTCATCAACTGATTGCAGGATATTCTTCTAGAAAACGCAAAGCACAAGAGCCACGTGCCCTCAATATATCACCAGAAAACTCAAACGGACACGTGTCCACACACATGAGATGCAAGAACCGATGTCGGGTTCATCTGAACTCAAAAGAAAGAAAAGAAACTGTATTTGGTTGCAAACTCTGCAATGTTCATCTATGTAAGGACGGTTGCCATTTCAAGTATCATTGTAGTTGAACGTTCCGAACAATTAACTGGATTATGGTTATGAGATATATAGTGCATGGACATCATAGAGAACCCAATGTGTATCGACTGTATATTGCTATACTCAGTTAACATTCAAACTATCCAATTATATTAATTGTTCACGCAACACATTTCATGATATAATTTCAAATTTGGTGAATTGCACGATTTGACTCAGTTATAATTTCAAACCAAATTATAACATTAAAAAACAAATTTATTGCGAAATATTTTTAAAGATACGGGCGGCGTTCGCGGTGGGTATGGTGTTAAAACATTCATATCCTTGTAAAACCACCATAAACAGAAGGAATAGTATGATATGGACAGACTTTGTTCTTATACCAATCAGAAATATGGCATAAACAGTATGTTATTTTGTCAATTTGTTCCCCTTTGTTATGTAAACAAAAGCAAAACAAATTACGTTTCATTGCTTTTGTTTAGATCTGGATATGACACACATAAAGCGCGTTGTTTGTTACTGTTTTCCTGATATGGAAATAATACAGAGCGTTTATATCATTTTTGTATGAATAACCAATATAATTTCGGTCTGTTATGTTATTTACGTACACCATTGTACGTCTTGACGAAAATACCCTATTTACGCGCTGATTATGTTTGGCATATGAGTTGAACTGTATATACATGTATGTTGGCGTTCATTCTGTTGATGCCGATTTGAACAAATATAAATATTTCTGCAACGGATGTCGCCCGTGACTTTAATAATGGTTGCATTAGTTGAAAATCGACTATAACCAAGATCGCTATTTGCGTCGTATTAGAAACACCAGCGCAGTTATTACTATATTTTTCAAAAATATATATGTTCTTGAATGTTTTTGTTTTATCAAATCGCTCTAGTTATCCAATCACCGTGAAAATTACAACTTTAGAAAAATAACGGTACTTTTTCGTAACGGACTCAGTTTGCCCTACCCGCATCATAGCAATTCAACATGACCACCGGCATCATAGTATATTAGCATGCCCACTTGACCAGGGGTGGACACACGACAGCTCAGCTACAGTTATGTATTATTGTTTCAAACCGCTTAACATCAAATGGCTGGTGTTACATGCATGTTTCAGTCGGACGTTATGTTACAATTTGCTTGATCGAAGAGTTCACAAACTATTTTCTCAAACATGTTTGGTTTTTGAGTAAAAGGAAAGATCTATATCAATACAATGTGTACATTGTGCGGTCCTTTTTCTGATAATGTTGGTATATGTTTCTGGTGTTTCTGACGTATGTGATAAAATAGTGTTTCAAATTTCACTTATATTATATAATGCTAAATTTTAAATGATGATGCCATACAGTGTTTGCACGAAGATGAATTTCCAAGTACGACGTGTTATATAATAGGTGTTTTCGAAGTCGAAATCAAAGTTGATATTGGGTAATTAGACAACGCGCCATAAAACCAATGACATACACGTATACCTATGATCTAGCCTGCATCACGATTAGATCACCATTGATTTGTGCTAATAAATCAGAAGCCGTGCGGTATATACACGTAAGCATTACGCACTCTGGAAGCGGAACACACTTATGTATGTACAGCGAATTACCAATGAATAATAATTATAATTGAATTGTATGTGTATGTTCTATATTATTACTTCTGTTAAATGTTACATTTGCATGTTAGTTTATAGTAATAAACAATCGCAAACATCACTGTTCTTATAGTGTGGTCGTGGTACGCAAAAAAAGGGGTCAACCCAGAATAAATTGGTATAGAAGCGATATCGGTGTCATTCAACGCGGGAGAATCTCTGCTACAAAATATCCAAAATCCGCTAAAATCCGCTTTGGGCAAAATCCAGGATCCAAGATGGCGTCCAAAATGGCCGCCTTTAGTCAAAAGAGATTCTGACTGAGATTAATTCGACATAATGAGAACAAATGTTGCCATATTAATACAAATGTATACATTTTTGCGAAGGTAAAGTATTATGCCACATATCTATAGAAAAAAATGGAACCCCTCGCCCCAGATGGCTGCCAAAATGGTGGCCTAAATTCGAAAATTTGAAACTTTTGCCTAATATCTTAAAGATCAATTCCTGTTGTTTGATAATGGTTCAGACTGGCGACATTGATTAGTCATATTCATGTTAATTCATCATTGGAGCAATGAAAGATACCATAAATGGGGTCCCAGACTCATATACACCCTCAAAAATTTGATTTTACAGAACGCGGTATAAAATTCCACAAAAATCGCCATTGGGATTCCAGTCGTATATCAACAAGAAATGGACAGAACTGTACAATGTAAGTTGGGCATACCATTATCTATAATTACTCCAATTCAATGAAACCCAAATTGGCGCTTTGTCTTAAAATGGCTGCCAAAATGGCGGTCAAAATATGGAAAATGGCAGATATTTAGAATGGTCGTCAGAGGGTTAGACCCAGAAGGAATTGGTAAAGAAACGGTTTTGTTGTCATTCGACGCGGGAGAATCTCGTGTATAACATATCCAAAATCCGCTAAAATCCGCTTTGGGGAAAATACAGAATTCAAGATGGCGTCCAACATGGTCGCCAATAATAATGAAAATGGCAAATATGTAGTTATTCACGAAAACCCATTCGACAAAACGCCAATTCGGCACCAATACACATCATTGATTGAAATCAATGTTTTTTGTGGGTATGAGTAGCCAATCACGATTCAAAATGCTAAGATGGCTACCAAAATGGCCACCAAAAATTGTCGAAATTTAAGTTCTGCTCAGAGGAAAGCCGAAACAACACTTCGGTTGTGAGCTAACGATGACAGACCTATTAAACATGTTGCCAATAATCTACTACCACAATCAGTTCAGCCCGAAATGTTCCAACTAAGCAGTATCTACTGCAGGATCCAACACGATGTCCACTTATTACGAGGGACTATCTGGAAATTAATTAAAAAGAAATTAAATTGCTACGAATCTGGATTATTTGAAAACACAGTGTCAACATTTCTACTTATAACGACTATTCGGAACATCAAATATATGGGCATCGGAAGCATCATGCTATAATAGGTTTTCCAGTGCTGGCGAACGTGAAAAGGACAGGAGGGAAAAGCGAATAAACTGGGGTTTACTTAATTGGTGGGCAAGTTGGTTATCGGAGCTGGGGAGTTTCAAAGTAAAATTATTTTCTTCAATATCGAGAGGAAAAATGAAAATTCGCACGTACATTGTATACCCTTCACACTTTATGTGACAATTCCGTGTCATGCGATTGTGGGTATATACATGTGGATAGACACATTCTAGTACATATATGGACGCACCTATATCTTCTACACATTTAGTGAATTTCATCAATGATATGTAGACACAATGTGCGTCACGACTGGATCTGACCCGTAGGCGTAAAGGTATCAACCATTTAGCTTGATTAACTGGCATTTCAAGGTTGTCATTGGATAGAAATGCCACATGAACATGGTGATTAACAACATGTTTGTCTAAGAAATGTGAACAATGAACATGTTATTGTCCGGATGTTAGACAATCAAACTGCCACATAAGGCGTTCATCCAAGCTCATCAGAGCACGAAATATGTGTAAATTAATGACACGAAAACTATTTCGTGCGGACGACGTACTCTAGACCTACATCCAACGTCATTTCCTATTAACTTTTATTGTTTGTACGGACGGTTTCGAGGTTTGAAAATCCCGCTTGTCCAAGAAAACCTCCACATACTTACGGAGTCGATGTGTAAACAATGTATGGGGATAGTGTCTTCATACATATATGTATTTGGCACACGTATTTTCTAGAACATAAGAGATCACCATTTACCGGAGAGTTGATATCTGGGAAGATATCAGAGTAAAAATACTTTTCTTACATGTCGAAATGGGGAATCCATGGGCTACATTTAGTTCCAGCTTGAAACTTGAAAATAATGGCCGAGCCTGAATAGTTAATATTTCGTCGCATCAGTGCTATAATGTAACCCACATTTTCAACATTCCGAGAAAATGAAGGTTGAAGTTTTTAGACAACATTTCTCCTTAATGTTGACAAAGCATAAAGTATTGTTGTATTTATCCCAATGAAAACTGACAGCTGTTCATTGAACCACATATTGTTTTCTGTTTATTCCCTCGTTTTCTTTTAAAAAGCAATAGCTTGTTTGGAGATATGACATTTTGCGTATGCCAGCGACGATTCGTTTCCGTGCTATAATGAAGTTGTGCTAATAAATGCAGATTAAGCTAAATATGGTGGCAATCGCATGTGTCTATGAACTAAAAAGTGCCTATTCTACACTATGAAAATTCACCCATGTGCATCATCATACAGCAATGTGTGGAACAATCACAAAATTTAAATCACCAAATGATCACGTGACTAACATGGAGATACTGCCATATAGCACACATTTTAGAATTCACAAACACAAAACAGAAGTCACGTGGACAACATGAAGCGTCCGATTGGCTGCTGTTGGACATACGACCTCATAGCACGAATAATTGTAAAGATCGCTGGAGATACGACATTTGCTTCACTGGTTTGTGCGAATATTTGTCATCCAATGCAAGGACAGTTTGGCCCATCGGATTGGATTTTTTCTCACGATTCGAATGGTATCAAATACTCATTTCCCGCCATAATGGGTATACGACATTATAGCACTGATGAGTCGAGATTTTGTAAACCCGCGGGAAGCCACCAAAAGATTGAAAATAAATAGTTTCGATGTATATGAGCCACATACATGTATATGAGCCAACTATCAACTGCATCCACCACTCACAACTTCCATTATGTGATAAGCTGGGCAGAGTCTACCATTTTCGTTTTGGAAGCCATATTAGATAAAATTTATTGTTTATTTTGGTCTATTTGAGATGGAATGTTCACATATAAAAGAAACGATCAATTATTTTGTAGACAAGATCTGCTCATCCCTAAATATCAAATGTGACCAGAACCCCAAAGTCGATTTTGGTTAAATTTCATACCGCATTCGTTATAACTTATTAGTGAAGGACCGGAGTAAACTATGATCTAATCTATTAGAAATGTCATTGCTGTAATGATCAGTTGACACGATCATTGGAAGAATATACCCATTGTTTCCCAGTTCAGAGAGCAACAAGTGATAAACAGAAGTGATATAAAATAGTATTTTTCACATCGGGTGGCCATTTTGGCAGCCATTTTTGGTACTGATTTTTAAGTTTGTACATAGAGCTAGCATAATGGCATCATAAAGAGGTATACATTCGTATTTATTTAGTCAATTTTATTCATCAACCACTACTTATAATGGATTGAATGACACTGATCAATATCCGCCATTTTCCATATTTTGACCAACATTTTGGCAGCCATTTTGAGACAAAGCGCCAATTTGGGTTTCATTGAATTGGAGTATTTATAGATATTGGTATGCCCAACTTACATTGTACAGTTCTGTCCATTTCTTGTTGATATATGACTGTAATCACAATGGAGAGTTTTGTGGAATTTTATACCGCGTTCTGTAAAATCGAATTTTTGAGGGTGTAGATGAGTCTGGGACCCCATTTATGGTATCTTTCATTGCTCCAATGATGAATTAACATGAATATGACTAATCAATGTCGCCAGTCTGAACCATTATCAAACAACAGGAATTGATCTTTAAGATATTAGGCAAAAACTTCAAATGTTCTAGTTTAGGCCGCCATTTTGGCGGCCATCTGGGACGATGGGTTCCATTTTTACCATAAACAGGTGGCACAACATTTTACCTTTGCAAAAATGTATACATTTGTATACATATGACAACATTTGTTCTCACTGTTATCGAATTAATCTCAGTCAGAGTATCTTTTGACTAACGGCAGCCATGTTGGACGCCATCTTGGATCCTGAATTTTGCCCAAAGCGGATTTTAGCGGATTTTGGATATGTTATACACGAGATTCTCCCGCGTCGAATGACACCAAAATCGCTTCTATACCAATTTCGTCCGGGTCGAACCCTCTGACGACCACACTATTAAAATATATTTTAAAACCTTACTTGAATTTCGTAGTGCGACATCGCGTTATTTTGGCTGAACGAAATAGAGGATATCTAGCGTTCTGAATTGATACCGGACAAAGATATTTGATTATTTTCGCGACCGACTAGCTGCACTTTTCGCCAGCGGAAATAGATTTTTTCGGGCAGTAACAACAGAAACTCATTATCGCCAGAAACAATGTACATTCGTTGACGACAAGTTGGTCGCGAAATTTAGTCCTTGAGCCATATCATGAGATATTTCTGGTATTAATTATTAGAAGAAAACAAAACACATTTGCTTTGAATTGTTTACAAAATACTTTTGGGAGTTGGTGACTTTTTCCAAAATAAGACGTGTGGGAACTAAAGAGTTAAGTTCAGATAGGGAGGTTATAGCGACCAGCTTTACACTATGAAGTACGTTTAGGTATGTTATATTGAACAGCTTTACAGTATGAAGCACATGTATAGAGGTTATATTGATCAGGTTTACATTATGAAGTACACGCAGGGAGGTTATATCGACCAGCTTTTCAATGTGAGGTAAACGTAGGGAGGTACTATCGACCAGATTTACACAGAGTGAATTTATAATTTAGAGATAACAGTTCAAAATTTAGACAAATTCCTCAAGAATACACTAATAGTATAGTGTATTGATAGAATGAATGCGATATTATCCACATAACACACTTTACATTAGTCGAGCGCATTAGTTTATATACAACACTTATATAGTGATCGACAAGCAAAACTCTCAACATCGTGGCGATTATTATTTTTTTTTTTTAGCATAGTGATTCACGCTGCGGAACCGAAATCTCGAGACGCGATGTTGAGCGAGCGGTATACTGGTATGTGAACAACTTGGTGGCATTTCAGACCAACGATCAACTAGTGGGATTTCCATGGTGTTGATTGTTTTGGTTATCGTACACTCTTTTCGTACTGTTTGGTTACAGAATATGCGTTTCTTTACAAGACTGTTAAATATGTCGGCCCCACGTCCCTCACTACACACACGTCATCGATACAAAATCAAGTCTTCTGCACGCGACACATCTACGAGTGCGGTTACTTACCAGCCACGCCTTTCCCGGCCAAACATAGAAGAATTACACAGAGGAACAACATATTTTTACCACTCACTGAAGCCTGTAAATATAAGAAACAATGTTGCCATTAAACGTGTCTGACACATCCTGCATTCGACTATTACATGCACAGTTGTTTTTAAATATTTTATAGATAAACATGGAGAATGTCTTTTCGTTGAATCGTTACAATAAAAAGGAATACTACACAATCATAGTTATTAAATACTGTAGCATACTGTCCGTAAGCCAATCCTCAAGATGTTACGTTTCGTTGCACCCCACTCGCATTTTAAATTTATGTATATCAAAATGACCTGCGTCAACCAATATGCCGTTGAAAAAGGTGTCCAAAGGTAATGCAAACCAGGGGAGGCTACGCTGAGACTCTATGTTTATCAAAAATTCCTCCAGCTTTAGGCATATAATGGAACACTGCAAATGTATTTGGAGTTATTGATATCTGCTAAAATCATATGATGGCAAGGAAACGTGTGCAAGCACGGTCAACCAACAACTGCTGGTATATCTTTGTCCATTTTCACTGATTTGAGAAAATCTAAGATTTATCCTATTTTAAGATTTGTCCTATTTTGTTCATAACTGTTCAAACTTATTACGCCCTTATGTGTATCGTCAATATGACAATTGTGTTTGGAACAACAATGCTTTATCTTTAAAAACGTTGCCTGTGAACAGGAGATATAATATAGATCATATACATGTGCTAACCACACATTCCACGTTGGTATACCACCATGTGAAGCGAAAGGGGAATGGGGACACATATTCTGGCAAAATGGTTGACATGACTTGATATCGCGGCTAAACTAATGTCAGCAATGGGATCAGTTTTGGAATATAGTAGAAGTCGCTGCCATTGTGGGCATCAAGGAAACATTTGATGATTTCACTTCAAATTATTCTTTCCAATAATGACATGTATTTGTTGTGAATTCAGAATAGCATAGCAACCTGCAACTACATCAGTAGTATCTTTGCGTCGTGGTCACATATAGGCTTACTATTGTTATTAATTTCTATATTCACCATACTGGGTATGTCAGGAAGACAGTCTTGCCAGACTATGCCACCCCCCACAATATACGACAGAATTATCCATAATTTTCACCATTATTATGTAATAGATATGTGTATAGAATATAAAACATCCTATCCTAGGCGCGCGTTGATGTGGACATGTTTGACAGCAATTGTAATTATTGGTGTGTCACCATAAAGATAGTATGCACATATAGCAGTCATACAAGCTGATACGTGAATACCAAGGCACTTTGCTCACTGAAGAAATATAACATTAATATTACAGAAATGCCAGCTACGCCGATCGTACCATTTCAGGGCGAAAGGCTAAGTTCGGATTCATACACTGGCAAGTTTTCACTGCATTTTTTGCAAGCATTTTCTCATAGAAAGCACTGTGGTACCAGAATATGAACGGCAACATGATTATAACATGCATAGATAGAAAGATAGATATAGAGGATATGAAATGAGTGTTTCTCTCATATGATATTTATGAAACGAGTCTAAGAATTTTCAGTTTTCTCGAGCCTCCGGCGAGAGAAAACTGAAAATTCGTGACGAGTTTCATAAATATCATATGAGAGAAACACGAATTACATATTCTATTTATCATATGACACCTATAAATTGATTATGATGTCCAAAACGCACACAAATAACTAAATAGCTATATGACATCGGCAGTAAAAGATTAATGTGACGTCACTTCATTGCACCGGAAGCCCAATTACACCTGGTGAACTAGCAGAAATAATATGCACGCGAAGATATAGTGCGCTATTCTGTTCTCAGTTTGTGACATTATGTCGTATGTTTATTAGATAAATACGAATTACATATTCTATTTATCGTTTAACAATGTCAAAAACTATATATTTCAAGATTATAATTGCGAGAATTTCGGCATCGCGTTGATTCGTGTATTTGACGCGCACGAATTTGACCTGAATTTAGTCAGAGATGCGGCTCGGCCCCCGGCTGTCATTCAGCCAATCAGAACACACTTTTTGTCAACAAACCAATCAAATTATAGGAAGTTGATATGATTTAGTAATTGATATGAAATTGATTTATGACATAGTTTCGAACGTAAATAATGATTGTGTCATATGATAAAATTATTTGTTATCCTTCATCACATTTCATCCCATTTTCCTCTCTTCTGATTGGCTGAGAGTGCGTCACATGGCGGGCGATAAATCACCATATTACCCTCGAGGTTAACATTGTCTCAGTTATTGACCGCTCAGCTGTTACCAGTAAATACATAACTACGAAGAACTCAACGCGCAGAAATTCTCTGACAGCTCCATAATAATTTCGAAAAACACTGTTTTAATAAACCCCACTGTATCATAACAACCGCGAACTGTGGTGTTTGCTAATTTGCATAATTGTGTGTTTTTTTATTTGCAATTAAAGCACGCTATGTCGCGGACACAAATCCGTTATAATGTGTAATGTTACTATTGGACATTTTTATATCAATAATAAAGACCGTGGGACAAATAGGTAAACCTTATTATGCAGTTGGTGTGTGCTGTAGGCAATCGAAAATACGATGTACATACGTTACAAATACGTTTATGTACTACTTCAAATAGCCACTCTTTACTGTTTATCAATTGACTATTTCTTTTCTTCAATACATTCCTCAGACTTCAGATAATACCCGTATGTTGCGTAACAATATGTCAATTTCGTTTTGCACTACTACAACGTGTTAGTTTCACATTTTAGCAATCTGGAAATGAACACGTCTGTCGGCGTCTTCACGGCCATTTGAAACGAACACCGAATACTCAACTTCGAAATTGCTTTACTCCTCTTTCCGTGAACCGATATCCACCATGCAACCAGCAAACTGACCGGAGAATAGCTGCGCAAATGACGGGTCTGTTAATTGATCCATATTATGAATGTTTTATTTTCTAAATAGCGATGATTCCAACATAAAATAAACTTTTTGAACTGGATTAAAGATTATATGCGCGCATTTATGCCTGCTAGTAAGGAGGTTCGTGTGTACTCCTTTATCAGATAACAAAAGAGTTATCACCCTTGTTTTGCTGGCGGCCCTCGGGTGACATTCCAGGTCTCGAGCGGGCGACAAATCCCCGTGTCTCACTCAATCGCGGGCGATAACTGTATATTATTGGCAAAAAACATCCACACGAGGACAGTTTGCTAATACAATGGATAATAGTATAAACAAAACGTGTAATAATAAGATATACACAAACACAATTACATGCTGAGATGTACAAGGAGTCTCGGTATCATGTATCATATTTATGGTTACCTACCTGTTATTTGCTCAGCACGAGCACCGAAGAAGCGGCGGATCAGTTTACATATTATTCGTGTTAGAGTGGGACAGTCATTTGTCAATATAGTAATAAATTGATCGTTTGCGTTAATGCGTGGACAATTTGGATTATGGTTAAACATTGATTCGAGAAGTTCTTTTCGTAGTTGTGAATATGCAGTGCATTCCATAAGGAAATGTATTTCATCTTCTACGACATCATCAGAGCAAAACACACATTTTCTATTTTCTAATTGTGCTGGGGGCTGTAAATGACGCCACTTCTCTATAGCAAGTACATGGTTACTGATTCTGAATCTGGTGAAAGCTATATGTACCGAAGCTAACGACATAAGGAGTAAATTGTCCGTAGTTCCACATGTAACAGTGGTACTAACACTTTGCCTTAAAATACCTGTATTATTTATTATTGCGAGATAATTGCATGCTATTTACAGGCAAATGTCGATAGTATCGCTACTAATTGAAGTACATAGTTTTTGCTTCTCGTGTAGTTAGCTGTGGTACAGATGCATTTTATATGCATGTTTCCGTTCATGTTCTGAGACCATGTGGTTTTCTATGAGAAAATACCTGCAAAACATGCCGTGAAAACTTGCCAGCGTATGAACGTACCCTTAACGATACACAAAACTATTCCGGTATTTCAATTAATATATTGTTTACGGTTCGTACAACCGATATTCGCGATTGCATTACAATTAAAAAGAACAAAATAAAATTCACATAACAATCACAGGAATAATACCGTCTAACCGCTAACACGATGTGGTACCACAATTGGCCGTTATAAAATTATTGGTCGAACTCATTAAGTGGTCGATTAATTAGAGAACAGTCGTATACATGGACCGATGGATAATGTTGTTACGGAGTTTGCCATTTAACTGTCTAGAATGTTTCAATCGAACTATCTGTGACTGTTACTGAGTATATCGTTGTCGTACAAGTGCATGTATCCCGATGAGATGTGCACCCATTAGTATCAATCAAGAAATGAAGTGCACATGTCATATTCGATTGTGAGTGACTGGACAATTTCCCACCAGGATAATTTCAGACCAAAACAAGTTTTACTTTTTACATAAATTTGAGTGATACAGGTAACAAATATTCCTTAGTTCTTCTGTCTTAAAATGAGAGGCACGATTCGTAAGATTCAGATTGGTCGAAATTACTATTACTCGTACTTGAAAAGCTCGCATGAAATAACAGAATATGACCGGTATAATAAGAATATGAATATGAATTTGTTTGGGAGAGTGATTCACGGTGACCCATTCTACAACAAAATTTGGTGGCGAGGATTAATGAGCGCTACAACGGTATGTTGCAAATTTTAATTTACCAAAGTTCATTAGTGGGGTCTTCCCATTGTTGAGTGTTTGCTTATCGCACAATATTTACGTACTGTATTACAGGTGCTGAAGAACTGAATTTGGCTTTGTTTACATAACACGGCGTACAAACTTGACAATTTCATACTATATACGCGCTATTTATGATCAGAAAGGTCCGAGTGAACCACAAATTGATCTATAATAGCCCAATCAGGGCTAATAGCCTAAAATAGACCAACCAGTCTTCCTGGCACAGTGCTCACTGTTGTAAGAGAGGGAACTCTAATTTTCTTGACTATTGAAATTCTCTTTGTTTGAATATTGTTTATGTTTATTTTGAATATTCTCAGTTTGCGATATATCGTAAAGATGTTTGAGATTTATTGGAAAGGTTTGCGAGCTAAAGTTGTTTTGGGATTTATCGCAGAACTTTGCTCCCCCTTATCCTGTGAAATACCGATCGGTCTATTTTAGCCCGACCTGGCTATTATAGATCGATAGTTTATAATGTTTACTTTAATTACACGCAAATTAAGAAATTTGGACGATTATTTCAGACAACTTTACTCCACGTGTAAACAGGTCATGGAAATCCTGGCCCAGACCTGTTTAAGATGTCCGAGTTATAATGTTTACACAGAAGCCCATTAGCGCCAACGCATACAAATATATCTGCGATAAATCAGAAATCTCAAACATCTTTGCAATAAATCGCAAAGTAAAGTCACCAAGTAGTTTGAGAGTTATCGTCAAGATATTTAATATTTAGCACAAAGGTTTGTTCCCCTTATCCCGCATGCATGCTGGTTGTGAAAGACTAATCGGTCTATTCTAACCCGACCGTGCTATTATAGATCGATTATCCCAGATCCGGGAACACATCACACTCTATCTACTATCGTATGTACTATCGGACAGAGTATCCAAGTATGCACTCCACAGTACCTGTCTTGATATTTGTTAATCCAGAGTACCTGGACATTGCCTGGATATTTGGTACTCTAGAGTACCGACATTATTTGGTACTACAGAATACCAACAATTTGGTACGCCATGGTACCAACAACAGGACGCACGATTTCCACGCACAATTGTTGTTACTATTATCTTCCGTGCAACGCCATTTAAAGTTATTTAAGTTTTTCACCGGTCTCGCAAAGTGGGGTAAATATTGTTTACCTATAATATTACATGGCGTATTCTCATCGGTTAATTGACACGAGGCTACAGTAAGTTGTTTGTGCGACAGAAGAATGTCTGCTGAATGACTCGTTCCTCTACAAACAGCACACTTTTCCACTCTACAAACGTTCACACTTTTCCAATGGCTTTTACTTAGCGACCGACTTCGGTCGCGCCATGTAAGAAAGTTGTATAATTTCCGCATAGGATGACCGATGATCGCACTTTAACGGTATATATATATATATATATATAGCTATATATATATATATATATATATATATATATATATATATATATATATATATATATATATATACTGCGGATAGACAGATCACCATACCATTTACCTATTAATAGCGCATACATGTACGTATACATACGTCTCGGCGTTCCAACGAAGCTATATCTAAAAACTGAATGACTGGAGTAAAGTTGTGGCGGTTATCCAATTCAAATTAGAACAGATATACATTGCAGGTCAGATTATTTATTTTGAGAATACCATTTGAATTAAACCAATAATCATTCACCAACTGTGTTATACACTATAATATAGCTCATGCAGTTGTCTCTGTGGTTTGCCATGCACACTGTGAATTGCATGCGTTTGGTAGGGAGAATTTAAAAAAACAATTGCAAATAAAGTTCCTTTTTCGACATTTAATGACTATTTTATCCATAATAAACGATGAAGGCATGTGTTAGACTGCATAATATTTTCAGTAAAATGCTCAGGTCCAAAATGTTCTTTAAATCTGAAATATTGACATAATAGAAACTGAAACAGTGTTCGTCAATTATATTACAGCCAATAACGTGCGAACCTATTTCTGGAAACATTGTTCGAAGTTCAAAACATTTCCCAAAGACGCAGCTGAAATACGCATATAAATAATGTCAGGCCACACATGCAGTCCGGAGCAAGGTTCTATTGAACACAATTTAGCTGTGAAATATGTATGTGGAAATATGGATTATTAAAATGCCTTATTAATACAATGGGAAAACAAGCTTTCTCGTTTTCAACGCAATTACATTTTTATGATGCGCATCTCGGGATAGTTGACATTTGTCCTATAGACCACATGGCCGGATTCGTTATCTCAGGTGAATTATACGCCTGAGATGACAAATGATGAAATCACCATTCTAAACACGGATGATTCGCAGATGGAAGTGATAAACGTTGTAGCCAAAAGGCGCTGACGATACAGAAATTAGGCAAAACACTTTACCTATCAGAAAGAGAAAAAGGCGTGCATCGCGAAAATCTTCCAAGAAAGTAAAAATTGGTGAATAAAATATTATTTATTTTATTTGCTTGTTACGTTTTTTAGCAATGTCAGAGTATTCTTTACGATAATTTGGGTGGCCCTGAAAAGGGCCATTTAAATTTGTTCCGGAGTTAATCAAATGCAGACAAATCAGGATAAAGTCCTCCCTTGTTGTATGTGGGCCTCCAGTATGGATCCCGCACGTATTCCGCTGCCTAAGTGGTAATCCACCTTGGCAGCGGTCTTGGGGGATTATAGTACATCAATAGTCTTGAGAAATTCCGTTACTGGATTCATGTTTCAAAATGACGCTAACGTTAATGACGTTACAATTTACGCATGTAATAACGGTAGCATCTTCTAGGATCAATTGTATGGGATGCGCGGGCGTCGTTGACGATGTCATTGTGTTTTTCTACAAATTTTCCCGAACGTCAAATCAAGTGTGTTTCCTTTTTATAAAAATAAAACATCATATTTCTACGAATAAAACACCGATTTGATTCGGAGAAGATTTATATGTACCATTTTACCATTATCTCATAACATATTTCACTGAAAGGTAAATTCTACGAGTACATTTTACAACGCTAGCGTCTTCTAATTTATTCGAAGACTTTCGCTTTTGTTAAAAATACGCTGGTTAGCACAATTTACTAATACTTCGATTTTGTTTCTCGGTATTATTCTAAGTTCAGTGTGTCCAGCGAAGGGGAACGCCCACCCCATCGCTCGTCGCCACTTTAGCACATGGGCCAGAATGGCCCCGAGGGAGGGTTTGGCTGCCACTCTGACTGACCCCCTCGCTCGGGGCCAATCTGGCCCATGGGCCAGAGTGGCCCCGAGCGAGGTAGTGGGCCAGAATGGCGGCCAATACTACTGACATGTATGATTTGTATAACTATCTTCTGGGGTGTTTTGTGGCTTGTGTTTTCTACGAATTCATTTGAAGGGTTCACGTTTTAAGATTGACAGTAAAATGATGCTACTGCATGACCAGATATGCTATACACATAGTTTGCAATCCTAAACTTATATTGCTATATGAGTCAAATTTGATAACGTATTTTGATTTAGATCATGCCACAAAGCTCTACTCTGGCTACGCCCATAAATTCCCATAATATTCTACCAGTTCAAAACCTGGGAACCTTTTTGATTTTCTGCATGACGGGAAATTTATGACATTGAAAAAAATCAACGCATGTAATACCTGTATATTTCTTTATTAAAAGCTGTCCTTCTGCATGGTTGCCCACATCCAACAGTTCAGATGCTGCTTTTGGTGTACACTCATAAGCAACTTGTCTTTACTTGACTGGTCTCTTGGTCTAGAATTGACTCGATTATGGAGACTTTATTCTGCTCCAGAGGGGCTTTGCGCGCATTTTAATTATTTGAACATTTTAATTTAAAAAAAAATTTAATTCAATTTAAAACAAACAAATGTTAATCTAAATTATATTTTCCTTATTTTTAAATCAAATTTTTTAAAACCTAACGCCGTTATACCACACGAATCACCACACGTAATTTAGTTGAAATCTGTCCAGGGGTATTGGAGAACAGTTGCGAACAGACACACGGAAATACAGATATTCAGCTCCTATACCCTTCAATATATACAGACATACATGTAAATACACCAAATTGTGTCTTTGCTGGTGAAGCATCATGTAGAAATCTATCACAAACAAAGTGATGAACAGAGCGGAAACTCGTGTTGAGAGACATGCCCTTTGTTAAATTGATATAAACGCAGAATGAGATCGGATTAATAGTCAATGAGCAATAATTGCTTCTCAATGAATAAATCCACTGAGCGTGCACGCGGTCACAATAATTTATGTCAATAACCATTATATCGGCCTATCTTTTGGTCAGATTGGTAAGTGGGTAGTTTGATTGCATAATCATATCACCGTATCGAGTTGTCAATTGGCTGGCTACTGAACGACAAACACGCCCGCTTAGACCCAGTTTGGCTGGACCGCCAATGTAGTTTAAACCAGGTTTAAACTCTGAGGTTTAAACCGGAGATGACCAATCCGGCCTTAATGCTCCCGAAAACCGGAGATCAGTCGTTAAAGGCATGTGCACATTTACACAGTGTTAATCAAGTACCAGCCAATGCCCGCATGTCGTTTTTACCGCTGAGGTGAAATGCCAAACACATAACTAGTAATTTAACCCAATTTAACCCAATTCGTGCATATAATTACGTCCATCAACAACCAATAGCCTTCACACCCGTAATACGAGCGACGTCTCTAGTTTTCTATAAATAGTCAAACAACGCGTACGATATTACTACGACAAGCAAAAGTGCAAGTGAATAACTGGAAATAATAAGAATAGACTGAAATTTATAAATATATTCACTATCGATCATTCAAAAGAGGGTCCAGCACCCGTGGCTCAATATTTTGTTGGCAAATACACCACAACCTTGCCAAACTTGTGGTGGGCGAAACTATAGGCTGCTCCAGTGAGTGTAATCTAGCAATCTAGCAATGCTACACGTGGATCTACACATATTTACTTCTCACGTAATTAGCTCGGGTAGGGGTGCAATTTAGATACCTGCTCCGTTCATATTCTGGCACCTTATGGTTTTCTACGACGAAATGCCTACACAACACAAAAACGTGTGATTGTGTTATCACACCCTGGGAGATACAGAAGGATAAACAAACATGGCGCGAGTGGCTAAAATGTAAGTTTGGCGCCAAGCTTGGCGGTTTTTGTGGGAGGTGACTAAAGACAAGCTTGGCGGTTTGAAATTTGGAAAAGCCTTTTAAACGCTGTTTTCGCGTGCATTCTGTTGGAATAGCACCAGCAATTACTTATATGACCAAGGTTCGTTAATTAATCAACAATATTGGCAGTAATGACCTCGATTGGTTGGTTGATATGGGGCGTGGTCGCATAACGAATACATCGACTTTTTACGCAGATTTCTTGTCGATTTTTGGCCGATTTCTCTTTTTAAACACCAGTTGTACAAAGTTTACATCTTGGTACAGATGAAACACGTTCAATGACAATCATTTATCACTCTCATAATCGACCTTGGCGGATTATTACATTATATACAGAATGTTTTCCTTTTAGATGACCGATCACCGAACCGTCAATCTCAAATTTTAATTCAAAATATGAAGCTGAATTTCCGCCTATTTGTCGTTTCTAAAACACGTTCCAACTAGTTTTTCATGTAAAAACTTGTAAACTATTGATCATTTTTCACTCTCCTGAGGGGTCTGACGGGCTGATAGCGCTGAATGAGATCCGACAAGTACGATGGTGCCAGATTATTTGAACACTTATAAGTGAAAAGCAAGATCTTAAAATGGATGCTCAACGGGAAGCCAGTGTAATTTAGCTAGAATTGGAGTGATGTTATCAAATTGCTTTGTTTTGGTAACAATCCTAGCAGCACAGTTTAGTACAAGCTGAAGTTTCCGAATAAGGTATGTGTTGCACCCAAATAAAAGTGAGTTACAGTAGTCTATACGGCTTATGACAAATGCATGTACGGGTTGTTTGGCCCTCTCTTCGTCGACCACATTTCGCACCCTGCTGATATTTCTCAGGTGACAATATGCCAATCTGCAAACTTGCATTACATGCGCCTCCGCAGATAGATTGTCATCCATCACATGCCCCAGGTTGCGGACCATAGTCGACTTAGAGACTACACTATCTCCAAGCACAATATCGTGGGTAGTTGCTTTCTGCAACTGATACGGTAACCCGATATATATCAGTTCAGTTTTGTCAGGATTCAACTTAAGGAAATTATCAGTCATCCAGATTTTAATATCGGATACACAGTGCTCTAGGGATTCTCTGGCTGGAATCTCACAACCAGGGTTGAAATGAACGTAGTGTTGGGAATCATCCGCGTAAAAGTGAAAATTCAGTCCATGATGACGGATTATGTCCCCCAGCGGTAAGACGTAGACCACATAGAGCATGGGTCCGAGCACGGACCCCTGTGGCACACCGTACTTAAGTGCAAAAACATCCGAGTGAACGTTGTTCACCGTGACACTCGATGTACGGCCGTTCAGATATGACAATCATATTTTCCTTAAAGTATTGGATCTGATGATAGTTTCAGTTCTTAATGGTTTCTTGAAAATACATAACGACGCATTTCCATCGTATATCTAAAACATGACTGCATCATCAGTGCGTTGTGAGGATGTGTGTTTATATGCTCCATTACTCTAAATAATTATTCTAAGTGAGATTCTATCGAAATTTAATAGACATCATTTGAATGAACTCGAAAGAAGTAAAACCACAACCACATACTATAGGCAGATGACATCAGAAAAAGTCAACACTTGGATGTGTGTTGTGTTGATATATATAATTCAGTCTGTTTGGTCTTGGCGTCATTCCATGCAGTGTTGATGACAGGGGTGTACTTTAGAGCACCTTCAACCCCCGACGATGTTACCAAAATGTGTTGCTTTACATAATTATGAGTAATGCGTTTTATGTTGGTAGCCCGCATGTAATATATAACCATATAACAGCAGGTCTATTTATCTATATTATGTGCAACCTTCCGTGTCGTATGTAACTCATCGACATATCCATCTGCTGTTCGCTATAAACTCAGGAGTCGAACTATTTTTCGTTCAGTTTTAAATTCGTGCGCCAACGGGTGCGCGAAAAATAGTACTGCTCGAATTAAATACAAGTAAGGTATACTAAATGGCGTTTTGAAAACATTATTTATGCTTGCTATCATTTTCTGTAAAACATGGGTCATCTTTAGTATAAGAAAGGGGTGACCTGTGACAGAGACCGTTAGGGCTGATGTCACATACGCTCTCAGTTGTGAGTTAGATTGTAGGTCAGGAAAATATTTGTATGGGTTTTGGGTATTTTGGGTGTGATGGTGGCTTCGTCTGGAAAATTTGTTAATTAAATGGGTACTGTACACAAAATCCGGCCATCTATGGGACCATATCCTTTTATACTCAACAAAATATATGGAACAAATGAATGAATTTGAGCCATGTAAACATGTAATCAACATGGTAATCATAATGAAAATCAATATATGACTGGAGTCATATTAAAGTTCATTTTCATTATAAGTACCATGTTGTGTGCATAGTTCATAGAGCACATGAGTGTATTTTGCACTAATCCATGGCTCAAATTCATTCATGTGTTGCGTATAAAAGGAGATGGTGCCACAAATGACCGGATTTAGTGTACCCATTTAAGTGTGGTTCTCAATTATAATATTCCTTTGACTTCTGCTTTTGATCATACAAATCACAGGTATTTGGCCAAAAACAAAATTGGCCAAAAAAACAAAATTTAAATATATAAAGGTAAGTATCAAGGCTAATTTGTTTATCAAATTGATCTGGAATTCTAGCATTATGTGCCCAAGTAATCATATTTTTGGTTAAAGTTTTGCTTTCCGTCGTACTTTAAAAAAGTGAGCATAGAAAATCATTCGAAGTTGTCAATGACATTTATTTTTTGGTACCCGAAACGTCCGTCCAATGAAACATAAAAAAATCAAATAATCCAACCCTAAATCACCGAAATCTATACTATTATTATCAAAATAGATAGCCCTATTGTGAAACAGACGTTGTTTCATGAAGTACAGTTAATTTGGGCGTGGTACTCAACATACATCGAGTTTAATAACGATTTATGTCCTTTTTTTTCGTCAGTTTTACATATTTATTTTCGCGGGAGGCCATTTTGCAAAACTGAAAGCGAAACTAACTTGAACTTTATTAAATTAATTTTAATATCTCTCTTTTAATTGATATCCGGCATTCTTAATGACAAAAACATGCGGTGGATATATAATACCCACTAGATAAGGAATTAGATAAAACATTTTTTTTTATCGATGTAAAATTATTTTATTTTGGAGTCATTTACTGCAGCGTTTCTCTCGAGTGTGTTTCGCACTTTAAAAATGGCCTCCCGCGAAAAGAAATCTGTAAAACTGACGGAAACAAAAGAAAAATCCGTTATTAAACTCGATATATGTTGAGTACCACACCCAAATTAGCTGTCCTTCGTGAAACAACGTCTGTTTCACAATAGGGCTATTTAGTTTGATGATTAGAGTATAGATTTCGGTGATATAGGGGTCGGATTGTTTGATTTTTTATTTTTCATTGGACGGACGTTTCGGGTACCAACCAAATAAATTTGTGTTATCAACTTTAAATGTTTTTCTATGTTCACTAATGCTCAAATACGACGGCGAACCTATGATTATTTGGTCACATAGTGCTGCAATTACAGATCAATAAAAATTAATATGTTGCTTTTGTAGAGAAAAATGCTGACCTCCATCAAAAATGAGATATATACCTTTCCGAGAGTTTTATTAAATTAAAAAAAACAATTTGTGCCCAATACCTGTGATACAAATAGCTCCCATTTGATTATTAACAGAATGACCACACATAGCAGATGCCACATTCGATGTGCTCACTATACATCCCCGGTATACATGTTACTGCATGGCAGGGTTGGGGCGATTACATGCCCATGTAATCGATTACGATTATGATTACTTTTGATTTACATGATTACCATTATGATTATTAATTACATTTTTTTCAAAGTAATCGATTACGATTATAATTACTTTGGTAAATGTAATCGATTACTTTTTGATTACATCTGATTATAATTGTTATTTTCCAACCGTTTTGATCGCATAGGAATAAGTAATGAAATAAATCAACTTAAAATATCAAATTTGATTGAATAAAAAACATCACTACATAATATGGAAACAAGAAACGACTGAACAAATAGAAGGAAGCAAGCAATATACACATACACTTTTTACATTAACATACCTTGATGAGGTTTCACCAGTTATGCACCAAGTTATTGGGAATATATTATGTTTTATGTGTATTTATTTATATAAATATATTTTTAATATTTTGTTTTATTTTCTTACATGCATTGAAACTAACGCAAACTAGTTATGAAACTATCATTAGAAACAATTATAAATTAATTGCATGTTATGTTACATTCATTATCCAACACAATGGAAATAACACTAATGTTTATTTGATGATCATCCATTGATATCCTGATGGGGATTAAATTAGGCTTAACTCCATGAGTGCAGTGAATGACCAACCAGCTAATTAGGTCTACCAATGTACACCACACCTGCTTTGATCAGTTAATTAGCCCTATGTTACCAGTGTGACGCTACAGCCATTGTCTGTAGCAGTCACAATAATATTTAATCCTAATTGAAGTTGACTAGCTTATTTTATTCATATTATAATATTTCATTGTCTGTATCTTATATTAATTGCCATACATGCTGTAATCAACATTTTAGCAATTGTGTATTGTTATCTGTGTCCACTGCCAGAATGTACAGAGTGTACCACATGAACTAATTGTACTAACTTTATGATATGTTGTTTGTGTCTGTGCAAACTCCACAGTACTACAGTGTGAGACTATCAGTGTCCAATAGCTATCCATATGGATATTTTATTACAAGTAATCAAAAAGTAATAAAAATAATCATGTTTACAGGTACATTTGAAAGTAATCGATTACGATTACTTGTAATCAAAAAATGTAATGAGTACTGATTACAGGCGATTACTCCAAATTTTGTAAATTGTAGTGCGCTATATATGTATGTATTGTTACTCAATAACAACAAATCAAAAATGCTATTGTGCGTAGTATGATTTCTATTATGTGCTCACATGAGAATAACATAGTGCTTGCGCTTAACAAATTAGTTAGAATCAAACTTCACTTACCTGAAGGAATCTGTTTTCTGACTGTGTGCGATGGTTGGTGTCTGGTGCGGAACCGCGATGTATATTTATTGAGAGCGAAGAGCACCATGTGGCTGTGATGAAATCCTTTCTACTAACATGACAAATCTCTGATATATACGTGATCGTGTTGCGATCATATCTCGTGAACGAATTCATATTTGTGCGTGATAACACATGACAAATCTATTATACATACGTAATCATTTTCACAGAAACTAAATACGATGCTATCTGATAATGTTGTGAACATATGTCGTGCACGAATTCATATTTGTGCGTGATAACGCATGACAAATCTATTATATACACGTAATCATTTTCACAGAAACTAAATACGATGTTATCTGATAATGTTGTGAACATATGTCGTGCACGAATGAATGTTATAGATGAAAACTATATTAATAACAAAATCGTGTTTGCAACGTACGCATTAACTGGAGAGGATATGTTGTCGGATTGCACGCATAATAGCACCCATCGATAAGGGTACGTTCATACAATGACAAGTTTGCACGGCCTTTCTTGCAGACATTTTCTCATAGACAACCCTATGGCGCCAGCATATGAATGGCAGCATTCATATAAAAACATATTTACCAAAGCCAATGACATGCCAAGTAAAATTCATGTGGTTCCAAATGCAACGGTGTTACTAACACTTTGCCATAAATTAATTGGTTGGTTGATTCTTACGAGATAATTTCATGACATGTATGTGAACTATATTGTTTTTACTTCGTATGTAGTTAGCTCTAGTACAGATGCATTTGATAAGCATCTTTACATTCAATTCCTGTCATATTGTAGCTTGCTATACCAAAATACCTTCAGATATTGTCTGGCAAAATGTCGAGCGTGTGAACATACCCTAACGGACTGGCATGAGTTCGCCAAACCGGTGGTGTATTGAATCTCCATGTTGTAGTCTCACATAGTTATCAAAATGGCTACTTCTACCAAAATATTGACTCAGTTTAATTCCACAATCATTATAAAGGCTTTGACCAAACATGACAGTGCACTGTTTATTAGCAAAGTACTTCTGGTGGACATGATATATCAATACATTATTATCAATATCAAAACATTACATTTTTGAATTTGTTGTTTTTAAGTTGTTGGATATTTCCTGACCCAGAACTCAGTAGTAAAACAAAATCACACATACATATAAATGAAATTACGTATAATATCCACCCAAGATTATCACTGGGACCTTATTTTTCGGAGAAACTCACCAGGACTGGAAACGAAAAAAGTTCTAATGTAGACACCCTCTTCCCACCCATTCCGGCCACCAACGAAGACCCACTAACCACGTCACAGACTTTAACCGATAGAAAACCATGTCACAGCCTATTCAGAGGTTTGCAAAAAATGCATAGTTCTCAAATTGGGCAACGCCATTTAAGCCTGTCAGTGATAGCTATAATAGTATTTCAACCCATGTGTGTACGCCACGTTCAAACTTTGTATTTTAATATGATAAAACAAAAACGCCTGTCTTTGATTGATTTAATTATAATCCATGCACATATCGATATCGTGCCATACGTTCATGGAACTTACCGACTTCCGTTACGCCGAACTCAATAAGTTCTCTCTAATTATTGTGCCATCGTCAATTTTAGGGTTTTATACATTGAATATTGCTAAACGATTGCTTCTAACTATATGTATGTTGCCATTCCTTGTAGCACCAAACAGGTTTCACGAATTTCCTGCATTTTGTATTTAGGAATACCACGAAATATCTAGCAATCTGAAAACAGTTGATTCGTATATCCAGTAAATAGACACTAAATGTCCCTCCAGAAAACGCGTCCTGTCGTTCTTATTTCTACCAACTGAATGTTTCGCTCAGACTGACAGCTATTTAACGACGGCAACTATTTACCGTTCCGAATACCCAGCGGATATGTTATAGCAAATGCTCTATCGAAAAAACATATCAACCATTTATGTTCTAATTTTGTTCTAGGTTAGGTGATATGTTTAGTATATTAAATGTAACAATACGAACCACTGCTTTTTATCGACAGTGACAATCTAATAATTTTAAGACAGCGGGCATATTTTGATTGAAACTTCAAAAATTGACGGTAAAAAAAACTCGGTTTAGTGAAGCCTGACTTAAGATGACAAATCCGTCCTTTGGTTTCAACATTGTTTTTTATCCACCAGATATATAATTGTTTTACATAAAATACATTGATCTTGGAAATACATAAGGAATTGATATAATATATATAGTATGGTAATTGTATTTGTTAGAAAAGGAGAAAAGGACAGTAATAACATGGCTTTTCAGAATAACTAAACGAGATGCTATCGTGTTATGTTGCGATCATATCTCGTGAACGAATTCATATTTGTGCGTGATAACACATGACAAATCTATTATACATACGTAATCATTTTCACAGAAACTAAATACGATGCTATCTGATAATGTTGTGAACATATGTCGTGCACGAATTCATATTTGTGCGTGATAACGCATGACAAATCTATTATATACACGTAATCATTTTCACAGAAACTAAATACGATGTTATCTGATAATGTTGTGAACATATGTCGTGCACGAATGAATGTTATAGATGAAAACTATATTAATAACAAATTCGTGTTTGCAACGTACGCATTAACTGGAGAGGATATGTTGTCGGATTGCACGCATAATAGCACCCATCGATAAGGGTGCGTTCATACAATGACAAGTTTGCACGGCCTTTCTTGCAGACATTTTCTCATAGACAACCCTATGGCGGCCAGCATATGAATGGCAGCATTCATATAAAAACATATTTACCAAAGCTAATGACATGCCAAGTAAAATTCATGTAGTTCCAAATGCAACGGTGATACTAACACTTTGCCATAAAATAATTGGATGGTTGATTTTTACGAGATAATTTCATGACATTTATGTGAACTATATTGTTTTTACTTCGTATGTAGTTAGCTCTAGTACAGATGCATTTGATAAGCATCTTTACATTCAATTCCTGTCATATTGTAGCTTGCTATACCAAAATGCCTTCAGATATTGTCTGGCAAAATGTCGAGCGTGTGAACGTACCCTAACGGACTGGCATGAGTTCGCCAAACCGGTGGTTTATTGAATCTCCTGCTATAGTGGCTAGGTCTGAATAAGGACATGTTGCAGTCTCACATAGTTATCAAAATGGCTACTTCGACCTAAATATTGACTCAGCTTTAGGTCCACAATCATTATAAAGGCTTTGACCAAACATGACAGTGCACTGTTTATTAGCAAAGTACTTCTGGTGGATATGATATATCAATACATTATTATCAATATCAAAACATTACATTTTTGAATTTGTTGTTTTTAAGTTGTTGGATATTTCCTGACCCAGAACTCAGTAGTAAAACAAAATCACACATACATATAAATGAAATTACGTATAATATCCACCCAAGATTATCACTGGGACCTTATTTTTCGGAGAAACTCACCAGGACTGGAAACGAAAAAAGTTCTAATGTAGACACCCTCTTCCCACCCATTCCGGCCAACAACGAAGACCCACTAACCACGTCACAGACTTTAACCGATAGAAAACCATGTCACAGCCTATTCAGAGGTTTGCAAAAAATGCATAGTTCTCAAATTGGCCAACGCCATTTAAGCCTGTCAGTGATAGCTATAATAGTATTTCAACCCATGTGTGTACGCCACGTTCAAACTTTGTATTTTAATATGATAAAACAAAAACGCCTGTCTTTGATTGATTTAATTATAATCCATGCACATATCGATATCGTGCCGTACGTTCATGGAACTTACCGACTTCCGTTACGCCGAACTCAATAAGTTCTCTCTAATTATTGTGCCATCGTCAATTTTAGGGTTTTATACATTGAATATTGCTAAACGATTGCTTCTAACTATATGTATGTTGCCATTCCTTGTAGCACCAAACAGGTTTCACGAATTTCCTGCATTTTGTATTTAGGAATACCACGAAATATCTAGCAATCTGAAAACAGTTGATTCGTATATCCAGTAAATAGACACTAAATTTCCCTCCAGAAAACGCGTCCTGTCGTTCTTATTTCTACCAAATGAATGTTTCGCTCAGACTGACATCTATTTAACGACGGCAACTATTTACCGTTCCGAATACCCAGCGGATATGTTATAGCAAATGCTCTATCGAAAACACATATCAACCATTTATGTTCTAATTTTGTTCTAGGTTAGGTGATATGTTTAGTATATTAAATGTAACAATACGAACCACTGCTTTTTATCGACAGTGACAATCTAATAATTTTAAGACAGCGGGCATATTTTGATTGAAACTTCAAAAATTGACGGTAAAAAAAACTCGGTTTAGTGAAGCCTGACTTAAGATGACAAATCCGTCCTTTGGTTTCAACATTGTTTTTTATCCACCAGATATATAATTGTTTTACATAAAATACATTGATCTTGGAAATACATAAGGAATTGATATAATATATATAGTATGGTAATTGTATTTGTTAGAAAAGGAGAAAAGGACAGTAATAACATGGCTTTTCAGAATAACTAAACGAGATGCTATCGTGTTATGTTGCGATCATATCTCGTGAACGAATTCATATTTGTGCGTGATAACACAGGACAAATCTATTATACATACGTAATCATTTTCACAGAAACTAAATACGATGCTATCTGATAATGTTGTGAACATATGTCGTGCACGAATTCATATTTGTGCGTGATAACGCATGACAAATCTATTATATACACGTAATCATTTTCACAGAAACTAAATACGATGTTATCTGATAATGTTGTGAACATATGTCGTGCACGAATGAATGTTATAGATGAAAACTATATTAATAACAAATTCGTGTTTGCAACGTACGCATTAACTGGAGAGGATATGTTGTCGGATTGCACGCATAATAGCACCCATCGATAAGGGTACGTTCATACAATGACAAGTTTGCACGGCCTTTCTTGCAGACATTTTCTCATAGACAACCCTATGGCGGCCAGCATATGAATGGCAGCATTCATATAAAAACATATTTACCAAAGCTAATGACATGCCAAGTAAAATTCATGTAGTTCCAAATGCAACGGTGATACTAACACTTTGCCATAAAATAATTGGATGGTTGATTCTTACGAGATAATTTCATGACATTTATGTGAACTATATTGTTTTTACTTCGTATGTAGTTAGCTCTAGTACAGATGCATTTGATAAGCATCTTTACATTCAATTCCTGTCATATTGTAGCTTGCTATACCAAAATGCCTTCAGATATTGTCTGGCAAAATGTCGAGCGTGTGAACGTACCCTAACGGACTGGCATGAGTTCGCCAAACCGGTGGTTTATTGAATCTCCTGCTATAGTGGCTTGGTCTGAATAAGGACATGTTGCAGTCTCACATAGTTATCAAAATGGCTACTTCTACAAAAATATTGACTCAGCTTTAGGTCCACAATCATTATAAAGGATTTGACCAAACATGACAGTGCACTGTTTATTAGCAAAGTACTTCTGGTGGATATGATATATCAATACATTATTATCAATATCAAAACATTACATTTTTGAATTTGTTGTTTTTAAGTTGTTGGATATTTCCTGACCCAGAACTCAGTAGTAAAACAAAATCACACATACATATAAATGAAATTACGTATAATATCCACCCAAGATTATCACTGTGACCTTATTTTTCGGAGAAACTCACCAGGACTGGAAACGAAAAAAGTTCTAATGTAGACACCCTCTTCCCACCCATTCCGGCCACCAACGAAGACCCACTAACCACGTCACAGACTTTAACCGATAGAAAACCATGTCACAGCCTATTCAGAGGTTTGCAAAAAATGCATAGTTCTCAAATTGGGCAACGCCATTTAAGCCTGTCAGTGATAGCTATAATAGTATTTCAACCCATGTGTGTACGCCACGTTCACACTTTGTATTTTAATATGATAAAACAAAAACGCCTGTCTTTGATTGATTTAATTATAATCCATGCACATATCGATATCGTGCCGTACGTTCATGGAACTTACCGACTTCCGTTACGCCGAACTCAATAAGTTCTCTCTAATTATTGTGCCATCGTCAATTTTAGGGTTTTATACATTGAATATTGCTAAACGATTGCTTCTAACTATATGTATGTTGCCATTCCTTGTAGCACCAAACAGTTTTCACGAATTCACGAATTTCCTGCATTTTGTATTTAGGAATACCACGAAATATCTAGCAATCTGAAAACAGTTGATTCGTATATCCAGTAAATAGACACTAAATGTCCCTCCAGAAAACGCGTCCTGTCGTTCTTATTTCTACCAACTGAATGTTTCGCTCAGACTGACAGCTATTTAACGACGGCAACTATTTACCGTTCCGAATACCCAGCGGATATGTTATAGCAAATGCTCTATCGAAAAAACATATCAACCATTTATGTTCTAATTTTGTTCTAGGTTAGGTGATATGTTTAGTATATTAAATGTAACAATACGAACCACTGCTTTTTATCGACAGTGACAATCTAATAATTTTAAGACAGCGGGCATATTTTGATTGAAACTTCAAAAATTGACGGTAAAAATAACTCGGTTTAGTGAAGCCTGACTTAAGATGACAAATCGGTCCTTTGGTTTCAACATTGTTTTTTATCCACCAGATATATAATTGTTTTACATAGAATACATTGATCTTGGAAATACATAAGGAATTGGTATAATATATATAGTATGGTAATTGTATTTGTTAGAAAAGGAGAAAAGGACAGTAATGACATGGCTTTTCGGGTGTTATGATTCTCCCCATGTATCATCAAGGACCCCTGTAAAAGATATCGCAAAGTATTTATCGCAAAGAATGAAAGATTGTTGCGATTTATCCCAGATATACTTTATATATCTTGTTGAAGTTGTTCCAAATAGCGGTGTTTTTTGTATCAATCAAGATTTTTCGACTTTCCCAATTTTAAATCAGACAAATATTTGGATAAAATTTGTTACTAAAGCAAATTTTTGGTAATGGCCACCGTAAAGGGACATAATCCAAGATACAACAGAAACTGTTGTAATTTGTGTGCGCTGACTATCCATATGGATATTGCATCAGAAGCTGTTGTAATATTATTACATTTGTTTTTAGTGTACATCTATAATGTTGGTAATGTTGGTAGTTGTGCGCGTTTAAATCACTACATTAGTTTATAAGACGTCTGTGCATTAATTGTGCTCTTCTTGTACAAGGTTACAATACACCAAATGATTTATATAGGCCTCAGTGTTAACAAATCCCGCTGGCCTGTATTCACAGGAATGCTTTGACCCTGCACGAGTATTTGAAATTAAAGAACGTCCTTTTAAACACACAAAAATGTGCCCAAAAGTACTTGTGAACGTGATAAATCACACTGCCGCTTGACAAACGTTACACTACCCTTAAAATTGAGGGAAAAAATGACATCGAAAAAAATACAAATACCTCCCATAAATTATTCGCCATTTGCACAGCCATAACCGTTTACCATGTGGTTATATTTGATGTTTCTCGACGGGAAACACATTTGTGCATTTTTTCGTGCACTTTTCATCCATGTATCATTGACTTAGTTTAAACATATTTATTTGTCTAAATTCAATAATACATAGGAAATAACACATATACTTTTATACAGAAAATGGGATTGGAGGACAAGTGCTGACTCACTTATGAGTATCTCCTCTCCCGTACGCGTCGCGTCGCGTTTGCTCATTGGCCTTTCGGAAAACAGGATCTCAATTGCTATAAAATCAGTTCAACATGTCGAACTGTAGATAAGATCGAATGAATACTGAAATCGTGTCTATCGTGCGAGTATGGGCTTGGATTTCATCTGGCTACAATTAAGCTCAGCAAGGGGACGAAAAGCGTGCATGACCTGCGCAATTCACGAATTCGGGCTCATCTCAAGGTTAGCATTCAGACTAGATATATCTACGCCCGACCAGGTACCCCTTTAACTGTCACAGAACGAACGGCCTTCCTCAATGGTCACACATATAAGGCGTGATATTTGAACAACGTATAACTATGCAGTCACATTCCGCTGAACTAGAAACCTAGCCATTGTTATGAAACGCAGCATTCCACCATCTCAAATCGTTGATACTGACTACAATACAAACGCTCTAACCGCCGAGTTTCGCACGCACCACAAAGAAACAGCGATACAAAGATTGTGCTTCAATTCAGCCGAGCTGCATCGTTAGCTCATTAGCTGAGCATTGCCACGAGTGTGTGTATATCATGAAGATAACGTAGATACACACACGTACATTAAATGCCTTAAATAAAACTTAAAGAAATAGATAGGCGGATGGATTGGGAATTAATTATATGGCATTGGTTTGGTATGTTATGGTGTATCGTTGTTTCTGACGCTACTGTATGCACTATCACGATCTTCTCATTATTATTGATACACGAATCGTGCTAGCTGAAATGAGTTTTTGGTTGCCTAAAGCACGTATAAACACCATAAAGCATTTTGTCATATGCTTATATGTACCAACACGTGTTATGCGATACAATTGGTGATTGACGCAGACTGTTACCAATGTTAACTGATCGACGTCCTGATTTAAAAACGATGAGTGATTTACTCAATGACGACCATGTAACACATGTCCGCAAGTTGTGCGAATTTATTAAGCTTGTAAATAGATAAATGACCGAATAACTCAGCTAGACAATGGGTAGAACAAGCAATATCACAATTTGTACAAGAACAGTACCGATATACGCATACACATAGTTATTAATATATATTTATAAATATGTATATGTAAGCATCTACAATAAATTTATTTATCGATATGTGCTTATATACATATGTATCTACAATCTTGATGTACATGCTACAGTGTTACATATATGTAGCAATGGAGGTTATGCGATGTATCCATGTAATACATCATTTGACATCCGGAAGATCACATGCCTATGTACATATTGTATATATATTTAACTATTAGTATCCCCATATCTATGTTATGTAATATGTTGATGAGAACTAAACTGATTGAGTGGTCATGCAAATAATTTTACGCTGTACATGTGCATGCACAAGTCCCCAATAGCGATTAGTGTGTACTGGCTGGAAATCGGTTAATGTTGACGATCGGTGATATCCAATATTTTATTTCGCTTGATGAATCGATGAGACCACTGCCACCGGCGAAGTATTGGTGGACTGCGATGCGAGGGTGTGAGTGGTTCTCCAAGTATGTTATCAACACAGAAGGCAAACACATCATTCAAGTCAAACATATCTAGTTTGCTGCCATCGTGCAGACTATCGTGCAAAAATTGACAACAAGACTAGCGTTCTAAAGCCTCTGATTCTCCATTTTGTAAATAAGTTGTTATTGGGAGAATTGTTCTCAAAGCCATTTTGGCTGGCAAAACCCGCGCTGATACATTGTGCTGTTAATACCATATTCTGTATTGTTAACAGTTTTAACCCCCGCTGATACATTGTGCTGTTACTACCATCTTCTGTATTGTTAACAGTTTTAACCCGCGCTGATACATTGTGCTGTTAATACCATCTTCTGTATTGTTAACAGTTTTAACGATTGTTGCGAGAGTAACAACTGTAAGTTTTATAACTTATTCTCTGATCGCTTACTGGTGCCCTATCCAATTTAAACTAGTTCACTACTGACTCACCCGATCGCTTACTGGTGCCCTATCCCATTTGAACTAGTTCACGACTCACTCACCCGATCGCTTACTGGTGCCTTATCCAATTTAAACTAGTTCACGACTCACTCACCGATCGCTTACTCGTGCCCTATCCAATTTAAACTAGTTCACTACTGACTAACCCGATCGCTTACTGGTGCCCTATCCAATTTTAACTAGTTCACTGCTGACTCACCCGATCGCTTACTGGTGCCCTATCCAATTTGAACTAGTTCACGATTCACTCACCCGATCGCTTACTGGTGCCCTATCCAATTTAAACTAGTTCACTACTGACTCACCCGATCGCTTACTGGTGCCCTATCCCATTTGAACTAGTTCAAGACTCACTCACCCGATCGCTTACTGGTGCCTTATCCAATTTAAACTAGTTCACGACTCACTCACCCGATCGCTTACTGGTGCCCTATCTAATTTAAACTAGTTCACTACTGACTCACCCGATCGCTTACTGGTGCCCTATCCAATTTGAACTAGTTCACGACTGACTCACCCGATCGCTTACTGGTGCCCTATCCAATTTGAACTAGTTCACGATTTACTCACCCGATCGCTTACTGGTGCCCTATCCAATTTAAACTAGTTCACTACTGACTCACCCGATCGCTTAAAATGGTATTCTTAGTGGGGGGCGGTTAGTGGTATTCTTAGTGGGGGACGGGCAGTGGTATTCTTAGTGGGGAGAGCTTTCCAATGAATGGCAACAAGCCATATTTCCGACTAAATCCTGAAAAGTTACCCATAATTCTGCTGTGGTTAAGAAGTCGATTACTTAGAGCATTACTGTAGGATAATATTGAAGTTCCCCAGACGAGCGAGAGAGTCAATTTGTCTATGTTGCCCTCAGGTGGCATGTGGCTACGTTATAACATCGAGATAGTGTGTCCATGGGCACGTGGCGCCACGGGGCGGTCCCGGGTGGTCCCAATGTTCTTTTTGTTTATATACTATTTTATCGGATTTTGATAGATGATAAATAGTCGAAACATGATATGACATGCGCTTAGCATGGCATATAGTCAGCAAACTGCAACTGATGATGGTCTTATCAAAACATTTGGCATCTTTTTAACTCATTGGGAGAATGTTTCAAAAATTTATAAATTCTACTTTTGGCATTAAATGATTCTGATTTTTAAGGGTACGTTCTAAAACTATTTTCAAAATTCCAATAAACCGCTCCGGGATCCAGCTTCCACCTCAACATTCATGTCATCAGAACGAGGACCAATTTGTCTGCGAGAAATTGGGACCTTGGTCATCATCACATCTAGCCTCGAATCTTCTTTAATATGCCTATAGCAGACAACCTCCCCTTTCTTTTGACATCCATACATTTGTGCACCACCTTCATTATGTGGGAAAATTATGTGACGGATAGGTTGTGAACTATTGTTTCTTTCACTATTCTTATTTTGATGGACAGAAAGGCTTTGTGGTTCGTTACGACCGTCAGTCCGTCCTCCGTTCTGACGATACTTATGAATTAACTCATGAAATAACACGGGGATATTTGCGGATTGTACAGCGAAATGTTCCAGGTTCGACACCATAGGATAGGATAGGATATTTTATTTTAATATACATAATTATATCAATGCATAATACATTTAACAAATATTGTATTGTATAGTCGATGGGTGACATAGTCAGGCTAGACTGTCTTACTTCCACCATATGATATATACATAGGCGGCGACATAACAAACGGCATGGCATCGGAAAGATATCGCGGGAATTCGGCCATTTTCGGAAAAGTTCGTTACTTCCCATTGATGACGGACATGCTACAATTATACAACGGGAACGCGGCCAATTTGAATGTTCGGACAGGTTCTATGCCTCCCAATGTTGACGGACATACCACAACTATGATTCTTCGGTCCAAGAGATCATTATTGATTGATATAACCTATACATAGTCCGGGGAATTTTGTGATATGCATAATAAATTTATAATACTAAAATATCAGCCACGGAGATATAAACGTAGCTGTTATGATAACACGGGAATCTGTAAAATATAGTAATTCGTGCGGTCGCTGCGATCTCGGTGGATTCCGATACCTCTCGCTGACAACAACGGCACCTCCGATGATTATATAAACAAAATAACCTGGCCACGACTGTGTGTGGGATTAAAAGTTGCACATTTTGTGCTTTGTAAGCAATTCATGAGATTCAGGGTTCTCTGCAATTTTATTTATACTATTTTTATTTTTGACTGGCTAAAACTGCTCTGACGGCAGACTGTCTGTTCATCATTAGCGGAATGTAAGCTTCCGGTGAGCAAGGCAGGGTACCTTGTTTGTGGGCCCAGGACACTGTGGCATCACCCATTGCTCATTCTGAATATGGGCACCATAAAAAAAAAAAATAAAAAAAAAATATGTATAAGTAAGCATATACAATAAACTTATTTATTGATATTTGCTTATATACATATGTATCTACAATCTTGATGTACATGCTACAGTGTTACATATATGTGTCAATGGAGGTTATGCGATGTATCCATGTAATACATCATTTGACATCCGGAAGTTCACACGGCTATGTACATATTGTATATATATTTAACTATTAGTATCCCCATATCTATGTTATGTAATAGGATGATGAGAACTAAACTGATTGATTGGTCATGCAAATAATTTTACGATGTACATGTGCATGCACAAGTCCCCAATAGCGATTAGTGTGTACTGGCTGGAAATCGGTTAATGTTGACGATCGGTGATATCCAATATTTTATTTCGCTTGATGAATCGATGAGACCACTGCCACCGGCGAAGTATTGGTGGACTGCGATGCGAGGGTGTGAGTGGTTCTCCAAGTATGTTATCAACACAGAAGGCAAACACATCATTCAAGTCAAACATATCTAGTTTGCTGCCATCGTGCAGACTATCGTGCGAACATTGTCAACAAGACTAGCGTTCTAAAGCCTCTAATTCTCCGTTTTGTAAATAAGTTGTTATTGGGAGAATTGTTCTCAAAGCCATTGACTGACTCACCTGATCGCTGACTGGTGCCCTATCCAATTTAAACTAGTTCACTACTGACTCACCCGATCGCTTACTGGTGCCCTATCCAATTTAAACTAGTTCACCACTGACTCACCCGATCGCTTACTGGTGCCCTATCCAATTTGAACTAGTTCACGACTCACTGACCATTTCGCTTACTGGTGCCTTATCCAATTTAAACTAGTTCACGACTCACTCACCCGATCGCTTACTGGTGCCTTATCCAATTTAAACTAGTTCACTACTGACTCACCCGATCGCTTACTGGTGCCCTATCCAATTTGAACTAGTTCACGACTCACTCACCCGATCGCTTACTGGTGCCTTATCCAATTTAAACTAGTTCACTACTGACTCACCCGATCGCTTACTGGTGCCCTATCCAATTTAAACTAGTTCACTACTGACTCACCCGATCGCTTACTGGTGTCCTATCCAATTTGAACTAGTTCACGACTCACTCACCCGATCGCTTACTGGTGCCCTATCCAATTTAAACTAGTTCACTACTGACTCACCCAATCGCTTACTGGTGCCCTATCCAATTTAAACTAGTTCACGACTCACTCACCCGATCGCTTACTGGTGCCCTATCCAAATTAATCTAGTTCACTACTGACTCACCCGATCGCTTACTGGTGCCCTATCCAATTTGAACTAGTTCACGACTCACTCACCCGATCGCTTACTGGTGCCTTATCCAATTTAAACTAGTTCACTACTGACTCACCCGATCACTTACTGGTGCCCTATCCAATTTGAACTAGTTCACTACTGACTCACCCGATCGCTTTCTGGTGCCCTATCCAATTTATAATAGTTCACTACTGACTCACCCGATCGCTTACTGGTGCCCTATCCAATTTAAACTAGTTCACGACTCACTCACCGATCACTTACTGGTGCCCTATCCAATTTAAACTAGTTCACTACTGACTCACCCGATCGCTTATTGGTGCACTATCCAATTTAAACTAGTTCACTACTCACTCACCGATCACTTACTGGTGCCCTATCCAATTTAAACTAGTTCACTACTGACTCACCCGATCGCTTACTGGTGCCCTATCCAATTTGAACTGGTTCACGACTCACTCACCCGATCGCTTACTGGTGCCTTATCCAATTTAAACTAGTTCACTACTGACTCACCCGATCACTTACTCGTGCCCTATCCAATTTGAACTAGTTCACTACTGACTCACCCGATCGCTTACTGGTGCCCTATCCAATTTAAACTAGTTCACGACTCACTCACCCGATCGCTTACTGGTGCCTTATCCAATTTAAACTAGTTTAATACTGACACACCCGATCACTTACTGGTGCCCTATCCAATTTGAACTAGTTCACGGCTCACTCACCCGATCGCTTACTGGTGCCCTATCCAATTTAAACTAGTTCATGACTCACTCACCCGATCGCGTACTGGTGCCCTATCCAATTTGAACTAGTTCACGACTCACTCACCCGATCGCTTACTGGTGCCTTATCCAATTTAAACTAGTTCACTACTGACTCACCCGATCACTTACTCGTGCCCTATCCAATTTGAACTAGTTCTCTACTGACTCACCCGATCGCTTGCTGGTGCCCTATCCAATTTGAACTAGTTCACGACTCACTCATCCGATCGCTTACTGGTGCCCTATCCAATTTGAACTAGTTCACGACTCACTCACCCGATCGCTTACTGGTGCACTATCCAATTTAAACTAGTTCACTACTGACTCACACGATCGCTTACTGGTGCCCTATCCAATTTAAACTAGTTCACTACTGACTCACCCGATCGCTTACTGGCGCCCTATCCAATTTGAACTAGTTCACGACTGACTCACCCGATTGAATAGCCACCATAGGATCACAACACAAACATGACCTTGGACTATATATATAGACAACAAGCTGAATTTCGATAGACAGGTTAAAGCCACATGGCGGTTTGCGCTCCAAAATGCACATAATATTATTCGCTTTAAAAAATGATCTCTGTTACGAAATAGCTCGATAACTATCTGAACTACCTTTCTACGAGCACTATGTAACCCAAAAAGACGCACTGAAGTAATGAATAATACAACTATGAATACGGTGTTTGGGTCCCAAATAAAAAACGCCATTTGCACGACATGGAACAGAAAAGGGCATTCCGTGTTATTCTATTCCTGATATGGTAGCAATAAAGAGCGTTTGTCTGATTCTGGCGAAAACTGCTGAAAAATGGCTGTGACTTCGGAAAGTGTTTTTTTTTCCCAGAGCATACGAAGCCGGTATACCAATAGTTCGTTTATTTATCGACCTATCGTATTCGTCGCTCCAAATTACGTAAATACAAAAGTTGGAGATTCGAATGAGCCATGTCCTTTTAATGAAACAGTGCTCAAAGATAAAAACAAATTGTATGAATCGTCAATAGGTCATTCACATACAATGAACATGACAGTATTGCTTCCCTTATGCGGCTACTAATTAGACCAATACTCGAGTATGGGAACGCAGTGAATAAAATTAACCAATTCAAACACGCCAGAGCAATCGAGAGTGTCCAAAGGCGTGCCACAAAACTCTAATTCCAAAGTTATGGGATCTACCCTATGAAACCAGACTCTGTAAATCGAATTTGATGTCCCCTAAGCACAGGCGCTACATGGGAGTAATGACTGAAGTCTACAATATAGTAAGTGGACTGATGATACCCACCCCAGTTGGGGCCATTTCAGGAACGATAACTCTATCCGACTTTTACTCCGCAGTACTCCCGTTGGAGTTTGACCTATATTCTCCGCCCACGCGTCGGTCTATTTGTACCGGTTGGACATGTCCGGACATGACCCGCTGGTTATATCCAGACTTCTCCATATGAATGGTATATTATCTACATGTATATCACGTGATGATCTCGGTGGGGTAGCTTCAGTCTTGAATGTTAAAGGGACACTAGGCTCTCACTGGGGATGATTATTAAAGTGACACTCACTATGGATGAATGTTAAAGTAACACATGGCGCACACTGGGGGATAATGTTAAAGTGACACTCGCATTGAAAAGTTCAAAAAGTTCAAAAAGTTCAAAAATTTCAAAAAGTTCAAAAAGTTCAAAAATTTTTAAAATTTCAAAAATTTCAAAAACTTCAAAAATTTCAAAAAGTTCAAAAATTTCAAAAACTTACAAAATTAAAAAAAATTCGAAAAACTTCAAAAACTTCACAAATTTCACAAATTTCAAAAAACTTCAAAAATTAAACAAAATTCAGGATTTAGTCATAAATGTGACCCGCTATATCAAATCCAGTCGGAAGTCGTGATTTTTGTATCCTGTGCCAATGCATTCTCTTATATATGCGAGTCGACCAGCCGGCGGCGGCGGCGGCGGCGGCGGCGGCCGTAATGCGCATGTCAACGCAGTGCCGGCGGCGGCGGCGGCGGCAACTACATAATCCTATGGCATGCAAAGAAATTGGCGGCGGCGGCGGCGGCGGCGGTTAAAGATTTAGTCACAAATATGTCTTGTTTCCATTCATCGGAAAACTATGGGGGTAAGGTGGTGAGCGCCACCGAAAAAAGCAAGTGAGCGAGGGAAAAAAGAGAAAAATAACATGACAAGTGGTACATAGTACAATTTATTATATTAACTATTCACTGTCACTTTCGTCCGAATTGTCATCACTTTCGTCAGATGTGTCATTTGTTTCGTCCATGAACTTTTCTAGCAATGGTCTGTACTTTAATATATATATATATATATATATATACACACAATTGATATTAATATGTTTGCCAATAATTTACACATCCATGAATCGATCTGAAAACATTATGGTTCATTGTCAACATTTTTCACGAGTAGTTGTCAATATTTAGACATTCCTGGAAGAAATTATCCCGACTGCCTTCCCGTTCGACCCATTGGTCAGTGTATAATGTCACGATAGTGTGTGCCCATTGCACAATTTCGCTGACCAATGAGAAGTCGTTGTCTTTGTATGCTTTTAAACACATTTTTCCTGTGAACAGGAATGCAGCCATTATTCTCTCCCATGTGTAGGGGCCATCTTCCCGAAATATATTGTCCAACAAGTCACTAAATATATAGGGAAAATGATCCCTATCGTAATTGTCCAATTTCCCTGTCAGCTCATTTAACAGCCACATGTTATAATTTTCCAGCTGTTGAAGTATTCTTCTTGTGCAGTCACGTATTTCATCTAACTCTGATAAATAAAAGTTATTAGTGTCTGGGTAATGAAAGCCGTTTCTCAGAATGATATGCCTGACATAACTTTTCATCAAATATTTCGTAACTGCGCCAACTTCCATACTGTTCAATTTCTTGAGCTGTGTATCCATTATTATTTTTTTCCCTTCTACGTCAGACATAAAATATCAACAGTCCCTTTATTATGTTGAGTCAGCTAACCGATCAAAATGCATGATATTAACGTGTTCCGACATGTTTCATTTCTAATTTTAGATTTTAAATGTGCCGACATTGTTCTTTGGTAAAATTGGCGCGCGTGCGGAGGGGGAGGGGGTGTGAGCGGCATACGCAGCCGCCGCTGCGGCGTCGTTTGCGGTGGCGTATGCGGCGGCGGCGTCGTTTGCGGCGGCGGCGGCTGTTGTTGTAAAAAAATTGGCGCGGCGGCAGTGAGGGGGTGAGGGGGGCCGCACGCGCGCCAATTTGTGTGCATGCCATAGGATTATGTAGTTGCCGCCGCCGCCGGCGGCACTGCGTTGACATGCGCATTACGGCCGCCGCCGCCGCCGCCGCCGGCTGGTCGACTCGCATATATAAGAGAATACATTGGCACAGGATAAAAAAATCACGACTTCCGACTGGATTTGATATAGCGGGTCACATTTATGACTAAATCCTGAATTTTGTTTAATTTTTGAAGTTTTTTGAAATTTGTAAAATTTGTGAAGTTTTTGAAGTTTTTCGAAATTTTTGAAATTTTGTAAGTTTTTGAAATTTTTGAACTTTTTGAAATTTTTTAAGTTTTTGAAATTTTTGAAATTTTTGAAATTTTTGAACTTTTTGAACTTTTTGAAGTTTTCAATGCGAGTGTCACTTTAACATTATCCTACAGTGTGCGCCATGTGTTACTTTAACATGCATCCATAGTGAGTGTCACTTTAATAATCATCCCCAGTGAGAGCCTAGTGTCCCTTTAACATTCAAGACTGAAGCTACCCCACCGAGATCATCACGTGATATACATGTAGATAATATACCATTCATATGGAGAAGTCTGGATATAACCAGCGGGTCATGTCCGGACATGTCCAACCGGTACACATAGACCGACGCGTGGGCGGAGAATATAGGTCAAACTCCAACGGGAGTACTGCAGAGTAAAAGTCGGATAGAGTTATCGTTCCTGAAATGGCCCCAACTGGGGTGGGTATCATCAGTGGACTGTTTAGCATAAACAAAGAGCAATTCTTTAAATGCGCCCTCTGATGTTCAACGCGTGGCCATTCCGCGAAATAAAAACTACAAAGGGTTTCTAAGGACATCAGGAGGTTCTTTTTCACACAGACAGTCGTATCTCGTGGAATGCTTTGCCTAAGCTTGGGGTTGAAGAGAACACTCATTACTAACTACAAAATAAACAATATTGGTAAGGGTAGAAGTCATTGTGACTTATTACCTAAAATGTTGATGATGATTGAAGGAAATGTTTAATTCGCAGTTAATTTATCCAAGTGCATATTCACTAAACAATTTCCAAATCGAGAAAGTGTCAAAAAAATAAAAAATAAAAAAAAACATACCGTCAACACAATACCTGCTGCACATCTTCATTGTGTCAGTCGCAATGTCCTGACGTGTTCGGTAAATAGGATACGAACTGTAGGATGAGTTGATGCCGCAGTTAATTTACCCAAATCCGGACGGACGGAAGGACAGAATGACGGGTCAAGATCATTCAATAATTCCAGGAACTTTGAAAAAGTCGGGGGACAAAAAATGTTCGCAATCACCATCAATCGCGTGACACGGGCATCGCAATACACAAAGGAGCCCTTAATCGTGTAACACGGGCATCGCAATACACAAAGGAGCCCTTCAGATTTATGTCGAACATGAGTACAAAATAAATATAATAATTAGAACGCTCTCTGATATCTACCGTGTTTTGGACGCTCGTTCTAAGAAATGATCATTGTAATATGTTGTTGGCTGACAAAAATACAAAACAATGTACATGTATACCTCTTTTGACAGTCTTATTGCCACCAAGACGTCATATCAGCGGGCGCATGGATGCGATTCAATTTTCTTTTGATATAGAAAACTTACATAATTATCGTGGATTTATGGTGTAAAATCCGTCAGGGCATATTGCCACGGATGGCCTTGGTTGTAGGTTTTAATTTAGAAATACAAAGACTATACTAATAGTATAGTATATTGTAAGCGATATTGTCCATTAAACACACTTTGTTTAACATGTGTGTATATACAGCACGTAGAGCGTGTGTGATAAGCACAACAGTCAACACCGTGTCGATTTTGTTTGTGAGAGTGATTCACGGTGACCCTTGCAAAACTTAAATCTTCGGTATGTTGTAAACAATGTGGTGGTACTGTTTCAGAACATGGCTGTCGTTTACAGTACTAATTAAAAGGCGTACGCTCTTCACAATAACATGTTATTTATTTGATATGTATGATTTGTATAAGAACACAATCTGCCTAAATTTTAATATTCTTTCTTTTTATAACGGTTTTAATGAATGCGACTAGTTTAGCAGAAACACTCACCGGGAAGGCCATCCGTGCCTTTAATCTGAGTTGAGCCTAACATATATTTTAAACAAATATATCTTCCTTTCCCCATCACGTTAGAAACGCTATATATATGGTATCCAGTTCAAAGGGAGCCAAATGAAGTATCCAAGAGTTGAGTTGAGTCTGTTTTTGGTCGTCAAGGTGACTATACTATGTATCTTCTAGTCTATCTGCGAAAAACATCACCGGGGGTGCCAGAGTATATGTTCTTACATATGACATATATTGATTCCCATCTCAAGTGGCAGTTCATTCTGCAGACACGCGCAAACATCGTCTTAATGTCAGTGCTGGAACGGCTATTGATTCCGTAAACTCATCTTTTTCATCACAGCTTAGTACCAAGCTGTTGCACTCGTAAATCCCTGTAGACAACCTGGTCACTTCCGTGTTACCGTGGTGTGAACATAGGAATTGGCGCGGTAATCGATCTACGTTTTGGATGACCCTTACGTATTCCCCTTTCCTTTGTAAATGCTACTGCTCGAGTGTCAAATCGACCATATGTCTTGGGGTAGTCGTCACGCGTTTGCATGTCATATTAACTCTAGAATTGCAGTCGACAAAAAAAACATCATACAATAATATATTGCCTCTCACTCTTACAAGTCTCATAATTAGGTCATACTCTTAACTCGAAACATAGCCACCGCTGTGAGAAACCCAATGGTCCAGACTGAAGGCTACGAAATAATCCCCAGTCAAGCTGGACACACCGACCACTAGACCTTCCAATGTTAGTAGAGGTACACACTGTAGCATGGGGTTTAGGTACCTCGTCCAATCCAAACTTCATGGATGTTTTATCTCATTAAGAACACTGCCACCGGCCACATTTTACACACATTTGGTGGACTGCGGAATGGTGTGGTTGGTTCTCCAATTATTTTATCAACACAAAAGTCTAAATGCGCATGACAACAACACAAACAGCACTCAAGTCAAACATACGTGTTCTAATTTCTTGCCATCTTGCAGACTAGCATGCGAACATTGTCAACATGACTAGCGCTCTAAATCCTCTGATTCTCCATTCTGTCAATAAGTTTGTATTGTGGAAATTGTTCTCAAGGCGGGAAAAATCCGCGCTAAATATAGAAAACTACAGACTAGTACCCTTCCTGTGAGAGTCATGTAAGAAGTGTGACTGGTGCGCACTGGTAGAGCTTGCATCCAATCATCGACTCATCGGTCAATAGTTGGTCAACATAAGCTGCTCGTCAGAGGGTTAGATTCGGCAGAACTTTGTCACATTTTGTGCGGGAAAGTGTTCTGAATCACATATCCAAAATCCGTTTGAGCAAAAGTTTCTATTCAAAAAGGCGTCGACGATGGCAGTAACTGTTTGTGTGAATTGATGTGGTTGCTTCACCAACTAATACCACGTTAGCAATACAATTACTACATATAAAGAAACAATAATTAGTCATAAACAACACCTGTAGAAAGTAATTCCCAAAATTGCCGCCAAAATGGACGATATCTAATTAAATTTACCAGTTTAGGAATATTGAATAGCTACTCATAAGAGTGAACAGACACTTGAGTTATGCGAGGAAGAATGATTGCATAGTATACGGGAAACTGTTGATGCGAGATGTACGAATTCTCTCCAACGTATCTCATGACAAAGCAGACGAAAGCAGGGTCTCATACAACGGTTAACTCTAGACTGTTCGGGGTTCGGGTGCTCCGCAACAGAAAAATAACCAGATGTTCATTGTTTGATATCACAAAATCGAATTATTGATATCACAAAATAGTAAGCATTTAGTGATATCAATAATTCGAGTTTGTGATATCATCAAATGTTGCGGAATTAGTGATATCACAAAATCATTTTAAGATATCACAAAATGTAGTTAGTCATATCATAAACTCATTGTGTGATATCACAAAATAGAATATCAATAATTATATTTTATGTCATATTATTCTTTAATTTAATTCAAAATGTTGACTGAATAGTATTCCAGCTATGCCATGTTCTATTTATTGATAACACAAAATGAATTATTTTATCACAAATTCAATTTGATGCTATCACAAAATCGAATTATTGATAACTAGTTTCTGTTGCATGGTTTCGAGGTTGACATGATGATTTGTCAACCCGATGAAGTTAATACTAACTCCCAAGGGTTAATAAATCCTCATGTCAAACTCGAAACCATGCAATAAGTGTTTTATTATATGATCCACCAAAGGTATCAAGCCCATCAGGGCTGTACGACCTTACTGGCCCAAAAATATAGATCCATCATGTGCACAACAATGTGTTTCAACAAATATACAATTTAATACACAATACATGTATGATGAAACATAATACCAAGCTCCTGAAATGCACTTATCGTGGGTGGAATGCCACTACATTGTCATGAACATCGGAGAGCTCATTGCGAAAATAACTTGTAATTAATTAATTATTTGTAATTAATTGTTAAGTTTGGATAATTAATGAAAACTGGAGCTTGCCAATTGTTATTTGGCAATGTACGCATTGGAACGTTGTTTGATTTTGCAACTGCACGAACCTCTGACATTGACTGAACTGCATCCGTACTACGGCTGATGGGGTCATTGTCACACGGCATCGATCACATTCGTAGCCAGCTTTTTATATCGATCACAAATGTAGCCAGCTTTTCTATGGCGATCACATTTGTAGCCAGCTTTTCATATTCAGGCGAGCCTCAATGAATACGATTAGGTTAATCTCATTTTTCTGAGTTGATAGATGAACAACAACTTTAATTTTGTTTTGGTATTAGTTCATCTAATAACCCGAGGTTTCCGATCAATGTCGTTGGAATGCTCGAATTATATTCCAATATAAATTGATAAACGAAGTCAGTTTTTGGAGCATGACGTCGACATTTTAGTCACGAACGTAATGACGTCATATTTCGCGCCATATAAAGCATGGAATTAGAAAAGCTGGCTACGAATGTGATCGCCGGTGAAAAGCTGGCTACATTTGTGATCCATTTAAAAAGCTGGATACGAATGTGACCGGAGCCTTGTGACAATGACCCCATCGGCCGTACTACGTGTATATAATAATTACACCAAGTCCAATAATGTCATTCACTTAAAAAAAGATGTAACTGAGTTGACTACTGGTTAACGGCTCAAGCTCATCGGTCTCAATTTCAAACTTTCCTTTAGCCGGATCAGGTTCTTTAATGTCGACAAGAGTATTGCTGGTGCGTATAGATTCCGCGACAACAAGGGCATTGTTTGGGTCAATAAAGAAAATAATATAGAAGACAAGGTCGACAAACACTTTCTGGTGTAGCCGTATGTTGCTGTGGTTCAATGAAATACTGGTACATCCGTTCCAAGTCAGTGTTCTCAAGTGGTGGGTGATGCTGTATCGACCCATTTACATGTATCTTTAATTCTTTAGTTACAACTGAGAACATTTTCCGGTAACGTGTGAAATCCATTCCATGGACAATATCAATATGTATGTTTGAGAGCTGCAAAAATATATTGATACCATAGCGAATTGACGACATACATTTTCCCTTTCTCATTCGAAGAACCACGTACAATTTCTCAAGGACTAAGTTCAAATCGTCAGCCAAATAATTCTCAAACTCTGCACTCTTGAAGATAGATAAGATTGAAATACCCCGACATTATTGTTGGTGGCCCGTCTGGTGTTTTCCTTGTGTTTTAGCGAGGATGTAAGTGTAATTACTTAAGTATTTTCAGGTCGTTTCTCTGTCGATAAATGTATATCGTTCCGCTAGATTTGGTGCTCTACTAATATGAAGTGAACAATGTGTCGTTTTAGACTAATATTCGAATAGCTAGACACAATGTGGTATGGTATTAAGTTCAAGGTGGAAGCCAGATGAAGTTTTCACGAGTTGGGAATTTTTTTTGTCGTCAATATGCACTAATATACACTATTATTTTGGAATTTGCGCATGCGAAAAACATCACGTGCACATGGAGGTGCTCCAGTGTATATTCTTTGATAGGGAATCTATTGCTGTCTATCTCAATTGTCAGTTAATATTCTGTAGACGCACACGAGCATTGTCTAAATATCAGTGGAAGGCTATTGATTGCGGTGGAAAAAAAAGCATCCGGTTTCGTTAGAGCTTCGACCCAAGGATGTTGCACCGGTGGTTTCCTTCCGTCAAATTATTCACGTCCGTTGCACCTGAGTTAAGACATAGCAATTGTCGCGATAATCAATTTTGTTTTTAATGAACCTTTCTTGAAAACTTTTCCTCGTTTTATATATCAATTTTAGAGTGGTAAATCGACGCGATTGTTAATATGGTAGTTGTCACGCGTTTGCTTATCACACGGACTCCAGCATTGGAGTAGCAACTCGGTTAACTGCCCCCAGAACGAAATATTTGAAAGCCTACTATCGCAACCAACCGAACACAATTAAATTGCATGACGTCTTCGATACAAATAATAGAAAGATCATAGTAAATCTATCAATATATCTATAAAAAAAAAGGCCAAAACACTAATGATCCACTCCTGAGGCTCAATGAAAAATGCCCACCCTCATACAACATATGGACAGAGAATCCCCCACATATACCATATACCCCAATAATGATAAGATAGCATTATCACATACATATTTATATGAAAGTCCACATACACATGATGATATTCATATTTATATTGATAAATTATTTCTGCCGTGTATTCCCCATATTTGATATGTATTTGATATGTATTTATGTTATTCTGTAATTGTAAATGTGGACAATATTACTCATAACTGTCAAATTAGACGATGAGTTTACAATAATAAATTGATTGATTGGAGCAATATGCAATTGCCTCTCACTCTTACAATTCTCATAATTAAGATGGCCATTGTAAAGGCATAAAATACAGATGAAACACAATTCTCGCGTGTGCATATCGGGATTCCAAATGTGATTGTAAGCCTGTCTATTTTCTGTACACGAACGCCCATATTGCGATGGACTGCAATCAGTGACGTCGCTAACAGTCACTTAATCGGGATTTATCCATGGTGTATGTTAGTGCGTCCCTTTTGTTAGTTTTCCATATTGGGAACCACATAATTGACTAATAATTAGGAATAATTTCTCATAAAATCAAGTAACTTCTATGGGGCCATAATGTCGCTCGCAGAAAAGTCCACGATATCATGTTTGCTGTTATATCATCATCAATCACCCACTTTCTATCACTCAAAAACTAATTTGAAGTTTTCGATTCCCCAGTTTGCATTAAGTCTGAGGTTTTGGCAACAACGACATATCATATAATGCTCATAAAACATTATGTAAGAAAGTATACAGCATGAACACATCAACTATCAATGAGATATATATTGCGAAGCTGGTAGACACCAGCACCTCAACTAATTAAGCACTGAACAAAATTGGTAAATATGGAAATACACAAGTATGTGAAAATTGTTCCAGATTAGTTGAGAAAATAGCCAATACAAATGAACAATCATCATTTAAACACATGTGGGTCCCAAATATTCGAAACATATTGACAGCTAACCAGTCCACGCTATAGAAACAATACAGATTAAAAATAACCGTCCTGATATTTAATGAGGGATTCGTTAATACACTTCAGGATTGGACATGGTCATATGACCATTGTATGGGGGACTGATTCCTTTGTGTGGTAGTTACATATCATATGACCATTATATGGGGGACTGATTCCATTATGTGATAGTTACATATCACACGACCATATATAGGGGACTGATTGCATTGTGTGATAGTTACATATCACACGACCATATATAGGGGACTGATTTCATTGTGTGATAGTTACATATCATATGACCATATATGGGGGACTGATTCAATTGTGTGATCGTTACATACCATATGACCATGTATGGGGACTGATTCCATTGTGTGATAGTTACTGTTCCCGATCGAGTGCGATGTTCCCGAGATCGAACCAAGTTATAATGTTATGACTTTCACATACGCACTATTTCTCTCTATACCCCATCTCCGTATTACCCTCCGAAGCTTATCCTTTCAATACATATTGTTAACTCGTCTGTATAATTACATAATAGACCATCATTTCTTAAACATATTGTTTCTCGTACTCGGCCACTTGCCATTCGCGATTTCTTTGTCTGAGAAGATAGCGCAACAACAGCGGATATCTGCTTGCTGCTAGATCTATTCTATTCGACTCATGTTTTCATCATCAAGCTGTTGTTCATCATAATTATTATATTAATTGGGGCAAATAAATATTTTGTTTAAATCAAGTGATAATGTTAATTATGGCACAATTGTCAGCCTAGCAATAGTATCAATTATCGTACATGCTTAAAGAGGTAGATAATAACGAATGTTCTCAAAAATGAGTTGTTGTGATCGTTTTCAGCGTATTAGTTATGGGTTATTTTGTGGATGTTCGCGATGCCTGTGTGATACCCATGACTGTGATTGCAAATAGTGTTCATGATCTTTTGTCTGGTAGGCGGATAATTGGTATCGGACATTCTTAGTTATTTGTGTCAAATCGGACCTTACACACTAAATAAAATTGTAGCATATTTGTGGGAGCAGGATCGAAAGAGGGCAGATTTTGACATTTTGTCACAAAGAAGTGGCTTGTGTCACCTTCAACAAGCCTCCCATGTGGGAGAAAAGTCTGCCGCATACAATGGCATAAATGGGGCAGTTCTACGCGGTCTGCCTGAATGTAGGCGGAAACTATATGTGTGATTTCGTACATAGCCTGCTTGGATCTAAGCGTAACCTCTTTTCGATTCAGTACATAGCCTGCTGAACGTATGCGGACACGCGCTTTGCGATTTAGTACACAACCTGCTTGTATGTAGGCGGAACCTCTGTGTGATTTAATGCATAGCCTGCCTGAATTTAGGCCGAACCTCTGTGCGATTTAATACGAATCGCACAGAGTGTGTCCGCCTACATAAAGCGAGGGGTGGCTATGCATTATTTGTGTATGCCAATTGACAATCGTTTACACACATTTGTTGTGTTCTATGACATTTCTAAGACCTTTGACAGGATATGGCTGTGGAAGTTAGAATAATATGGTATCGTGGGTGAATGTCTGGTTTTCAGATAATACAAGCAATCGCAGACGTGTACTCGTGGGAACCACGTTTTCTGAAAGCAAGCGTATTTGTGCTGGAGTTCCTCATGTATATCATTGGTATCTTTATTCCTTTATATATCAACGATTTAGTGGAAAACATACTCTCTGTCTCCATTATATGCAGACGTTACTTGGTTTAAGCATTGTTTAACTACCATATAAATATGTTACGTAGAACACATTGATCATGTAAATACACATCAAATTGTTACAATGGATGTAATAATTTATTATGTATCTGGTAGAAAGGGAGAACCACAGTAAACATACATATACGATACTTGTCTAATTGTAAGTCACAAATAGCATGACGATATATTGTACAAGGTACATATTGATATAAGTGTAATACATAAATAGTCCAGTACGTGGCGTGTCAGTTTTAATCCCTTAACACACATGTGTCTGCAGTCTCACCCTAAGCAATGAGACATGATCAAGAAAATAGTTTTGAATTTGATGTCACATTTATCCAAATATCTGAATCACAAAAACATTTTGAGCTACACATCCAATCGAATTTTGGCTGATAACTTCAAGTTAACGGGTGCACGCCTATCGGCCATGATGAACCTCAGATTTAGATTGTCAAGGAAAACATTATTGTTAATATACAATGCATATTATTTATAATACCTGTCATCCAGGTCGATTACGGCGATGTTATTTTGGTTGATAAACTGTTGCCAAATATTGTTTGGACTATACTCTGAGACAGTAGACGCACACATAAGTCGACCCTTTGCGACAACATTCGATGGCACAAAACACTTTCGTACTTGACGAATATATTGCTCAAACGTGCGCATTTCGTCTCATAATCCTACATTTTCCGAGAAATTTAAGCCGTTTGGACAGGGAGGGGGTAGTAACAAATTTGTATGAAGGTATGCCGAGGTGGTGGGTGGCTAGAGGGGAAAAAACGTGTTTTTACACCCTCATGCAAATTGTTTACTAAAGAACTTTTGAGCCCTTGTAATACATTTGTAACAGTTTAAAACATATTATTAGAATTTATAACTGCAAAAAACACCATATTTATGTTACTGGGACCTCATATGGGCCTTAGTAGAGACGATATTAAGCTATATATGGCATGTTGCATATGGGGCGGTGGGGTGAACAAAATCCTTCCCGACACCCTTCGGAAATAAGCTTCGAGAAATGTAAAACTGAAATATATAAACTTGTCTTGATGTAACCAAAGCCAAGATCATTGCGTGCATGGAAACAGAGCAACTGCCTCAAACATTAATGAGACTATCAGTGGCTAGAATATAACTGTCATCACACTGATCATCAGTCGATCAAGCCAATCAGTGACATATTTACATGTCTATCAACTCATATGATCTGTTACTCTCACAACACCTAAACTATCCAAGTCTGGCATAGTGTCCTTTTGTCATTTATTATAACAGAGGTTGCTCCAGTAAACTAACAAACATGTTAAGGAATAATGCTAAATAATGGGCTGGTTGACAGACTAATCGGGAAATGGTTAGAAATTATAGAATTGTGTTCATCCTGTACAGTGACCTAAGTTTCCATATATAAGTAAACTTGTCCTGATGCAACTAATGACTTGATCATTGTGTGCATGGACAACGAAGAGCGAGCAACTGTCCCAAATATTAATGTGACTATCAATGGGTAGAAAATATCTGTCATCAGTGCATCAAGCGAATCAGTGAATTATTTGCATGTCTTTCAACTCAGATGATCTTTCACAAGACCGAAATTATCCAAGTCTGGTATAGTGCTGTGACTGCTTTTCATCTATATATATTAACGAGTAGGATCTGTGCAGATTTTCTCTCAGACCCCTGGACCGAGTTCAACCAAATTTGGTGTGGTGACTCAGGGTACACTGGCGGATGTTATAATGGTATTAGTTTTTCAAAATGTTTAATTAAAACAAAATAAAATAAAATAGGTTTTGTTAAATTGAGCAAGGAATTTAATATATATTAAACAATATATATAAATCAAAATGTTTCAATGACCAAATGTGCTTGAAGCGCACATAGGGCCGCCGCTAAGTGAAGGCTCTGTCTAAGATCAAAATGTGTGCGAAGTCCAACAGAGGGGGCCACAGGTATCTCGGATGCTGAATATAGGCTCCCAGGAGAGCCTGTTTCTGCTAGTTTAGTATCATAGAAGTAAGTTGCTCCAGTAGACTAACATAAGTGGTATGGAATATGTTAGATAATGGTCTGGTTGACAGACTAATCAAGAAATAGTTAGAAATTATTAAATTTTGTGTATTCTGCACAATGACCTAGGTTTACAGATGATCAGCAATTTATAAAACATTTTTTTTCAATTAAAACAGTAGAGATTTATGAGATTTTAAACCATATTTTAGTGAAATTTGGGGGTGGGTGTCAAAAAATTGGGACAACAAAATATTTCTTTTGCAGGTTTGGGGGTGGTGGGTCCTCGAAAATGCCAGAGGCAAAAAAAACGGCATACCTTCCTGCAAATTGTTTACTACCCCCCCCCCCGGTTTGGAGAGAAGAACAACTATTATAAGAACTCATTCTAACCGATAAAACAATGGAATTCGCTTCCAGATGTAAAGAGGACACTTGGAACAGCAAATAGTATCGTGCCAAATGTTTACGATAAATGGTATAATGTGCGAGACAGAAAACCAAAATATCTCATTGTAGACCCAAGGGGGGGGGGGGGTCATTAACTTGTTTCCATACAGTAGGCCGGGGTGGGTGGGTTATTAAGCCACGAACAAAGTCACTTTTTTCCAAGTGGTCAAAATGTTTTCCTATTACAACATTTCTGCAATATAATTGCCTCAAAGTGTTCAGCATCATTGTTAAGGTGTGGATATAGGCATGGTGCTTCTCAGAAATCCATATCTCGAACCAACTCTCAGGAATTCGCCTTTTACATCCGATCACATTGCCATGTACCAATGCTACATCAGAAAAATGATCGAGGTCTGCAGCTGGCTGATTTGGCGATACTACACGGCATAGCATCAACAAATTCAACCTCTGAAGACCTCATTCTATTTTGGTCTCGACCAACCATGGAGAACTAGCTACAGAATGAGGGTCACATGTGGTGAATTTGGTAATGATATAGCCCACTATGCTGGGTGGCATCACTAAACTCACCCTCCTTGGAGCTTATTCTGCAGAGTGCATATGACCATCTTATTTTCAAGTTTCTATTTACACGTACATGTATGTGTCTGACTACTTGACTTGAGTGTGGCCTTTGTGCAGTACCGAGCCCAAGAACTCAGCTCATGGAAATGGAAATAAGTGCTGTGATACATGGTGGATTTCAGCTGAATACCTGTATTGTCGGAGAGTTAATTGCCACGTGGTGTTGCCCTAATAATTTTTCAAAAATCATAATTGACATAAATTCATGTGATACAATGGGACACATCTAAAGTTACATTTGTTGTGATGAAAAGAAGGTACACTAATGCTTGTATGCTTGTTTACATGTATACTGAGCTACCTCAGACAATATTTGGGGACGAAACAATCAATAATTTACTGATCAGCACATGTACAATGGGTGTTATTTTGGGTTTTTCCAGTTTTTGTTTAGATCACTTCCTGTTTCGTGTTATTACAAAGTTGGAATGACTTAGAAGAAACAGAAACGGAAATAGGGTAACTGCAATACTGACAATCAATCTTAAACGGTTTGAGGCTACATATATGGAGGTAAAAAGGGGGTGGATACCCTGCACGAAATTGGAAAAAATATGTTTTCCTTCAAATAGGGGGGTGGTGGGTACCCAAGAGCCGGAAAATATTTTGTTCAGCCTACTGTCCTGTCACTTTTTTCCGACCCCCTGGTAGACAACGAAGGTATTGCAGTGACCTAAATTTCGATATGTATCATAATTTCACTCACTCGTCCCATAGTTGTACTTGTGGATACCAAGATTCCAAGAGTAAACAGTATTTCATTTCGTGTCCATGGGTCCCCACCATATATACTGACTTAAACACTTTTTGGCGACCCTAAGAAATTAATGTTGATCTATAGTATAGCATTAGGCTACGATATTCGAAGAATCACATTTAAATAGTGCAAGACCATGTGGATGTTTTTCGAAATCAGGCGGAACAGTAGTAGTAAGTCCTTTCATGTCGCCATCGAACACGGATCACGGTTTGTCTCCGAATGTATGTGCTCAGTTTGTATTTGTTCTGTGCTCTCAATATCAGTTTATGTATTGCTATGAGCTTTGCCCACTACATTTTGTTTAAACAATAAGCAGTGGACGGTATGCAGTGATTGTTCTGATCGCTACACGCTGTATCAATATCCAGTGAAGATCTTGTGGGCTCGGGGTAGAATAGGCCTACCGCCCCACCGCGAGGGGTTAGAATTCCCTAACCCCTGTTTGCCGTGGGGTGCATTCAGTGAGGTGTGGTGTAGAAGTTCTGGAGTTGCTAGAGCGCCCGCATCACGTGAGTCCTCGACCTGTGGATACGGCTTACTCATGGTCCTCTTTGATTCTACATCTCTTGCATACGGGTGGTTCAGTTGACCCGACTCAATCAATCAGCTAGTTACGCATGTCCGCAGTGTTTAAGACTCATGTATGTTGTTTATATCGTGCCATGTATGTTTACAGTTCGTCGCCATGACTGTTAAACGTTTCAGACCGCTTTAGCTTTGTACAAGGCTTTCGACCATAGTTCGAAGGGTAGTCCGAGGTGTCTGCTGGGATAGTTGTCGATTATCTGTTTTTCAAATGGCAACTCAAAACAAACAAAAACGTAAGAGTGACCACCCGCCAAGTTCCATTGATGCCGAGACCTATCATCAGTACTTGGTATTTGGTTTTAATCCAAATGTCAAGAAACCTTCTGTATTTGTGATTGATAAAATGCTACAAAGCATAGCCGGACAATTAAAATATGTCAAACTGACCAGGACTGAGTCATCAAGTGGAACGCTCTGCAAGCGAATGTTCTTATGCAATTAACATCAGAGCTGTGTTGAGAATCGCGATATAGCTGATTCTTCTGATTCAGAGATAATGGCCGAGTTAGCAGAGCAGGGAGTTACATAGGTCCATACATTTGCAAAGACAGTTGATGGACAAACAGTTCATTTGAATAGTTATCTTCTGAACTTCAGTCGGTGCGAATATCCACCGACATTGAAGGTTGGGTCTATGAAGATGGATTTAAGCACATATGTTCCAAACCCATTCCGATGTTTTAATGTCATGGGTGTGGTCAAGGAATGGTCAGGAACATTGTCTACGCAAAAGAACCATATGTGCACGATGTTCTATTTCTGGTCATGATCATAAGGATTGCACGAATATTAAGAATTCAAACTGTCACGGATCGTTCGTGTCCCATACATGTTACACACTCGACAATCGTGTCTACAAAAACTGTTGATGCCAGCACTCAGACACAGAGTCAAACTAAACTCGTCAGTATATCACTAGCAACACAAGTGGAGGAGTGTGACTTTATTCCTGTCCCAAAACCTGTATCGCATGTACCGAATACAGTATCCACCGTTGGCAAAGATCCTCCGCAGCACGCTATGCAAGTTGATCCCATTGTTCCAAAACAAAAATCTTCACTTCCTCTTTGATTGTTATAAAGAAATCAATACTTTGTTCAACCCCAGTCATATTTTGTATCCTGTTTAAATGGAAGTCAACTTAAGTTTCCACCAGTTGGAAATGTCTTTGTCCTCATGATAATCACAACAAAGACATTCTAACCAGAGTCCGGACAATGAACGATTATTTGTGGAATTTGCGCTTACGACAAACAAAACATGAAAATGTTCGAAGGTGTTTTCTTAAATAGCGAATCTATTGCCGCCTATATATCTCAATTGTGAGTTGGTTATTATTATGCACAAACACAATCATCGTCTGAATGTCAGTCCTTGAAGGGCTATTGATTCAAGAACGTCGTCGGTTTTCATCACGGCATAGAACCAAGTACGTTGTACCGGCGGTTTCCTTCCGTCAACCTCGCGTTCGTTTGCCGGGGTTTTAACATTGTAATTTACGCGGTAATGAATTTATTTTGACCCTCACATGACAATAGTTGTTCCACTTATCTTTGTAAATGAATGTCAATGCTAGAGTTTTATATCCACGATATATCTTAGGGTTTTGGTCACGCGTTTGCTGTTCATACTGACTCTAGAAGTGGAGTGGAAAGAACAACATGCAATTGCATCTCACTCTTGTCAGTTTCGTACACTCTTAAACGTTTTGGTTTTTTAAAATACCAAAATTGGTTTTGAACTTTTGTCCCATATATGTAACCATTAGGTGTTGATCAAAACCAAATACCAAGCGCCAACTGGTTTTGATCAAAACCAAAATTGGTATTGAACTTTTGTCCCATATATTTAACCAAATTAGGTTTTGATCAAAACCAAATACCAAGCGCCAACTGGTTTTGATCAAAACCCAAACTGGTTTTATATATGAAACCAATTTTGGTTTTGATAAAAACCAATTTTGGTTTTGACCAAAAAGTTCCTTTTTTGCACAATTTATTGATAAATGTGCCATACAACATACTTATGCAACCTTTAAGGGTACTGTACACTAAATCCACCCATTTATTGTACCATATCCATACTCAACAAAATATATGCAACACATGAATGAATTTGGTTTTCCAAGTTCGACATGTAAAATTATAATGAAAATTAATTTATGACCCAAGTCATAAATTGATTTTTATTATAATTACCAATCCATTGATATATTAAAGGGCTAATTATAAAAAGGCTTTAGACAGTCTGAAACAGATGCCACCAGATTCCATTTCCAGTACAAAAATTCAGCTGATCACTTGCATGCTACAGGCTATCAAATTTCTATATTATGCCTTTCATACCCTCCCACAAACATACATGTACAGGTATATGGGTTCTTTTTGCCAATTGGTCAAATCTTAAATTATTCGAACACCCATTATTTTTGATGGTTTCTACCATAATAATGTTGGTTGCCAAGTAAACAGAAAATAAACGGTGACCATGTAATTTTTTTGTTTACGGTTATCACTTATTTACTGTTTACACAGTCCTGAAATTATTATGATAAAAACAGTTGGTACGCAAACAGTCAAGTGTTTCTCACATAATTTTGTGATTAATTTTTCAAGTGTGCATGCTGGCTTAGAACTAAATTCCACAAGATGCTGCAAGATGTGGCAAATTACATGTAAAATTTCCTGAAATCACAAATCTCTGAGGACTATTCTACCTTTTAAGTGATGTCAGTAACCTTAAATTGAGGCATGTAATTTGCCTGCACATGTGAGGGCCACCCCATTCATGAATCATATCATAAGCAACCAAAATTAAGAGTCGAAGATGAAGTAAATTGTCCAATTGACATAATTGGTTGCATCAATGTTGAATGAAGTTTTAAGATAAACATCAATGAAGACGCAGTGAGATTTTGAAAATTGAACTTTAATTCAAACATATCCAGCAGGAATAATTGTCATCCATTCTTCCACAGCAGTGTATATTCCTGATGTATGTGCACACCTCACCATTGCAACAATTGCAATGAATTAACACTTAATATATAGTTCATCACATCCTTCTTATATTGAACATTCCCAAGAATGACAGCTCATCTGTTTTACACCTGTCATGCAGTAGAAATTTAAAGATCAGCAAACTCCTTTATATTCGCATCTGATGAATATAGCAGCACTTGACAGCATAGCATGTTACTAACTTCCAACAGGCTGCACCACACTTGTATATTGTGGTGCAATATTTATGAATGAAAAGTTGACGAATAACATATTGTATCTGCACAGATAACACACATGCCTCCCCTATATGCTGTGCACATTCTGGTACTGAAGTTTCCAATGCCAGTGAACGAACATACTCTGAAAAGAAATGCATAAAATACTATGTTTAGGTAAAGTCAGATTTGAAGACATATATTGCAGACTTATTTCATTGAATATTAAAAGCATTGTTAGGGCATGGCAAAATATGCCCATGGCAATTCCAACAAAAGGCCTTTAACTCTGATAAAATTGACGTGCTGAACCAAAACTCAAACTTGACCTGTATTTTGTACATTAAAACACACACATTTCAAATTTCATTCAACTCAGTTGAGACTATCTAAAGTTATCATCTGACATCTGGAATCCAAAAGCGAACTAACAGACAGACATGCAGCATAACACATCCCCTTTTTTAAACAGGCATATATTGGTGCATATAAGCTATCAGTTAGTATCCAAACACTATCACCACTGGAATTATGTAGCAAAAACCTGAGATTAAGAACTAAAATTCCAACCATATCCACTGTAGCATTTCAGAGAATACAACGGTTGAACCACGCACAAATGTAAACATTTACTACTTTATTCAGGGCACCTTATTGAGTATAAACATTACTGAAATGATTGTCCCACTACTATTATACTAGTCACTGACTTTAATTGTTGTTTTATGACTATTTTGATAACTTATTTTGGCATGATTGTTTATTATTCCATCAGCAGGTCCGGGAACACCTCACTGGATTGTTTCACATCACTTTAATTTGTCTTTAAAAGCACATCAGGTTATTGGATATTTACCAGGCCATTTATAAGGCTATCATGGCTATGGTTTATATAGTGTCATCAGTATTCTGTGAATTAAAGTGCAAAATGCAGTGATTATTCACCCCCCCCCCCAATTGCATTTCTATCCAATGACAACCTTGAAATACCAGTCATCAAGCTAAATGGTTGATACGTTTACGCCTACGGGTAGAGGAATGGTAATAATGTGGAAGCACTGGATATGTAGAAACGTCTACATCGAAGTAAGTTAATAGTCTACATTTTGCAGTTGGGACGATGGTGCGATATATATCATTGATGCAAATACCTGTCTCCATATCCGTCTTTTTTACAACAGAAGTGGGAAGCAGATAGAGCTTGTTACAACGGCGTATTATATCAGGACATTCATGCTACATGTACATCGCACTAAGTAAAGTGAACACATCCATGGAAGAATAACAGATTCCTAAAAGCGCCAAAACTACAGCAAATGTTATAGTCAATGTTGAGGTTATTTGGCAAAGTATAATTTTTATTGTTGCCAATGTGATAATAAACTAAATATTCTGAACATATGGAGGCAATTACCCATAACATATAAATAATAGGCTAAAATCGACCGGAATACGCAATGCATTCAGATCCAACCGTGGCGTACATTGTGCATACATATCATTGATTAAATTCACTCGATGTGTAGTCGATATCGATGTGTATATATATTTACTAGAATGTTTATATTGTCACGTGGAGTTTGAAGGGTATACAATGTACGTGCGGAATTTTCATTTTTCATCTTGATATTGAAGAAAATAATTTTACTTTGAAACTACCTAGCTCCGATAACCAACTTGCCCACCCATTAAGTAAACCCGAGATCATTCGCTCTTCCTTGCAATATAAATGAAAACGGTCCACAATATGACAAGTGAAACTGACCACAAATTGCGTGTACCAACATACCAAGCGACGAGGTTACTAAACAACAAGGTACCAAACGCTAAGGTAATAAATACCTAGCGCCCATGAAAACTAATACGTATAGGTTATATCAAGTGAAAATCGTGTGGGAGAAATAGACTTTGAGTGGCTATTTCGAGTAAAATACTATCACAATAATACATGTGGCTACTTAGAGTTGGTGCGTTCCATAGCATATTCGATGGCAGTGGGATGCGATTCAATTTTTACCTAACGTCAAAGAGCGTTTCTGGTTGTTTTGATGTGTTAAAAATAAAGAGCGTCAGTCACAAGTTTTCATCGTTGGTTATGTGAAAGATACATAAGGATTAACTGTCATGTGGACTGTTTTATGGAGATGTAACCGTGAGGTAAGTGGTCATAACCTGTGTAAAGATGTACCCGTGAGGTAAGTGGTCATAACTTGTGTAAAACCCACTTACCTCACGGTTACATCTCCATAAAAACAGTCCACATGACAGTTAATCCTTATATGTATATACATTTAGCGAAAAAGCCACTTTTGTAAATGTATTTAAATCGAAAAGTGTATCGTGACAAAACAAGCCCAAAATATCCCATAGCACTCTTGGCAAAAGTTAACAGGAACAATTTCTCTCTATATTGAAACCCGATGATGTATTAAGTAAATCCTGTAAATGCGCCCAAAACATTACGCGTTCTTTTTTCCATAACTGATGGCGTGTCGATGTAATTATGAGTCTGCAGTTATGAGCTGTTGCGCGTTCACCAAGAAATAATTGCAACTAGCCACGTGGGCGCCGACCAATCGGAATGCTGGATTTAGTGATGATCACTGTTAGTATGTAAATATACATATATATTGTATTATTGTTTGATGTTAATATCGGATAGATGGGCGTGTAATGTCTTTGATCTACTCATCAAATTGGAATGATTATCTAAGCTAAACATTACAATACAGCTACTCATGTTTGTGATGATACAACTTTTGACTTCGTGATTCCCCTTTAAGAATACATGTATTTTTACGATGTATTCTTCAATTTTCTACTTGCTGTTTAAAGAATCATAGGAAAACGTATATAATTTAAACAAACTTGGCAAACAATTTAGCCATTTAGCCTGAACTAGCCCCTCTGGATACAAATTTTGTCGCATATATTTTCTGGTGATGTGCATGTGTATCTTGTGTGTATGGATGCTGAACATTGTTTTGACAAGTTTAATTAGCGATTGTTGAGTTATTTCTGGCGCTTCCATGATTGGCTTTTCATCCCGGTCGGTACCAAAACTAAAAACAATTTCAAGCTTGCATCCTGGATTGTGCGGTTCATGCTCCCACCTGTATGTCGTGCGAATTCCTCGCGCTCTTATTGTGCAAATTCTAGTAAAAACGTAAATATGTTACAGACATAGTTCAAGCATAAAGTCTGACCTGACAAGAGATAAACAAACCCAGTAGAACATGATTACCATTCAAAAGAACAACATGCAGCATGTTAAGGCCCAACGCCGGAACACACACCGTGACTAAATACAGTCAAAAACACGCGGGATGTTAAGGCCCAACACCGGAACACACACCGTGACTAAATACAGCCAAACACACGCGGGATGTTAAGGCCCAACACCGGAACACACACCGTGACTAAATACAGTCAAAAACACGCGGGATGTTAAGGCCCAACACCGGAACACACACCGTGACTAAATACAGTCAAAAACACGCGGGATGTTAAGGCCCAACACCGGAACACACACCGTGACTAAATACAGTCAACAACACGCGGGATGTTAAGGCCCAACACCGGAACACACACCGTGACTAAATACAGTCAAAAACACGCGGTATGTTAAGGCCCAACACCGGAACACACACCGTGACTAAATACAGTCAAAAACACGCGGGATGTTTGTAAATGTTGTGACTACACGCGCCTATATATAAATGGGCTACCAGTATATGGCCTATATTTTTCAATTCTCTTTAAGCACAATATTTATATTTTAACTCTCCATGGGGTACCGATATTCCCGTCAAAATATTGTGGAGAACTCATGTTCGTATAAGTTTTTCATATGCCCTTTATAATAGAGTGTTGATCAATTCCTTGAATTTAACAAAACAACACAGTAAACAGGTACATCATTAAACATCAGTGTATCAGTGATACATAATATGGTCTACTCGTTATAAATGACATATTGATGTGGATGCCAATTAAAGAGGTGGCATCAATATGAAAGATACCAAGCCGTGGCTCTCATCAATACCCTACATTGTCAGAAGCCACAATTAGCGTGTACGCTCACCCTTTCAAAAATAAAACCTGTTGTACCATATCATTAAAAATAACTTAACTTCCTGGATCAACATCCTATTCTAAAATTCTAATTAACTTGGAATCAATTAATACTTACAATATTCTAACAAACTTCACAATGAGTATCGGACCAAGATCACCATAATCTCAGGCCCTATACATGTATATCAATAGCCGGGCTATATATCCAGGTGCATGTACAATACCTGAATCTGTATATTTAGATACATCTATGGTACACTAAACGTACATGAAAGTTCCACATGTATGACGCGCCCCTTCACGAGTATAAAACGCGCCTTAAACGAGCAGTTACAATCGATGAAATAGTGGCAATGCAAAAAATGGCAATGAGTTTGATCTAGATAAAATTCAATATGGATGCCTAAATTGTGAATCAGTATAACCTATTTCGCATTGTCTTTTCAACTACATCCTTGGTACATAATTGTTACCATCGGATTGTCGACACTCGACCATTTGTCCTATTCCACAAAAGGAAATCTTCACCCACATGTTCCCCTACAACATATCCTCGCGCAAATACGAATATGTGACCCGCCATATCAAATCCAGTCGTAAGTCGGGATTGTTTTACCCTGTGCCAATGCATTCTCTTATATATGCGAGTCGACCATAGGTCGCCTCGCATATAGAAGAGAATGCATTGGCTTAACAATTTTCTATCATGTTTTTTAAATAAATGTTTCTTACAATTTTTAGAACATAAAATAAAAAAACATCCATTACCCTGCAGGGAGCCCCACACATATATAGAAGCATATAGAAGAGTGTCGTCTGCTCATGTTTGTCTGGGGCTCTGTATGGGTGAAATTATAAAATTGTTAAAGAATACAAGAACAAATTATTAAAATTGTAAAAAATTGTTAGGCCAATGCATTCTCTTATATATGCGAGGCGACCTATGGTCGACTCGCATATATAAGAGAATACATTGGCGCAGGGTAAAAGAAATCCCGACTTCCGACTGGATTTGATATGGCGGGTCACACATAACCGACCTATACAGAGAAATGGGAACATAACGTGATTATTTGATTCTGAAATAAGCAGATAATGGAGTCATGTCCGTTATTTCGTTTTATGGCGCGTTCAGTGTGAAAACACAGTGAAAACACATGTTAAGGAGCGTACACCTGAAAAGTCGTGAGTTGGCTTATATGTGTGATTGTGCACGCATACTTTGTTTAGAATCGCCTCATTGGAGTCGATACTATGACTAAAACGCACAGTATCGACTCAAAATGAGGCGATTCTCTGTAGATTAACAACCTAAAACAAGTTATATTGTAAGCAGATTATGTGCGGATTTTCGGAAGAACAGGCTGTCCCCTAAATTACTGTGGAATTTCCATTATACATATACCCGCCCGTGGCAAAATTATACAGCGGTCTCTTTAAATAACAGACTTATTGCATAGAGAGAAATGCATTAGTTACTGGCGGGCGAACAAAATGGTTTCCTACCAAGAAGGTCTGGCTTGGACAATAGTTTTGGTTTGACATCTTCAATACGACGAAAACGTCAAATATTTGCAACTTTCATTGACTTCAGTAAAGCTTTTGATCGAATATATTATATAAAATTTTGAAAATTGGCATAGATGGCAGCATATATCAATACATTAAGAGAATTGAAAAACTTATGCGTGCGTTTGTGTAAATGGCCGAATATCTGACAAGCTTGAATGCAATTTTGGAGTGAAACAAGGTGTGAGTTTCTCTTCGACACTTTATAATATGTTCGTTAACGATTTCATTTCTGAAATAAAGAGGTTGAATATTTGTGTATCGCTAGATTTTCCATCATATACGCAGACGACATCGCGCTTGTTGCTGAACACGAAGCAGATATGCAGATGATTAAATCCGTCGAAACATGGTGTAGAAATTGGCGTATGTCTAAAATTATACATTTTACACATAAAGCAGAATAAAAACCAACTATAACTTATTAAAAAATCAGAGATTCGAAATAGTGGATCAACATAAATACCTTGGAATAATTTTACACGAACACGGCAATTTTAATTTAGAAGCTGAAACATTAGCTATGTCAACAGGCAGAACATTGTGGGCGTTAATATCGAGCGTCAACTCTTGTAGAGACACAGGTGTCAAAACGCATCTCAAAATGTGTTCGACTTGTGTTTGCCCAGTTATGGACTATGCCTCTAACTATTTAGGGATATTGTAAATATACATGCGTAGACATGGTGCAAAATCGAGCGTGAAGATACTTGATTCTATCCGATTTTAGCTGTAAATGGGGAATTTGGTATTCATATGAGTCCAGTCCGAAGATGTCGCGATTATGGAATTATTTCATATACATGCACGATGATCGACTAGCACATTTTTTTTCCTCTACGACATTATACATAATATCGATGGATGGTGTGCATCATTTAGCTAATAATATGACAATCATTTTTGAAAACTTACATAATATGAACTTACGAGAAGTGCCAACATATAACAATACAAAATAGATAAACCCGAATTTCTCTAAATTGTTTAGATTCAAACGGAATTTATCTACTTTATATTCTTTAAATATCTTCAGCGAAGATACACCACATGTGTTTGACCAAACCATTTACATACTTTGTAATATTAAGCGTGATATAGTGTGCTAATTGTATCTGCAATTTATATGTATTCACGTTAATACTCTCTTTTACGTGGTGTATGTAACCAATAGCCAACAATGCCGCGTTCATCGTGGTTGTCATGTTCTTAAGCAAATAATGGACAATAGAATACAGTCTTTGGAACCATAAACATTAAAGGGACAAATAGCTCCGTAGTGGATACACAAATTTAAAGTCAATAAAACATCATCACCACAAAGAAGGTTCCGTCGCATGGGTAGCTTAATCGCGCAGCACAAAACATCAGCTTCGCTCGAATTAAGAGTTATGTTCCGTCGCATGGGTAGCTTAATCGCGCAGCACAAAACATCAGCTTCGCTCGAATTAAGAGTTATGTTCCGTCGCATGGGTAGCTTAATCGCGCAGCACAAAACATCAGCTTCGCTCGAATTAAGAATTATGTTCCGTCGCATGGGTAGCTTAATCGCGCAGCACAAAAAATCAGCTTCGCTCGAATTAAGAATTATGTTCCGTCGCATGGGTAGCTTAATCGCGCAGCACAAAACATCAGCTTCGCTCGAATTAAGAGTTATGTTCCGTCGCATGGGTAGCTTAATCGCGCAGCACAAAACATCAGCTTCGCTCGAATTAAGAGTTATGTTCCGTCGCATGGGTAGCTTAATCGCGCAGCACAAAACATCAGCTTCGCTCGAATTAAGAATTATGTTCCGTCGCATGGGTAGCTTAATCGCGCAGCACAAAAAATCAGCTTCGCTCGAATTAAGAATTATGTTCCGTCGCATGGGTAGCTTAATCGCGCAGCACAAAACATCAGCTTCGCTCGAACTAAGAATTATGTTGCGAAATAAATGCTCAGCTTCATTTCAAGACCAAGGTTGCTTGATATCGGCATTGCAAATATATATACGGCTATCGCATGGTATCCATTATGGTAGGTCAGTTGATGGCCGAATAATAAAAACAACTGGTGTTTGATGGTGGGGTTGTTTATATAATTATTCGGTTGGGAGGCGTGGTTAATATAATATAATTATTCGGATGGGAAGCGTGGTTAATATAATTATTCGGTTGGGAGGCGTGGTTAGTATACGTAGTAGGTTGGGAGGCAAGCCCTTTATGTGCTATGCTATTAACGATGTCTCCCGATCCACGCCATTATTAGCACGCCCGCGTGTATACTGTAGGCCAAATATTAGAAACATGTGGGCCGATGGGACTTTTATAAATACAAAATTGTTTTTTCCGGTTTATTTTTTAAAAGTCGAACTGCGCGATCAGGAGGCCGGTCACCGGTAAAAGGTGTAGTTGGGAATTTCAATTTCGTTTATTGTCCTTTAAGTTATTATGTCAATAATGTTGATTTTTGGTTTGTGACAAGCTATGTCAATTACCAATAAAAGAAATTTAAAAGATAATTTGTAAGTCTTAAATTTCAACTTTTATAGATATTTTTCGTTCTGCAGCCCACTGATGGTTGTGGTCGGAGACGGCCGAAGCGGCCACCGGTTCGTTAATTAGGTGCTGGGTAAAATTTGTTATTGTTATTTTAATGGAATTCTGAGTTGGTCATTTGCGAAACCAATATATTTTATATTCTATAATTCAAATCATGGGTATATAATATGATCTTGTTTATGGATATTGTAGGAAGACTAATCTAGCCGTGTCAAATTGAGCTATAGCGATGGGATTTCTCGCAGGACAACACATTTCGGGTTTTCGTGGGGTGTGTATCCGCTGGATGTCATAGTTGCAGTACATGTATGTAACAATTATGACCGCGTTAATTGCTTTCGATGTTTAGGTATGAACAATGGCTGGAACACAATACCTCCGATTTTGTATTCGCATTTAGAAGCTTTCTGGTGTGGTGAATGAGAAACCTGCAGTAATGCGCCGTAGTTGTTTGTAATAATTCGAAGGATTATTTGTTTTAACGGAATTCATGTAACCAATATATTTTATATTATAATTTATATTTATGGCTATTAATATGATCTTGAGGGCGTTACCATGTCTGATTATGGTTTTATTGTTCATTCTGTTCAGCGCTTTGTCGTTTTTGTTCCAGGTTCCATGCATTCAGCCGTTTGTCATTACCCTTACTTTTGATCTAAGTAATTTCGTCATCGTTGGTTGACATATTTATAGAAACATATAAACAACGCGCACCTTACTGGTGTGGACGACAACGGCTGCTAATGACGTAATTGTGATTTGTATCATGTGTCATCGAACTTCAGTGGTAAGATAGAATCATAAAACACAATTTCAAAATGTCGACAAAACTAAAAGACACGCGGGCATTAGCTAGTCGTTGATTAACAATGTGTCAATATTCTCATTTTAAGCGACCACTCTCCGATTTCGGGATTGTCAAAGGTCTATGGCAGAACGATGTCATGTCAGATGTCAAGTTTGAAGAACTATTTTCGCACGTCATTAACTTGTGTACAGAAACCTTTCCATAATCTGTGAATTTTCACTTATTATTTTAAAAGCGAGTTTGTTTGTATTTTGTTGGACATTATCCGTAATTTTCAGAATATTTGTAGAACAAATCACGATTAAGGAACAGTTCGGGGAATAGGTTACAGTGAAGTAATTCGATTGGTAGCGCCCTCCAACGGATTTTGGACCAAGATGCAGGAGAGAATTAAAAAAATTCTGGGCTCTGGTTGGTTAATAGTAGTTTCGATATTTAAACATATAAAATACATGCAATCACTCCTCTTGAAATTTCAGACTCCAAACAAAACATTGGCACATTGTAAAGCACGTGGTTCCTAGATTTTATTTTTTTGGTGTGAGGTAAAAAATGTCAATATTTTTTTCATGCAATTCTGACTCTCGATTATAAATCCCAAATTTAAAGGTACATTCCATGCTCGACGATATGATTTTGTTCATGCAGAAACTTTGCGCAGATGCCAATTCCGGTGACCGTGTACTCATTTATCACAATTTTTGGATAGTCAGGGCTGCAGGCCATTATATGTTAACACTGAGGCCTATGGGAAATAATTACTTCACTGTAACCTAAAGCACAAAAATGATCCTTTTTCTCATTTGGGCCCAGTGGTGGGTTTCCTATAAACATTGACCAACAAACAATTAGGGAATTTGTAGCACGTGGCATATTATATTATTTGAGTCGGTGGTAATCAATGAGAAGCCAATATTAACCCATCTGGGACAATTTTTGCTTCAAATTTTCACCTCGAAAATCACCCTTTTTTGTCCGTTATGAACCCATATGTGTACCTTTAATGAATGTCATGGTAACAAATCACGCACTGAACATCGAGGGTCAGTACACAACTGAAATAAAGGCTTTTCGACTAGCCATGAGAGCAATCTACATAGCTATATGTGGCAGGTCTCTAAAATTGGATGTAAAACACGACCAGTGCAGTGTTAAATGGCAGCCAATTAGTCTGCATGAGGTGGCTTGTCGACAAAAAGTATAACACGGTGGTGTGTTTGAGTGATGTGGCTGTTTCCATGCACATACATGTAGGCACATAATCATTCTGCTGCACTCAAAACTTCAGTTTTTGCCCAAATTTCGTTTACCAGGACTCAAAATTTGTCATGTGCGCCCAATTCAAGCTCCAGCGTGTCTATGTTTATCAGGCGAACCATCGTCCATATTTTCTCAGAGAGAAATCGGTCAGCTTTCACACCAATGATGGGTATATATGCTACCATCGTTTACTTTATCGACATGGACCTCACATGGTGACTTTTCGTGTTAATTTTAAGATATTTTGTGTTGCAATTGTAAACAGGGGTGGGGTCAGGAAAGGGTTAATAAGACGAAAACAAAGTCATGAATAGAGATTTTGTATTTTATTTTCAAATGTGAAGAGTCCAGTGACCGATTTGTGTCATTTTCAGATGGCATGTCATTGACGTTGTTGTCACTTTAGGTTACAGTGAAGTAATTCGATTGGTAGCGCCCTCCAACGGATTTTGGACCAAGATGCAGGAGAGAATTAAAAAAATTCTGGGCTCTGGTTGGTTAATAGTAGTTTCGATATTTAAACATATAAAATACATGCAATCACTCCTCTTGAAATTTCCAAACAAAACATTGGCACATTGTAAAGCACGTGGTTCCTAGATTTTATTTTTTTGGTGTGAGGTAAAAAATGTCAATATTTTTTTCATGCAATTCTGACTCTCGATTATAAATCCCAAATTTAAAGGTACATTCCATGCTCGACGATATGATTTTGTTCATGCAGAAACTTTGCGCAGATGCCAATTCCGGTGACCGTGTACTCATTTATCACAATTTTTGGATAGTCAGGGCTGCAGGCCATTATATGTTAACACTGAGGCCTATGGGAAATAATTACTTCACTGTAACCAATAAGACGTCGCTTGAATCGGTAATTTGGGGAGATATCGAACAAATTCTAACTAGTATGCGACACGAGGAATTCGACAACATTACATTTTGCGTAGGCATATATGCCTATTCCGCAGACATCCATGAGACGTGGCCGTAACTCATTTTCCGTTTTTCAAGTTGCATAACATGGGCTTTTTATGACAATTTTTTGCTCACTTATTTTCCTTGCAGGGTATATATCTGTATAACAAACAAAAAACGCGACGCTGTTGGTGTGTGGATCGGTTTAAGCTGCCCATGTAATACGTGTCTCAGCTGTCCTGTTTCTCTTAAGATAGGAAGAGTACATGTAACTACACCCACATGCGCAGATGACGTTGCACTACTAGCTAAAACACTAGCTGACTAACAAGTCATAACCAGAATAGTATACAAAACCTCATACAAGGACCTATTGACGATGGACGACAGTAAAAGTGAAATTGTGACGTCACATACAACAACAATAAAAATAAGCATTTACAGTTGTTTTGCGATTAACGCATAGTAATTTGTGATTCGCAAACGTTTGCGATTTAACGCAAAGTAGCTTGCAAATTATAGGGCTACTATAGACCGATTGGTGGTTCACCCAGACCTGTTTAAGATTTGTATTGTTTACTATAATTACATTTTGGTACTTCAGAGTACCTGGATATTTGGTACTCCAGAGTGCCAACATTTTGGTAATCTCCACGGGACAAGTTCAGCACATACGTAGGTACACTGGAGTACCTATTCTGTTAAGAATGTAGAGAAATAATCGTGACCGAATGCAGTGGTACATCGATGTGCCTTTACTATTTACTATTTATTACCCCCTCCGGTTAAATGGGTCCGGTGATTATATACGACAGTGTGCTTCAAATGTCACAACTCAATTAAGGAAACTCAATAACAGAACCTTCAGGTCGTATTCGAGAGGGTATGTCTTCTATGTACATGTTACGCCGACTTTTGTAGTAACTGACTAGTTGTGTGGTAGCTCAGGGGTTCTGTAATAAAAATAGCCGAGTTGCGTGGTATCTCACGAGATATGTAGTATTGTTTGTTTGGTTACGATTTTACGTCGTTTTAGCCGCAAGGCCACATCACGACTGAGAAAACTGAATCAGAATTAAGCGAAGCAACTGTGTATAGACGTAACCGTGAATTGGACTAAAATGAAACTAAATATATACAAACAAAAACACCTAAAATCAGAGCGAGAGTGCTCAATTGGGATCAGAACCATAAAGAAACTGACCACTGTGCAAACACATATAAAACAGAATATCAAAAAAGACAGCAATACTGCTTTTGGAACAGCAAATTATAAAACCTGAATACACTTAATCAGCAAAAATAAATAATTTAATTTAAAAGACTGTGACAGGCCATAATATTTTAAGTAGCTGTCAAACAAGCATCTTGAATGATTGATAAGATATTTATAATATCTGTTGAATCTGGCGTGAATCTTGATCAATTCATCAAGTTGACAATCGAGTGGTAGACTAGTCAGGTGAGCCTTCGCCCACTCGCCAGCCGCTATCCACCCTCCTCCCACGTTAGTCTGATCAAATAAAGGTTTGACCTAGAATAAATTTGGACTAAATTGGTTTGTATACCATTTTGAAGAGAAATATATCCTCTATAAAATATCCAAAATCCGCTAAAATCCGCTTTGAGAAATTTTTGTAATTCAAGATGACGTCCAAGATGGCTGCCATTTCCGTTAAATCAGTTCTACGCAATTATAGTGAAAAAATCTTGTCATATGTATACACTGGCATACATTGTTGTGAAGCTAACACATAACCCCACTGTTGTATTCCAAAATTGGAACTCCCCGTCATAAATGGCCGCCAAAATGGCGGCCGGAAGTGGATTTTTTTTTAACTAATATCTTTAAGATACGTCTCTACTGTTTGAAACTGGTTTAGAATTTTGGCTTTATTTTGTATTTAACATCGTAACTGATCATTGGAGCAAAGAAATATGCCATTCGTGGGCTCACAACCCCTTACGATCGCTCAAAAATTCGATTTTACAGAACGCGGTATAACATATCACAAAATATCACCATTGGGATTCTAGTCATATTTCATCAAGAAATTGGAAGAACTGTGCAATATAAATAATATAATGCTTTCTAGTTTGTATGGATATTCCAACTCAATGTTACAAACATCGTCACTTTGGATCAAAATGGCTTCCAAAATGGCGGCCAAAATATGGAACATTTTCAATATTGTCCCAGTGTGCCATGCAACTGCTTATAAGTTGTTGTTGATGCACATAATTGACTATTCTGTCTTATATACATTGAAAACCAACATTTATGATGCACCTTGGTTAATTGTTACCATTGAAACCACTAAAATCACCAGAATTATTAAAAAAATTCTCTCACAAACTTTGCATCAAAATCGGCAAAAATCATGTTCAGGTTTGAAACATTTGTAAAAGTAAAATGAACATTTCTTTGGTCACAGCGGTGTTTATTGTTTTGATATGTGCTAACTGTTTCACACTGAGGTGTTTTAGACAATATTGCTCAAGATGGCTTGAAAAATGCAACCGAATTTGGTAAAATGTTGATTTGTCACATATATTCCGAACATTATTCACTGCTGTTCCGAAAAGGTAGCAGATTGTGACTCACTTGGTTATTAAAAAAGTTACTTAGTCAACTAAATGTTATATTTTGGTTGTCCCATAACATTAAGAAGCATGGAAGTTCTTTTAATGGGTGCAGTATGGATTTTGCCGAAAATTTATTTTGGGATTATGTCCATGTTTTTTAACTGAAATGGTCAGAACGTTGAAACGGAACTGAGAGGGATCATAGTATGTGGCTACTCTGGCCCATTGTAATCAACATTGATCAACTTAATACAGTGTGTATGTATGTTGAATGTATGGCTATAGGTGAGGTGAGTATGTATATGGGGAGTTATTGTATTCATGAATGATATGAATAGTTATACAATGTATGAATATATGGTCGTGTATGGGGTGTCCACGTTGAGTTGCATAGGTATATAATGAGTAGCTTGTTGTCATGACCGTCATGTGTGATGTGAACATGTATGCAGTGAGTTGTTGTCTGGCAATTGAAGTGGTGTATGTGTATAGAGATATTAGCTGCATGGTACATATTTGTGTTGTGTGTATATATGGAGTGACTGTGTGATCATGGGTGGGATGTACAGGTATACATTGGGTGGCTATTGTCATGGTGGGTGTATATGTATACACGCGTTTGCTGTATGATAATGAATGGGGTGTATGGATAAATAAGGAGTGGTTGTATGGTTATGGGCAATGTGTATATGTGTACATTGAGTGACTGCATGGTCAATGTTGTTGAAGTGTATATGCATACCTGGAGTACAGTTTGACGAGCTTTTGTATATAGATAGTGACATCATGGTCATGGGTGGGATGTACATGTTTATATGTTGTGGCTGTATTGTCATTGCTGCGTACCGGTATACAGTGAATAGCTGAATGCTCATGGATATACTGTGTAACAATACAGCGAGTGGCTGAATTGTCATGGTTGAGCTGTAGTTTTGCAAGTCTGAAGACTGAAGTGTGCGAATGGCCGTGTGTGTGGGGTATAGGCATATCTAGAAGGACCGTATGTTAATTGACAAGGTATAACCAATACAGACAACCAACCAATACAAGTAAGTATAGGCTAACAAATATATGTAAGTATGTATCTGACAAGGTGACACATTTGTCCGCGTCAACGAAAATCACACGTATCCCTCCGGAATGACAACAAGTCAGAATGGAGCACTGGCTGACGGACCATACGGCCTTTCCGTTTGTCAATATAAGTATAGTGAAATAAATAATGGCTTACATCCTATCCTATTCCCCACATAATGATAGTGGTACATAAATGTATGGATGTCAAAAGAAAGGGGAGGATGTCTGTTAGGCATACTACAGCATATTCGAGGCTACATATATGATGACCAAACAGACAAGTTGATCCCCGTTCTAATGACATGAATGTTGAGTTGGAAGCTGGGTCCTGGATCAGTTTAATGGAATTTTGGAAATCGTTTTAGAACATACCCCACAAAAACAAGATTTTATTTTATGCCAAACGTAGAGTTTATACATTTTTGGAAATTACTCCCAATGAGTTTAAAAGGTGCCAAAATGTTTGGATAAGATTAACACATCAGTTGCAGATCGTTGACTATGTGCCATACTAAACAAATGTCACATTAAGTGTCGACTCATTACCTGCAAGACGCGAGCTCTTGTATATCTTGCATGGCTATATTGCCATGCTGTGGCCAATATGTATATATGGAGTGCCAGTGTGGCAAAATTAATGGTGGGTGAATTTGTATACAGGGAGTGACTGTATGATCACTAGTTCTCTCACATGTACCTATTGCATATTGTGCATATAACGCGCGTTATGTGTATATATGTATACATTTTAGAAATGTAACTTGTTGAGAATGTACAACAAACGCATGACTCTTCCCTGAACTGATATAAACTGTACACCATGTAACATCACACTGTTTCACTCTCAATATTTAGTTTAACTTGTAAATATATCTATAGATATGACTTGCGATTGAGATGGTATACCGTATAAATTAGCCTTTCTAAATCTTACTTCATTTAAACATGCACACCACAAGTATATTGATGAGAGCTGCTAAACGAAAACAAACTGATGCCTTTCATTTTTTGCCTGGGCGATGATGGGAAGACGGCCATAAGGTCACATCACGCCCGGATTCTGTGTGTACACTGTATTTGTATTTCTATTGTTTACCTTGTATTTTATATGTACATGCTTTATCCAATAAATTATTCATTCATTCCATCTTGTCCGAACAATTCCGGTTCGGCTATTTATCCTCGATAGTTTCCAGAAAACAAGTTCGTAAAATATCAAAGTCCCCTCTCGCACGCAGAATATTTAGATTGCTTTGGTTCACGTCGAGTGTTTCCTGAGCGTTATTATCCACCTGTATTGACCAATGCAGTGCAGTAACATCGCTGAATGTATGAAAGGTTCAGGGAAACATTTCTGTGATAAGAACTTGTAATCTAGGGCCTATAGAGAGAACTTATATCTAAACCGATATCATCAATATAATGTACTCGTTGCATTCTACCTAATCAGATATCCCATGATAGTGGATTTGTATATATAGACAGTTGTTGAGGTTCTATGTACAGTGCTTCGCGACTCAGTATGAAAATGTCTTTTGTTGCCCACAAAGAATACCCTAATGGTGCGCTATCCCCTTTACGCCAACATCACAAGGAATGCATTAGTGGAGCTCGACTTAAATGACAATGGCCGTAAATATGATGGGTCCATCAACGTCGTCGGTGGAACGGACATTTATCAAACCTACATGATTTGTTTTGCGAGTGCTTCTTTGATAAACACATTATACCAAGTGTTACGCCGACTTATGTAGACGCTCACGAGTTATGTAGTAAGTTCATCGAGATATGTAGTAATTTGAGGTCACAGATTATGAAGTAGAAAAGCAACGAGTTGTGCATTATAAAACAAGCTAACGAGTTATGTAGTAGAAAATCGTCGATTTTTTTTCGCAATTTGTTTTGTATTTTCGAAGACCAGTTTGGACTTTATGCAATATTATATAGTAAATCCAGGTGTGTGAAGTTTGTTTCCCCATTTCCAGATAATCGCCGGATTTTAATTTTTTTTTGCGCGAAAGGTGTGTTTTTACACAATACGTGCGCCCTCTCTCGAATTTGGTCTGTTTCGTCGGTTTCCCCATTTTTCAAACTCACACGATTGCCAATACTGTCCGGCAGTCATATCGAATGTCCGGAGCAGTAACATGTTGTCATGTTTCTCGACAATCAGCCGCAGTTGCATACTACCTACTTAGCTATCCCATGCTAGGGGTGTACGTATATAGTTGTGGAGGTTCTATACAGTGCTTCGCTACTCACAAATGATACCCTAATGGTGCGCTATCCCATTTGCGCCAACATCGCAAGGAATACACCAGTCGAGCTAGACTGAACGATGATAATGACGTACATTTGATGCATCAGGTGTGTGAAGTTAGTTTCCCCATTTTTCCGACCATGTTGCATGATTTTGAGGTGGTTTTTTTGCGCGAAAGGTGTTTTGTTTTACCAATACGTGCTCACACTCTCGAATTTGGTCTCAGTTGCTTCGTTTCCCCCCCCCCCCCCTTTTCAGACCATTGCTGGACCTAGAACATTTTCGACCCAAAAATCGAGTTATGTGGTATCTTCTGTATTAACAATTGCCGTGTTTTATGGTAGCTCACGAGTTCTGTAGTAAAATCAACGAGATATGTAGTAATTTGAGGTCACGCGTTCTGTAGTAAACATCAACGAATTGTGTAGCTATAAAAAAAAAAAAAAAAAATTCGCCGAGTTGTGTAGCCAAACTTGTTTTCATTCTAGGACCGGTTTGGATATTTTACAATATGTATATATTAAATTCAATGTTTATTTGTGTAAGATTGTGTGTCTGACGTTAATGACGCTTTAGCTCAACTTGATTTATTATCGGGTTACCATAATATATTACAATGATAAGATATGTGCGTATAACTCAAGCTCTTGAGTGATCGCATGCGTCCATTCTCTTATGACTCGTCAGGGTACTCGACTGAATTCGATATGTCCCACATATATCACACGGATATGGACAGCCTCGTGTGTGTATTATCTTAATACGCATCAGACGCATCAGGGCACCTGACCGAGTGAATGGTACCTACCAAATACACTCTGAGCACGAGCTGTAAACAAGAGCCCAAATATACAGTTTACAGCTGTAGAAATTCACATTTTATTAAACAAATTCGATCTACAGCTACCAACCCGTGTTTTCGGCTAAAGGAACCCTCGGTCATTAATCATTCGCATATGGTATATATTGGACCAGTCTATCTATAGTATAGCGAAGACTGGGATCTCCAATTAACATATGTGACCCGCCATATCAAATCCAGTCGTAAGTCTGGATTTGTTTACCCTGTGCCAATGCATTCTCTTATATATGCGAGTCGACCATAGGTCGCCTCGCATATATAAGAGAATGCATTGGCCTAACAATTGTTTACAATTTTAATAATTGTTTCTTGTATTCTTTAAATTTTTTTTAATTTCACCCATACAGAGCCCGAGGCAAACATGGGCAGACGACACTCTTCTATATGCTTCTATATATGTGTGGGGCTCCCTGCAGGGTAATGGATGTTTTTTTTTATTTTATGTCCTAAAAATTGTCAGAAACATTTATTTAAAAAAAATGGTAAAAAATTGTTAGGCCAATGCATTCTCTTATATATGCGAGGCGACCTATGGTCGACTCGTATATATAAGAGAATGCATCGGGACAGGGTAAAAAAAATCCAGACTTACGAGTTACGTAAGTTACGACTGGATTTGATATGGCGGGTCACATATGATATCACTCGAAATGCCATTTCATAATATCGAACACTGGCACATCTGGGCTTATGTTCAGATTGAGCCACCAGGTCAACTGCGTCTGTTGTGCAACTGTTAGAGTCAGTTTGAAAAACAATTGAGTTTGAAAGAACTTTGACGTATTTATGGATTTACCTTTGGGAGTTTCGATAGAATGCCAACAGAAGCTGACATAATAGAAGTGTTATCACTCTGACTGCAACCTGGTGAGTACAGGTATTTCTTGATAGTACACAATGTATCATCACCATTACATCGTCTTATGTATATATTTATATATTTATCGGAAAACAAATCATTCCACTTAATTGGAGTTTTAGCGCATGGTTCAGATGTATGTCATAATGCCATAGTGCAATGACATTCATTCCCACTTTAAGCACGAGTATATCTTAATTTGTTAATTTCATTCAATGACAATCAACTGGTGGGATATGAGGTAAGGTATCCATATGTGAGACCAGCTCTGTCATCCAATCCCTTGTCTGTAATAAATATACCGTGTTTCATAAAAAATAGAGAAATGAAAGCCATGCCGTGGTTTAATTGCGCTCCAAAATACAATGTGTACACGCCTAATAATAGTCGCTTTTGAAATATTCCCGGTCGATAAATACTTTGAACTGCCTTTCTACGAACATTATATAATGATGTCCCATGTAGAAAAACCAATTGATGTCAAAACAAAACCCAAAACACCATTGCCATTTGCAAGTCATGGAACAGAAAAGAGCGTTCCGTGTTAGCCTATTCCTGATATGGTACAAATAAAGAGCGTTTGTCCAGTTAACGAGTTATGTGCGATGAATTGAAAACAGTTGGTAATTGCTGTGATTCAGGCAAGTATAAATTTTGTTCAGAGCACAAGAAGCCGGTATATCAATATTTCTTGCATTTGTCAAACTATCTTATAAAAATACCTTCTATCAAAATAAAAATATGCCTAAACTAATTAAATATCTAAGGATTCTATAAAACGGTAATCTGATAAAAAAAAGTGTAGCAGGCGTTCTGCGCGTTAGATTTGCTATATGTGTTTCGCAGTGGCCCGTGCTAGTCACGTTTTTGAGAGTTTGATAGGATTTTGATATTTCATCAATCAATGGGTATATATCACAGGAATTGTAACATATCCTGGAATTTTTAGTATTCATAATACAAGTGATAAAACGAGACCGTACATTAATGATGATGAAGTTTGTCGTAATGCATGAAAGTTGGACCAAACCATTTTCTTCACGCTATTCCTTGATATGCCGAGCTCGGACATTTAACCACCATTGCTTATCTAATAATAGTATACCTCACTTGACTTTCTCGCAGTTTTATTGGCTGCACACTGCTATACTAGTACCCCAGTAGGATTCCCACATACCTACTAATCTTTTTCTATTTTATAGTAACAAACTCATTTCGCGAAATCGGTTTGCCGCCTGAAGATACGGCCAATCTTAAACTATACCGTGTACGATACTTGTTGCAATATAGGCATATCATTATATTTATTGGTGAATTGTAATGATCTTACAAATATCCGAACATATCTAGCCAATGTATTTAATAGTTTGTCCGTTTTGGTTCGCAAGCGGCCAGTCCTAATTTTGTAATGCCAGCGGAAGTTATTTATAACTTCCATTTCCGTTTTGCGGCTTGTGGACTAATTCTCTTCTCGCACCACTATTTTGGCACAGTCAACTAAAAGCCATTCATTATCTAAGAATAGCCTTTCGAGAAATAAATCATGTCTGAAAATTACTTAATGTGTATGGGCAGACCCCGTGTGGCCCGGGGTAGAATATGCCTACCGCCCCACTGCGAGGGGTAAAAGGCCCCTAATGTGGCACCGTGTTTGTCGTGGGGTCTATCCCGTGACGCGTGGGGTAGGAGTCCTGGGGATACTAGGGCGTTTGTATCACGTGAGGCATCGACCTGCGGATACGACTTGGCTCATAGTCCTCTTTGCCAACATATATTATAAATATCTTATCAATCAATCAGAACGCTTTTTTGACAGCTACTTAAAATATTATGGTCTGTCCCAGTCTTGAAATTATATAATTTATTTTTGCTGATTAATTTTATGCATGTTTTATAGCTTGGCCTTTCCCAAAGTAGTATCACTGCCTTTTTTGATATTCTGTTTTATACATGTTTGCACAGTGGTCAGTTCCTTAATGCTTCTGACCCCAATTGAGCACTATCGCTCTGATTTTGGGTGTTTTTATTTGTATATATTTAGTTTAATTTTAGTCCAATTCATGGTTACGTCTATACAGAGTTGATTTGCTTAATTTTGATTCAGTTTTCTCAGTCGTGATGTGGCCTAACGGCTAAAACGACGTAAAATCTAACCAAACAAACAAACAAAAGTGTATGGGCAGTATGACTTACTCGCGGGTGTGTGCTCTTATCAGCATTTGTGTTTAACTCTACCTACCCACTTTAATCAACATTTGCTAACAAGTTCAACTGACATATATTAGGGTAATGTGGAGTCAAACTGCATATGTAAGTAAAGTAAACAGTGAAGATCACAACACATTTGCACAGGAAAATGCTGTTGTTACATTTGGTCATATTATGTCTACACACACACAACAAAGCCGAACTCTTGGGTCTGTCTCAATAAAACCATACAAATATGGATATCATTGGAACCGGCTCATTGACCACATTGTGATGGTTACAGTTATGCCCTGTGCCAATGCATTCTCTTATATATGCGAGTCGACCATAGGTCGCCTCGCATATATAAGAGAATGCATTGGCCTAAATTTTTTTTTATAATTTTTCTTACATTTGTTAACAATTAATATGTGTTAAGCCATTGCATTCTCTTATATATGCGAGGCGACCTATGGTCGACTCGCATATATAAGAGAATGCATTGGCACAGGGCCGCTCTGTTGGGTAAACGGTTAAACATTTCGGATTTGTTGTGTCATACTATGTCTACACACACACAACAAAGCCGAACTCGCGCTTTACTTGATCTGATATTCATTATAATGTTGATTTATCTCCCTTGATCTGATATTCATTATAATGTTGATTTATCGCCAAATATGAAACACCATCTATATCAATGATACATACACATGTCTGAATTCATGTTTTCTATCACGCCCGTTTATATATCTTGGTTAAACATAATGTCTGAATTCATGTTTTCTATCACGCCCGTTTATATATCTTGGTTAAACATAATTATGTAGCTTTACACTTGCCGAAACCCTTATATTTGTCGTCTTCAGTTGATAACAACATGGGTTCGTTGCCATGATAACGGTAGTGTTGACCTCTCGCACCTGATAAAAGGAATTCATCAAAAACCCTAGACACCATTATTGTGGTTATTGGTGAACGTGATGCATGCTCAAATAAGATATTATAGCGATATTGAAGAGGCATTTCAATTGATAATGTATGCGAAATACTATATATTAATTGAAGTCTCAATGGGTATTTACGTAGGGAGCATTATGTCAATCTCAACGGGCCAATCGCCGGTTGTACTTACAGCTAACATTGTCGCTGATGGAAAACAATTAGTTGTTTGTAACATTTAACTGATTACACTGAGAGATGTGTAACTCTATTTGTCATAATGCAGTCAGAAAATCCGTCGCCTCGATGTAAGCATAAAGTTACAACCCCTTGTATACGAGATGTTCGGACATATTGTATGCACTGAGTCAGTGGTTGTCGCAGATCTTGTGGATATATTGTAAAGCCGTATTCAGTGTTCCAGACCAACAGTCACAATAACAATATAAAAACATAGTTTAACACTGTTCTCTGCATTGTTCTATAGTAAATGTTTGAAACCTAATATGATATGTAAACCGGACCACTAAATATCAAAGACTGTCATCTTGTATTCTTGTTGCTGAAAATATACAAAGTACTTTTGTTATGTCCCTCTAAAATATAGAACTTGCATCCAATAAATGCAAATTCAATGTCGAACGAAATAGCGTCTTCCTTGACGCACTTCTTGATCCAAACATGTTATTTTATACAATATAATCTAAACTTGGATTCGTAACAATTGGTGTGGAACCTGAATGAATCATTAGTCAGTTGATGCATTGAGTAAATACATGTATCATGTCTCAATGTAGGCGGACGCGCTCTGCACGAGTTAGTATGTAGTCTGCTTGAGTGTAGGTGGACGCACTCTGTGCGATTTAGTACATAGCCTGATTGAATATAGGCGGAACCTCTGCGAATTGGTATTAAATTACATGTATCTATAATCTGATTTAAAACACATAGTCGGGCAGCTAGGTACACCCCATATGGACCCCCCAGGACTCTTCCGGACCGATTTTATATGTACCTGGACACCTCTAGAGTAGAAATCCGGATGTTAACAAGAAAACAACCTGGCCGCATATGACGTAATCAAAGATGGCGCCCATGAGGGTGGAAAATTTTGCGATTTTACCCTATGTCTATTTATATGACGATTGTGGAAAAACTAATTGAGATATGACATTGCAATCAATTGCATTTTGTTCCTTTTATATTTCTACGTCAACTGATATCAAATTTGAAAATAAAAATCTAAGATGGCCGCCAGAATATGGCACAGAATTTGAAACATTCGATTTTTTTTTAAAACATTTCCAGAAAAAACACAAAACCAATCATAAAATGTCACAAATATTTGAACATTATGACGTTTATATGACCGCAAGTAATCCTTCAATATCATCTGACAAAAAAATTTGTAATCGACAAATCGGGAAGAAAGCCATTGCGATCATCCACAATAGTCAGTGCATTTCGCGATATTACCCTATGTCTATTTATATGACAAAACAATCTGCAATCGACAACTTAGGGAGAAAACAAAATGGCCACCAGTGCGATGTGGTGTATTCCTCGTACTTTTCTGGTGTCAATGATGCCAGTAAAGACCCCTAAGTTTATAGTTACATGATTGGGAACAAACTGTATGAGATATTAAATTGAGGTAAATTGCGTTTTGTTCATTATATATACCATTCCACATATTGTGCTATGTATTCTGTTCAGAGAGTATAAACCCTCCTATCTACCAACACCAATGAGGAGGAATCAGATACCAGGGCCATTGAAAATAAATCATGTCACGAATGTGTGACAATGTGTATGCACACGTACGTTACAACAAGTAGCTCCAACCTCAACATTATTCATCATGAACAGACTCCACGAGTAGCCTGTGGCAAACAAGACGGGCACAACTCGTATTTATTAATCCTGATATCATCGGATTCAATATCTTCATCGTCAGAGCTTTCAATGTTTCCTTCTACACGCAAATCTTAGAGTGTTGATGGAAGAATGCCACATTCGGACCACAGTGTCTCTAAAATCCCTTCGTCATCGGTTCGTCCATTTTCCAATGGTGACAGAATAGTGTACTTATTCAAATGATCAACACGGGAGTTCACCCGTTTTATGTGTGGCGTCAGCGACATCTTACTTGTTCAAATTTTTATGACTCGGTGCCAATTAGTTCATCTACATGTATGTTAGCATCAAAGATCTCACCGTGTCAATTAACGTTCTTCGCTCTAAAGGAAATCCAGGTCCACAAGGCGTCTTATTATCATGCCCGGTATATGCCTACCATCAAGTCTTGGTCAAAGATGAGGACTGCTGAAAGACGGCGTTCAGTACAAAACACGGAAGCTGGGAATTTGTCAAAATGGCCTTTGGGCTATCGGGAAGCCCTTATACCTGGTCGATGGTAATAAACCTGGATTTACAAGGCATGAAGAGCATTGTGCTGTCTCGACAACGTAATTATTTGAGGTTCTTCAGTATCTAATCACCTCCAGAATCTCCGTGAATATCACCTGGAATTAAAACCCCAAAAATGTGAGTTCTTCCAGCACCAAATCGAGTTTTCTAGGAAGAATAGTCAGTCATAATGGGGTTATAACTGAATGATGAGTCCATAGAAACAGTTAAAAACTGGCCAAGCCCATCAAGTACCAAGGAAGTAGAAAGCTTTTGTGGCGTGGTGATCTACCATCGGGCTTTTGTCAAACGTTATGTCGCGCTGGCTAGACCATTATAAGCCCTCACGGGAAAACAGCCATCCATATGGGGAAGAACAGCAGGATGCCTTTGATACACTCAATGCCTCTCTGGTGTCTCCTCTCGTCTTGGCACTACCCAACAGTGAAGACTCCTTTGTCCTGGATTGCGATACAAGTGGGTGGGCCGTCGAGGCGGAGCTCTTGCAGATCATAGGGATGAAGGACGAGTGATTGCCCATGGTAGATTTGTCTTTACCCCCGAGCAAAGCCAGTATTGCACAACCCGGAAAGAACTCCTGGCTGCCATAAGTTTTAACCGGCAATTCCGTCACTACATTTTGGGCAAGCCCTTCCTTTTAAGGGCGGATTATAGCAGGCTCAAATGGTTGATGGGTGACGCCCTCTCCAGAATACAAATTTATGTCACTTGACAGCAGTATACCGCAGGCTGTGACCTTGACAAGTTGCCATGCAAGGGCTGCAAATACTGTCAGCGTCTCCAGCGAAACTGGGCTAGATTTGAAGAGGAAGTTTATAACATTGTGGCTTTGGACCAGGGGTTATGGGAGTTTGTAACTTAGAATGGCCAAGTGACTCCAGCTGTCTCAATCGTAACCTCCACTAATTACTCAGCTGGCAAGATGGATTCCAAGGACTGCCTTGGTACCCAGGAGGCAACTGGTCGGATGGCGAGCCATGTGTTGTCTGTGTCAGCCCAGGCATATAGATGCACTCAAAATTGGACTTGCATTACCACCACATATATAAGACAAAGGTTAGTATGAGACAAGTTGCAAGCTCAGATCCATCCCGATCTAACCTTGGCGGGTATATGCACCCTAGTTGAACTTGAGAAACAACGTAAGGAACAGGATTTATCCCCAGTCATTGCGTGGATAGAATCCGGTCGAGAACCAACAGAGGGTGAATTATTCATCTGCATCAAGGCCACTAAATATATCTGGATTAATCTTCAGAGATTTGTGATAGTACATTAATTACTGTATAAGATAAAATACAAATTGGGAGAAGGTTTTAGTCATTCCAAGCCAGTTTGCGGCTGAGATCTTGGCTATTGCTCATGATATACTCGCTTCTGGTCATCAGGGAGTGGTGCGTACCAAAGCTATAGCCAAAATGTACTTCTATGCATGGAACTACTCAAGACATTGAATCATCCATAGGGGCCTGCCACCAATGCAATCAAGGGAAGAGACCATCGAGGCATGCCAACTGGGGAATGCAAAACTTCCTGTGGGCAATCCAATGGAAAGAGTGTACCTGGATTTCCTGAGACCATTACCACTTAGTGAACAGGATGACATATACATTCTGGTGATCACGGATCAGTTTACTAAGTGGGTGGAGTGTAATCCCTTTCCTGATCAGACCCCAGAAACGATGTCATGTGCGGCGGTGAATGAATTCGTTGCACGCTTCGGATGCACCTTGCAAATGTCGACGGACCAGGGCCCATGTTTTGAAATTAAACTGTTCTGTGCGATCTGCGAGTTACTCCAGATACATAAAACCCGAACGACCCATTATCAACCTACGGCAAATGGCCAGGTGGAACGTCAAAACAGGACCCCGATGAATGCGGTCCGATGATTCGCTAACAAAAACCAACGAAGCTGGGACAAATTCCTTCCCCAAATAGCAGGCACGCTAAGATCATAAGTGCACAGAATTACTGGCCAAACCCCAAATAAACTTATGTTGGGACGTGAAGTTAATCACCCAGTAGACTTGGTGTTTAATTGTACGAAAAAAAATCAGACTAAAACAGTTACTGGTCAATACCTGAAAGACCTGAACAAGAAATGAAGCGGGCCCATGAAATTGCCCGGGAACATTTAAAAACTACTTGAAAACAATACTTAAATATTATTTATAATATGATCTCTGTAAAGAAAACAGGCATGTTCTCTAAATTGAGGCATATCATAGCGGTCAGTTTGGGTCTTTACTGGCATCATTGACACCAGAAAAGTACGAGGAATACACCACATCGCACTGGTGGCCATTTTGTTTTCTCCCTAAGTTGTCGATTGCAGATTGTTTTGTCATATAAATAGACATAGGGTAATATCGCGAAATGCACTGACTATTGTGGATGATCGCAATGGCTTTCTTCCCGATTTGTCGATTACAAATTTTGTTGTCAGATGATATTGAAGGATTACTTGCGGTCATATAAACGTCATAATGTTCAAATATTTGTGACATTTTATGATTGGTTTTGGATTTTTTTTTTTTTTAAATCGAATTTTTCATATTCTGTGCCATATTCTGGCGGCCATCTTGGATTTTGATTTTCAAATTTGATATCAGTTAACGTAGAAATATATAAGGAACAAAATTCAATTGATTGCAATGTCATACCTCAATTAGTTTTTCCACAATCGTCATATAAATAGACATAGGGTAAAATCACGAATTTTTTCTACCCCCATTGGCGCCATCTTGGATTACGTCATATGCGGCCAGGTTGTTTTCTTGTTAACATCCGGAGGTGTCCAGGTACATACAAAAATCGGTCCGGAAGAGTCCTGGGGGTCGATAGGGGGTGTACCTAGCTGCCCGACTATTACTAGAGGTGAAATAATAAGAGTTACTGATTTATTTATGATCAGCTAACCAGAAAGGAGAAGTCATTCAGCCCTGCTATTTTGCATTCATAATTTTCAGAAATTCAATTTTTCAACAAGTGCACCACTCTGAGTGGCAAAATACTCTTCCTCTTGTGGACAATTTGTTATCTCATATTAGAATGGAGAATATCAGTTTTAATACATGCAACAATTGTGGATAGTCAGTAGTCAGTGTTTCCGATAGGGGGGTAGGGGAATGGGGCCGGTAGCCATCAAGGGGGGAAATCCAGGTAAAAGTAGCCTGTTTTAGCACTGGTTGAACTACTTTCGTTATATCGGCCAATATAATCGTTTGAGAGTAGAAATGGCAGATTGTTTTGTTCCATTTCTGCCCAAGTTCCAAGCTATCAAACCTTATAAGTGTACCTGTAACTTTAAACTAGTACATTTGTTAGATATAAATTAATTTACGAAGTAGTCAGAACACCAGTAATTTGGATCCCGAGTTAAACATGCTCGTTAATGTTAAAAGATTCACTGTGTAAGACCCAACATATATTTCGGATGCATAACGTACTCGGAATATATTTTAGCAGCTGCAGTGTAAATATAGAAGGCTGATTACATATATTGTACGATTAAAATACTGCTCTTTTACACAACATAATCGGGGACTAACCGCAACGTAACTAACCAGCATCAAAGGCATAGCTTCTATATAAGCGATGTCAGTTCCGATCATTTCCTGTTTCAATTTTCTGTGTAACAACGCGTTTAGAGTGTGTACACTCACAAGATATAAAATAGATTCACTTTTTAAAATTCCTTAGTACTATTCCAACAAAATTCAGAAGTTTTAAACATCTTTATACCTTTATAGACATGCAGTATGTGTCCTGGGGTATGGCAGGAGGGGAAAATTTGGCGAGGTGAACGGGCCGACAAGGGGACCCCCTGTCGGTATGGCGGAAACCTTGCAGTAGTAAACACTTAATTTATATAGGATTAAATGAATTTATGTGCACAACATAGTTAATACGTGATCAAAATAGTCAAAATAATAGCCTCCCTCACTGATTTGAAAACATAATTGCCCGAGAACCAAAATGCTTTTTTGTTTGGCCTTCTCTTATTTTTGTTTAAATGAAATGCAATTTGCTCCCAAAATACAGAAAGCTGTTCTCATCATAAAGATTTTGTCTTACTTTCAGAAGCAGCTAGGAAACACACAGCAGACATGACAGACACCACCTTTAGAACAGTTTTAGGGAATTGGTTCCTGAATGCGAAAGACAGGGCATATGGACGGAAGAAGGAAACAGTTGTTGTAAGTACGCTTTTCTTAGCTACCTGACTTGTTGAAATTGTTACTGAGATTGCGTGTAAAAATAAAAGTTAAATATACAGAATAGTTTCATCGTTTGAACCAAACCAAAGCAAAATGGTTTTACTGCGGCAGACAATTGCGGTAGCCACAATAATTATCTATGTCATTGATGGTCAAAATTGCTGTAGGAAATGTAGTTTTAAATTATTACTATTAGTAGGTACCGAATCCGATTGTATAACAGCAAACATTTTGCATTGAATTGAGTTTGAATTATATGTTGATTATTTATACACGTAAAACAGAGGCTGAAACCGGGCTGGGATTGTTTTTCATTTTTGGCATACATATCATCACGTCAGAACTTGTGTAATTTGCATTGTGTAGGTGATATTCCGATGTTATTTTCTTGGAAACAAGTTTGTATTGCGGAAGTTAGTTGGGACTGCACATGTATGCTGCTTGGTAAATATTGTCGTTGTGTAAGTATATTACACACTCATGTTATTCACATAGACATCTCACCTTCTACTATTCATCTATTCCAGGCAGATTCAGATACAGGGAGTGAGTAGGGAGTTGAGCATTTCATCGAAAGAATCTAGAGAGACATCAATTTTTTTCCCACCAACATTCGTTAAAGAACATGGCCGCCAGCAGCCATCGGGACACACCACAGCACATATTTATTTGAGAATTGTTTTGAAAATTTACAGGCATGATTTTGGTTACCTCTCGATGGAAGCGATCAAATTTGATGACATCCCCAATCTCACGGCCACTAAACTTTACATAGATATTTTGGGTGACCTCTAGATGGGAGCCATAACACCTTTTCCGAATTTCTTCAACTAGATTGGAGATTATTTTTTATGTTATTGGAAAACATGGCCACCAGCAGCCATCTTGGATTTTACTTTATATACATCTCTTCATGTTGACATTTAGTATTACTTTAGACAATTGAGCTTTCCACATTGTTAATCGCCTAATTTATTGTAACACATGAAATGATCCCCCTTTCAGGTTGAGCTACAGTGTCACTGACACTTTCATTTCTTCTCATTTGTATATCCACAGCTCCATGTATATTTGAAATGCAGTGGATTGATATTGCCAAGGTGTGTTCTCTGTATGTCCTAATCACTTAGCACTGACTACAGCCTAGTACGCTTTGCCAATCGTCATGAAAGCGTTCTAGGCTGTAGCCAGTGTTGAACAATTAAAGCATACAGAGACAGCACCATGGCAAAAGCAAACCACTATACATTTCAAATATACACGAATCTATCGAAAAAATAGAAGAGTCGATGACACTGTAGCTCAACTTTGAAGGGGCAAGTACTGTAAATATATACATACAACTTGTTTGCACCAGTTTACCTATTACATGTTATTCAGTTGAACTGAAATAAAAAATTGAACATTTCTCTACATTGATTAATTGTACCCCCCCCCCCCAAAACCTCAATAGGATTTCATGATTTACAAGAGGCATGTCACTGATATTGGTGTAGTATGAATACTATATTGAAATCATGCATAACAAATATAGTGCTCAAACTTACCAATGCTGATATCAGATGTATGCAAAGTTAATCTGTATCATCTTTAACTATTAAAGTGACATTTCTTTTCCACCTAATCCATAGTTCATTAAAGTGACACTTTAATTCCATTCAAGAGAAATTCCGTTTCTATATCGTCGTTCATTGCATTTACTGTCTTCAGCGAAGATAATCTATATCCGCCAGCCTCCAATATTAAAGTGGCATTCCATGTCGATCCAATCAACATTTCATTAAAGGGACACTTCGCGTTCACACACATTATTTCATTCAGGCAACAATTACCACTATTTGCACAACAGTAAAATCAAAAACGGGTTCTACTGGGCAACAACGATATTTTGACGATAAAATGCTTTATAAATCATATAATATTATAATTGCGTTTTTTTAAAACCATTGTTGACTTTTATTTCTAGTTCCAATATATAGTGGTATTAGCTAGCAATTAATGATCTGAGATCAGTGCGCCCCTGTCGGGAGCCTATATAGTTTGATCATCGTTTTATCATCGTATCTATCGGAATTTTCATGTTGATTTGGTATCGTGACACCGATATTGATCCGATAGCGACACCATTTAAATTCTAGACCTTAAATTTAAAATAACCTGCTTTAGAACTAATAACAGCAAATATATTATAGTGGTCAGTTAGAAGTATATATATAATATGTGTTTCCCGATATTGTTTTATCATCGAAACTATCAGAATGTTCATGTTGATTTGGTATCGTGATAACGATATTGAACCGATAGTGACAACATTTCTAGGATGACATTAAATTTAAAATAACTTGTTTTTGAGCTGATAACAGCAAATATATTACAGTGGTTAGTTAGAAGTATCGGTATAATATGTGTTTCCCGATATCGGACCGATAGGTATCGGAACGATCCCGAGACGCGGTGCAACTTTTGTATCGGACTGATATCGGGAATCCACTACCGGACCGTCTCGTATCCCGATATCGTACCGACTCCACCACGATATCGCCATGTTTGCTGGGTAATAGCTGATAAGCCAACCCATCACTATTCAGTTACGAGTAATTTTAATTTCGAACATTCTATAACATGAATCGGCTTGCCCTTTTAATACACAAAAGAACAAAGATACATCTATCACAGCTAAAACTCAAATTTATGTACATGTAAAAGTAAACCATACTAATGGCATACGTTTTGGTAACATGTAAGGCGTGACATTGTCCAGTCACTTGTAAACACAGTTTTTGTTTTAACATGTGAATCCGTACATCATGACAATACAGTACCAATCAGAAGAAGTGGTCTATTGAGGCGCGCCTTTATTGCGATATTGAGTGCGCTTAATTTCGAAAAAGACGCAATTATGGGGCAATACCAAATATCTGTGGCGCTTATTATTGCGATATTGAATGCAAAATATTGCGATATTAAGCGTGCTAAATTTCATACAGACCCGATAATGTTATATTTATATTAGATAAATACTGTGCATATAGTGTACCCATAGTGTACATATAGCATTTGCAACTATAATTATATACAAATATAAAACATTGTCTCTATTTATGCAATAGACAATATAGAACAAGCAATAATTTGATTTAGATGTCACAATATTGAGCGCAAGAAGTCGCAATAATAATCGCGAAATATTGCGATATTAAGCACAAAATATTGCAATAATATCGCAAGTGGTGCGCTTATAAGCGTTTCCACTTGCAATATTATTGCGATATTGGGCGCGAACAGAGCACGCTTAATATACCACTTCTTTCGACTGGTACTGTATATCAATAGCAGTTAGTTGGGATTGAAACCTTCAAGTCAGCAGCAGATCCCATAATAACTGTGCGTGATGACTTGGCGACAATTCTCTTCTGTTGTCGCATATTTTTCGATGAAATTTGACAGCATGATGCATCAAACTCTTATATTGGTATCACGACACTTAGTATAAATCAGTGAGTCAGCCAAAGATAGTTTGATAAGAACATACAACCAATAGTGCACTCCAAGTCCGTAAATTATCGTAATAACTTGGCGATAACATGGCGAATGACGACAATGTCTCATATCAACACGTTTCAATGAAAAGTGAAGAACATGGGATGAATTGGTCCATGTAATTGTAAAGTTGTACTTTGTGAGTTAGAATTGTAGATATGTAATCATCCGTCACTGCGCGGCGTCAGTTCATTGTTTACGGTGTTGTTTTGGTGACATTGAAGCTCTGGTGCCCACAGTATATCCTCTCATGTAAGTGTACATGTATGTGCTTCTAAACAATCAGAACACTGACAGCTGGATTGAACAGTTCAAGTTAAAAACAACAGTCAACATTATAATATATGCTATGTTTTTGTTGCCAGTGGTTAAACATCGAAGCTCTTGTTGAGTGTACCTGTATTCTCTTGTGTCAGTAACTGCATCAGTGTTTTGATAGTCAGCACTGTCAATTTCAACATGAGCACTGAGACGAATGAAAACAAGTCATAGCCGACAGCTGAAAGTGGCAGCTTGGCGACAATCCAGTTGTCACAATTTAGTGGAAAATGTCAATGATTAAGCCAGTGTTCACACATTTAGAACTTGCCTATCCACAAAGGAACCGAAGTCAGACCGTCTTAACATTAGTTCACAAGTGTACTGGTCGCATTTTCCCCAAAAAACAATAGTTTGTAGAGAGCCCGCGATGAAATAGGCAAAATTACAAAATAATATTCGTGAGTGATAAAGACACCAGGACATAATTTAATTAAGGATGCAAGATAAGAATGCACAGAATGAATACTGGAGCACTGTACTGAATACAATTAAACAATTAATAATGCATATTAAATAATAGCAGAGTCAGATTGGGTCATACTGTATGGAGTAACTGGCATATAGAATTTGGTCACCGATAAATACACTATTGAATTTTGACAGCATGAACTTTGAATTACATTTTTTTTTTAACTTAGACCATTTTCAAGACACATTAAACAACGGTGGTGGACCGTGCAACTGATGAAACGGTATGGGAACGTCGGATTACGACAGTCCGACACCGTTAAACCAACATTATTTTCTAAGTGTACATTCCATGTTTGGTATGCGGCTTATACGGACCCTGGCGTATACGGACCCCGGCTCATACGGACCTCAATTTAAAAATATGCAATTTTCAAACTTATATTTATATATATAATTATGATTGTCTTTTTACACATATATCTGTATTAATTGAGAATTTCGGTGATTTTTTTGGTGTTTTCAAACTTATATTTATGAATATGGCTGATTTTTTCAGTGATTTTCAAACTTATATTTATGAATATAATATATAATTATGATTGTCATTTCACACATGTATCTGTATTAATTGAGAATTTTTGTGATTTTTTTTTGTGATTTTCAAACTTATATTGATGAATTTAACCGATTTTTTCGTTTTTTTTCAAACTTATATTTATGAATTTAATATATAATTATGATTGTATTTTCACACATTTATCTGTATTAATTGAGAATTTCGGTGATGTTCTGGCTTGAAAAAACATTTATTGAATCGCGTTAATTAATCTCTTCGTTGTATAAACACGCGCGTGTGATCCCTTTATGTCGTTGTATAAATAGACACGCGGTGATAAATGGTCAGTGAATGGTGATCAGGATGAATCCACTGAGTTTGATTTGTTACGAAAACATTTTAGTAAAAACACAACTTGTTTCAACTGATTTATTGGCCATTGTATACACACTCGTGTGTGATCCCTTATATTGTTTTATAAACAGACACGCGATGATGAATGGTCAGTGAATGGTGATCAGTATGAATCCACTGAGTTTGATTTGTTATGAAAACATGTTAGTAAAAACACAACTGGTATATATTCAACTGATTTATTTTTGACTGGCATAATTCCACAATGACTGCATTGCACCTGAATGTTCTACTTGAGAGCACAACAGCTACTACTCGTCGATGAGGATAACTGCCAGCAAACTACTGAAAGAAGTCGCCAAGCTGTACGTCCCAATTTAGATAATGTTCATCTGATGTAACGTTGTTCCATTTTTGTTATCATCAGATTGTCCCGGTGTCTAGGGTTTAGATGTTGAATTGGCCGTGTCGGGAACATTGATAACAATAACTAGTTCATAGATCTTCATACTTTATATATGTATAAGTCTTTCTCGATAAGCATAGTACATAGGTGGAAGAACAGAGGTATTGGTATAGTAGCAAGGTTGTCGGACAAGTCAAGCTCCCGCTTCAGAGCACGGGTAGTTATTCCCACCTCTGGTGTATCATGCCTCTTAAATAAGGTCCGAGATACATGATACACTTGGATATGACGTGTAACACTATATACTGTCTTATAGAATGATACTGGCTTTATCCACCCTAACTTATACAATGGTTGCTACCAGTCATAACCACTTAATAATGTGATCTTGTTAATTATGCGTGTGTGTTTCTACACTATATAATCTGTCTTCTATGTACTTGTGCTTATCTATACAATTAACCCTAGCAGTTACAATCACTGGGGAAAGGAAGTTTATCCTAGATTCCAGGAACACATATAACAACACATAACTATCGTATGTACTATCGGACAGACTCCCCTCGATACAGAAATTTGTAACTACATGTAGTTACAAATTAAAAGTGTGGTAAAAGTCCGAGTGTACAGAAGATAGTTGGAATCTAGGATCTATAATCGCGAACGCGAACCTAAAAAAAATCAACACATGGATATTCATACATAAAAACTCAACAGCAACAGAAACTAAGAGTCAATTATCCATGGCGAGTCTGGTAAACAGTATGTCACTAGGTTACTGGATTAGCATCGAACAGTAAGTCACTGGAGCACTGGTTTATCAGCGAATAGTTAATTTATCCAGGAATTTGTAGAGAAGTTCTGGCTTGGCGGGTATAATGTAATATATGTGTCCAATATAAATATTCGGCAAACGATTATATCCAAGGTCGGATAATCAACACCATGTAGAACACTGGTGTGTGAAGTAGAGAATAATCACACATGCAGGATACAGTTAATTGACAGCAACAATTAAGGATGATAAATGCTATTGTCCGTGCACCGTGAGAATGTGTAGTAACCGATATACTCATCAGTTGGGAAGGTATTTGTAGCTTCACAGGATATCGTCTTTGACATCTCTGGTCATAGTCAGCAAGCGACGTGGAGTCAATGACGTAACGTGTAATGATCGGTATACATGTAACAGCAGTGTACAGTTGCGATCAAATGTCAATTATTTTATGCCAATGTATATCAAACGTATCAGTGATGTTCATGAACGATCTGGCAGCATATGCGTCATTTAATTAATCATCTAAGGAACTGTGGCGGCGTCAGCGTTGAAACAACGACTGTATACAAGACGCCGAACGAGGAAATGCAGCAACGAGTGTTTATTTTGGACAGTCGGTGGAATAGCTATGTCCGATAATCTTGTGAGGACAGTGTCAGGAACGGTCGAAGATTTGCAGCGGTGTCGCTAGTTGTGGTTGAAACACCAATGTCTGGTCCGGTCTGCGTGTCTGGTATGTCAGCACGGTGTATATTGGATGGTCCATCGCGTGTGACGTCATTAGCCTGAATTACAGTACCAACCATTGATCGTGTTTGGCGAACCCATTTAGTTCGACATAAATGACACGAAGTCTAAATAATGTGTTTGTAAAAAGAACACAATAAACCCACAATAGCTAATAAGCATCTTGAAACCAAAATATGTCCAAAGTACGAATCATGAAACAAAATCAGTGACTCGCCAATGCAATTTGCATTTTCATAAATTTTGAACCTGTTCGTAGAGCATTTCCATAAAATGTAAAGAAAAATGGTCATGCAATAAATGAGGGATATGGACATTAAGGGCATTGGGTTTATGATCAATAAAATGTGATCGTAGGAGTTAAAACAATATGTATTGAATCATGACATTAAAGGGAACCGCTAGATATATGTATATCACGCCATAAAATTTCATAAAAAATGTAATTGTCGCTGAAAACAATTGCTGTGCGATAACCAAACATGCCTGCCGCGACGATATTTATAATCAACAATCGTGTAATTATTTTGGTGTGAAATTATTGTTAAAATCGGGTGAATTAGCGTTCACCATTCCAGTAGAATTAGAACCAATCAGTAGATGATTGCGATTTCGTTAAACTATTCACAGCTATTTATGAACAATCACGTGGTAATGAAATACCACATACATGTACTTCTCGGCTATCTATATCATATTATATTATATTGTCATATTTATCATTGTAAACTAAACTCAATATGCGGTTTACAGAGTGAATAAAATAGTATTATACTTGTGCTTGGTATAATCCATCGAACGACCATTCTTATTTAATAACGCTTAGCATTCCATTACCAACACTAGGGTTAAATATCCCTGCGTATCTCAAGTCAGACCCGGAAGACGAGGGCTGATCACACCACTCGGAATTCCGCTATACCTATATATTCAATCCATCTGGGTAATGCATCGTGTGCACACGAATTGGATGCTAAGGATGCATGGTCAATGACGATTAATGATAATCTATTTTGTATTAGTATTACGATTGAACGTTGTACTGTATCTATAGGCAATTGGCAACTCATCGCGGTGTTTACCGATACAATAACCTACATAACACGCATGTCAGCTGAGTTATGGACTCTATGCAATACTCATGCTGGTCAGTTCAATTGTATGTGCAAATTTATCATCTCAATAGCTTTACACGATATTCCTGGACTCGTTGTCCAGATACATAAATCAAGTAAACCTCATGCTTTGTATACAGAAAGGTTTGCATGTGTTGTCGGCACTAATTTAAGCGTGCAGTGGCACAATGTTGGATATATTTATGTTATACACGCGTAAACTATGAATATTAAGATTATGATTTAAATCATGTTTGTGTTATTTAGTTCAATTGTTTATCATTTCTATTCCTTTGTTATACGGAAAGTGAACATTCAGGATGTTGTTATACATTGTTTGTTATTCCGTCAGGACTACAATATATAATGATTTACGGGTGCATAACTGTTGCACATTTATACTGGTAAGTATGACTTTAATGGAATCCTGATATTAATTCTGTCGGACAAATTGTCTATTTTGTTTCCCGTGTGCTTATAACACGAATGATATCATGCACGCCTGCTTGTGTAGATGCATCATATGAACGCGAATTTAAATCGATATCCATGTCAGAAACAGTCGTTTGTACATATGGGTTTATGTTATCAGAGGCAACATTTTCAATTTCTTCAGTTTCGGCCGCAAAAGCATCTGAATTATTATTGTTTTGCTCATTTGCGCGCAATCTATCTGCCCACTCCAATCTCGGTATGTCATCGTCACTTGAAGAATTTTTCCTTCTTAGTTGTTTGCGTTTCATTAATTGCGCAAGTGGAATTTCGTCACTAGATGACCATTCTGATGACGCAGGTTGTTCTGGGTCTTCGTTAGAACTATTTACAACAAATCGCTGTCTTCGCAATTGACGTATTGTATCTTTGGGAGGAATTTTCCATGCAGTGTCGGCTTTACGAATATTGTCGGCATGACAGCGGACTGTTCGAGCACTTAATTGATCTTTAATTAAGAATGATACATTACTACGTTTTTCAATTATATTCCAATGACTTTGCCATGATAAACTCAGTTTACCCGTTTTTCGCCCCGATTTGTAATAAACTGGATCGCCTATTTCAAATGAAACCTCTGTCCTTTTTTCATTCTTTCTCTGTGTTCTGATTTGAGATCTTAAACGCGATAGAACTAAACGAAAGTTTCTATGCTGTTCCTGTAAAGCGATAGATGTAAAGTCCTCCCCTACATATTTCAATCTGGGTTTTAGAATATTATCAAGACTTAAAGTGGGTTCCCTATGATATAATAAATAAAATGGACTGCATTTTGTTGTATCATTTACGTGAACACGCATTGCAAATAATGCTTGTGACAAATACATGTCCCAAGTGTGTGTGTTTTGTAATACCAATTTTGATAGAACAGAATTTAGTACGGCGTGCGATCGCTCGACACATCCCTGGCTATTCGGATGATAGGGACTTGAAAAAATATGGTGGATGTTTAGTTCTTTGCACACCTGATCCATTTTTTTATTTTTGAACTCCGTGCCGTTATCACTTACCAAATTGAGACAGCAAGCATGTCTGCTAATGACCTCATCTAAAAATATCATTATCACCGTTTCGGCTCGTTTGTCGGGAATCGCAAATGCCTCGACATATTTAGTCAGACAACAAATAAAAGTTAAAATATATTTGTTATTGGACATTGTTGTTTCAAACGGTCCTTGTATGTCAGTGCTTATTGTCGCAAACGGAAATGGCGGGCGGGCCATCTCTTGTATTGGGGCCTTTTGTTGTGATAAATTCCTCATTTTACAAATCATGCAAGCTTGACAATAATTATGTATATCTCTATACATATTTGGCCAATAATATTTAAGTTTTGCTGTTGCAAAAGTCTTAACTGTGGAAAAATGCCCTGCTAAGTCATGGTATTGTTTGAGTACAGCTTGTCGAATATTTGCGGGAATAAATAGGCGTATATCTGGATCATCATCATGATTACTGATGAAATATAGCACATCTTTAATTACTATATATTTATCTGCTATTTGTCGGGGTGGTTTGGTGGAATTTAATTTTTGAACAATCTCTATTGCTTCGTTATCGCGTTCTTGTTCAAGTTGTATGTCAAACCCCTCTAACTGAATTGCTTCTTGATTTTCAGGTAGAATTTTGTCTATGCGACAATTTGCATATTGTTTTGTGTTTAATTTAGATGTGTCAATTATTTCCACATCCATTGGTACTTCTCGTTCAGGGCCGGTTACGTCGGACTGATCTGGCACCTCTGACATACCAGTTTGTAACTTTTCCGGTCGTGATAAATAATCTGCAAATATATTCTCTTTGCCGGGTATGTGGATTATCTGCGGCTTGTAGGCAGCTATGCACACAGCCCAACGTGCGACATTTTTATTGTCCATGGGAGCAGATAACATATGAGTTAATACCTTGTGGTCAGTCTTTATAATTATCGGAGACCCGCTGATATAAAATTGAAGTTTCTTTACTGCCCAATAAATAGCAAAGCATTCCCGTTCTAATGTACTCCATGAACGAATTTGAGATTTATTCAGCCGTGCGGAAATAAAATGTATAGGATTTTCCGTATTCGATCTTGATATACACGGGTCACCTGGGTCACGTGACTGTGTAAGTACTGCTGCAATAGCATGCGCGCTGGCATCAGTATACATGATGAATGGTTTATTTTTATCTGGATATGCGAGATATGTGGCTTCTGTTAAATCAGATTTCAATTTTTGGAATGCCTTATCACATTCATCCGTCCATTCAAATTTTGTGTTTTTCTTTGTTTATTCTACCAAAGGTCCACAAATTTCACTAAATTGAGGAATAAATTTCCGGAACCACGAGAATGATCCTATAACACTTCCCACTTGTTTCACATTTGCTGGCGGTGCTAAATTTTGAATTGCTTTCACTTTATGAGCATCTGGTCTAACACCATGTTGGTCAACGATGTGCCCCAAAAATGAGCATTCTGTTTTAAAGAATGAACATTTCTTTAACTTTAATTTCACATTAAACTTCCTAAGGCGATCAAATACTTCTTGAAGAAGTCTTAAATGGGACTTCTTATCCACTGAGTACAAAATTAAGTCGTCGACATAGGCGCGACATCCTTTAATCCCCTCCAACACACGATTCATGAGTTGAAGAAAGGCACTAGAACTTCCAATGGCACCGAAACAGGCGCGGTTAAACGAAAAATTCCCTCTAAAACAAGTGATAGTTGCCTTACTTCGATCCGCGTGATGTATCGGAATGCAATTATATGCAGAAAAACAATCGAGAACTGTTATATATTTAACTCCCTTCATTTCGGCCAAGATATCCTCGATCTGATCGATTGGGAATAATGTGGGTTTTGTGATAGCATTAAGTCTGCGAATGTCGGCTATAAATCGATATGAATCATCTGATTTTCTTAGAACCATACACGGAAATGACCATTCAGTTGCTGGGGCTGGTGAAATTATTTTTGCTTGTAATAATTCATCAATTTTATCACTAAGAATTTCACGCTTTTTCAATGGGCATCGATAAGGCATTAACCTTATTGGAGGGTGGTCTCCCGTGGGAATCTTCATGGTCACAGCCGTGGTACATCCTAATTCGGTTAATTTTGTAGCGAAAATATCACTATTATTTCGAATTAGTGGTATTACATCGTCCCTAAATGAATCGGGAACTTGTACATCATCCAAATTAATCTGTTCTTTTATTTCATTGTTATTCGGATGAGGTGTTTCCACACACCTTACAGCAGACACCCTGCCGACAATACATCCACGTCGCAAATTAAAATGCTTATCTGTGTAATTGCTTATGAGTACAGGTATACTTTCGCTCTTATTGCTTGCGGTATATTCGGCTGTCAACCCAGGTTCATTTCCCATAAACCCTTCGTCTATTGGTTCCACCTGCAGAAATTTCGTGGCAAACAATTTATTACCTCCAATTATACGCGCTTTCGTTAATATCGTTGTCTTTGGTGGAATAACATGGGCAGATTGTATTCTGACCAAGGTTGCAACGTGAATATCTGGTATTAGCGGAATGATTGTTCCGCGAATCTTCATTATTTGGCGGTCGAAGTATAGTCTGGCGCCGTTTTCACTGAGAAAGTCTCTGCCGATCAATAAAGATCGATGCATGTTTGAGCAAACATAGAATTTATGTGAGACCTTTAATTTATTAATGTGGAAATTTAATATGATGAAACCATTTATGGTTAGTGCATCCCCACTTGCAGATGTTGCATGAAACTGCGTTTCTTGCATTTTCGGTTTATATTTTAAATTGTTATAAAATTTTAATGAACATAAACTGATATCGGCTCCACTATCAAGAATGGCTCGATATTTTTGTGTGCCTATTGTAATCAATATCGATGATGCCACTTGTGCATTTATGCCTTTCATTAACTTTGAATTATTTTGATATTCCGGAATTGATAAATTTGATTTAAGATTTTTCTGGTGTTGTATCACCGGTGGTGTTTGTTTGTGATCGTAAGGCTTATCGTAAGGCTTATGCGATGTGTATGGAGCTCTTGTTTTCACGGGCGCGGATATTTTATTTTTATTTATATGCGGTAAGCTTTGATGAAATGGCCTGTGAACATCATTTTTACCATCTCTATGTGATTTATGCCAACATAATTCTTTCCCGTTTGTTCTGTGTACATGCAATTTATTCCATGATGGAGCGTTAGCTTGCTTATTATTCTTTCTTTTTATACGATTCCACTCAGATGCTCCGCTCTGGGTGGAATGTTTTAGTTTAAATAATGTTTATTCATTTCATCCAAACGTCTTCGACACCATGTGATATTATGTCCAGATTTCAAACAATATCGGCATAATAATTGTAATGCTTGGGGCTGTGGATTAAACACAGAATTTCGTGATTGTCGTATATGTTGAACATTATGCCAACTTCGCGTGTTATCATATCTATTTTGTTTAGAATATGATCCAATCCGTGGGCGCTGATTATTATTCGAATAACATGAGCTAAATGAATTTCTACCCTGTAAATACCTTGGCCATCGTTTTTCTGGTGTGGCGGGCGCAATCTCTGTTATCTTTTGCTTCGCTATATCGAACTTTTAATTCCTGCTTGATTTCTGCCCATGTACTTCTGATCACACCATCGGCATTTATGCGTTCTTGTGTGAACTGAGTTAAAAATTCGAAAACTGAACCTCTGCTGGTCTGCAGAGCAAATTTAATTAATGTTTGATCATTCGCATCAATTGCTTGGCCATAACGATATAATTCGTTGGTCCATTCAATAGAAAATTTAGGGTCTCCCGAAAAAGGGGTGATAACATTTGTCACACCAGTTGCCATCTGAATTGCTGACGAAATGCGTGTGGCGTCCAACTGTTGGTCTATTGCACTATTAAAATGACCCAATTGTGTGGAAATGCGATCTAGTACGACGCTGTCAGTTGCGTTTCGTACCTCGTGATTTTCATGGGTGTCATGCAAAATAGATCGCATTCGCTCTATCTCTCCATCAATTTGGGCGCTACTATAATTAACGTCATCCGAAAAGGAAGGACAGGAAAGGTGACTTTGTGTCATATTCATCTTGATTTTAATTACTAAAGTAATTGGGAATAGAAAAGGCAAAATTGCAGGTATATAAGAAATGAATAATTTGAGTTGGGTTGGCACATGCACATTCTAATTGTGACATTACAGAATTGCTCTAGAACATAGTGCGGGTATTGTGTATATTTAATTTGAAATTATTAGATCAAAAGAAACGTCCTGGTTGGTATAGTAAGTACTCACGTATGAACGAAAACACAAGTTCTGGTTCCAAGCTCACGAGCACCATTCCGTGACGAAACACAAGTTCTGGTTTACTGCTACGGCACCATTCCGTGACGAAACACAAGTTCTGGTTTACTGCTACGGCACCATTGTCCCGGTGTCTAGGGTTTAGATGTTGACCGTGTCGGGAACATTGATAACAATAACTAGTTCATAGATCTTCATACTTTATATATGTATAAGTCTTTCTCGATAAGCATAGTACATAGGTGGAAGAACAGAGGTATTGGTATAGTAGCAAGGTTGTCGGACAAGTCAAGCTCCCGCTTCAGAGCACGGGTAGTTATTCCCACCTCTGGTGTATCATGCCTCTTAAATAAGGTCCGAGATACATGATACACTTGGATATGACGTGTAACACTATATACTGTCTTATAGAATGATACTGGCTTTATCCACCCTAACTTATACAATGGTTGCTACCAGTCATAACCACTTAATAATGTGATCTTGTTAATTATGCGTGTGTGTTTCTACACTATATAATCTGTCTTCTATGTACTTGTGCTTATCTATACAATTAACCCTAGCAGTTACAATCACTGGGGAAAGGAAGTTTATCCTAGATTCCAGGAACACATATAACAACACATAACTATCGTATGTACTATCGGACACGATATTTTGTTATCTCAGTATGTATGTTGTCAGTATTTTGATTTTATTTAAATAAACATAAAAACTTAAATTGTATATTTTAATCGAGGTCCGTATGAGCCAGGGTCCGTATAAACCGAGGGTCCGTATAAGCCAGGGTCCGTATGAGCCGGTGGTCCGTAAAAGCCAGGGTCCGTATGAGCCAGGGTCCGTAAGAGCCAGGGTCCGTATCAGCCGGCATTCCCATGTTTTATGTATTACTTGCTTTTTGTCTTTTACATGAGTCAAGTTTAGGCGGCTGCAAAAACAGTTTATAATGTATTCCGAGGACATTCAGTCGGGTATGGAAATATGCATGAAATGAGTGGGCCTGGTTAAAGTGAGAGCGGTATGATGGATCACTTCCATCCCCAAGCTACATGTACATTGTACTCACAATGTGCCATTTAATGACATTTTTCTAAATTGAAGGGATCGATAAGCTTGAGATCCCACCATAGTTCGATTCATACCAGGTTCTCAGTTTTTTTCATGTTGCTCCATTTTCTTAATTTCTGTTGAAATACACAAAACCCAGATTTTTACAATTGATGGGCAAAATTTGACAATCCGTTAAAATAATGGTGAAATTATATTTTATTTTTTACTAAATTGTGGTCATGTACTCTTGGTGTTTTGAAGTTAATAGTATGGATACTTCAGCAAATACATGATAACTATGCTACAGGGGTATTAGTGTAAAATTACTAAGTTTGTGATCCATATTTTCTAAACTGGTACCCGGTATTCAGTATTCAGGGGGTATGTATATGGGCGATACCCTCATTATTATCAAGTCTACATATTCATGGGCTAGATTTGATCATATATGGGAGATTCAGCAGCCACGTCTGGGCCTCAGTAAAGTAAAACTTCAGGTATACTCGACTTTATGTTTATTATCCCCTGCAAATGAAGTTTGTGGGGTGAATTAGGAATGGGCTCCGTCCATGAGTCCATCCATAACAAATTTGAAGCTCTATATCTTGGTCATCGTCAATCGGATTTTAATGATCATCGGTATGCTGAGAACCAACATGGGGACACAGTGTTAACAGACAGTTGGTTTCGCCCATTGGTTTTTCCAGAGTTACGGCCCTTATTGTGTAATGGAACTTCGTGTGAAAATGGATTTTAATCTTTAAAAGACTAATTCCTCCGGTACACATACAGGCCACATCACTCATCACCAAACTCCATATGTACTTCATGAAGGCCAAATTATATGTTCACGTTTTCAATTTTAGAGTTATCATTCTTTGTGTATCTGGAAATTACTTATTTTTATCTGTTCGTGCAGATATCTCAGTCATATGTTATCGGAACTGAATGAAATTTAGTATGGAGGTTTACCATCACAAATGCCTTCAAAACACTGACGTTGTTTGCATTTTCATGTTGTCTGAGTTATCAACCTTAGTTTGTCTCGTTATTTTAGTTTGTCCAGCTTGATAACTCAAAGAGATATGAACCGATTGCAATATTTGTTTGAATTCATACATTGTTTTATTCAATCATCACATGCCAACATGACGTTAACAGTGCCATTCCGTTACTGACCATTAGCCAACCCACTGTCAGCAGTCGGATCATGGGTAGGACACCCCACCTAGAACAAGTCAGTGGTAAATGCATGGCAAATACACACGAGACTTCATATATCGACGGGATGGTACTGTACATTAATATATGTTTTTGCTTTGACAATGAATTATTTTAATACGTTTTAAATTAGTTTATCCCACCATATCCCACGCTGACATAATAACACGATGGAGGGTTGGACACCCCACCAAGTAAAAGCCAATGTTGAGTGCATGACAATTACACAATTATCACCGAGGATAAATCGTAACGCCTTCATCACCTCCCTGTTGCTGTACTAATGCATGGGGAGTAGATACCCAATGTCATGCTAGGAATCAGCAATGTATGATCTTTAGAGATGATAATCGAGTCTGTTCACTCCTCGTGGTACTGTTCCGATACATTCGAGATCTGGAGAACACACTAATTGTCGCCGATGGGGTCATTGTCACAAGGTATCGATCACAAATGCAGACAGATTTTCACATGCGATCACATAATAATGATTATGTAGCTAGGTTTTCAAATTATATCATTTTATGACACAGTATATGAACGCATCAAGCGAACAAAAAGAACTCAAGCAATTTCATGAAATTAGGTATAAAAATGATGAACTAATATTTGAATTGTGTCCTCCCTTATAAATGTAAATTGTTTGTCATCCACCCACTCAAGAATGTGATAAGCCAAACAAATAGTCTCGCTGGTTAAAAATTTGCATAGTTTGAAGGCCCGCAACTCCGTCATTTTTCAATGGATTTTCGAAATTCTTTCAGTTTCTAGATCGGTTGGTAGTGTAGATGTTATATTCCAAGTTACATATGAAGAATTGGTGCCCCGGACCACCCCTCCCCTGACCCACAACACTGAACCAAAACTGGCGAAATTTGGCACACCGCGTGCTCTCTTCAGACTCCACGCACTGGGATATCAGATGACATCCAAAGTTCGAAATCTTCGGAGGAGATGTGTACACAAGCACATGAGCCCAAATTGCAAACTTTGAGGGCCCGTAACATTTCTTCTCGGATTTCAAAAATCCTTTCCGGTATGGGTTTGTTTTGATTCAGGGAATCCACATACTTAAATAAATAAATGTCAATCAAAACTGTTTTGTTGTTGAAAAGTTTGCCCCCACCCCAGCGTCAAAATATATGGCCGACCCTGTCCAATTTTCTTTCTCGGACTAAACTGAGAACGATCAACACGACTATGAAATCCAAATGCAGTTATCTGGAATGCTACGAGAGTACAGCATAGTAAATCAAATAGAGGTTTGCCTATTTATGGGCGGACACAAGTTTTGATGCCCGTGGGCTGTAGGGCATATCGATGTGTGCATACGGTCCTATTTCGATGCTCTGCTCCTTATAATTTCCGAGATAATAAAATGACATTTTTTCATATAAAGGGGGATAACTCCGCAGAGGAAACGTGAACAATATTCTGTATATAACGATAGGTTAGAACTCATTGACCCCAACATATCTACAAACTTTGAGATTGATAATCCCAATACTTTCAGATATTAAGGCGTTACAAAAGTGTCGAGTATAATAATAATAATAATGAAATATAATCGAAAAAGGGCCATAACTCCGACAAAATCCATTGGGCCGACTTTCTGATACCATTATACTTAGTAGACCGTGGATACCTACAATCGCTAGAGAGTTCACGTTCCTACTGCCATTAGTTTCTGAGAATTTACAAATAAACGGAAAAGGGCACCAGTACAAAAACAATACACTTCCTCGCTACGATATATCGGAACTGACCTTACCCGGCCCGCCAGATACAGCGCGTAAACGCGCTGAGATCGGCGCTGTAGCTAATTACGCTCCAGATTCGGCGCGCGTATCGGAACGGTGTGCGACGAGAGCGCAGTGCTTAATAACGCATCGCTGTATGCGTGAGACTGTTCTTATTTCGGTCATATCTCGTTGTTCTGTTGAGGACATGGTATGCACGGGCTATGCATTATTCCAATAAAGAGCGTTCATCGCAAGTTAATGGTAAAATATATGTTCAAATAGGACGCCTGTTTTTTTAATAGTTATTGACGGGCTGTCCCCGACACAACACAATGCAAAATATATGTCTACCTTACTTTGGGCATCAATATAATACAGTATGGTTATATTGAATCATATGTTCCCGACTGTTATGTGCTATTTTAACATTGCATGATGTTGAGTTGGCAAGGCAAATTTCGGAATAGTATTAGCTTGATGCCAATACATAGCATTGTATACAACCTACATGTACATCGTAACTATATTTATCACATAATTAACTCACAAAATCAGCTTCATAATTATTGGTAAGACACACGTTTAATATTAGCGCATGCGATGACGTCACGCCGAAGATTTTCCACTAATTGATAGAGATTCTCATATTTACCCCAAAACTCCCACTTTATTTAACTAAAATGCATAAAAATAAAAAAAACTAGGAGATATATAGTCAGGGGAATTTCGCACAATTGACCCCACCACCCCAAATACATATATAAGTCTTATATCGTGTCTTTTTTTTAAACATATTTTATTGTAATATAATATTACAAGAGGGATAGGGGCACAAATTTTAACAACTTACATCCACCCCTCTCCCATTAACATTTTAACAAATACAACGTAGATGACGAAGATAACATATTGATGACGTTTTGTGTGTTTCTAATTGCTGTCTTTATGGTGGTGAGGTTAATTGTACCAAATACAAGTGTATAGAGTTATTCACCTTCCATCAAAACTAACAGACTGGCTCTTAGTCCAGATAGGTGTTTGTCTGTTCTCGAACAAATTCCTATGAGTTTACTCAATATAACACAATCATGCCTCGTGGTACAACCAGATAGTCGTATACCCAAGGGGCATCATTATAAATCACTTTGCTGTACTATTGTAGGCCGAGTTGGGTGGTCAAAGGAAGCACATGACCCATGAACAATGGTAGTCTGTCCTCATTCCCATATTCCAGCATACATGCCAGTGGACTGTTATCTTCTTAACATTGCATTTTGTTGAGTTGTGGGAGGCAAATGTCGAAATATTATAAGTTGTATGTCGATAAAGAGCGTTTATAACTAATATACTTCCCGTGAGTGGAAACTGATTTCTAAATTACACATACACCGGATTGTCCTAGTTTGTCTGAAACTTTGGTTTCAGTCTTTCACAGTTAAATGCAGGAAAACACTATGAACATTATTATACTGATGTACATGTATACATACCATACGACCATAGTTGAATATAATTCATGTAAATATATATATTATGCATTGTAAATAGATGCACAAATTTTGTTAATGAAATGCCGGCTGCGATGGGACACCCGGGAACAGACACGCGTCAGACGAAATTATCACTTCATGGTCATTAGCCAATGTAATTGACACCTCCCGGTGGACCAATATAAATCGCCCGAGTGTACACAACAGATTAAAATATGCTAACAGTCAGTCAACGATGGTGTGATATAATAACCACACACTGGTTAAATGGTCTTGCTAATTTGCTATGATGCTGGTGGGATCAGGTGAACTGTCATGCTGCTGATATGGCGAACTGATGCTGCTAAGACCACATGACCAAATAACCAGGGCGAACCAGTGTTAAATGAATATTTATAGCAATGAAGAGCGGCGATCATCATCTATACACACCCACACCAATCTATATCGAAACGGACATAGAGACAACAAGGTGACACCCGTCAGGTCACGGGCGCGTCGACAGGGATGTGAGCTATGGTAACTCCGTGTGTATCAATAGTTGTGGGAGCAGGCCACAGCGGTGAAAGTGACCACCTTACTATAAGTGTGACACAGTGCATGTATGTCATAGGTGAGATAGAGCTGATTTCAAGGTTCAGTCATTGCAAGGCAAACACTTTCCATCCCGGTTAAGTTATCCTGCTAATTTGATCTGATGCTGGTGGGTCCTGTTGACTTGCCATTGTGCTGGTAGTGACAAATATTGGTGTTAAGAAATTGTTCCGTTATTGTATATATATCCAGACACTGCAACATGTATATTCCGAAAGAATAACGGTACATTGTCTTAACAGAATCAGTTTACCATATCAGCATATTTCAACTCCGTGGTATACCCACCAGCATCGTAGCAAATCAACAAGACTACTTAAATTCGGGATATCTCACTGACGTACATGTGCACGTACGCATCGACATTAACATTTGAGTTTGTTTATGTGTCTATATTATATTTTACTGTTTAATTTAGGTTTTGTGCGCCCATATAGTATTATAGAAATATATCACAAGATTACATAAAATAAAAGCTTCCTCCATATAGGCGGCATATGAATTATTTTAATAAACGCCATGCTGTCTCTAAATTTATGCGAATGTCACGCAGCGCGGACATACGTAGTTTGCATGCAGGAGTTACTGTTCCTTTAGATATATAAAATAAAAGTTAATTCCACTTATCCCACAATATTACGAGGCAATTTCACAATTATATTATTTTTATGCCGTTCCTTTAGAATACTCTCATTATCCTCATCTCCACCCATTGAACCATGTCGTAATCCCAATGTCTGTCAGTATTTTTATTTTCGGAAACGGCCGAATTAAAATATCTTCCAGCCACATCGATGAATCCAAGATCATCCTTCTTGATTCGCCATTTTCGACTGCATATTTTAACGAAGAGTATGTGTCGTACTTTGTCATCAATTTAGAGCACTTCAATACAAATCTGTGGAACTAATCACGCATGCTTGTGGTTGTTTTGTTTGTATGACGACAACAGCATGAATAATATGGATACCAATGTCCTAGTGGGATATATTCTGCAGATATCGATCAAACGCGATGCCAATAATTATTTAAAAACATAATACATTTACGATTTGAGATAGACGGGATCAGTTGTGACTGTGTACGTACATGTACATATGTGGATGTTAATATCAGCAAACTATATATAGGGACTATAACATCTCAAATCGTAAATGTATTATTTTTTTAAATAATTATTGGCATCGCGTATGATCGATACCTGCAGAATATATCCCTTCATCATATAATCTGTCACTACATCCAGAGGTGATAGGAAGGCAGTCAGCCATGACTATATCACCCCTAGCAATATACATGTATAGTCTATTAATATTATATTTATTTGTAATTGTACTTTCCATGTATGTGTATTGTAAATAAAATTATCCTATCCTATCCTAACATTGCATAGCAATATACTGACCTATTAATTTTAAACCCAGAGTGTTTGCCGCCATCCATGGCGTACCACCCGACGGTGTATACAAACACAGCCACATAGAAGGGAATCATAATTCCTATTAACCGCCAGGGTAGATATATAGCGCACACTATGGGCTGAGACAATTTGAGATATCTGCCGCCGCCCCTAAGGCGCGCCATCGGATTATATTAGTTATGGATGGGCTAACACGCGCCGGCAGGCGATCTCACTGCTCAAGATAGATATTCCCTCCTGTTTGGCTTTTGTAGTAAATCGCCAAATGTATGCGTGACACAATGTGATACATACATATTTACCCCAGTTATTTTAATTTATCAGACGGTCACCATATCACCAAGTTACAACGACAATATTTCTTCAATCGGATAATGCATCTTAAAAAGCACTTAATCGGATAATGCATCTTTAAAAGCACTTAACATTAACAATGATTAGCGCACCACATATAAATGTACATTCATGGCACCGACAAACAAGATTTCATGTTCAACACTATGAAAGCGTACTGAAAACATAAAATTCGTAATTATGGTGATAAATCACGCATGTAATCCATCGATATACTCAACATCTGCTTATGTATGCATTGCATGAAATCATTGGTTATGACCAATGACAAATAGAGTGCGTCGCCCCCTGTCATGGATGCGATCAACCAGCATCGTGTACCTTACACCGTTGCAGGGACGTGGCAACAGTATATACACTGAAAATATTGTTGACTTAACTGTTTGCTCAACAATTTGACTCCTATTACTTTTTGCTAAATATGACGTGTACCGCCTCCTCTGGTCTGATCTCACCCTCGCGCGCGCTTCGGCTACTCCATTAGCAACTTTCCTCCATTATGGAGAGCAAATATATATTTTTTGAACATTCAGGGGCGAGTAATTCGCTTACAAAATTTTCATGGCATCGTTATCGGGGTGACATGTGACCATGCCATGTAAATTTGGTCGCGTTCGGAGATAATTCACTGCAACCTGGTGTGCAACCATAAGTGGTAATACGGTGCACCATCTTCGATTTCTTTCAAGCTACAATATGACTTACATGTGGAACAACACTTTTCGCACCTATTCAATTTGAAGCCAAGTAGTTTGCATATAAAGCACGAAATGGTTGAATTTTCGAAACCTTATCAAACTGAAATGTACAACAAATTACGAGATACAAAACATTTGAGTTTATGTCGACCAATTTGATCAGAATTATTTGGTGTCTAGCAATGGTTTTGGTATATCGACACCATTGCAAATCAATGTACATGTACATAGATGCGTGGATAAGTAGAGGTTAAAGCGTATATCGTAGCCATTTAACAATATAGAACGAAATCGCTGTTCATTTGACAGGTCATATATAATTGAATAGATGTATATTGTGTGTGTATGTAAATGGGAAAAAAACATTACTGCTATTGTATTGTGTTTATTTCAGGCAAGATATGCCCATATATAGTCATAATCCAACATATAATTACGAATTTTCGATATACTATATAGGTATGATTTCTTAACATAAGTTAAAGATACGGGCGGCGTTGGTGGTGGGTATGCTGTTAAAATAATCACATCCGTCAAAAACCGCCATAAACAGAAGGATTAGTAAAAATATAGAGCCTTTGTTCTTATGTCAATCAGAAATATGGCATAAACAGTATGTTATTGTCATTTTCCCCTTTTGTTGTGTAAACGAAAGCAAAAACGTTACGTTTCCTGGTTTTTTTTTATGTCCGGATATGGTAAACACAAAGAGCGTTATTTGTTAAGGTTTTCCTGATATGGAAATAATAAAGAGCGTTTATATCATTTGTGTGTGTTAACCAATATAATTGCACTGTGTTATATAAACTTAAGCACAACTTCTGTAACACGAGCAGTCTCTTGTTTACGTACAACATCGTACGTCTTGACGACAATATACTATCTACGCGCTGATTATGTTTGGCATCGAGCGGAACTGTATATATTTTTGTGTTCCTTCTGTTAATGCCGATTTGGACAAATATAAATATTTCTGCAACAAACGCCGCCCGTGCCTTTAGCCTCTGGTGTTCCTACTAGCAAGTCCACTCGTCTGCTTACAGTGTTAAATGTATTCCAAGCTACATCGACCAACACTTATAATACACATGAAATATTGAGCAACAGTATAAAACTAGGCGGCTATCCGGGTGGATATGCTGATCTATTCGACTTGACACTGATATTAACACACATGGTGGTCAAATGCAGTGGATTTCTGCCAGTCATTATTCATCATCAAAGAAGCATGGAATTCCGTGCTGTCTGTATAGGCCAGAAATTCCCACCAGATGATACATTACGTAATACGAACGCCCCGATGCTTGAAGGTTGCTCAATGTGTTCAGCAGATGTTTCTGCATTGGAACGCCGGGCTTTATTAGCTTCCGTTTTGTGTCTGTCTTTCATGAAAGTTATCCGACCTCCTGATATTTTAATTATCACATAAGAAACTAGATCGCACTATCGACTTCAAATGAGCCTTCTCAAATTAAATTATATTGTGTATATATGTCACAAGTTAACTTTTGTATATGTATATACATATATTGTACAATAATGGTCCCCATATTTGGAGGAATAAATATCTCTCTCGTGGTATGGCATTACACCTGAATGGTAAGCCCTAATGAATTAAACCAAACGGATCAGATTAATGGCAATGACATATAACAGGCAAGTATATTATTTATATTGTAAATACTGTTCATATATTATAATGTATCATTTGAAAATTTATGATGTAAGTCATGCATGTTCATAAATGTAATATATGTTATCTTAATATCTATGTATTATTGGTCGATAAGATTAAACAAATTGAATTGACCGGTGGAATAGAAAGTAGATTGCAGGACTGGGAAGTATATCATATATAGGCAAATTTGAGAACGTTCTAAACATTCATAAAATGGCAGTTAAAACAGTTTTTAAAAAACTATTGCCAGTGTGACTCCCACCCCCACCCCCCATATTGCGTGCAAACAACAGTCGCTATCTTGGAACAGCATACCACAACTATAAGCACTGATCTCAGGTTATAATATGAAAGGATCAATTGTGTTAATGCCATACTGACTAATATTATTGACAAAATTAATGCTGTGACAGCGTAACACAACACAGCCGACCCATAACTATAATTATACAGTATTTCTCGCATTGTCGTTTATTTGTATGCCGTGATAATGTGTGCCTGAACACAACAGTCGGTTAAAGGTACTCAATCCGAATTAACGCTCGCAAATATGTCGATGGTATATATATATATATATATATATATATATATATAGCTTTATTAACCTCCATTAACGGAGATCATACATCAATACATTGTATGTGTTGTATAAACGAATTGGAGCGTTTTGTACACATAAAGGTGAGAGTGGTATTTACAAACATTATTTAGTATATATACAAACAACATTTGAGCATAGAAAATGGCGGCAAAAAGTAACAACACTGAATTCCAGTACATTACAGCCGTATGAGCCGTATGGTCTATGTACCATATTAGAGTTTGATCACATTTAGATAAGGAAAGTTGCTGCATAGACGCCTCTTGTAGGGGTAAAGGTACATTATAGAAGTACATTGGAAGTATGGGTACATATTATACTGCCCTATTGTCTTCCGACATCAAAGGAGATCAAAGGAAAGTACCCCGCCCCCGCACCGTATGACGTAACGACGTAGTGTGTAAACAAAGATCAAAGTACCACCGCCCCCGCACCGTATGACGTGGCGACGCGTGGGTGTTTGAGTATACGCGTGTGGGTATTTGTATACGTCACGGTTGTGGGGGGTCCTTCAGTATATGGATGTGTACTTCGTGGGTGTGGCTATTTGAGAATGGTTGTATACGCTTTCGGGCCCTTGAGAACGGTACAATGGGCAATCGTATACTTCCGTCATCGAAGTACGTCGTGTATACTGTTCGTCAGGTACGAAGTATATTTGACAACGATGGTGTAATAAGTCATTACAATCTAACGCAATCCCTTACTTCCGGCGCAACGCCTGAGTCATTGGAATCTGATGCAATACTTCCGGATGAACCCTACCGGCTGACACCACGCTCATTGGCCCCGCAGTTCTGGAACCTTTTCCGATATCTCCAATATTCTGGACCCTATTAAAAATCCCTTCATAATTGTAAAGGCATAGTACATGATCCCTTTAAGTTTCATACCTGTGTCGTATGTGGTTCCTTTAATTTGATACCTGTAATCGAATTCTCAGGAATAAATCAGACTGTATACCAGGGGTAAAACACATGTCAATATCCAATAAATTAAATCACAGCGATATGTTTCCGTACACAACACAACAGACAGACAGATTCTCGAAGCTTCGTAATTAAACACACGTTTAAGTCATTAACTGCCACGATACAGATCAACATGTCTGTTATTGAAAAATGCATGTTCCTAACGGCTTCTGTACAAGGGGTTTGTGAATAGAGTGGGGGGGGGGGGATGAGTGCATGAGACCATCACTTCATAGATTTTCCTGGCTATCCAACTTAAAGCATTTATGAAGTATGTAGGGACACCGAACATTATACATTTTCACAAACAGATACACACTAATCGGTTCAGACTGGCGGTACACTATTCTCTTGAATTCCACATCTGTTAATAATATTTATTAAAATCTATCTCTTCTGGTGCTCTATATGCTTTCTTTAATCGTTCTGCCTTACAAATCTTTACATATTACGTATCAACTCAACTCAATTATGGAATACTTCTCACAACTACCCCTCTCCCAGCATCTCATCCCCTTTATCTCTCTCTTCTCTCTCTCTCTCTCTCTCTCTCTCTCTCTCTCTCTCTCGTCCTCTCTGTCTCTCTCTCTCTGGTGTATCCCTGTAAACAAATTCTCAGAAATCATTTAGCGCATCGACCATATATATATATATTTCAAAATATCTAATAATACATATGCAGATTACCTCTAGGAAACAAGAATTTTCTAGAATGTGAAAAAACAATAACAGAGGGTATCTCCTATAATATAATATTCTCAAAGTCGTCACGTGACCTGACAGTTGGGCAGTAAACTCATTAGAATCGACAACGCACTGTCTGTTTATCAAAAGCACTTGTATCACATGCTCTGCCAATGCATTTGGAATGGTCGCCATATAAGCTTCAGTTTGAATCGCTCAAGTCCATGGTCCCATAACATGTTCTCATTTGAAGACATTTGAAGAGCGTCTGGTTTAATATCATGGTAAAGTATTGCACAATCATTCACAGAATAGATTAATGGAATCATTCTGCAATTTTCGAAGCTTCACATTCTCCGGCCATTGCTCTGCTGTTTGAATCCACATTATTAAAAAGATTAACATCTCTCGCCTGATGCGCTATAACCTTCATCACAAACACATGTCATTAAGTGTGCTGACAGAAGCAACACAGCTAAGGTCTCGTCTTTCTCACAAAATATTAAACCCTCGAGTTCTTGAATATTCTCCTTTAGTAAAGTAAATGATCTCGATACAGGTAATATTACTTTCATGGCCGTATGTAACCAAATGAGGCCCGTCTCATACTCTAGCAAACATAAAACACATGTGTTGAGAATATCAAGTAGTAGCGGAAGAAAGAGAGAGGGACAGAGAGAGAGAGAGAGCCAGGCGTAGAGGTGTGTTGTTTTATGGCTATATATTTCATGCACATACAGTAATGCCCTAATTAATCGACCCCTTATCAACAACAGAATTATTGGTATTTTCAGGATTTAGTCGGAAATATGGCTTGCTGTCATTAATCGGAAAGCTCTCACGGGGTTATGTGTGTTTCATAACCTTGGAGACGTTCGTATCGATGTTTGGTGCTGCTAGTAAATAACCAATACTTACTTCAGGTGCAACACCTGAGTCATTGGAATTTCAATGCAATCTTTGTGTGAACCCTAACGACTCACTCCCCGCTCATTGGACACATGTAATCTTCAACCACGCAATTTTTCTGGAACATTCTACATGTGGAAATTCCACAACATTCTATTTGACTAGTATTGAAAATTCCTTCATAATTTCATAATGGCATCGTATATGGTCAGTTTAAAATACCTGGAGGTGGCCCCGTTAAGCTATGTATCCCGACTAATGGTACACTGTTATTTCAATGGCAAACTTGATTAAACCATCTCTAACATTCGTTATACTTTTTCTCTAACTACCACTTTACAATATGGTGTATATAATCGAACTATCAGGAATCAATCAACGCCTTACCCATAGATATTTGAACATACAACTGAACGCATTTAGGGTCACATACATTAAATGTGTTTTGGACGGGTCAAATCGTGACCCGACATGACGTTCACCTTTAAAATGGTAAATTCAAGGTTAAATCGCGCAATTCTCCGAAAATCAGAGGGAACATCCCGGACGAAGTAGGGTCCACCAGCTACTATTATATATTTCTAGATTTAGTTACAAACTAAATACCTGTATATTGTACAAAGAAATGTTTGACAAATATATCTGTATCAATATTACCATACGGGTCATTAAAATAGATATGACGAAACAAATTTTGAAGGGTGCATGTATCAGGTAAATTTTTATATTTCAAATGATGACAGGAATGCGGAAAGTTGAAGTACCTACGTAATACTGGCTATCCGAATGAAGAGATATACATGTATATAAAAACCAAAATAGAAGATGACTGCTGGCGACAATGTTTTCCAAAAAATTTCAAAGCATTCGATAGCTCCCATCTAGTTGTCAGCCCGAAGATCAATATAAAGTGTGGTGACTATCAGATGAGGGATATGTCTGTACAGTTGCTAAACAATTCAGTCATGCAAAAGAGGATCAAACAGTAAGATACCAAATTGCTGCCTGTGGTAATGTTTTTTTAACGAAATTCGGGAAAATTAGATTACTCTCACCCTGGTTATCCAGAAGATCGTTGTGGAATCTGGTGACGATCGGACAGGGGGTGTCGTCTGTAGGATCAACCAAATTAATTAGCCATATAACAGTAAAATTCAAGATCACCGCTGGCAGTGATATCGCAAATCTATGTTAAACGACAGTAGCATTATAACAGAGTGGTCACTTACCTTCAAGTAAAAAAAAGTACCATTATGTTCTCATTTTCTATCTTATCATTATGAAATTTGTCACGTGCGTGCCAGACGTCACTTAGAGGTCAGCACCATATTTTGATTCGAATATTTTTCAATAACATGGCTGCCAGACTATTTCGAATTTTAGATATTTAAAATAAAATGTCAGGCTTAATTCACGCCGAACCACGGGTTCTCGGTTGAGAAACTTGGCCTCCAGTTGTCATCTTTTATTTAAGTCATAAATGCAACTTCGAATTTTAAAGTGTCATAGTGGGCTCATGTTTCCACCAATCATTATGCAATTTGGCGAGTACGTGCCCGACGTCACTCAGATGTTATCACGAGATTTTAGTTCGAATCATACGAAAAACATGGCCGCTATTTTGTTTTTAAGTGATAAAACTACAGAACGAGGTGCAGAGTTTGGTCGTGTCGTGGTATTTCTCAAGTCATTCTCATTCTGTAGTGTTATTACAAAAATCACAAGATAATCGAAGAAGGTCATGCCAGAGAATAATTTCGACATGGTTTTCTACACGTGGGTCGGCTTTTCCATAGCAGTAAAACTGAACGCATCTTTTAATAATTTACACATTTTATTATTTATCAAACACAATCCATTTATTACATTACATAATAATTACAGTTTAAAACGAATCAGGTGTATATGTTTTGCATAATTCCGGTGAACAGAAACTACACATTAAAAAGCCAAGCTGATTTTTTTTATGATCCTCTTGCATGTAGCAGGGTACTAAAGTTTGTAGTTCCGGTACAGCCACAGTGACGTCATTAATGGTGGACATCAACTGTTCAAATTCTGAGTGGTTGAGAGTTACGCCTGTCTTCGTAGGGCAAAGTCTCTCACTGTCTTTCGGGTAAAAGAATTTTCGGATATGTACAACACGGTGTTCATGATCATAAGTCACGTGTTCATTATGTCCGATATGTATCCTTTCCAAAGAAGATCTGCTTTGTAAATGTTCATACACTTTCTGTGCGTTATCAGCTAATTCCAGCCACTGTTGTAATCGCAGGCAGGCGCCGAATTTAGTAGGGAACTTCCCATCGTTCCATATTCTGATGTCTATATTTTTGATGCTTTTATATTCACCGACGGTAAGGTATCTATCCCGTCCTAAGTGTTTTGTGAAAATTTTAGAATTCATGGTGTCGTTTCGATGAACGCTGAACTGAAAATGTCGGAGGCGCGTGGATGTATTACGTGTATACCCTATATGACGTCATTGGGCGGTCCCATCACAACCGTTTCAAAGTATATAATCAATCAGATTGCCCCCCGGAATCGTATTAGCCAAATATGGAAGGGCCAATCATGTTTCGATCAGAGGGAACTCTCAGACAGTGGCTCGGAAGTACATTAGCTAAATACAGAATAAAGGGGTTTCGTGGTAAACTGTCTCGGCCTATAGGAAAGGGCCGGAAATGACACGCAACCGTGATTCAGGGTATTCATAACGCAGGTATGAATCATTTAACCAAAAGTTTTGGCATAGGCACGCACTACGCTTCTGCACAAGGGACAAGTCTCAGAACCGAGCGCGCACATGCCACACATTGCTACGTGTCCACATGGTAAAAGCACACAGTTTTTATTCTTCTCTAGACAAATGATACATTTGCATTCTTCAGAATCGTCTACTGCCGTATCAGGCCAGTCATCTTCATAGGAACCAGACAGTCTCTCATCGTTTATTTCAGTCATTTCTTCGAAATTAACGGTAAGGTCATCTACTGAAAATGTATTCATGTCTTGAACAGAGGCACTATCCACGGGACGTTGCAATGAAACATTTGCTGGTACATCGGGGATTTCCATTAAATATCTCGGTCTGTTCCACTGTTTATACCTATCTTCAGGCAGGAAACGTTGCAAATAATTGAGATAGCTACAATTTGGAAAGAAACGGTAATGTTCAGTTCGAGGATCATCTCTCTTTTCCCATTGCCACAACCTACATCCGCAACTATAACATATGGTTTTATCAGCGGTCTTTGTGAAAAAGAAACCAGCTCCAGCTATTTTAGCAGCCTCCACGGGCGAGGTCCAGTTTACGAAAGAAGCTAATCTCGAGTGAAAATTTCGATACTCTGGGTATGACGGTTTCCAAGCCACAGTAAGACCATACACGTTTAAAAGTTCTGGTATCATGCTTACACTATTATCGCTCGAATCAGCTGCGTGCGGCGGGATATCCATCACCTGTTATTTCTCCCCCACCCTGACAATCAGTATGAACCTGTAAATGTTAGTTCAAGCCTTATAACATTGGTAATATATAGAAACACGTTCATTGGCTGCTGTATTAACATTATTATTATTGTTTATATAGATGTACTTATTTTTCTTTTTACAGATGGAAAATTTCCAGGCTGAACAATTTCATCGCAATGCGTGGATTCGAAAGTAGTGACCTTATGAGGGGAATTAATGCGGGAAGACAACGAATGACTCATTAAATAGGTCACTATACAACAGACTGGTTGAGTTGGAACCATAATTCCCAATTTACAAAACCCTCTGTTTATTCGAGGAAATCCGCTAACTCACAGGTCCTTGGACATGAGTTTCACGTCATGATGCAAAATCACGCAATCTGTGGCCCTAAATTTGCACGTACCTAGTGAGCATTTGATCTCTAATAGCGATCAGTGAAGTATTTAGTTCTTATCATAATATTTATAACAGCTAATCAAAATCCGTTGATGGATTTAACTATATAATACAAGGACAAACGGAATAAAAACATCTGTACACCAACTTTATGTATTCCAGCCATAGTTCATTCATATTATTACTCTAAAATCTCCATTACATGGCAAAACCAAATGACCCATTTGATGTAGACTAGTATATAAATACTTACTTCGTGTATTCTTTTCATCAATGATATGTATTGTAACACCTATAAATATAGTCTGTTATACAGAGGAAACATTACCCACAGCCTCATGCCACAAAAGGCCTACTATGTGAACACATGTGTATATTAATTCCATATTTTCTTGTCAAAACGCTCTATTATATAACGATGTATTCGTTAATCGTTCCTTTATCTTTATTGTTGTTAATTTATAGCATTGTTAGTAGAAATTTAATCTAAACTCGATGGTATATTGAAAATAATTCGTCAATACTGCTTTATTGGTGGTAACTGAACTTATTACATCATGTATGCAACTAAAACAAGCGAGACAACTCATAAATTTGTAATAGTTCTCATGTCTATGGCGGTTCACACAGCGTACATTTTCATTGTCGTTACCATTTAATGCGCACATTACACTGATTTATGCATAAGAACGCGTTTCCATGTTTCTTGAAGCAAATCCATTACATATAAATGCGTTATAACGTATATTAAGTGTCATTTTCACTGTTAAATCTCGTACAATATTAGAAAACGTGGTATTTCACACAAAACTATATCGAAACGGCCATTTATCAAACGAAATGACATGTCTGGGATCAAACGTGCTAATCAGGCCTGTGTTTTCGCCGACAAGGGAGTTTGATTTTGGTTGTATATGATGGTTCAGTCATTATATGATACCTAATCGGTTGCACATGGTGCTGTCTATGGTATATACTGTGCATGTATATTAAATGCTCCATTGATGTTAGGAGTATGGCCTCGGTGTCTGATCCATTGTCCACGTATTTCTTAATTATGCACTCTCTTTACTATGACTCAATTGTATTGTGTACGTATCATAACTGGCATTATTTGTATTTTTTATCATTTAATGTAATAATTATTTTTAAAATACCGTGTATATCACAATACTTTACTATAGCCGATGTGTGTCTAGAAGCTTATTCATGCTATCATCACATACACTTGAATTAGATACTAACTATCGAGTTATGATTTTTCCCTGTATTTTCATGGAATATTCGTGAATGGCAACAATCAGCAGTTCTTTTCTGATGAATGTCAAACGAGATTTCTCACTGACATTTCGATAACCTTTATTGAATCTTAAACACTGTAATTTCTCTAATTTCTCCACGTTACTTCTCCTATACACGTAGTTCGATCAGCTGTCAATGTCATGTCTGGTGTTGCTGTTGTGTTCTTAATGGACCATCTGCTAACTAACGATGCGTGTCAGGTATGCATACTATTTGTTTTAATATGCCTGGTATACATGTATTCCCAGACACTCACTCTCAGGTGCATCTCTTCGGTAAAACACATAGATATCATATAGCTGTACAGTAAGGTTCGTCCATGACATTACTTCATTCCGACATTCTGATACATAGACCAATCACATAAAAGTAATGAATGTACTCCCAATACGTTAGGCATATCTTTTAACCTGAGTGATGTCATCACAAAACGCAAGGTTCAAAAACTTCAAAAATAGTTGAAAGTACACATTTTTATTTCGAATATCATTATTTATGGTCAATTTCGTGTTATGAAATGGGCCATTTTACAAACGCGTAATTGGTGATTCAAAAAACGGCTATTTGATAAAAAATTTAAACGCTATTATCACTATATTTGGAATATAAAAAACGTTGTATTTGACGAAGTATGACAATGCAAAATGACTACTTTTTTAAACGCGAATTTGAAAACACTAATATCGAAACGAATTTTAAACTAATTTCGTGTTATGAAATGACATATTTTATAATCGCGGTCTAGTCAAACGGGAAACTAGTATGTATGTGTAAGTCGACTTAACGCGGACCTCATTAAACCCACCCATAAACACCTCCCCCCTGTCCGGATGAAACCCTGACCAAAAAAAAGGGGGGATGGGGGAGGCGGCGCGCCGTTTTTTATGCCAAAAAAATATGATGTAAGGGTGACTAAATATAATATTGTATACAATATGTGTGAAAAATGGAAAATATGGTATATTTGCCTTTACCCAGAATGATATTGGAACCATAACTATGGATGTAAAACTGACTAAGATATTGAATTATAGCTATATATTTATTCAGCCATAGAACCGCAACATTTTGTACACTTGAAGTACGATTCTTGATACTCCTTATGTTTATAGAATTTTCCTATTCGTATTGTCCAATATTTATTACAGTAGCACAGAAACCAGTCACTCCCCAATGTGCTATTTCACCGAACGTTTCTCTAATATCGCTTCTTTGATGTTATCACCATATGAAGACATATTGTACCATAAATCCTTGTCCATAGAAATTCCATATTTAATTGGCAAAATACCATCTTATAATTGCCATATGTTTATTTTTATTTCACCCTTGTCTTCAGTAACTGTTAGGTATCTCTGTTGCCCATAAATTGACGTCACAATCTTCTGGTGATATAGCTCCATGCTTCGCAATGGTTTCTCAGCAAGTGCCTGTGATGGGGGAGTATTGATTTGGTGGGGGCTACCCCCGGGATGGTCAAAAGAGCCGATTGGCCATTTCCTTCACCCCCAGTGACTGTGATGTCAAATGCACCTCATTTATATATCTTAATATTAACCAATGGCAAACACTTATATGTGACATGTTTGGACAAGTCCAGTAATACTTCTCTGACTTTTCCGGGAATATAAATACACCTTCTAATATTTTAGTACAATTTTCCAAAGCATTAGTGTATAACTCATCTTAACCTTTGATATAAGGTAGTCCAACTCCTCAAGTTGCCGTGTATTAATGTATATTCCAAAATGTGCCGCTGCCATTACTGCAACTAATATAAAAAAAACAACGACAACAACCAAACTGACACCAACAACAGCATCAAAAAGAAACCACAGCAACAACAATTACAACAATACGGTGAACGATTTGGTATGAACCTTGTTGCATGAAAAATATCTGGCAAATTTTTTTGGCATAAAAAACGGCGCGCCGCCTCCCCCATCCCCCCTTTTTTTTGGTCAGGGTTTCATCCGGACAGGGGGGAGGTGTTTATGGGTGGGTTTAATGAGGTCCGCGTTAAGTCGACTTACACATACATACTAGTTTCCCGTTTGACTAGACCGCGATTATAAAATATGTCATTTCATAACACGAAATTAGTTTAAAATTCGTTTCGATATTAGTGTTTTCAAATTCGCGTTTAAAAAAGTAGTCATTTTGCATTGTCATACTTCGTCAAATACAACGTTTTTTATATTCCAAATATAGTGATAATAGCGTTTAAATTTTTTATCAAATAGCCGTTTTTTGAATCACCAATTACGCGTTTGTAAAATGGCCCATTTCATAACACGAAATTGACCATAAATAATGATATTCGAAATAAAAATGTGTACTTTCAACTATTTTTGAAGTTTTTGAACCTTGCGTTTTGTGATGACATCACTCAGGTTAAAAGATATGCCTAACGTATTGGGAGTACATTCATTACTTTTATGTGATTGGTCTATGTATCAGAATGTCGGAATGAAGTAATGTCATGGACGAACCTTACTGTACAGCTATATGATATCTATGTGTTTTACCGAAGAGATGCACCTGAGAGTGAGTGTCTGGGAATACATGTATACCAGGCATATTAAAACAAATAGTATGCATACCTGACACGCATCGTTAGTTAGCAGATGGTCCATTAAGAACACAACAGCAACACCAGACATGACATTGACAGCTGATCGAACTACGTGTATAGGAGAAGTAACGTGGAGAAATTAGAGAAATTACAGTGTTTAAGATTCAATAAAGGTTATCGAAATGTCAGTGAGAAATCTCGTTTGACATTCATCAGAAAAGAACTGCTGATTGTTGCCATTCACGAATATTCCATGAAAATACAGGGAAAAATCATAACTCGATAGTTAGTATCTAATTCAAGTGTATGTGATGATAGCATGAATAAGCTTCTAGACACACATCGGCTATAGTAAAGTATTGTGATATACACGGTATTTTAAAAATAATTATTACATTAAATGATAAAAAATACAAATAATGCCAGTTATGATACGTACACAATACAATTGAGTCATAGTAAAGAGAGTGCATAATTAAGAAATACGTGGACAATGGATCAGACACCGAGGCCATACTCCTAACATCAATGGAGCATTTAATATACATGCACAGTATATACCATAGACAGCACCATGTGCAACCGATTAGGTATCATATAATGACTGAACCATCATATACAACCAAAATCAAACTCCCTTGTCGGCGAAAACACAGGCCTGATTAGCACGTTTGATCCCAGACATGTCATTTCGTTTGATAAATGGCCGTTTCGATATAGTTTTGTGTGAAATACCACGTTTTCTAATATTGTACGAGATTTAACAGTGAAAATGACACTTAATATACGTTATAACGCATTTATATGTAATGGATTTGCTTCAAGAAACATGGAAACGCGTTCTTATGCATAAATCAGTGTAATGTGCGCATTAAATGGTAACGACAATGAAAATGTACGCTGTGTGAACCGCCATAGACATGAGAACTATTACAAATTTATGAGTTGTCTCGCTTGTTTTAGTTGCATACATGATGTAATAAGTTCAGTTACCACCAATAAAGCAGTATTGACGAATTATTTTCAATATACCATCGAGTTTAGATTAAATTTCTACTAACAATGCTATAAATTAACAACAATAAAGATAAAGGAACGATTAACGAATACATCGTTATATAATAGAGCGTTTTGACAAGAAAATATGGAATTAATATACACATGTGTTCACATAGTAGGCCTTTTGTGGCATGAGGCTGTGGGTAATGTTTCCTCTGTATAACAGACTATATTTATAGGTGTTACAATACATATCATTGATGAAAAGAATACACGAAGTAAGTATTTATATACTAGTCTACATCAAATGGGTCATTTGGTTTTGCCATGTAATGGAGATTTTAGAGTAATAATATGAATGAACTATGGCTGGAATACATAAAGTTGGTGTACAGATGTTTTTATTCCGTTTGTCCTTGTATTATATAGTTAAATCCATCAACGGATTTTGATTAGCTGTTATAAATATTATGATAAGAACTAAATACTTCACTGATCGCTATTAGAGATCAAATGCTCACTAGGTACGTGCAAATTTAGGGCCACAGATTGCGTGATTTTGCATCATGACGTGAAACTCATGTCCAAGGACCTGTGAGTTAGCGGATTTCCTCGAATAAACAGAGGGTTTTGTAAATTGGGAATTATGGTTCCAACTCAACCAGTCTGTTGTATAGTGACCTATTTAATGAGTCATTCGTTGTCTTCCCGCATTAATTCCCCTCATAAGGTCACTACTTTCGAATCCACGCATTGCGATGAAATTGTTCAGCCTGGAAATTTTCCATCTGTAAAAAGAAAAATAAGTACATCTATATAAACAATAATAATAATGTTAATACAGCAGCCAATGAACGTGTTTCTATATATTACCAATGTTATAAGGCTTGAACTAACATTTACAGGTTCATACTGATTGTCAGGGTGGGGGAGAAATAACAGGTGATGGATATCCCGCCGCACGCAGCTGATTCGAGCGATAATAGTGTAAGCATGATACCAGAACTTTTAAACGTGTATGGTCTTACTGTGGCTTGGAAACCGTCATACCCAGAGTATCGAAATTTTCACTCGAGATTAGCTTCTTTCGTAAACTGGACCTCGCCCGTGGAGGCTGCTAAAATAGCTGGAGCTGGTTTCTTTTTCACAAAGACCGCTGATAAAACCATATGTTATAGTTGCGGATGTAGGTTGTGGCAATGGGAAAAGAGAGATGATCCTCGAACTGAACATTACCGTTTCTTTCCAAATTGTAGCTATCTCAATTATTTGCAACGTTTCCTGCCTGAAGATAGGTATAAACAGTGGAACAGACCGAGATATTTAATGGAAATCCCCGATGTACCAGCAAATGTTTCATTGCAACGTCCCGTGGATAGTGCCTCTGTTCAAGACATGAATACATTTTCAGTAGATGACCTTACCGTTAATTTCGAAGAAATGACTGAAATAAACGATGAGAGACTGTCTGGTTCCTATGAAGATGACTGGCCTGATACGGCAGTAGACGATTCTGAAGAATGCAAATGTATCATTTGTCTAGAGAAGAATAAAAACTGTGTGCTTTTACCATGTGGACACGTAGCAATGTGTGGCATGTGCGCGCTCGGTTCTGAGACTTGTCCCTTGTGCAGAAGCGTAGTGCGTGCCTATGCCAAAACTTTTGGTTAAATGATTCATACCTGCGTTATGAATACCCTGAATCACGGTTGCGTGTCATTTCCGGCCCTTTCCTATAGGCCGAGACAGTTTACCACGAAACCCCTTTATTCTGTATTTAGCTAATGTACTTCCGAGCCACTGTCTGAGAGTTCCCTCTGATCGAAACATGATTGGCCCTTCCATATTTGGCTAATACGATTCCGGGGGGGCAATCTGATTGATTATATACTTTGAAACGGTTGTGATGGGACCGCCCAATGACGTCATATAGGGTATACACGTAATACATCCACGCGCCTCCGACATTTTCAGTTCAGCGTTCATCGAAACGACACCATGAATTCTAAAATTTTCACAAAACACTTAGGACGGGATAGATACCTTACCGTCGGTGAATATAAAAGCATCAAAAATATAGACATCAGAATATGGAACGATGGGAAGTTCCCTACTAAATTCGGCGCCTGCCTGCGATTACAACAGTGGCTGGAATTAGCTGATAACGCACAGAAAGTGTATGAACATTTACAAAGCAGATCTTCTTTGGAAAGGATACATATCGGACATAATGAACACGTGACTTATGATCATGAACACCGTGTTGTACATATCCGAAAATTCTTTTACCCGAAAGACAGTGAGAGACTTTGCCCTACGAAGACAGGCGTAACTCTCAAACACTCAGAATTTGAACAGTTGATGTCCACCATTAATGACGTCACTGTGGCTGTACCGGAACTACAAACTTTAGTACCCTGCTACATGCAAGAGGATCATAAAAAAAATCAGCTTGGCTTTTTAATGTGTAGTTTCTGTTCACCGGAATTATGCAAAACATATACACCTGATTCGTTTTAAACTGTAATTATTATGTAATGTAATAAATGGATTGTGTTTGATAAATAATAAAATGTGTAAATTATTAAAAGATGCGTTCAGTTTTACTGCTATGGAAAAGCCGACCCACGTGTAGAAAACCATGTCGAAATTATTCTCTGGCATGACCTTCTTCGATTATCTTGTGATTTTTGTAATAACACTACAGAATGAGAATGACTTGAGAAATACCACGACACGACCAAACTCTGCACCTCGTTCTGTAGTTTTATCACTTAAAAACAAAATAGCGGCCATGTTTTTCGTATGATTCGAACTAAAATCTCGTGATAACATCTGAGTGACGTCGGGCACGTACTCGCCAAATTGCATAATGATTGGTGGAAACATGAGCCCACTATGACACTTTAAAATTCGAAGTTGCATTTATGACTTAAATAAAAGATGACAACTGGAGGCCAAGTTTCTCAACCGAGAACCCGTGGTTCGGCGTGAATTAAGCCTGACATTTTATTTTAAATATCTAAAATTCGAAATAGTCTGGCAGCCATGTTATTGAAAAATATTCGAATCAAAATATGGTGCTGACCTCTAAGTGACGTCTGGCACGCACGTGACAAATTTCATAATGATAAGATAGAAAATGAGAACATAATGGTACTTTTTTTTACTTGAAGGTAAGTGACCACTCTGTTATAATGCTACTGTCGTTTAACATAGATTTGCGATATCACTGCCAGCGGTGATCTTGAATTTTACTGTTATATGGCTAATTAATTTGGTTGATCCTACAGACGACACCCCCTGTCCGATCGTCACCAGATTCCACAACGATCTTCTGGATAACCAGGGTGAGAGTAATCTAATTTTCCCGAATTTCGTTAAAAAAACATTACCACAGGCAGCAATTTGGTATCTTACTGTTTGATCCTCTTTTGCATGACTGAATTGTTTAGCAACTGTACAGACATATCCCTCATCTGATAGTCACCACACTTTATATTGATCTTCGGGCTGACAACTAGATGGGAGCTATCGAATGCTTTGAAATTTTTTGGAAAACATTGTCGCCAGCAGTCATCTTCTATTTTGGTTTTTATATACATGTATATCTCTTCATTCGGATAGCCAGTATTACGTAGGTACTTCAACTTTCCGCATTCCTGTCATCATTTGAAATATAAAAATTTACCTGATACATGCACCCTTCAAAATTTGTTTCGTCATATCTATTTTAATGACCCGTATGGTAATATTGATACAGATATATTTGTCAAACATTTCTTTGTACAATATACAGGTATTTAGTTTGTAACTAAATCTAGAAATATATAATAGTAGCTGGTGGACCCTACTTCGTCCGGGATGTTTCCCTCTGATTTTCGGAGAATTGCGCGATTTAACCTTGAATTTACCATTTTAAAGGTGAACGTCATGTCGGGTCACGATTTGACCCGTCCAAAACACATTTAATGTATGTGACCCTAAATGCGTTCAGTTGTATGTTCAAATATCTATGGGTAAGGCGTTGATTGATTCCTGATAGTTCGATTATATACACCATATTGTAAAGTGGTAGTTAGAGAAAAAGTATAACGAATGTTAGAGATGGTTTAATCAAGTTTGCCATTGAAATAACAGTGTACCATTAGTCGGGATACATAGCTTAACGGGGCCACCTCCAGGTATTTTAAACTGACCATATACGATGCCATTATGAAATTATGAAGGAATTTTCAATACTAGTCAAATAGAATGTTGTGGAATTTCCACATGTAGAATGTTCCAGAAAAATTGCGTGGTTGAAGATTACATGTGTCCAATGAGCGGGGAGTGAGTCGTTAGGGTTCACACAAAGATTGCATTGAAATTCCAATGACTCAGGTGTTGCACCTGAAGTAAGTATTGGTTATTTACTAGCAGCACCAAACATCGATACGAACGTCTCCAAGGTTATGAAACACACATAACCCCGTGAGAGCTTTCCGATTAATGACAGCAAGCCATATTTCCGACTAAATCCTGAAAATACCAATAATTCTGTTGTTGATAAGGGGTCGATTAATTAGGGCATTACTGTATGTGCATGAAATATATAGCCATAAAACAACACACCTCTACGCCTGGCTCTCTCTCTCTCTCTGTCCCTCTCTCTTTCTTCCGCTACTACTTGATATTCTCAACACATGTGTTTTATGTTTGCTAGAGTATGAGACGGGCCTCATTTGGTTACATACGGCCATGAAAGTAATATTACCTGTATCGAGATCATTTACTTTACTAAAGGAGAATATTCAAGAACTCGAGGGTTTAATATTTTGTGAGAAAGACGAGACCTTAGCTGTGTTGCTTCTGTCAGCACACTTAATGACATGTGTTTGTGATGAAGGTTATAGCGCATCAGGCGAGAGATGTTAATCTTTTTAATAATGTGGATTCAAACAGCAGAGCAATGGCCGGAGAATGTGAAGCTTCGAAAATTGCAGAATGATTCCATTAATCTATTCTGTGAATGATTGTGCAATACTTTACCATGATATTAAACCAGACGCTCTTCAAATGTCTTCAAATGAGAACATGTTATGGGACCATGGACTTGAGCGATTCAAACTGAAGCTTATATGGCGACCATTCCAAATGCATTGGCAGAGCATGTGATACAAGTGCTTTTGATAAACAGACAGTGCGTTGTCGATTCTAATGAGTTTACTGCCCAACTGTCAGGTCACGTGACGACTTTGAGAATATTATATTATAGGAGATACCCTCTGTTATTGTTTTTTCACATTCTAGAAA